>OX327007.1:37033574-38264074 GCA_946800695.1 Geum urbanum
TACCGCATTATCGTTGCCCAGTATGATGCAACGCTGTGACTTTAACTTAGCTGACGGAGTGCCGGACACATGAAAGTCAGCTTGGTCGATCCGGTGTTATATATTTTTGAATGATAAAGAATCGATTGAAAAGATAAATTAAACTAACAAAAAATTGATTAGTTATCGGAGTTTATTATAGAGAAAAACGTCTAATGTGTCAGATAATTCTTGTTTTTCTTAAGTAAATGTTATATATATGAAGTCAGGTTAACGAATACCACACACAGGCGAGGTCAATAATGTCAATATTCCCCCACTTTACCATCTGGGATCCAAAAAATATAGGGTTAACAAAAGACCTTGGCATAGGTGTGTATAGTATTATTTCTTATAACCAAAGGATAGATAATTCTTCAACTTTTAGATTTGGGATTTCATAGGGCTCAAATCAAAACTGCAATATCTAACAACCTCCATCTTGGTGTGATTTGAGTAATCTCCAAACGTCTCACGATCCAAATTGCAATACTCCACCTCAACCGCAAGCATCTAGCTACGCAAGCTCCAAATCTTGCGATCTCAAATATTCAAATGCGAGCTCTTCCAAATTGTAATTGGATCGTATGAAACTCCAAATCTCGAGCGTAGTCTAGGCTCTGATATCAATTGTTATGTAGATTCGAGCAGCAAATACCACACACGGTGTTGATAATGCCAATTCTACACCGCTTATAGAAGGCCTACGCATTAGTGTGTAGTATAGATCCTCTAATGAATAGATAATTAACTCTTCACCTTTCTTTTTTGAGGTAAAACGGTAGAATAAGGGGCTAGTAAGTTACAAATGAGTCTACCGGTGTCTAGCATGATAGAAATAACTCCCCAAAAGCAACCTACATTATTACATAAACAATCTGGTACCTCACACAGCTAGACGGTTTAGGTGAAAACAAAGACTAAAAAAAATTAGTGGGAGTCATACCCTATCTATCTATGCACTCCCAACTATGATAACCACACATAGTTCTGAGCTACTCATCTAAGTCGATGTCCTACATGGGTTAAGAGCTAGACAGAGACAAAAAAAAATGGGACCACTCAACACTCAACTCTCAACAATTATTCTCAATCAAAATAAAACAAAGTAAATAAAACTACTGCTATCACCAATGCCCAATAAGTCCAAACCCAACAAGCAATAGTCGCCAAATAGCCTCATGAAGAAAACCTTCGACCTGACCTGCCGTCCTCTAATCGAACCACCAGTGTCAGCGGACAAAGCCCTTCTCCCAATGTCGGACAGTCTGACCTGATCCCATAAAGGTAGAACCCGCCCAGACCTGAGAAGATCGACCAAGGTAGATCAATCTAAGTCCAAGCAATACTAGCCCATAGCAGCCAGAAGCCACATGTCCTCCAAGTTCCGCACCATAAGTCGACGACGACCCGCCCAAAGACGCCGACGGAAAACGCCATTCAGATCCGAGTCCTCTCCCCAAAATCATGCCGCACTCCCGTCTCCCACAAATACCAAGACCCTTATTTGCAGTCCCCTTACCACCTTGGAACCACCCCGCCCGTCCGGCAACAGTGCGATGCCGTGACTCGGCCAGAAGCCGACACAATCGAATTGCGCCGCTGGACAAGCGTTCTTGCCGCCACTTGAAACTCTAGTCTTCCTCTCTCTTTTACCTTGTGTGTGAGGCGCACCACATTAACTCTTCACCTTTAAGATCAATATCATATTCCAAATGGCACAAATCAATGCCACAATTTCTGATTGTAAAAGCACTCTCTTTTGCCAGTAATGACCCTCAGAAGAAAAATCGGATCATACTTATGCATCTTTGGCAATGACCAACATATAGATAGCAGACATTAAGTCCATTGCCATGATTTTGTTACTGGTGTATATTAACCTGTGTATTTTCATAAGTAAGATACCAAGTCCAGTAGGGTAAAAAGATTAATTGCACGCAAAGTTTCAAGTCAAATGCCTCAACGCTGGGAAACAGCCATAAACAACTTATAGCAAAGGAAGCACTGCTTTCACTATCTCACTGTGTTTCTTCGAAAGTGATCGAGTTTCGTGTTAGCCTCAGTTGAGTACGAACTTGATGAGAAGCATAATAAGTCTCTGGAGGCCAGGACTCTGCAACTATTGAAGTCGGTTTTTTCTTTTTTATGTGAACCCGACCGACTCCTGCTTAAACCTCGAGCTTGCCCAATTTAAACTGTTTAATCCAATGATTGACCAAACTCTAAACACGTTCATCACTGTAAATATTTCTTTCCCAATTCTTTTATCTTTTCCAGGAAATTTATAAACCTTCTTTTTTCTTAGAATGAACTTACACGAAACTGAATTAACCGGCCATTACAACAGATATGGTTTGTTTCATAAATTAATCCAGTTCTGACTTTTAACCCAAACAAGCCCTTTGTTGACTCAAATGATTGCAGAATATAAAATCTGGGTTTTCTTAAATATCACACAAACAAGAGGTAATTAATTAAAGAATTAACAGAGGAGAATTGGAGGAGGATAACTACCTTGCAATTAACCCCTCCCTCCGCAAATGGTATTCTTATTATAAACCCTAAGTCAAATTTGGGAGTCCAACTCCAACATACATATATGTCATAGATTTTTTTTGGGTTGCATTTGTTTATTTCCCCAAATGGACAATTGGGTATATCTCCCATATCTGATTTGATAGTTACATGAACTGGGGTACATTCATGAACTCAATCTTGTTAAACTGTTTATGCCCCTTTTTAGTATAGCTTGATTAAGCCTTAATACAGACTACAGTACTATAATTTTATGAACACTCAACTCATTATCAAAAAAAATACTTTAGTCGACTAAAATAAGCAAAATAGGACAATAAATTTTTTTTTCGTTGGCTATACTATACTTTAGCCAACGTCTTTGCATCGTCGGCTAAAGTTTTTACTCGTTGGTTAAAGTATTTTAGCCGACGGAAACACTACCGTCGCAAACACAATAGCCGACGAAATTATGTAAAACTATAGCCGACGAGCAAAAAATATTGTCGGCTATAGTGAAATTTTAAAAAAAAAAAAAACTAGTCGGCTATAGTACTATAGCCGACGAAAATGGATAAAAAATCGGCGGCTATACTATTATCGACGGGTTTTAGCCGACGACTCCTAAAATTCGTCGGCTAAAGTCCGTTGGTTAAAACCTGTCGGTAATAGTATAGCCGACGAGTTTTTTATCCATTCTCGTCGGCTATAGTACTATAGCTGACGAGTTTTTAAAAAATAAAAATAAAAAATTATATTTTTCACTATAGCCGACGATATTTTTTGCTCGTCGGCTATAGTTTTACATAATCTCGTCGGGTATAGTGTTTGCGGCGGTAGTGAAAAAAATATCGTCGGCTTTAATAAAAAAAATCGTCGGCTAAAGTTTGACTTTAGCCGACAAAAATTATGTTTTTTAGTAGACAAAATAATAATATCGTCGGCTAAAGTTATTTAGATTTACAGATTTGAGCAGCAGCTCATTCATTCAAAAAAATAAAACGGTGAGAAAAACACAAATCACTCTCAAATTGTTGGATGTTGTCAGAAGCTGTCCAAAAATGAGTTCGTGAAGCTATATCCCGCTACATATATATATGTACGTATATATATGTGTGTGTTATATATATTAATTATTGATTTTGAGTTGATTTTGATGAATATATATATATAATTATATGTTAATTGTTGATATTATGCATATATATAGTATGTGTTAATTTGTAATTAAGTAGTAGAAGAATTAATGTAATTTGTAGTTTAAAGATATATATATAAAAATATAATGATAAACTTTTAATTAGTGCATGTGTGTATATATATATTTAGGATGGACAAGAGTTGGATTTGCCTTCCAAAATGGGATCGAAGATATACCGTTGGAATATGGAGTTTTGTGGAATATGTAAAGGCTAATGCTAACGAGAATACAATTCATTATTGCCCATGTACGAAATATTAGTGTTGCAGCGATTTGTATCATTCTACCATTGATATAGTATGGGAGCACCTGAAGAATACCGGGTTTTGGGATAAATACGCATGTTGGATTTATCACGGTGAAACATTATCAGCGGGTCAACATGATCATGGGCAATTTTCTGAGAGGGCCAGTACATCCAATGATCCAACAATAAGGTTGATCAACGATGTGTTTCCTTATGAGAGCGGTTTATTTGCTCAAGTACAAGATATCTCTACCGTCGTTGAGGCTTTCCTGTTATTGAGCCAGTCCAGTAATTCCCTAGAGCTGTCAACATTGCCGATATTGACAAGTACAACAAGCTGATTGCCTTCCAACAGACCCCGTTGTACAACAGGTGTAATAAGACTGTTCTTGAAACTGTCATAGGAGTAATGAAGGTCAAAGTGGAGAAAAAAAAATGAGTTTCAAGGCTATTGATGATTATCTGGAATTGTCTGCTTCAATGCTGCCCTCTGGTCATCGCCTTCTTACCACTCATCGTAAGGTCCGACATATCCTGAAAGATCTTGGCCTTACCTACATCAAAATTCATGCATGCAAATATGATTGCGTTCTCTTCTAGGGTTAAGATCCTTATGGGGGAATGATCTTAAAAACCTTGATGCATGTCTGGTATGTCACACAGATAGGTATAAGTTGACTCCTGCAGGGAATAAGAAAGCTGTGAAGGTACTTCAGTATTTCCTACAGAGGGATAGGCTGGAACGGTACTACATGTCTTCACGCACGGCCAAAGCTATGAGATGGCACATTGAGAGGGATTTCCTGACGATGATACCCTTATACACCCCGCTGACGGAGAGGCTTGGAAGCACAGAGTTAAGGAGTATCCTCATTTTGCATTAGAGGTAGGAAATGTTTGGCTCATGCTCTCATATGACGGATTCAACCCTTTTAGAAACATGAGTCTTCAATATAGTATATGGCCAGTTATTTTGGTACCATACAACCTTCCTCCATGGATGTGCATGAAGAAGGAATACAATATGCTTACTCTGTTAATTCCAGGGTTAGGTTATCCATGAATGTGTCTCAATTTGTATTTGAGACCCTTGATTGAGGAGCTTAAGTTTCTGTGGAACGTTGGTCATCCCACTTATGACAAGTACAATCACGAGATATCCAAATGCATGCCATGGTTGTTGGCACTATTAGTGATTTTCCTGCCCGCAGGATGTTATGGGACAACATTGTTAGGGGATATAGGGTTTGTCCAGAGTGTCTGACTAATAAGTGCGGCAGACTTTATTGCAGGAAGATTTTCTGGATGCGTCGTTGGCTTGGACTTGATCACCCATGTCTGGCGGATGACAAGGCATTTGATGGGACTGTAAAAAAGGATGTGCAACCCAGAAGATGGACAAAGAATAAAATTTTGGAAGTGTTAAATGAATATGATTTTGGGTAGCTCAGCAATGATCGTAATATAATGGCGGCAATACCTGACAGACCCGACATGTATAAATTCTGAACACACAAAAACATATTCTGGGAACTCCCGTACTGGAATAAGTTGTTGATCAGGCACTACCTAGATATCATGCACATAGAAAAGAATGTGTGCAAAAGTGTAGTGGACACAGTACTGAATTGAGAGGGAAAAACTAAAGATGGCCCTAAGGCACGCATTGATCTGAATATAATGGATATACGAAAACATTTGAGGTTGAAAGAAGGGAAGAAAAAAATATCTCAAACTCCTTACACCGTCAAGCCTGACCAAAAGAATGAAATTTTTAGGTGGATGGGTCATGTTTGGTATCCTTCAGGCTATGCAGGAAATATAGGTCGATGTGTTAACTTTCAGGACAATAAGATGTACAGATTAAAGAGTCATGACTGCCATATACTGCTTCAACATCTCTTCCTTGTTTTCATTTGATCATACTTGCCCTGTCAAGTGGTGGAGCCGTTAGTAGCGTTCTCAAGATTCTTTCAGAAGTTCTGCACTAGAGAAGTGAAAAATTTAGACCTGAGGGAAATGCGAGAGGACATCATTTTTATCATGTGCAAATTTGAGAGGATATTTCTCCCAAAAAAATTGAATATCATGTCTCACCTGATGATCTATCTTCCTGAACAATTGTTGCTTACTGGTCTAGTACACTACACTTGGATGTATCACATGGAAAGGTACGATTCGACATCTGAAGATCAATTTGTTTTTATATAAAATTATTTTTTAATAATCATAACATGCACTTTGCAACTTGATAAAAAACTGGGGGACTACAAAGATAATGTGGTTAATAAATCCGTACCCGAAGGATGTATAGCTGAAGTATATCTTGTGCACAAGTGCATAACATACACCAAGTTGTATTTGGGAGCATTAAAGGATCCTCCACAATATATATCAGTAGATGAACTACAGTTCAATCTTTCTATCCTCTCCTATGATGTTGAAGTTTATGGACAGTTGCCAAATTCGTACTAGTTGGAACCATATGCCCTAATCATTGTCCATTGGTCAGTATTAATTAACTATCTTTACTGTGATGAGGTTTTCGGTGATCTTGAGTTCCATAATAGGGAGTTTGCAAACTTTTTGGTGGTTGGGTACGTCTATATATATATATATATATTTACTGCTATATATTTACATATATATAAGATATCAATATTCATATTTAAAGTTAGTGGTTGCGATTCTTTTTTTCAGATGAACCATATACAATTTGATGGTCACCCAAACTGGTCACATGAATTGAGGCTTTTGGCGATAAAACCGGTAACTTCAAGAGTTTATCTAATGTGTAAGGTCAATTACGTGTAATTTATATGTGAACAAAGAGACAACAGACGGAGAACACAAAATTCTGAGGTAGTGGTGCATGGTGGGCGGAATAGCATTGACTATTACGGTGTTCTTCATTCAATGGTTGAACTAATTTATGGGAAAGGCATGACAGTGCACTTGTTTAAGTGTAAATGGTTTGATCATAACCCTCGAAACACAAGGACTGATCAGTACAGAATATTTTTGGTGAATACTGCTACAAGTTGGTATGAAGATGACCCTTTTATTTTTGCCACAACGGTAAAACAAGTGTTTTATTTTTATGATCTAGTGCATAAAGACGCGTGAAAATTAGTCAACCATGTTGTTCCTAGAAACATATACACTGCTGCTACACTTAGAGAGACCGCAGATAATGAAGAAGATATTGCATAACAAGAGCCGAGCGCAATTGGTATTCTTGAATCCTCTATAATTCACCTTAATAATGTGAGACCAGGTCGTGTGGTTCGAATTCGTGATGAAGATGTAAGGCTTATTAATGTTGATCTAACTGAAGACAATGAAGACTCTGGTGTTGAGAAGTAGCACATATTACCAGAAATTAGTTCGGACACCGAGGAAGACTCAAGCAATGTTCTTATTATGAGCTTTAGTTAAACAAAAATTTTTGTGAAACTTGTTTTCACGTGAGCCTAATTTTCAAAAATATTTTCTTACTTTACCCAACGAAATAAACTTATGTCGTCGGCTAAAGTTACTTTAGCCGACGACTGAAACACGTGTTGTCGGCTATACGATAGCCGACGATGTATTTTCGTCGACTAAAATAGTTTTAGCCGACGACTGTGACACATATCATCGGCCAAAGTATAGCCAACGATAATAAATGGCTTTTTTGTCAGCTATCAGCCGACGACTTTTTTACGTTGTCGGCTAACGTCATCAGGTTTAGATACCAGGTTTCGCCAAGATCGCCGCCTCCTCTCTCAAATTCAAGGTTTTTCCTCTCTCTCTCTCTCTCTCTCTCTCTCTCTCTCTCTCTCTCTGCCGCCCTCTTTCTATCCTCTCTCTTTCTCTCTCTCTTTCGTAGTAAACTCTAAAATTTGGGGATTTTTTTAAATTCAGGGTTTAGGTTAAATATGATAATTTTTTTAAATTGTTTAATTGTTTCACATTGTTTGATTATTTAATTGTGGAATTCTTAGTGAATTTGTTGAAATTTTTGGTGATGTTTTGAATTGGTGATTTGAATTGTTGAAATTTGTGTGATTTAAGGGTTTATATATGTTAATTGGAATGTCATATTAATTTGAATGTGATGTTAAAGTTGATTTTAGAGGGTGCTTTTAAAGTATGATTTTTTAGAGGGTGTTTTTAAGGTGTGATTTTGTGTGTGTGAATATATAGTATATGCTGATGTTGAATTGTTGGTGAATATGGTGTTGATGGTGAATATATGATAGTGGTAGTGAGGGTGATGAGGATGTCGATAAATTTTTTTATGTTAAATTTATTTGGTTTATATATGTTGTGTAGAATTTATAGTGTGATATTTATAAATTTGTTAGGGTGGTTTTTATAGTAGGCATCATGAATCTCTTCAAGAAAAAGAAGGGATCTAAGAGACAAGGGTATAGGACAAACAGTTCTGAAGCTGTCTTTATCCACAACAACCCTCAGACCACATTTCACAGCCCTTTGAACTCTCGACGAGCTTAACTACTTGATCAATCACCACAACAGAGTGTAATAGCCTCCCACCACATACCACAAAGCACGAGGAAACTTTGTCTGCAAGACCGCTCCCCCATGCTCTCACCGGCTAGCTCTACGGCTCCCGCTCCTTCGGGTGTCCCTATGCCTCCCATTCACCGGCCAACACTTTCTCCCTCTACGGCTCCAACTCCTTCTACCTCTCCGGCTGGTACTTCAAGTAGCTTGTCGTCGGGGGTACAAATGTTTCCCTCTCGCCTCCTTATGCCCCAGAGCGTACCTGCCATCCCTGACATTGATGAGTAGGGAGTTCCTCTTCCAGGACAGCTTAGTTATCTTACCCCACAACAAGCATACATTTATATGTTGTTTGATACACCTCTTGTTAATGCAAGGGTAATAAACACATCGGCATCAGAATAGGGTAAATATCAAATAACTTGGTTATTTAATTTATAAATTATTAATGATTTGTATATTAAATTGGGTGCTTATGTTTTAATCTTTTTACTTTGTTTTATGTGACAGACACCACCGACAACAAAAAAAAGACTAGACCCCATCACCGACAAGGATCTTGATAAGCATGTCAAGATCAGTGGGCCAATGGTCATAGAGACAACATAGGATGGAGCGGTGAAGTTGGGGGGAAAGACGAGGTCCTACAATGGCCAAGTAGGATGTATCATACGGGGCAGAGTCCTTTTTCTATGGGAAAAGTGGTCATCAGTGCCACAGTGTGTGAAGGACATGGTGAACAATGCTATATCGGTGCGTTAGTTAGATATTCATTAGGTATGTCTACCCTTATTAATTAAGTCCTAATATATATATATATATATATGACAATTGTAGGTGTAGTTTGCTGTTCCAGAGCACCTTAAATTCACGTGGGCAAATGAGTTATATTTTATATGTTGAGTTATATTTTGTTGATCATGTAGTGTCACTTTATAACATTTGTGTTGCATATATAAGTACAAGGAGTGGAAAAATGAGCTCTATAGCCACTGAAAGACGAATGCAACAACCATTCAGGTACCCCTGGCGAGTTTATGTATAGGGTGTATGAGTGGCAGTGGCTTCTAGTCCACTTCAACAACCCAGAATATGAAATATGTAACATCATATTTGTGTTTACTTGTATCCTATTTGGAAAAATTAGTTTCCTAATATTTTTTAATATGTGTTTATCCAATAAGGCCATTTGTGGAATAAATGCAATGAACCGGGGGCACAACACAAGTAACCATCTTGCCAGGTCTAGACCGTTTGCGAGTTGTATGGAGAAGGCGACAAAACAAAGTGAAGTCAACCCGTACGTGTATACGTACGAGAAAGTATATCATCAGTCCACCTAAGATATTGTAAAGGTCCTAGGGGGGGGGTGAATATGTCATTTTTAACTTTTTCGCTTAAAACTGCTCTCGGGGATAGCAGAGTAGTTACCTATCCCGATTCACATATGTACGAGTAAAATGTAAAAGCAAGAAGTAAATAATTACACCAGGATATTTCTTTTAACGGAGAAACCCTGCAACCAGAGAGAAAAACTGCGTGCCCCTAACTCTTGAGGGACAAACTTTTCCACTATGAACAACACTCATTTGCAAGACTCTTGCATTCTGGGGATACATAACCAGTAGGCTATCCTGATCAGTCTCTCTACTAGTTCTACAGAGCTACACACTATCTTCTGTCTAAGTGTTTACAAATGACAGGATTTCAGAAGCCTCATCTAAGAACTTAACTATTTGTAAGCTAATTCTTCATGAGCAACTTCTCGAGTTGAGCATATCCATACTAATCTCAATGGAATGCACAACGCATATGAGTTTTGATAAAATTTGGATTTTTGAAATACTCTAAGTCTTACATGCAATAGAAGGGAAAGCTTAGAGAGAAAGAGTGAAGGTAGAGAAGATTAGAAAGATGCATTAAAGAGTCACTTACTCAACCAACCACCTAACAAGGATGCCCTACATTCTTATATAAGGTGATAGAACCAAGTACTAAGGGTACCAAGGAAAACCCCAGCAATAACGTTTTCGGCGGTGTTCAAAATCAGGGGTTAGGAGGCAACAGATGCACATGCATGTTGAAAGGAAACAGCACACAAACCAAGGAAAAAATGCATATAGTCGCCCACTCTAAGTAGAGACAAGAAGTGACAAGTGTGTTCGCAGACCTAAAGAAACCAGTGGAAAAAAGCCTTCCTTAACCAGGACATGGTCCGAGACCATGATAAAGGAGTTTGCTGCTACACACACTTTAAGAAGAGACTACACCATAGAAGGGAAAAAGCTCTTTTCTAGAATTCAAGGTTTCCAACCCATACATAGCGGTCTACACAAAAACCCAGATTGAAAAGCTTTCCACAAACCCAAGGAGAAAGGTCAACGGGTTTAAGTAACAAACACGTTTTGAGTGACAAGCTATCTAATCCTTTTGAGTAGAAGTCAACGTTCATCGCTGTCCTAAAAAAAAAACTTTTTTCAACTGGAGGGAGGTTTTAAAAACGAGCCACTAACGGAGAGATTTCTTAGGAAAAACCGGATAATTCTAGGATAGGTGGCAAGGATGCCATCCTCGGTGAAAACATGATATGCATATGCATGCTTTTACCTGATTTTCATAAGATTAGTAGGTTCTTCATTTCAATCTTCTTCACTTGTGTACACCAATCATTCAAGCAAGGTATGTTTTGTCTTCAATAAGGACTGCCAATCAATAATATGCCTTCATATTGTAAGTCGTATTCCCTTATAACTTAACATATTTGTTTATATATGTATTTTCTCTAAAAAAATTATATATGTTTACTAATATGTTTTTTTTTCCTTGTCAATTAAGCGAGATTGAGGGAATGGGCTGAAGTGGTGTTGACTCAGATGGTGAGGGAACAATGGCCAGAGATGCAGGATGAGGACCTCCCCCAGGCTATCTCTTAAATTGATCAATCTGATGTGACGGTATGGGCGAGGACCATGGGTCATGCTTTCCCACCACGAGGGAATAATTACTACTAAGGGTCTAGGACAACAGGGTGATGAGGTCTTGAAAAACACTCTTGATTTCTCACGTGAGTCGGCATCTTCCAAGACTGCTCAACTACGGGAGCAACTTCAGAGGTAGGCGATGGAGCATAAGAGACAGATGGAAGCAATGGAGCAAGCGAGATTAGCCAGAAGGCTGAGACCTGTGCTTACGCGACCGCCCAGTAGGCTCAGATGTCTTCGTTGTTTTAGGCATTTTTTGCACAACTTCAGGTGTAAGGACTCCCGCCCCCACCTCCGTTGCCACCAATCCAACTCCATTTCGATGCTCCACAACCGTGGGAGGATTTACAAGACGATGGTTGTACTCAATATTTCCAGGACATAGATTTGGATGATACACTTAACTTAGTTTAAGTGATAAGTTTAAAATGTATATACGCTTAAGTTTCATTAATTTTTGTTTGTTGGTGAATATGTGTTTTGTTTTCATTTTATGTGTTGTTGGCTATTGTGAAAATAAAATTGTAGAATTGGTTCAGGGAATAGAAATTCAGAATCTACAATTTTTTTTCCCAAAATTAGCAACCTTAGCCGACGACAATAGTCATAGTCGTCGGCTAAAGTGAAGACTTTAGCTTACTAGTTTCATACTTTAGCTGACGAGTTTCATATTTTAACCCCAACGATGTACAAAGACTTTAGTCGACAAAATTCTTTATCAATCGTCGGCTAAAGTCCTGTTCATGTCAACCATTTTGACCACTGGGGAAGTTTTGGCCGATGACATTTCGTTGGCAAAAGTGTACAAAGTCGTCGGCTAAAGTCCACACTTTATGGCGACGACTTGTTTTGTCGTTGGTTAAAGTCCATACTTTAGCTGAAGACTGCCACTATTTTCGTTGGCTAAAGTATGACCGACGACCTTTAGCCTACGACACTTTAGCCGACAAACGTTAGTCAGTTTTTACTTTAACCGACGAAAACGTCTAACAGGCCGACAAATTTTTTTCGTTAGCTAAAGTATTTTTTGTGGTAGTAACTATCTTAATAGAAAATAGAAACTAGATTTGATAACTTTGGAGAAAGTTGTATTGCAAAGGTTTAGGCAATCCAAACTCTAGAAGGTCACCGAATTCACTTTAGAATGTCTAAAAGACTTGCAATGACATGATCAACGATCCAACCCGTGATAAGTAGATCTCATCAAAAGAAAAAACCATGATAACTAGTTTTTATGAGTCGAATCACTCTCATAATTTTGTCATTTATACGTGAATTGTAATAAGAGTAGTGTGAGAGTCAATTTTGGCCACCCTGAGCTGGGGGAAAATAGGCTTGACTGGTCTGATCTCGGATGAGTTTTGATAGGGCAAATAATAAGCCAGAGCTTGGACGGTTATGATTTTTATTAAAGAACGAATTATTTAGAGATTTCTGGAAGTATCTAAAACGTTGTAGAGGCTTCTGGAATGTTTGATGGCATGACCATCCAAAGGTAAGATCAGACCTCGAGGGGCTGTACAATCAGACATCGGGGGATTATATGGCCGAACCTCGGGAGATTGGCAGAATCCACGAGGAAAAATGTAAGATTTGTAAGAATCCTAGAGGGAATATGCCAAAGGGCATGTGGTAATCATGAGACATGATTGGCTCTAGATATGGAGATCCATTTCTTAATGAATTCCTCCTCTCCGAAAGTAAAGTATCCCAGCTCAATAAGGACTATGCTTAGACCTAGTACAATCTCTATGTAATACCCTGAAAATTAGTATAATAGTTTAGATTATTGTATAACTCGTTAAACTTATAAATCACCATAATTTAGTTTAACCTTAGAGATTTTAGAAATCCAAAAAAAAAATTGTCTGGCGAAGACAATATATAAAAGCGAGCTTTAGAGAAATATTAAGGGAGTGGGGCAAATGGTTTAGTGGATACTCAAGTTCAAGTCAGGAACTCCCTAGTCTTGGGTTCGAGGCCACGAGCTAGAATCGTGAAACATTCTATTTTATAGGTTAATAAAAATAATAAAAATATTTTTACTCCTATTAGAAATGGTAAGAAACCCTAATTCTAACTAGCCGATTTTCGGAAATGAAATTTAAGCAAAACGACCAAATTTTCCTTGTTCGAATCTCTTATACGAATCGAACTTTGTATTTTAAGATTACAATTAATAATTTTAGAGGTCATGCTCATATATCAATTAGGTGCTAATTATTATTGGTTGATATGTATTTATTTATTTATTTTACACTACATTACACTTTATGAGTAAAACCACACATTTTCTTCACACATCACATTACGTATTGCATTCACATGCATACATAATCACATTTCAAAATTTCAATCAGATTTCCAACCACATTACTATTATTTTTACAAGTGCATTTTAACCCTAGAATTAGTAGCCCAACTATTCCATTGTCAACTTGTCTACAAAAGTCTATAAAAATGGTTATGAATTTATTTCCCATGTCTCCTCCCATGTCTATATAAATCACCCTTGAGTTCAATCTGATTTTTGCACCACTTCATTCTTTCCCTTACGTACTGATTTGAAGTCCTCCCAAAGTTGCAATGCAACTCCCCTAAAATCCCACACCAAGCTATCTTTCTTCCAAGTACTTTAGTAGTTAATTCATTTTCTTCAAGAGGGTCACTTGAGTTAATCAAATACCTCCATCACCTACTGAAATTCTTGAGTAAGTATATGAGTACATTCATATACTTCTTTATCTTCAGGATTACATCAAAGTGCCTAGATAAGAATAAGAGGGAAATAATGAGCGTTAGTGGAAGCTTAATATTTCGTTTCTGTTAAAGTTTTATTTATTCAAATATTTTTACATATTTAGATTTTACACAAAAAGTTATTCAACTTTGGCTTTTGAATCACTCAAAAAGGTTAAGTAATGAAAAAGTTATGGCTAAAACAAATTTTGCTAATCTTTTCCTTAATCATATTTGAAAACTCTTAAGGTGTTCTTAAATTGAAATATTCATATCTCAGTCATTTATTAACTAAATTTAGTGTTCTTTATATCAAAATTAAGCTTAGGAGTTCAACTATCAATCTAGAAAGTTTGAAAGACATTGATTAATACTTACTAACTAATTAATTCGTGCAAATGAGCTTAATAGCGAGCGTAACCATTTCTGGATAGTTGCTAAACATCTTTGTTTCTGGACTTGAGAACTCCCTACCGAACTTTGTGATTATTATCATTGGATTCCTCTCGGAAAAAACTTTGATATGATGTACTCACTTCTTTGATTTGGACATAATATGGATTAATTATAAAACGGATCAAATGGAGGATTTCGGACGGACTACCGCCGAATGATACTTTTGGTCCAAAGATTAATAATTTTATTTTCTGCATTTGTACTTTATTTTTATTTATTTACTCGCATTATTTACTTCTTAAGTTTGATTTGGGACTAATGGAGGATTTTGGACGGACTACCGCCGAATGAAACTTTTGAACCAATGATAACTAATTTTTATTTCAAGTTTATCTAATTAATCGCTCTATCTATTTACTTTCAAGTATAATTCGGAACAAATGAAGGATTTCGAGTGAACTACCGCCGAATGAAATATTTGGACCAAATTTATTAATTAATGAAATACGTTTAAGTTTGATCTTTCTTCCTTTACAAATTCTATTACGTATATATTTATTACAAAATTATGATGTAAATATATGCTCTATGATCTATATACATAGGCTTAACTAAAGACTTGTTTGTGATCGTTATGGTTGAAGTGTGAAGTCGGGTGTATAGTACGAATTAACTAGTGCTTAAGTGAATTGCTGGTAAATTATTTTGTTATTGTAGGAGTTAGCCAAGGGCCCTAGTCCCTTACAGATAGTGCACTATTATACTCTAAGGAATGAATTGTGTCACACCAGGCGTATACATGCTTTGGCAGGTGGTCTTAGAATGCTGTGGTTTTATATGTGTGTTGGTATTGTGAGACAAAGCACATGATTTTTTTTGAGTAATTACCAGTTAATCTAAAATAATTCACTTCAGAAGTATTGGCATGTTTGTGTGTAGATGTGAAGTTGTGAAAGTATATATATTATGTACCTAAATGTATATATTACAAAGACGTAAGTGTAAGTATGGAAGATTAACCAGTTTGAATATTTCACCTTTTTGAATTGGTTGTTCGGTTTGATGTTTTTTAGAGATAATTTAGTATATCCTTGTAAACTGTACTTACTGGGTCAGTGTAACTCATGATACTACATCTTTCTCTTTCAGGTGATGAGTAGAATACTTGGAGAAAATGGGATACGTCGCCTACTAAGTAAACGAATTATTTTCTACTTGCATTTTGAATTGAATAAATGTAATGACTATTATTTTCAAAAACTTCGGTATTGTAGTATTAGCACTTTCACTTTTCAATAAATGTACTATTCAGACACCTTGATTTTTGAAATTATTTGGATTTCTTATTCACATCACAAATCCTTACACAATATTTCAGTATAATACTGGCCCTGGATTTGGGGGTGTGACACTCTATATATAGATCATCCTGGTATAGTCGAAGGTAACGTTATTCTGCCATAATTACTCTTTGATTCTTGAGATAAATTCTTAGTTAAGCATCAGAGGATCTAAGCACGGTATCACACTGTTCTCCGACTTATTTTGAAGGTTTGCTAGGATCCAAGCTAGAGGGGAGACGAAATCTTCTCTCACAAATTTGTGCTCTCATTGAGAGCAAAACCCTAAGCTAACTCTCATGAACGGAAGGACATGGAAGGCAACATCGACATAAGCTATCAGGGTGACAAGGGAATAATTACTCCTACAGAGAACGATCAAACCACCCCAAATACGGGTGCATCAAAGTATGGTAGCAGTGTCTCACATCAGGTCTTGCCAAGGAATCTCACCGGCGATGGCCACCTAAGTGAGGAGGACGACTCCAAACTGGAAAACAAGGGAACCAGAGGATTGAGGGCCTAGGTAGATCAGGACCTCCATCGGGTTGAGAAACAATATGTGAACCTGAGACTCGACATGACCACGTTGCAACAGTCAACGGAGGGAGCCACCAAAAGCGTGAATGAATTGGTCGGTATCGTTGCTGTTATTCAGACCACCTTATTGGATTTGGTAAACCTACTAAAGAAGCAGAGGGTGATCCTACCCAACCCGGTCACGGAGGCGAGGTAGGAGATCCTAATGATCGAACTGAATAACTTGCGAGAGGAAGGCGACCATCACAACCAGGAGGAACCGATCCCTCAACCAACCGCGAATACGGAGGCGCCTGGGGTAATGGCTCTCAGATGGATGATGGAGTAGTTCATGGAAACCTGATGCGCTTATAACATCAAGACGAACCAAAAGATGGAGAGGTTGAGGAAAGAATGGTTGTCCAAAAAGGAGTCTAAAGCAGAGCAGCAGGCTCTAAGGATGTCCCAAAACCCTTTGGCTTAGTTCATCCAGGATACTGAGCCTCCCAAGAAGTGGAGTCACCCCAGGTTCAATAGGTATTTGGGAGATTCATATCCATACCAACATGTGAGGAACTGCCAATCAGCCATGGCTACCAGCCAATCGAATAATGCATGGATGTGTAAGATGTTCCAGGCAAGCTTGAAACACCACGCATTCCAGTGGTACGAGACTCTCCCCCAGGATCGATCGAGGATTGGAAGGGTCTGAAGGCTGCATTCTTTAAGAGGTATGAAAGTAAAGTAGAAGGAGGCAAGGATGTGACTTACCTCACGTCCCTCATAATGAAACGAGGAGAATCCTTGAGGTAGTGGGTCATAAGGTTCAAGAGGGAGTACGCCACAGTCGACTGCAAGGACAATACTGTTGCAGCCATGACATTCATCAACAGGTTGGACATGGAATCAGAGCTGGCCAGTAAGTTGATCAAGAATAAAACCAAAAGATTGTCCAAGGTCTACCACGAAGCCTTGAATTATGCTCGTGTGGAGGACGCGCAAACATACAGTAGGGACTCTCCAACGAAGAAGGCATCAGGAAGCAACACCAGCATGGGGAGAAACTCGAATACCAGTAGCTCGAACCAAGGGGAGTGGCTACGACAACAAGAGGAAAGCCTCGGGGCACCAACCCTCTAACTCGGGGGGAAAGCTGTTCATTCCCCTTACGACAATACCAATCTCAACAATACTTCATGACTACCAGAATAAGCAACATTACCGGCGAGATTACCGGAGACAAGGCCGGCGACCGGAAAAGTCGCCGGTAATGTTCATCATTACCGGCGACTTACACCGTCGCCGGCAATGTCGCCGGAATTTCGCCGGTAATGTTTCAAAACATTACCGGCGACCTCCTCCGTCACCGGCAATGTCAAGCCAAACATTGCCGGTGATTTTCCGGCCGGAATTTCGCCGGCAATGTTTGGCTTGACATTACCGGCGACGGAGGAAGTCGCCAGTAATGTTTTGAAACATTACCGGCGAAATTCCGGAGTAAAGTCGCCGGTAATGTCTCCATTTCCGGCGATTTAATGAATCACTGGAAATGCCTCTTATATTAGATGCAGATCGCAGCAGCTCATTCATTTTGATCGAAAAAAATCCGGTGAAATCGAAAGTAGGAAAACGCTCTGATCGAAATTGATATCGATATCCTTCGGTATTGTAAAAATTAAGGCGCGCGTCGAAATCTCGATCACTCGGGAAGCTATATATATAGGTACGTATATATACGTATATGTGTATGTGTATATATATATATATATGTTGATCAAATCCAATTCGTGAGATATGAAATGTTGTTGATGTCACCGAAACGAAAAAACTGCTTGTAGTTAATCTTATCTTGTGTCTGAATCAACGACTGGTATTATCGTAGTGCTATCGGAGTCAGGCTTAAGAGAGCCTCCTACCTAGTCAAATACATTTTGAACTGAAAAAAGAAGAATACCATCATCGAGTACTGAATCGAATTAAGAGATTAGATCGATATATATATATATGCATGCATGTGTTGATTTAATTAGAGTTGAATTGAGATATCGCGTCGATGATTAGTAGTGAATGTGTGTGTATATATAATACGTAAAATTGTTAGAATTTTCAGGATGGACAAGAGTTGGATGAGCCTCGAAAGATGGGATGTCAGATATCACCAGGGAATTAGGAGTTTTGTGAATTTTGTGAAGGCTAATTGTGGAGACACTACACTTCATTATTGCCCGTGTAAAGAATGTAAGTGTTTCAGCGATCGATTTCGTTTTCCCATTGATAAAGTCCAGACGCACCTGAGTAAATACGGGTTTTGGGATAAGTACACTTGTTGGATTTATCATGGTGAAACATCGTTAGCGGGTCCGCATGATCATGGACAATTTGGTGAGAGGGCCAGTCCACGCTATGATCATGGAGATTTTGCTGAGAGGGGCAGTTCATCCTATGATCCAACATCGATGTTAATCAATGATATGTTTCCTCATGAGAGCGGTGTATTTGCTGATGAAGCATCAAATGTCCCTCCCGTCGTTGAGGGTTTCCCCCATATTGAGCCAGTCGAGCCATTACCTGGAGCTCATGTCAACACAAGTGGTATGGACAAGTACAACAACCTGATTACATTGCAACAGACTCCGTTGTACGACGGTTGTAGTAAGACTGTTCTTGAAAATGTGATGGGAGTGATGCAGCTCAAAATGGAGAACAAAATGTCTGTCAAAGCTGTTGATTCTTGGTTGAAGTGGACTGCTTCGCTACTGCCACCCGGTCATCGTCTTCTTACCACTCATCATAAGGTGCAACATATCCTGAAAGATCTTGGGCTTTCCTACATCAAAATCCATGCATGCAGATATGATTGTATTCTCTTCTGGGGAAAAGATCTCGAAGACCTTGAAGCCTGCCCAGTATATTTTACAGAAAGGTATAAGTTGACTCCTGCAGGCCACAAGAAAGCTTTGAAGATACTTCGATATTTCCTGCTTATTGATAGGCTGGAGCGGTTGTTCATGTGTGCTTTCACGGCCGAAGCAATGAGATGGTGGGCTGAGAGGAATTTGCCTGACGATGACACCCTTATACACCCTTCCGACGGAGAGGCTTGGAAGCACATGGTCAGGGAGTTTGATCATTTTGCAGCAGAGGTCCGAATGTTTGGCCAGGGCTCTCATCTGACGGATTCAACCCTTTTGGCAACATGAGTCTTCAATACAGTATATGGCCAGTTATTTTGGTACCGTATAACCTTCCACCATGGATGTGCATGAAGAAGGAATACAATATGCTCACTCTGTTAATTCTGGGCCCGGGTTATCCAGGAAAGTGTCTCGATGTGTATTTGAGGACTTTGATTGAGGAGCTTAAGTACCTGAGTGAGTGTGGCCACCCCACTTACGATAGGTTCAAAAATGAGATGTTCCAGATGCATGCCATGCTTGTTGGCACCATCAGTGATTTTCCTGCCCTCGGTATGTTGTCGGGCAACGTTACCAGGGGTTACAGGGCTTGTTCAGAGTGCATGACGGTTAATTGTGGCAGTCCTCATTGTAGTAAAATTGTTCAGATGCGTCACCGTTGTTGGCTTCCATATGATCACCCATTTAGGCAGGATCCAGACGCGTTTGATGGGACTGTGGAAACAGGTGTGGCACCCAGGCAATGGACAGGGGAAGAAATTTTGGAAGTGTTGAATGAATATGATTTTGGCCAGCTGAGCAATCATCCTGACATAGTGGCGTCAATTCCAGACAAGCCCGAAAGGTATAAGTTTTGGACACACAAGAGCATATTCTGGGAACTCCCCTACTGGCCCAGGTTGCCTATCAGACACTACCTAGATGTCATGCACATAGAGAAGAATGTGTGTGAAATTGTGGTGGGCACAGTTCTTAACTTGGAGGGGAAAACAAAAGACATCCCTAAGGCACGCATTGATCTGAAAGCTATGGGACTGCTGAAACATTTGTGGTTAAGAGATGGTAAGAGAAAAATGCCGCAAGCTCCTTACACCGTCAAGCCGAAGCATAAGAATGAAATTTTTCGGTGGCTGAGTAATGTCAGGTATATATTCTTATGGCTACGCAGGAATTTGGCCTTAAATTTTTACCGGATTATAGTTATATGCGAGAAATATAATTGTTGCCTATGGCTATATATATATGCAGGTATCCTTATGGCTATGCAGGAAATATAAGCTGGTGTGTTAACTTCTGGGACAATAAGATGTACGGATTAAAGAGTCATGACTGCCATGTACTGCTTCAACGGCTTTTCCCTATGTTCATTCGAGGGTACCTGCCCAAAGAGGTGGTGGAGCCGTTGGTGGCCTTGTCAAGATTCTTTCAGAAGTTATGCACCAGGGAAGTTAAAAAATCAGATCTCAGGGAGATGCAAGATGACATCATTTTTATCATGTGCAAGCTTGAGAGGATATTTCCCCCAAATTTTTTCGACATCATGCCTCACCTGATGATCTATCTTCCCGAACAATTGTTGCTTACCGGTCCCGTACACTACACTTGGATGTATCCTATGGAAAGGTATAAATGATTCATACATTTGGTTTGCCTCTGTTTTTATATGTAAATTCTTATTTTTTAAGTAAGTTAACATGCACTTGTTAACTTGTAGACAATTGGGAGCCTACAAGGACTATGTGAAGAATAAATATGCACCTGAAGGGTGTATCGCTGAAGCATATGTTGCGCACGAGTGTGTAACGTACACCAAAGTGTATTTGGGAGCGCTTGAGGACCCCCAACAACAGATGCCGATAGATGAACCTCAGTTCAACCTTTCTATCATCTCCAATGACGTGGTAGTACAGGGAAGCTTGCCAAAGTCATACAAGTTGGATGGAAATGAGGTAATCATTGCCCACTGGTCGGTAATAATTAACTGTGAAGAAGTACAATATTGGAAAAACTATCATCTTCACTGCCCTGCTATTGCCGGAAATGTTGATTACCACAACAGGACGTTTGCAAACTACTTTGGTCAATGGGTAAGGGCATATGTGTATATGTCTTTTTTTTATTGTCATTTTCCTTATATAGCATGTGTGTACGTGGTTTTGTGGTTTTTATGTTCATAATTTCTTGTGTGGTTTCTTATCGTTTTCAGATGAACCATGTAGCAAATGATGGTTGCCCAGAGTGGTCAAACGAATTGAGGGTCCTGGCGATGAAACCGATAGCTTCAAAAGTTTACTCGATGTGTCAGGTCAATGGCGTGAAATTTATATGTGAAAATCGAGACGACCGATTGAAAACACAGAATTGTGGGGTGATGGTCCATGGTGGGCAGGATGGCATTGACTATTATGGTGTCCTTCATTCATTAGTTGAACTAATTTATGGGAACCGCATGAAAGTGCACTTGTTCAAGTGTAGATGGTTTGATATTAGCCCGGAGAACACAAGGACCGATCAGTAGGGAACATTTTCGGTGAGTATTGCTACTAGCTGGTATGAAGATGACCATTTCGTTCTTGCCTCATCAGTAAAACAAGTGTTTTACCTGGACGATCTTCTTAACAAAGTCCTGTGGAAGGTGGTTAACCATGTTGCTCATAGAAACATATACAGTGCTGCCACACTTGGTGATACCGCAGATGATGAGGAAGTTACTGCATACCAAGAGCCGAACGCTTTTGACATTCCGGAATCATCTACGATTCGCCTTAATAATGTGAGATCTGGGAGTGTGGTTCGAATTACTGGAGCAGAACTTCTCGATGTTAATCCATATGAAGTTGACGCTGATTCAGATGACGAGGAGCGGCACATATTGCCAGAGGTTACCTATGAAACCGAGTCAGACTCAAGTGATGAAGATGATTACGATTATCATCCTTAGTACGTTAATAATGTAGTCGAAAATCGTTGTCGGAAATTGTAGTCGGAAAATGTAGTCAGAAATTGTACGTAGTCGGAAATCATGTTGGAAATTGTAGTCGGAAAATGTAGTCGGAAAATGTACTCGGAAATTGTACGTAGTCGGAAAATGTAGTCGGAAATTGTACGTAGTCAGAAAATGTTGTCGGAAATTGTAGTCGGAAAATGTAGTAGTCGGAAATTGTAGTAGTCGGAAATTAAGATGCATATCGTGTTGGAAATCGTAGTCGGAAATTGTAGTAGTCGAAAATTGTAGTCGGAAATTGTTGTCGGATATTCTTCGAGAAATGTCAACATTACCAACGAGTTGAGATTAAGCAACTCGTTGGTAATGACATTACCAACGAGTTAAACTAACTCGCCGGCAATGTTTAATGGATATGCAAGAACCCAGCTCGAACCCGAGCTTCATTTCTGCTTATCCTCTCCTCCTCCTCTCCTCCTCTCCTCCTCCCAACTCGTTCCGGCCAGATTTGGAGCTCAAAACTCTCTTCCTCTCCTCCCCTCTCCCCTACCCTCACCTCCTCTCCCTTCTCCTCTCTCCTCACTAAATATCCCGATTTCAAATTGAATTTCCTCTCATCCCCTCCTCCTCTCCTCCTCCCCTCCTCCTCTACCTCCTCCCCTCACCTCCGTCGCTGGAAAAGCAGCTCGAGCCCCAAGTATGGCAGGTCCTCTCTCTCTCTCTCTCCCTCTCTCTCTCTCTCAATTTTTATTTATTTTTGTGTATGTGTATATATACGTATGAACGTATGTACGTATGTGGGAATGTATATATATATGTATGTGGAAATTAAATTTAATTAGGGTGATATGTTGGAAATTTATATGCAATGTATATATACCGGTAATGTTTGGAAAATGTGGAAAATTAATTAGGGTGTGTGATTTAGATGAATATGTGATGTATATATATATATATGAAAATTTAATTTAATTAAGATGCATGATGTATATATGTGTGTGAAAAATGTGGAAAATTAATTAGGGTGTGTGGTTTGGATGAATATGTGATTTTAAATATATATGTGAAAATTAAATTTAATTAAGATGCATGATGTATATATATATACATCGAGAATGTATATATGTTAATTTAGGTGATATAGTTGTTAATTAATCGTATAAATTAAGGTGGAAAATCGGGATCGGAACGGTTTGGAACCAGAACGGTTTTAAACCGGAACCGCGTGGAACCGGAACCGTTTGGAACCGGAACTGTTTGTAACCGGAACCGTTTGAAACCGAACGGTTCCAGTTCCAAACGGTTCCGATTCCGCCCGGTTCCGGTTACATTTGGAAAAGGTTCCGATTTGTTATAGAACCGAATCCTTATGACTATTACGGTGTCCAGGAGGTTTTGCGGCAAATTGGCTTCGGAGAGGTTCCCGAAATAGTGGAGGGAACAGTAGTCAAGCTTCCTCCTCACCCGCAGTTAGCAACACGCGCAGTGGGCCAATGATGAATGCTCGCACGAGAGCCTTGTTAGATGCGCGAGCTGAGGAGGAAGTTGCACGATCAAGAGCCGTGCAACCGGAAGTCGAGGCTCGAGCCTCAGTCAGCAGACGCTCAGTCAGCATACGTCCCTCCGGTGGCAGAGCCTCAGACGAGCGATAGTCAACGGGGGCATCAGAAACTCCCTCAATCCGAATGCCCCATATTCGCCCAGTGCCTACTCCCGTTTCACGGGAATCATCTGAGACACATGATGGTGCTGGCGCCTCATCGTCCAGGCCTCGTCTATCTCCACCGTCCGGTCTCTTCCTACCCGACGAGATTCCTGTCATCCCTGAATTCGATGATAGGGGGATGCCTGTTTATGTTGAAGGACGGCCGGAGTTCCTGAGCGTGGAAGAAGCGTATAACTTCATCCCGTTCGACCCCGTGTATCTTTGGAGTGTGAGGTGCACCAACCAACAAACGGACGATGCAGGTAAATTTTATTTAACATCAGATTGATTACTTAATTATTACTTAAGACTTACGATAGGTTCAATTAATGATATCAATTTGTTGACATTATATTATTAGGCAATTTCGTTAATAGGACTGGAAAACGGAAAGAGGCTAGAGGCACCTGCACCGGGAAGAGACTTGAGCAGGCCACCGGGGGAAGGAAAACGCCCATAAGGGCCAATGAGGATGGCGAGGTGATCGAGGCATTTGACACCACGCGAAAATATGTCAGCATGGCCGGTACGATCGTGCGGGACAAGGTCCCAATGCTTTGGCCAGATTGGGAATCTGTGCCCATCTACGTGAAGATGCAAGTGCATAATGCACTGAGTGTGAGTTAAATCGTATTTTCATTACGTAAATTTTACATTTATTAATTAAGTCCGAATAAATATATAATTTTTCCTTTTATATATTCATATTGCAGGTGTGGTTTGACGTGGATGAAGTTCTTATTCACACGTGGGTAGAGCGTCAACTACATATGAGGTGATGTGTTTCGAGTTATTTGAGTATATATCGAGTTAGATTTTTGTTTATCAAGTGTTTTAATATCTCTAACTTTTTTTCCTTGTTTTAATATAGGTATAAAGAGTGGAAGAACGAGCTTTCTTCCCATTACACTGTATACAAGGAGCTAGGCCGAGGTTCTACCCCTAGCGAATTCCGGTTTAGGGAGTACGAGTGGCTGTGGCTGATAGCCCACTTCGGGCACCCCAAAGCTCAGGTATGCATCCTGAATATATCTTACAGCATAATGTATCGTATCACATTGAAATAGTTAGTTACTAATTTTTTTTCATATGTTTATCAAACAAGGCGATTTCGAAGAAGAACTGGGCGAATAGATTGAAAAACACCAGGGCCCATCATGCAGGTTCACTCAACTATTTGGGTTGGTCGACTAAGGCGCAGCAACAACAAGAAGTGAACCCGTTGGTGTATATTCATCAGAAGTTCTATCCGCAGTGCCCTGACGAAGCGGTAAGTCTTTCGCCTCTCCATGTGTTAATAAAACTATTTTTCGATATTAATTTATTTTGTTAGCTAATACGTTATTCATTTTCGCTTTTCAATTAGGCGAGAGTGGAGGAGGCGACCGCATAAGTGACCATGAATATAGCTCGGACTAACCATCCTGACTGCTCCGAGGAAGAAGTCACCTAGTATGCCTCTCAGATCGATCCGCTTGATCGCCCTATAGCGGCTCAGATCATGGAAAAAGCGTGCGGGACTGGAAAGAATACCTACTACTGTAGGGGAATGGGCTCGGCGGGCGAAGGAGTATTGAAGAACACTTCAGAATACTCTACCGGGTCAAGAAGTTCAACTTCTAGTCGTAACCTCGCAGCGGAGCTTCAGAGGACGCGGAGGGAGTTGGAGGAGTAAAAGAGGCACGCAGCCGAGCAGCAGGCAATCAGAGATGCCAAGTACCAAAACATGGTCCAGCAGCAGGCAATCAGAGATGCCGAGTACCAAAACCTGGTCCAGACTCAGACACAGATGTTCACATGGATGCGGACGATGTACGAGGCTCAGACTACTGGACAACTGTTCCCCACACCTCCCTCGGTCCCTCTGTTCCCTAGTTATCCACCACCACCACCGCACCAGTCAACGCCAGAGCAAGACCAGGGTAGCCACCGGAATTCAAATGAGTACATGGATTTCTTCGACCATGACCCGCAAGTTCCTCGACTCTGACGTATAGTTATAGTTTATTTTCGTATCGTTGTTATTTGTACTGTATGTTGGACATTTATGTGTACTGTTGAACTTGTATGATTGTACGGCTTATGTTTTTCGATGCAGGTTCTGGAATTGGGCCCAATCCAGAACCGTGTTTTTTTTTCAAAATTTTTCCAAGCATTGCCGGCGACATGGACCTAAGTCGCCGACAATGTCTTCAAATTCCGGCCACGGCGGCGCTGACATTGCACGCGACTTCCGTCGCCGGTAATGTCCTAAACATCACCGGCGACGGCGTTTCCCGTCGCCGGCAATGCTATCTCCGGCGGGAAATTTCCGGCGACGGCAATGACAATTCCGGCGGAAAAAAAAAAACATGGCCGGCGACTTTAAGTCGCCGGCAATGTCTCTTAATCCGGTAGTGTCATCACATCAAGAACAAGCCATGGCTCAAAAGACCACTGCCCATGACGAGCAAGAATAATTGTTGGGACTTCTGCACCTATCATAAGGCTAATGGGCTCAAGACGATTGACTGTAAGGTCTTCAAACAACACTTTGCGGAGTTGGTAGATTAGGGATACTACTGGAAATACTTGACTGAAGAGTACAGAAAAAGGCTTGAAGATTTATTGAAGCCGCAAGGTAACGACAAGCATCAATGAAATAATAAAACCTTATCGCCACTACCTAAGGGTCAGGAGGAGAAGTATCTAGTGCTAAACTGTATCCTTCAAGCTCTAGAGTATCCAGAAGACACCAACTTCCCTAGCGTGAACTATATCATGGCAGAAGCGGAAGAGCTGAGGGCAACCCTGAAAGAGAATGAGTACGCGACAAAGAAGCTCAAGGTAGGAGGTGGACCCAGAGCAAGACCAAGGGCGAACATGCTCGAGTTTTAGAATGCAAATCTTCTCAAGGAGGAGGAGGACCATAACGATGCCTTGGTCGTCAATATTCAAATGACACACATGACGGTATCCAGGGTCCATGTAGACAACGGGAATGCTGTGAATGTCATCTTCATGGATGCAGTGGAACGAATAGTCTTAATGGATATAATTCAAGACCATCGCATGAAGCTTATAGGGTTCGAAGCATCGAGAGTGAGAACTCTGGGAATCATCCCCTTCCACGTCAGAACACCGCTCATAAACTCAACCACGTGGTTTACAATTGTCGATGCACCTTCCCCCCATAATACCATCTTGGAAAGACCATGGCTTCATAAAATATGGGCGATGGCATCCACTTACCACTAGATCCTGAGGTACCCAACCCCTGAAGACCCGATCATCATCAGGGGAGATAGAGCTACAGCAAGACTGTGTACAGTTCTCGCCAATGAAGAGGGATTAAGAATGGAGCATGTGAAGGGACTAGGGGCACAGTGGCCCCGACCCCTTCAACATAGAAATCACAGGCTAGGGGTTAAGGAGAAGAGATCGATGAGTTAGATATAGAGCTCGACCCCCAAAAGCTGTCTTTCAAGGAAAAGTCGGAGGCGGACGTGGTCCTAGAATCGTTCAATCATAAGAAACCTGATCGGTGTGCAAGGATAGGGTCTGTGGTGAGCAAATCTGAGTGTAAAAGCCTGATGAACCAGCTGAGAGAGTACAAAGACGTGTTTCCATGGTTAGTAAGGGATATGCCAGGGATAGACAGAACGGTCATTGAACACCAGCTCTAAGTGGATCCAAAGGCTAAGCCGGTGGCCCAAAAAAAGAGGACCTTCATAGCAGAATGTAACAGAATAATTGAATAGGAAGTCGAGAAATTGCTTGCAGCAGGGTTCATCAAAGAGGTCCCGCATTCAGAGTGGCTCTCCAACGTGGTCCTAATCAAAAAGAATGAAGAGCCTAGGGTTTGTGTCAATTTTACAGACCTCAACAAAGTATGTCCTAATAATGGTTTCCCCTTGCCCAGGATAGATCAGTTGGTGGACTCTACGGCAGGTCATGAGCTCTTTAGCTTCATTGGCGCATACAACGACTACAGTTAGATTAAGATGGTTGAAGACGATCGTGCAAAGACAACGTTCGTGATAGAGAAATAGGTCTATGCTTATGAAGTGATGCCATTTGGTTTGAAGAATGCAGGAGTGACGTACCAAATGCTGGTATACAAGGTGTTCAAGCCTCTGATAGGAGGCACGATGGAGGTATACGTGGATGACATCCTGGTGAAAAGTAAGAGGAGGCAAAACTATGTATCATACCTAAGGAGGTGTTTTGACCTTCTACAAAAGCATGGGATGAAGCTAAACCTAGAGAAGTGCACTTTTAGTGTGGGGTCAAGAAATTTCCTTGGGTACCTGGTGACTCAGCATGGGATAGAGGTAAACCTGACCAAGTACCTACAATCATCAAAATCAAAATCCCCGTCGATGGTTAAGGAGATTCAGAGCCTAAATGAAAAGGTAATAACCCTGAGCAAATTCTTATCTAGATCAACGGACAAATGCAAACCATTCTTTGAGACCCTCAAGAAAGTCGAGGGGAACTATGGACGGAGGAGTGTGAAAAAGCATTTCAGACCCTCAAGCATTACTTGGTCTCTCCTCCTATCCTAAGTATGCCCGTGTTGGGGGAGGACCTATACATATACCTATACCTGGAAATTTTAGAGGTGACAGTAAGTGGATCCCTGGTTTGAGAAGATACTGGGGGGTAACTATCCGTGTATTATATTTTTAAAGCTCTTCTCGACCCATAAACTCATTATCCCAAGATGGAGAGATTGATATTAGCACTCGTCATATCATCACGTAAGCTCAAACCTTACTTACAACCTTTAAAGATAGTCGGCATGACCGAGTACCCGCTAAGAACGATTCTACACACCCATGATTCCTCAAGTATGATAACCAAGTAAGCTCTCGAACTGACACAATACAATATTGAATACACGCCTCGAAAAGCTACTAAGGGACATGCATTGGCAGATTTCTTAGCTAAATTCACAACACCAGAACCAGAAGTACAAGAGAAAAAAGGGAAAGTTGAGGAAGCTGACGAGCAGGGCGTCAATCACCGCCATAAAACTCCAAGGCGGAGCACACAAAAGTAAGGATATGGAAGATGAGAAGATAGACGATTTGGAAGGGGTGGAGGAGGAGCCTAGACTATGAGCTTTTTCAAGCTTCGATACTTTCGCTTCGTCCTTGACAAGAGCGAACCAGAAGTTCTCGTTGTCTCCTTAGAGGAAAGAATGGATGAAGGCAGTTAGAGCTTCATCAGAATTGATCTTCAAGGCAGAAGGGTATAGCTCTTCTCAAGCTTTTTTTGAGGAAACGGTCTTGGTAGAACACTGTTGGAGTTGCATGTTGGTCGAATCTGCATCGGCATCGAGAATGAGCGGTTGGGCAATCTCAACCTCATCCACTTTGAAAGTGATGGGTAAGGGAGGGTCCTGGATGACCTCGAGAAGTGGCTCTTGGTTGGGTTTGGAGGCCACTGGGGCGGTGGTAGAGGCAGAGGCGGCAGGGAAGCCGGGAGCAACAGCCATGGATATTGGGTTGACTGGAAAGCCTGTGGCGATGGGCTTGGATTTGTCAACCTTACCAATTGTATCTTGGAGAGGAATGATGAGGTGGTCAACAACCTCAGTGGGTTTTGGAGAAGAATGGCTCTGGGAGATGTTAGATGCCATTTGAACTTTCTGGGTTTATTGAGTTTTTTGGGTTTTTGAAGTTTTCTGGGAATGTAGAGATTTGGGGGTTTAGAAGTTGCAGAGGATTTCTAGGCTTGTTGGAGTGCGTAGATAGATGAGAAGATGTGAAAAAATGGAAGAAGTAGGGGATTTTGATTTATATACGGTGAAGGGGTGTGGTGTGATAAGAGGTGACCGTTTGAGAAAGTGAGCTATTTCGAATTTCAAAAGATACGATTGGTTTGAAATGAGATAAGAATGGAAGGAGACGTAAGTGATGATGAGGTTTAATGACGAAAGAGTTATGATGAAGTTGGAACGGGTGCTTAGATTTTCGCACGTAGCTTGATGGGAAAGTTTAAGAGTTTTTTAATTTGAAATGGCAGAGCTTGGACGACAACAGTGCGAGATCAACACGTGTCGAACCTCACACTACTGTGGGGGTATTTGAGAGAGTCAGTTTTGGCCACCATGAGATGGAAGAAAATAGGCTTGAAGGGTCTGATCTTAGATGAGGTTCGATAGGGCAGATAATGGGCATGAGCTTGAACTGTTAGGGTTTTTATTAAAGAACGAATTATCTAGAGATTTCTGGAACTATCTGAAACGTTGTAGAGGCTTCTGGAATGTTTGATGGCATGATCATCCCAAGGTAATATCAGACCTTGAAGGGCTGTACGATCAGACTTATGGGGATTATATGGCCGGATCTCGGGAGATTGACAGAATCCACGAGGGAAAATGTAAGATTTGTACGAATCCTAGAGGGATTATGCCAAAGGACATGTGATAATCATGAGTAATGATTGGCCCTGAATATGGAGATCAATTCCTTAATTAATTCATCGTCTCCGAAAGTAAAGTATCTTAGCTCGATAAGGACTATACTTAGATCTAGTATGATCTCTATATATAGATCATCCCGACATAGTCAAATGTAACGTTATTCTGCTCTAATTGCTCTTTGATTCTTTATATAAGTTTTGGTTCAAGTATTGGAGGGTCTAAGTACGGTATCACACTATGTTCCGATTTGTTTTGCAGGTTCACGAGGATCCAAACTAGAGGAGAACCGAAATCTGCTCTCAACGATGTTTGATGACTGTAAAAAATGAACTGCGTACGTACATTAGAAGACATTCGATAAGAACTAGATGAAAAACATAACAGTAGTTCTCAAAGGTAGGATCGAGTTCAAACTTTAACGTACTACTAAAGAAGCAAGAAGACCGGGCCGGCCTCTTTAAGATTTCAAAAAGAACGTAGAAGAAGTAGTTAGGGTGAGGAGGACTAGGCAGTTCCTCTCTCACTTCCATATGTTCTAAGCCTTCTAGGGTTTACTGGGATGTAGACATCGGTTGTTTCGAGAGGGAAGATAGAAGAGTTGGGACAACTGAACATCTTTTGAGTGGTGTGCTTTGACGTCCAAGGCCCGGCAACACCGTCTTTCCCGCCTTTTACGGAGGCGGACAAAATTAACCAGTTACCCACAAAGAAAACTAGTCCCTAAATTAAGCACCAGCACACCCTCCAACCCAAAAACAAAAAAGTCAAAAACCACCACCCACCCCTCCTCTCTTTTTTGCTCTCCTTCCTCTATTTAACTAGCTCCATTTCTCCGAACCAAACCTCCTTCCCCCTCCCCACTCTTTCTCTTTCTCCCTCTGCTTTTGCTTAGCTTTTACACACCACCATCAACACACCCACAATTCATCATCATACTCAACCTTTTTTCCTTCTCATAACCAACCTACATTATTGTCTCCGACCCCCAAATCTCACTTCCCCTCCTTTGCTTCTCTTCCCCAAACCTACATTTTTGCTCTGTTTTCGCTACTCTGTTTCTTCAGAACCAAGAAACCATTAGGAAATGGAGAACAACTTCTTTCTCAACGCCGGAATTCCGCCTTCACTGCACTTTGAACCGGCGCAATCAATGCCCACGTGGCGCTCGCTGTCGACCTCCATGGACATTCAATCCGCCGCCGATCATAATTGCTCCTCGGAGCAGTCGCCGGAGTGCTTTTACAATCCCAACTGGGACAACAAGCGTAATAATATTCATTTCGAGTCCACCCTCAGCTCCATGGTGTCGTCTCCGGTGGCCTCCAACTCCAACAACATCTCCAACGAGAGCTTCGTTATCCGTGAACTGATCAGCAAGCTCGGAAGCATTGGCAACAACAACAACAACAACAACAATTCAAGTGAGATCTCTGCTGCTATTGCGAGCGCCAACACTTCATGCTACAGCACTCCTCTGAACTCACCTCCCAAGCTCAACATGCCAACAATTATGGATCATTTCTCTAAAGACAAGCAGCTGCCTTTGAACTCCAGCGTGGCGGAGTTCTCGGCTGATCCTGGATTCGCAGAGAGGGCAGCGAAGTTCTCGTGCTTCGGGAGCAGGAGCTTCAATGGGAGAACAAGCCAGCTTGGACAGCACGCCAACAATTCCGAATTGGCTTATAGATCTAACCAAATGATGGGGAATGGAAATAAACTCTCTCGAGTTTCGAGCAGTCCTTCCCTTAAGGCACTCGGATCTCAAACGGAACAGAGGACCACCCAATTGCCCAATTCTCGAGACGACTCCAAATCCACAGTCATCTCCGAGCAACACAACCAAAATGGGGAGACAGGGATTGTACCTTCTTCTTCTGATTTAAGTTCCAAGAAAAGAAAAGCAGCTTCCAAGGGAAAAGCCAAGGACAATACCACATTAAAGGTAAAAATAGCTTTTGCTATATGTCAAATTTTTATCCAATTTCCCATTTTGATTTGGTCTTAGTCTAAGCATTTAATTCTTGACCATGACAATCACAGGTAGCTGAAGTTAGTGAGGTATCGGATTTGAATGCCAAGCGTTGCAAGCCGACGGAGGGAAATTTGAACAATGAAGCCGGCCCTGTTAAAGCAGAGGAAGATACAAATAAGGGGAGTAATAGTTCCGATGAGAAACAGGGCAAGGCTGGTTCAAAGCCGCCACCGGAGCCACTCAAGGACTATATTCATGTACGAGCCAGAAGAGGTCAAGCCACTGACAGCCATAGTCTAGCAGAAAGAGTAAGAATTGATCGCATTTGATCACGGTCACACCCATTTTCTCTGCTCAATGTCTCACAATGTGTTGTTGCTCATAGGTACGAAGAGAGAAGATCAGCGAAAGAATGAAGCTTTTACAGGATCTTGTGCCGGGTTGCAACAAGGTGACCGGAAAAGCACTCATGCTCGACGAGATTATAAATTACGTGCAGTCATTACAACGCCAAGTTGAGGTAATTAAAGAAATAATCCCATTTTTTATTTGTGCGTGATCGAAAAAAAGTCAAATCCCCAATGATTTTTGAAGGCAGATTCCTTAATGCATGTTCTGTTTTGCAGTTTCTCTCCATGAAGTTGTCTTCTGTGAATACCAGGCTGGATTTTAACATGGATGCTCTAATGTCAAAAGAGGTAGCTAGCTAGCTTTGATTAGATTCTCTTCAGCAAAAACTAATGGCTGTCTGTGTAGTATGTCTTTCTTTTTCAAACTTGTTCTGATTTGGGTTCTTGCTGGTTTTAGATTTTTCAGCAACAAAACAATTCTATACCGCACCCAATATTCCCATCAGATTCCTCGGCACAAGCCATTTATGGTCACCAGCAAAATCCAACACATTGCTCAGTCCACCCTTTAGATTCTTCTGCACTGTGCCAAAGCCTTGAGATGCAATTACCTCCGCTCAATGCTTTCAGCGAAGCCATGCCTCAGGTAATTAGCCTCTTTTTCCATGGATGAAGTAAAAATGGTTTTGTCTTCGTACCCTTTTAGAGTCATTATCTAAATTGTTCTGGATATCAATCATTTGTAGTACCCAGCATTTGGTGAAGATGACCTACATACCATCGTGCAAATGGGATTTGGCCAAAATCCAAACAAGGAAACAGAGTTTCATGGTAAGTAAAAACAAAAGAATTACTCCTCCGATCGCATTCCTCAAATCTCTGTCTACATGCTGTGAATCATAAATTCATAATGGCAATTGTTATCTGGTGCAGGTTCAAACCAAGCATCCCACATGAAAATTGAGCTTTGACCACCATTCTGTCAGTCCTTGATAATGGAGAGGAGGAGGGCGGCTCTAGTTTTGTTGTTTTTGTATATACAAGATATAAAATTTGAAGAACATTGAATCAAGGCTGCTGTTGTTGTTACTATGCCTAGCTAGCTTTTATCCTTTTGCTTGGTACCAAGCTCCATTGAAGAGGAGGTAGAAGAGGAGGATGAGCATATTTTTTACTGTCTTAAATCATTTCCATCTTCTTTTTCCAAATGTAATTTTTGTTGCCTAATTTTTTCTGGAGAGATCTTTTTTCTCCCAAAAGTATCTAATGTAAAATAACAATGCTAATTAATTAATTAATTAGAGAAAGAGAGCTTTGTCATCTCAATGAGAACTACCTTCTTGTCCATATATTCTCCTATTTTGCTTGCTTTAAATTTCCACACAGGTCATGTCAATTTTGTCATTGTGAAAATCTGCATACATAATATTCTGGATTTGATTCTTACTTGTGTTGTAACCAGCTGTGTTAGTAGGGTCTTTGTCCCTCTAAAAAGTCCATAACTTGAATGATTAAGACATATATCTCAAAGATCTAGGGTCAACCAAGATATCTGGCATATTTATGGGTCTCCTGTAAATTCCAGAGGATTTATCCAACAAAACAGAAGCTTCTGTTCCCTTTTTACTGCTGCAGAATAGAAAATTTGCACTGTGCAGAAGACAGGTTAGAAGACGCTACTAAGTTAGAGAACCACTCCATTAAACAAAAGCTTTTAGATTTTTATGATACATTTACAACTAACTGTACAGGAACAACAACAACAACAACAACATCAAAGAGAATCCCAGGTTGGCAGTGGTGAGATTCTGACTAGGCCCAATGAATCACACAGCGAGCTTTATATATACTCTCAGTCTCTCACCCACTTTAAAATCTGTATTCACAATGAGAAAAAAAAAATAACTAAAGGAAAAGGGTCATATAGTGGAGTTCAGGTTTGGAAAGATGCCCCTAAAAGAAATTAGGCCAAATGAATCAGAGGTGGTTAGTAAAAATCCAACTCTGGGGCTGAGCAAAAGATTTATGCACTGCCCTTATTTAAATGAGCAGGGTTCGTGTTCTATTATTGTTCTGCAGAATTAGAGTTTTAGTTTAATCACCAGAAAGATGCTTTGGTTGTGGTGCATATGAACAGTTGCATCCCCTTCATATTATATGCTTCTAATGATAGGCAAATTAAACATTTCACAAAAAAGGAAAAACTTTGGAGTCTGACAGTATTGTCTCCATGAAATTCCAAAGCCAATTGCATTGAGACGTGTAGTGTATATGATTGAAGGGTTTTGTTAATCTTTATTTTCTTTGCCTTGTGTTTGTCCTCTTGGTAGTTCTTTATGTGGGGGGTGGTTGTTTCTTCGAATGCTTAATTGGGTGGTTCTGGTAATTAAATAATATCCTTCCATCCTTTGGTTGCTAATAACATGGATGACTGGGTAGGAGATGAAAAAGGAAGAACAAATTCTTAACCATGACAAGGAGAATAGCCAAGCTGACAGAGAAGAAAAAGGGGGGCTGCCTAGCCTAACTAGTTTCTGTTTTTGATTGTATCTGGTTCAATTCCATTTCTTTTATGAACCTAAATTGTAGACCTTGTCGATTCCTACTTGGCTAAGTTGATATTTGTGTTTTGTGATCCTAACAAGTTCTGTAAACATTAGCCACTTCAGTCATGACTCATGAGATTCTTCATTAAGATACCAGGTTACTTATGTAAAGTGAAACTTCCTCTCTGAAATATCTCATCCATCCATATATCAACAATCTATTTTGAGCAAAAATCTTTATGTAGATTTCAATTGGTCATTATCTTTATTGTACTCGCCTCATGAAAGATACATTATCTAAAAATTCTTGTTTAATGTTTAGTGACATTCTTAAAAGTTCAGAGTAGTGTGTCATTATCGAACAAAATGTTTGAGCTTCTTTTGTCGAGAATCGATCTATACAAAATTCATCGAATTCAAACATTGACATTCTTAAAAGTGTGAAGTAATGTATCGTTTTTAAACTAAATAATGAAGCGGTGGATAATGAAAAAGGATATGGATGTGGGTGGAAATGGTGGAATGTCTTAATCAGAATTCTGAAAATTATGTCCTTGACCCGAGGCAAATATAAATCTAGCTTAGTAAGAATGTTTGGAGAGATCTCATTTATCAAGGACAGTAGTGACAGTGGTTGTTTAGGAGGGGTATATGGTGCCCAATTGACCAATGTACCGGGGTAAGGGTAGGTCATGTCCTATTACCCTATTACCCCACATTTTCATTCCGGGGTCACTAATTTGCTTTCATCTTAGGATCATAAGGTCTCTCTCTGGCTTTGTTTGGTCTCTAGGTGGCTGTCCCCTTGGGGCGGTTTTTCAATAAATAGTTATAACCTTTTTAGAAGTGTTATAAAGAGAAATTTGTTACCATGGAAATATACTAATAATTTAGAAAATAGTGAGAAACATAACACTTAAATTGAACTCATGCTTTTTTTGTAGTTCGACAATGAAGAACAACTTCATGGAATAGAATTCTAAAAATATGTAACTCAATACTAATAATTTAGATTGTCTTAAAAAACTATAAGAAATGATTTAGATCTATACTGTAAATAATATCTTTTAGAGAATTATATAACGAAAAAGAGAGTACTAAAATAAATTGAAAGAAGAAAATTCAAATTACAAACAACATTATTATTATACACTGAAATAAATATCTCAACTTTGTATATACTCTTGGATTAATGCACTTCGATTTTCTTCTAATTGATGGGGCTTGGGGCAGGAAAAAGAATGTTTACACTGCAAAATATAAGAGGAAGGATTAGAATGTTTACACGTAGCATTTTTTTGATTTTTTGACAATCCCAGTTATTACTAAAACTCAAATTAAAGCACTGCAAAATATAAGAGGAAGGATTAGAATGTTTACACATAGCAAAGCAAAGGGATCAAATACACATATTCAGGTACCACCACCACTAAGTGAAATTGAAAATACGTCCCCAATCCAATCTAATACTCGGCTTCTAATTAGAATAAAAGAGTTTCAACTTATTCCAACAATCCACTCAAACACACAACTGAATGAAACACAAACATACAAAGCTTCAACTAAAGGTGATGAGTCAAATATGCTTCTAAATAGAGCAGAGCTATACTCCTGCTCACAATAAAAAATTAAAAAATAAAAACTAAAACTCAGCTAGTACATAATCAGCAAAGTACCCAAAGCTTTAAGTAACTTGCTCCGCACCCAATTCATAAACACAACCCCATATCACAAAAACAATCCAATCTCACAGAGCCAACACCTCAAAAACAATAAAGAGGACACCTTTATTTGAATGGCTTGTAAATTACCCCCTTTAGAACACCATAAAATTTCCGTACCAGAAAAACAAAGGCAAATGAAAACAAAAACACTGTCTTATATTAAAAGACCAAACAAAATCGTAGACTATTGGGTAATGATCAATGTGCATATCTTATTGGTGTTCTGTAGGTTCACCCTTAAATTTTTGGCCCAACAGAATGAAAGATGAGATGAATACTTGAGACGAAAGAAAATATATATTGGAATCATAGGATTGTGTCGATCATAAGCATGTATCAATGCAGTAAACACTACAAATATAAACATACTTACTCTGGTTCTTTGTTGATTCAAGCCTCCACTCGTTGCAATGGCCAAATACCTATCAGGATGTGTGACATCTCCAACTTTTGTAATCATAAACAGCCTAGTTAAACTCAATTACACCAATGTCATTACGAACAACGAGACAGCAGCAAGTTCACAAAATAAATACCACTACGTAATCAAATGGATCAATTTCACAATGAGAGAGACAATATCTATGCCATTAATATTTGGCCGAGCTGAATTTGCAAGTAATAAAATCTAGAACAAAGCACATAAAATCGATTTCAAGTCCCGACTTCATTAGCTTCACTACTACTGAAGTTCTGGTTATAAAATCTCAAAGGAAAAAAATGAAAGAGATATTGATCAATAGTGACACAACAACAACACATAGAAAGATAAACAGGGTTCCCAAAGAGATAACCTTTAGATGGATTGCAGATTGCGGAAGAGCCAAGTGCGAGACGCTCCTACAAATTTCTTTTCTGGTTTGGCTCATCCTATTCAAATCAGATTCGATCTTGATTGGATTTGTTCTTTCAGTCATGTTGAAAGGACCTAACTCCAATTTAGCTCCCTAAACCGGAGTCAAACCCCTTCGAAAACACGAACCAACAAAAACCGTAGAAATTTTGGCAGAGTTTCGTTACTATCATGGAATTACCATTACCTGCACGCGGAATATACACTTCATCCTATGCCACAAAAAGCAAACCGTGGGCACCAATCCCATCCGGATTTCTCAATATATCAACAATAAAGTAAAACAATAAATATAATAGTACTTTACTGAAATCCGGTGTAAAATCGTATAACATAATCAACAGATTACTCAGAGCGACCTCTAATGTATAACCATATACGTATACCACAGTAGGTAGAACTATAAACCTACTGGAAGAAACAAGGTAGCTCGAGCACTATGCCTCCGACCACGACGTGCGACACCAGAGCCTGAACTGCAAACTGGGCACGGAAACCGAAAAGCCCAGGGGAAAAACATGAAAACCATTAGAGTGAGTGGACGAAAATAAATGTCTTTCACCAATTAATATATATATGTTTAAAATAACATATGCGAGTCCAGGTAAATAAAAACAACAAGTACACGAGGTAAAACTCATACTCCTCCAGTGTACTGAGCATGCAAGTAAAATCCCACGGGGTCACTCATGGACACACACCGTGCTAGTACAGTCCGAATCACGGGATCCCAGACCCACACGTGATTCTAAGCCAGAAATGGCCTCGGATCCGGGGATACGCCCCTCACCGATCTGGTTGGGGAAACGCCCCTCCAGGCGGCCCTCCGTCGGGGATCAGCCGACGAGGCAAGTGTATCGATACAACAACGTAACTGAGACTGTACTCTGTGTAAACCAAATCATAAACAGTTCGATGCAAATGCATGAAACAGCATATAAATGTATGTATACTCGTTTACGTATATCCGTATATGTATAATCGTATATTCGTAAAAACACATGCTCATATAATCCATAAACTCAATACGCATGCTCAAGTTCGTAAATCATATAAAAGACTCGCAAGAATTCCGTGAAAAGAAATTGTCCACTCACAGACTAGCGTAACGCGATATGCGTTAACCAGTGATCCGGCGGAAAGTCCCTCGCCAAACGAACGATCACGAACACCTCGCTGTATTTTCGGATGCTCAAATCGAGAAACAAAACTCCCTACTGCGATCGGGGCGCGATTTCGAGTCAAATGACATGCAACTCGTCAAAAATCCCAAAAAGTCAACATTGACCGCTATTGACCGCCGCGTTGACCACCGCCCACGGCGGCGCCGCCACTGACCGGAAAATTTCATGGCGGAGCAACCCCTATTCCACTCAAAATCATCCACTGAGCAACTTTGTCAACAGTAACAAAGGCCAATTCTCACTCTAACTAGGTCAATTTCACAAAAAACCGAATGTACACACAAATTTCAAATCCAAAATTCTCCATCCACAAATCGAATTAGAACTCCATACTTACATGGTTAGAATCCTTGAGAGGAGAGCTACAAAACCCAGTCCAAATCATAGTTCGAATCGGCCCGAATCATCAAACCCGAATTCACCAAAAATCTTCCATTTTCTCGCCGGAAATTCTTCCTCCACTGTGAGGCTTGCCGTGAAAGGAGGCCAGGGCTAGCTTTGGGACACCAAGACGGAAAGAATGGAACAAAAACTAGGCCGTGAGGTGGCCGGATTCGGCTCGCCGCCGGCGAAGCCGTGGAGGTCACCGCCACCGTCGCACCTCCATGGTCAAACTGGGTTGACCCAGTCAACTCAGTTAATGCCATATGTTGACTTACCTGATTAGGCAACTTACTATTTATAGCTCTTCCCAAAAAGGAAACTCCCATATTTATCCATTTCGACGAACATCAAACCCACGTAACTTTCTCGTCGTGATTCTGATTCCAATAATTCTCGCGGCAACAAACTCGTCTCGACATACTCTTCAATTATCACCCAAAGTCAAACACATCGACTAATCGGATAAAAAGTCAACCATTCGAACCAACACATATTTAATCGACTAAACAACCAACAATCGGAAATAATCACAATTTAATCTCCGTAACTCAGAATAATGCTCCGGAAGTTCCCACGAGCTCGAAATTAAATTCTCAACAACTTCCGTGAAGAAGCCGAAACCAAATTCTCGTTCGGTAATTTAGTCGTTAAGAAGGCCACAATTATAAACCGAACTTCAAATATTCTTAATTAATTCCTCGGTCGTCCAAATAACGATCCGGAACCGCCCACGAACTCGAAATCATACGTAGAATGACTCTCGAGAAGAGACCCAACTCCAATTCTTGGCCAATAATTAAGTCGTTAACAAATTCGGCGATTCAAATACTGCCGAAACTCTTCGACTATGCAGTAACTCACGTATATAGCTGATCATACTGCTGATTCTGGTCCGGGTCGTCACAAATCCACCCCCCTTAAAAAAATTTCAACCTCGAAATTTCTGAGTCTGCCAACTACAAGGTAGGAGCACTGCCTCAACATACTGCTCAACTTCCCAATGGCAACCTCAACTGAACAACTCTGACAACCGTCTCCACAATAGGGGATAGCTCCGTACTGAAATCTATGTACCCTCAAATCACAATTCTAAGCTGGCACTACACAATAGCCAAGTGTTCCTGCATAAGGAACAGATAGGGTACACAACACGTAACAAATCTGAAATGTAGTTCCACAACACGGAACACAACACACACAAAAGCCAATGCTATAGGCGATGCCGAACTATACAGCACAATACAAACTCGCCTATGACCACACACGGATCAAAATAACATAGCAAATCTCAACTCAATCTGCACACATCAACATAATTCAAACATCGAACTCAAGCAAGTATCAACCCATTTCCGCTAACTTGACAGTCTGTGGTAACACATTCCACAAAATCATAATCAAATGTCAGCATAGATCCAAACTCGCTCTGACACAATGGAGTACAACATCGTCCCTCAAAACGACATCGAGCAACGCCAATATCACAGTGGTCAACACACTGGTACCGTAAGCAATCTCGAACAAATGAAACTGCTTGTCCCAAATCCTCTGGAACTGCAATACCGAGGTCCACAATGTGCCCTCCAAGGCCTGAATAGTCCTCAAAGATCGCCCACCAATCTGAGGACAAAAACTGGTACTAACTCGTAATCTGGTCCCCAATGCTCGCTGCAAAGCTTGCCAACACACAGTCGCAGCTGATTGTCTCGATCAGCGAACTGGGACATAGGCATGTCATGAAATGGACAATCTCCACCAAACACAGCTATGCCAGCCTGCCATTGAAATCATCTCTGAAAAGTATAAGGACATGTACTGAGTTCGTCAAATGATCCACAATAGCCTGACAACTGGTACCACAAACCAAAGTGTATACATACACATATAATCACAGCAACAATCGCCACGTCTAACTGGAAATCTCAAATGGCTGACACTCCTCAGCAAGTCTCTGCCTCCTAGCCATTGCCAGTCGACAAATATGGCATCTGCGCACACATGCTGCTACATCGCTCTTCATGTTGCGTCACGAGTAGTAAACTCGAAGTATCTGACACATCTCCGCATCACTAGCGCCAAATGTGCGTGAAACCTCGAGCCTCAACATCATCACACACTAACTCAGCTTCCGTAGCGCACACTCGGCTAATACGGAAACTCGAGCCACACACACACATGAAACACTGAAGCTCCTGATTTTCGACTGAATGCATCAACAACAACATCCCAGTCGGATAGTCAAGTACAATCCCTAGCCTTTCCCAAACAAACTCAAAGGTGCAGCCATAGTCGTTAGTCGACCTCATCCATCTACACTACCTGAAGCCCAAATCTGGCCGAAAATGCAAGTGGAGGAAATTCAAATGATCAGTGTACGTCTACACTGCGTTGCACGCCATAGCTGTAGTGTCTCGAACTCTCTGATGCTAACACAAGGACAGCTACACCTAAATCACACATAGGACACGTAGCCCCATAAAGTTTCCACTGCCTGATATCGTGAGCCACCGCTCTGCTACACAACATCAAAACATAACCAAATCCAAACCTCGATGCATCGCCATAACCCACGAACTCGTCACGATCGTCAGGTAAGGTCAAAACCGAAACAACGGTCAACCATCCTTCAGGAGCAAGTAACTCTCCTCGTGTGCATCGAACCACTCGAACTTGACGCCTTTTCCGACAATCGGGAAAATACAAATCCGGAAAAATCCTGCATAAGCCGCCGGTAATAGCCTGCCAAACCCAAGAGACTCCTGATCTCTGGTACAATAGTAGGGCAATCCCCAAATCAACACGGCTTCTAACTGATCGGAATCCACACTGACTCCTTCAGTTAACATCACGTGACCAAAATCTCCACGCTAATCAGCCAAAACTCACACTAGCTGAACTTTGCCAACAACTGATCATCTCGTGAAGCCCGTAAAATCGCTCGCAACTGCTTCAGATGCTGGTCCACATTCCTGGAGTACATCAGGACATTGCCAACGAACATGACCGCAACTTGTCCAGAATCGTCTGAACACTTGGTCCATCACGTCCACACGATCTACGGGGGCATTGGTAAACCAAACAGCGTGACCAAGAACTCCTGATGCCCGCACCGAGATCCAAAAGCTGTCCAAACCACATCTGGCTCATCGATCCTCAACTGATAATATCTGGACCCGAAATCAATCTTCGAAAAGACTGCAGCTCTCGCGAGCTGAACAAACCACTCATCAATCCGAAGCGGAGGTTACTCACTCTCCTCAGAAGCGAATCAGGCTTCGGTAGTCAATGCACCACCACGTCGAACCATCCATCACCCGTACAAATAATACAGGAGCACACCACGCAAATACGCGGGGTCGCATGAAATCTCCTCCAGCAACTCCTGGAGTCGAAACTGTAGCTCCATCAGCTCCGCTGGCTCCGAACGACAAAACGTCGGTAAAATGAGTCCAGCGCCCGGTACAAGCTCAATGGTGTAGTAGGTCTCCCGAACTGGAGGAACACTTGGTAACTCCTCCGGAACACATCTGAAAACTCGGGAACCACCTCAATGTCACCAATGTCGGGTACAGCAACCATAGTATCAGCAACAAGAGCCAAACAACAACACAACTCTTTTCATCATTCGCTCGACCATCACCACGAAACAGTATCTCGGGAAAACCTGGTCGTCGAAACACAACCACCTTCTCGAGGCACTGGAACACAGCCAAATGCATCGTCAGTAAGTCTATACTCATAGTCACATCAAAACCACGATGTCCAGCTATAACAGATCCGCGGCTAAGCCATATCCTCCAACAAGGATCTCGCGACCTCCGGACAGATACAACACTCTCCAAGACCTCGGAAGTGAAAATGCAGGTACAATAGCCATGGATATCAAACAACAGTAACCTCGGAGAAAAGTCTGTCCTCAAACAAGGTCGTGGCACGAACTCCAACATGCCCAGCTAGCCGCCCACGTCAAATGTGACATTACTGAATAGTTCATCAAAAGGGTACATTGATCAGACTTCAGGAATAACATAAGGATCTCCTCGTGAACTCTGAGCTGTCAAACCGCTAAAACAGCTGGCTGAGGGCGCTCCCTCGTAACGTGACTCTCCTGGCCACTGAACAGCAACTGAAAGTGCTCCACAAACACATGTCACCGCAACACCTGTTGCGTGAAAGGATCACCAACGATCGCCCAAACTCATGCCACAGGAGCAAATCCGCTACTCTGTGATCTTCGTCATCGCCAAACGGATCCTCTGCTCGATCTAATGACCCTCAACACAATCAAACAGAACCACAGCCTGATGAAGTCACTGATCCTGAAGTGTCGGAACTCAACCTCATCAAAAACTCGACTAAATCCACTTTCCTCAAACCTTCACATCGAAAACCGCGTACGTCTTTCCTTCTAAATAGCCTTGCCTCGGAGTACAGCACACTAAGCTCCTCACGGTTATCTCGAGGCACATCAATCAGACTCTCTCTGATGCTCAGGTTCAAACTCATCTCGAACCTCGTGCACCGCTTCCTCTGAAGCCACACAACTCGTGCAAATAAGGACAATCATGTGAACAATGCATCTCTGCCTCAGGTGGATAAACACTCCACATTCGATTGCTAGATAGCCTGATAAACCATTATCATATAAACAACACCCTGAATGTAGGCCATGGAGTCACAACCGGAACTCACACAACATCAGCCCACCAAATACACTGATCTGACTCAGGCAAACATCAACTGTCACAATTCTCAACTCTGAGGCAACATGTAGACGCTCATACACACAACCAGGCAAACCGTGCCACACAGTTCACTGAACTCTGAATACTCATCCAAATCCACAAACCTCTGGCAAATCACGCGTCAATTGATCCTCAACAGGATCCACAATCGAAACGACACGGAAAGCACGTCAGGAGGCATCCTAATGAATAAAACATCGTTCACAACAAGTGGAATGTAATCATGGAACTTTAAATATTTGAAAGCATACAACACCCGGAATATTGATGAGTATCCGCTGGCCGGTCGGGTCACCATTCCAGACATGCTGTACATTCTCAAATATCCTTAGTAAACACGACTACAGAAGTCTACAGAACATATAACCTAATGCTCTGATACCAAGCTGAAAGGACCCAACTCCGATTTAGCTCCCTAAACCGGAGTCAAACACCTTCGAAAACACGAACCAACAAAAACCGTAGAAATTTTGGCAGAGTTTCGTTACTATCGTGGAATTACCATTACCTGCACGCGGAAGATACACTTCACCTATGCCACAAAAAGCAAACCGTGGGCACCAATCCCATCCGGATTTCTCAATATATCAGCAGTAAAGTAAAACAATAAATATAATAGTACTTTACTGAAATCCGGTGTAAAATCGTATAACATAATCAACAGATTACTCAGAGCGACCTCTAATGTATAACCATATACGTATACCACAGTAGGTAGAACTATAAACCTACTGGAAGAAACAAGGTAGCTCGAGCACTATGCCTCCGACCACGACGTGCGACACCAGAGCCTGAACTGCAAACTGGGCACGGAAACCGAAAAGCCCAGGGGAAAGACATTAAAACCGTTAGAGTGAGTGGACAAAAATAAATCTCTTTCACTAGTTAATATATATATGTTTAAAATAACATATGCGAGTCCAGGTAAATAAAAACAACAAGTACACGAGGTAAAACTCATACTCCTCCAGTGTACTGAGCATGCAAGTAAAATCCCACGGGGTCACTCATGGACACACACCGTGCTAGTACAGTCTGAATCACGGGATCCCAGACCCACACGTGATTCTAAGCCAGAAATGGCCTCGGATCCGGGGATACGCCCCTCACCGGTCTGGTTGGGGAAACGCCCCTCCAGGCGGCCCTCCGTCGGGGATCAGCCGACGAGGCAAGTGTATCGATACAACAACGTAACTGAGACTGTACTCTGTGTAAACCAAATCATAAACAGTTCAATGCAAATGCATGAAACAGCATATAAATGTATGTATACTCGTTTAAGTATATCCGTATATGTATAATCGTATATTCGTAAAAACACATGCTCATATAATCCGTAAACTCAATACGCATGCTCAAGTTCGTAAATCATATAAAAGACTCGCAAGAATTCCGTGAAAAGAAATTGTCCACTCACAGACTAGCGTAACGCGATATGCGTTAACCCGTGATCCGGCGGAAAGTCCATCGCCAAACGAACGATCACGAACACCTCGCTGTATTTTCGGATGCTCAAATCGAGAAACAAACCTCCCCACTGCGATCGGGGTGCGATTTCGAGTCAAATGACATGCAACTCGTCAAAAATCCCAAAAAGTCAACATTGACCGCTGTTGACCGCTGTTGACCGCCGCGTTGACCACCACCCACGGCGGCGCCGCTACTGACCGGAAAATTTCATGGCGGAGCAACCCCTATTCCACTCAAAATCATCCACTGAGCAACTTTGTCAACTGCAACAAAGGCCAATTCTCACTCTAACTAGGTCAATTTCACGAAAAACCGAATGCACACACAAATTTTAAATCCAAAATTCTCCATCCACAAATTAAATTAGAACTCCATACTTACATGGTTAGAATCTTTGAGAGGAGAGCTACAAAACCCAGTCCAAATCATAGTTCGAATCGGCCCGAATCATCAAACCCGAATTCACCAAAAATCTTCCATTTTCTCGCCGGAAATTCTTCCTCCACGGTGAGGCTTGCCGTGAAAGGAGGCCGGGGCTAGCTTTGGGACACCAAGACGGAAAGAATGGAACAAAAACTAGGCCGTAAGGTGGCCGGATTCGGCTCGCCGCCGGCGAAGCCGTGGAGGTCACCGCCACCGTCGCACCTCCATGGTCAAACTGGGTTGACCCAGTCAACTCAGTTAATGCCATATGTTGACTTACCTGATTAGGCAACTTACTATTTATAGCTCTTCCCAAAAAGGAAACTCCCATATTTATCCATTTCGACGAACATCAAATCCACGCAACTTTCTCGTCGTGATTCCGATTCCGATAATTCTCGCGGCAACAAACTCATCTCGACGTACTCTTCAATTATCACCCAAATTCAAACACATCGACTAATCAGATAAAAAGTCAACCATTCGAACCAACACATATTTAATCGACTAAACAACCAACAATCGTAAATAATCACAATTTAATCTCCGTAACTCAGAATAATGCTCCGGAAGTTCCCACGATCTCGAAATTAAATTCTCAACAACTTCCGTGAAGAAGCCGAAACCAAATTCTCGTCCGGTAATTTAGTCGTTAAGAATGCCACAATTATAAACCGAACTTCAAATATTCATAATTAATTCCTCGGTCGTCCAAATAACGATCCGGAACCGCCCACGAACTCGAAATCATACGTAGAACGACTCTCGAGAAGAGACCCAGCTCCAATTCTTGGCCAATAATTAAGTCGTTAACAAATCCGGCGATTCAAATACTGCCGAAACTCTGCGACTACGCAGTAACTCACGTATATAGCTGATCATACTGCTGATTCTGGTCCGGGTCGTCACACATGTAGCAAAGACTAATCCATTCCATTAACAAAACACGGCCATGTCTCTTAGACCAATCCAATGAAACCCACGTAATCAAAACTAGAGCTGACTACACAGACCAAAAAACTTTCAGCTGTCGATCACAAACGTACAAATATAAACAGGTTTATCGTATCAATTTACAAACCCAATGACATGAAAGAAATTCAATATGAAAAGTTTGAATCTTTTGTATACCTGATGGTCAAAGACGAAGAAAAACCCAATAAGATGGGCTGACCAGATCTGAGGACTCGTTTGAGTGTGTGAGTTACGTTTGTGTGTGGCAAAGAAGGTGCAGGTGCGCAGGTGGCGTTTGAGTGTGCAGAGGAGATCTAGATAAGAGATCGGAGATGGGTACCCAACAGCTCCACGTGGTGCAGAGAGGCACAGCGTCGATGGCCTCCTACACGGTTGCAATCGATCTATCAACTAAGCATGAAAAACAACCCATCGAATTAGAAAACGAAATCAATCGGACCAGAAATCATGTTTGAGAAAATGGGAAAATAATCGCAATACTATCATACCTGAAGTCCTTGACCTTGAGGTACTTAGAATCTGAGGTGACGTGTTTGGTAAAGGCGGCGACAACAAACAGCTAGAGATCGCCGGATTGAGAGATGAGAGTTACCGAGTGATGATCACAAATGATGGCATGTGGGATCGAGAGGAGAGGAGGGGATTAGGTTATGCAAAACCCTCATACGCCCGATACGTTTACAATTTTATGACCAAAATACTCCGTTTCAATAGTAAAAGGTAAATTGGTTCATTATTCTTGATGTGTTTGCTTTAGTTTGAGAGAATAGACAAAGCATCATTTGCTTCACCAACCATCCATTATTTCATGCTCTCCAACTGTAAACGTGTTTGTCTCCTCTCAATTTTTTTTCCATATCCTAGAGTTGTTTACAGTTTGCAAATTACATAATGAATGCACCAAAGTGACATTTCCCTTTCATGAAATCTGCTTTCTATGAATTCATGTTTATGGGTCACATTCGAACTTGATTTTCTCTCCTTGCATGGATTAATGGTGGATAGTTAGTATACCAAAATGTCAACAAGGAAATTAAATTTTAAAAACTTTATGAGAACTTCTTTTCCTTACAATGATATAACCTTGAGTATGATATGACCCTTTTTTAATCAATTTAATGTGTAGCTTACGTCTTAAAAGAGCTATTTCACCGAGTCACTATATCGGAATTAATGATTGAAATAATAATAATACAATAAAAAAGTGTGTGACAAACAATTAATGGTCTAGTTTGGAAGAAAATTTCTATAGAACAATGAATATAATTTCTCAAAGCTATAAAATCTAGAATCGCTTGATCATCTTGTTTTAAAGCTGTTTTGTTGGTTTGACTATGCAATAAGAAAAGCCTCTGCCCGACATAAAACTAGATAGTGATGGTACACGCTCGAACGTAGAACTAGACTTGCTCTACCATTCGGATATTAAAGCTTAAAATTGTTTTAACGTTTTTTATTTTTTAATTTGATAACATTTTAACGATTTTAAATTGGATGAAGTTTGATAAAAATATTTTTTTTTTCAAAATATTATTGAAAAATAAATCTCATAAAAAACGAAAAGTAATATTCTATTGGTACGTAATATTATTCGTGATCAATTAATAAGGTTTCTTAACACTTATAATTTATAATGATATTAGAATAGGAACATAATAATAGTAACTATTTCAGTCATGCAGAACACGCTCACACACGCGAGAGCAACCGTATCAATTAAACATTTTTGTTTCGTCTGACATCCCATGGCTCAGTGGCAGCGACCGGCCGACCTCTTCGAAGTCGCCGCCCTTGGGTGCGGCAAGACAAGAGTTCTCTGTGATGGATGATGTTGTTATTGGTGCATACTAGAGCCGCATTAGTTTAGTTTAGTTAATTTCATTTCTAGTTATTTTTGTTTTCGATTTTTTGTTGGACTTTGGCCAAAAATAAGCCACATCTATTGGATCGGCAGAAGTCGGCATTGTTCTAGTATGTGCACATTTGATTGTGGTTGGTTCGTGGAGTGGACGCACCAGTCCCTTATTGGTTTGACAATAATTATGGTCGATAATATAGTTGAAAAAGTTGATCAAAGTAAATTAATACATCGTCGTTATCATGTTATATTCTTATTACTGTGTCGTCATATTTTTAAAACAAATAGAGTAGTCAATGTTATTTTTTTTGTTAATTAGTATAATTTAGAATACAATGTTTTAATTAAGTCTCATGATAATACCATGGATTTTCTTTTTCTTATGGAGTATAGATTTTATGTTAAGATAATAAGGCATCGCAAACCTTAATAAAACACTTATAATGATCTCTCATAGAGTTTCGATCGTGGAAGACCAGAAGTGAACAGTTCACGTGCAAGTGCAAATGGTACATGCCTTTTTTCTTTCACGTAAAATTCTCGAAGATATTCCTTTTCAGATCGAATTTTCTTTTTTTATCTGGATGGGATCGGAAAAGTAATGCGTATCGAATGGTTTAACTGTTTAAGGCAAAGAATGTGCCATTTCGCATATGGACAGGTTCATTATATTCTTAGACACCAAATAAGCCCATATCAGCATTACCAGAATACCAGGAGATACTAATCCAATTTGGTGGATTTAGCCCATTTCATAAGCTTTATGCGGCAAAGAAAACTGAAAACATCCACTCGGACAAGATTCAAAAGCTTCATTTTATCTTGGGCTTTCACCTTCAACCATAATCCATAAGCTTAATTGGCTTAAACATAGTGCCGTACTAGCAATTGATCCCGCGCTGCGGGGATTAGCATTTGTCACAGAATTGTATTTACAGAGATTAGTTTTGTTACAAACTGGTTGTACATGGTGTAGTGCAAAATATGGTCATTCATTAGAAGGCCTCTCACAATTTTTTGCAATACCCAATTGCTCAAATAGAATAAGCAAGCAATAAGTATGTAGCATAGGAAGTCACCACACTAATGAGGCGATGTTGACTTCTTTTCTTCTTTTCATTTGTTCCTTCCTGCATCATGACTTCAAGAAAGAAGAAAATCTGTCATTTTCAAACCGTATAAAAGTATCAACACAATTTTATATCAAAACTTTACAAAATATATTTTCTCATGTCAACATGAAGACAAAAAGCCAAATTTTAATGGACACTTCTATTTATATTGGAGCCTCTAATAAAAGAAACCAAACCAGAATATCAAGAGTTAACGAAAGATGAAATCTAAACAGAAGTTGTAATATTCATATTTTTTTCTTCACGTCTTCAACCAAAAAACAGCTCCGTAAAGATTTTTACATAAGCAAAGGAGCTTTCCTTTTGTTTTCTTAGGTCCCATGTTCTATCTAAACCACAAACCTACTTCAAAAGAAAATAAGAGATTCTCATAAATAAAAAAAATAAAATAAAAAAGATCACAATTGAGATCGAAAAGCCAAACAGGATATTAACTCAAAATGATAGCAACATAGGCAAGCCAAATTTGATTAGATATACAGAATGACAGATCTATAAGCTAAGATGCTTTAGTTCTCTAATCAAACAAATCAATAATCCACCTATTGCCGTAAAACTAATCCAATCTCATAAGTTAATCATCATAGGTTAACTATCAGTTAGTTAGCTGTAACTAACTATCATAAGTTAAACCAATCTTATTTCTTTGAACAAAATCAAAATCATGAGTCTTCAGACAAACAAACAAACTTAAACGAAAACAAAAGGAACAACATTGTACTAATGAGAAAAAAAAAATAGAAGACTCACAAAAATAAATGTTTATCACACAAATCGCAGAAACAAACCTATAAACAGAAAAAGGAATGCCGAACAGAAATCGAAGCAAAGGCAAGCCACCCAAACCATAATTCCATGTTCTTCTAACTCTGATCTATGAAACAAAATCGAACAAAGTGAAGAAAGAAGTTGAAAACACACCAACAAAAACAAAGGAATTGAAAGTGTATAACTTCGTGTTTAAAACTTCGACTCTTGTCGTATTGCTCCAACACCGATTATACAGATCAGTATTTTAAACTCTATATGTTATGACTTGAACTTCAAACCTACTTCAAAACAAAAATAAGAGATTCTATCTAAACCACAAACCTAATTCTATTCACAACCCAACCAAATCAACCAAACTTAATAGAATTAGCATGCCTATTCACAACTTCTGCTGACAAATACCCAAGTGATAAATTCCAATAAAAGAACAACACTACAACTGACGAACATCGAAATAAATGGTCTTTCTTTCCAGCCATTGCAACTACAATAATTCTGTAAAACAGACACAATCCACAACCAATTTACAAAGAGCGTAACTTGGGTGCTAAACATTAATATCAGAGAACTGATTAACGGAAAGAGATTCAATAACTCAAATTCCCAGCTACAAACCCACACATCATACGACCCAATATTTATTTAATTACGACTAAAAATTTCAACAACTTAATCACACAATTCCTAGAAATGGACAAAACAAAATAACAGAATAAATAAGAGTTGAACAGCAATAAGTGTGACACGTGAGATCCTCGTTGTATCGATATTGTCTCAACTTAACTAACTTTAAAGTGTTGAGTTTTATCTATAAAAAGTCTCGGTAAAATTAAAAATAGTACAATAAAGAATATAATGCATACCTAGAAAGACAAAATGGGCAAAATTGGGTTAAGGTAGCAATGAATCACAGTGATGGCGAACGTATTACAAATACACAAAGTGACCACCGAAATTGAAAACGGATTCAAGCAAGGAGGAGATGGAGGAAGAAGAACTAAGAAGAGTGGTAAAACTGGTAAAACAAATGTGAATGAGGGTAGAATGGTCTTTGAACATACAACTCAGCTCCGAGCCGCACTGCTCACAAGCCGAAATGGCTTTTAGCTATTTGTATAATTGAACTACCATGCATTGTCCGGTACTCACTTTTTTTTTTGAAAAGATTCTTCCCTACAACCGTCATGCCAAGTATGTAATAAAGCCACCAGTTGATAATATCGTGTTTGATATCGTTTTATAAAACAGATTTTCATTTTTGTGAATAAAAAAATACAGTGAAAATGTATTTGGTAGATTGTTTTCATAAAACGATTTTCGAAAATGAAAAACACTAAAAAATAAAATGTACTACGTTCTATAAAACGTCAAAATGAATTTTTTACTATTTTCTGAAAATAAAATCTAAAAAAAAGGAAAAAAAATCATAATTAATTTCTATGAATTTTACTCTTTAAATATACATATATAAAATCTTTTGATTGAAATTTATAATTGAACCAATATTAATTTGTGTTTTGTAACCTTGCATAAGGATTCTAGACACATTTTACTACTTTTATATTAAAAATATAGTTATGAAATTTAACTTACCATACACGTTTTCAAATCTTAAAAATGTAAAATTCAATTTATTGTTTTCGTTTTACGAAATAATTTTTTTGAAACGGTTTCGTAAAACGATATCAGACGAGGCCTAAATTTTCGATTATACAAAGCTTGACAAGTTAAATGAGAAAATATAAATTCCTTTGTAGAAATACGGATAATAAAGTATAAAAATATATGTTATATTTTATTGGGTCGGTGGTATCTTATACATGAGGATAATTTTATAGTCGAGTGATCTATTTTATTTTGAGGTTTTTCCCAAGCACCCTAATTTAGGAGAAATCTTTCCTACAACTTTTTCTATAATTCTCAGGCGCCCAAAAGTCTCTAAGAAACTATTCTCACTAACCCAACTTTTACACCTCAATCATAGTTTCATTCCAAAATTGCTCTCTCTCTCTCTCTCTCTCTTTAAGAAACTATTCTCACTAACCCAACTTTTACACCTCAATCATTGTTTCATTCCAAAATATCTCTCTCTCTCTCTCTCTCTCTCTCTCTCTCTCTCTCTCTCTCTCTCTCTCTCTCTCTCTCTCTGAAATGACTCAGTCTCGATTCCAAACCCAACGTCTCCAATTTCGATCGAGAGAAGAGTTTATTCTCTAATCCGTCTCAACTTCAAACGACTACCCTCCTTGACGGCGCAAGTTCGTGAGCTCTGCCCGGCCTCTACTGCACCATGGGCCTCAAGATCTTGCCTCGGTCTCTTGCAGAACTCGGCGTCCACCGCCCCTCCTCCCGACCTCCCGTCGTTGCTTACTTCACCCGACCTCATCTGATACCTAGATAAACTTCATCTGACACTTAGTTATGTTCTTTATTTGTGAAGGTGTTGTTACTGTTTTTTTATTTCAAAAGTGTTTGTATGGTTTTAAATGAGTTTTGGACCAAGTACGATATTGATCTGATATCCAGTTGAACTCAACTGATACTCAGATGTTCTCAACTGACACTCAGATGACCTTCAACTGACACCCAGATGACCTCATATGCTATAAGAGAAGGAAGAATATATGAAAACTAGGGAGTAGATTGAGATCGTTGAAACATGAGCTTGTGATACAACTACACCTAATTCTGGACCGGTTAATGCAAGAACTATACACTTAGAATGCTCAAATGAACCTCAACTGACACCTAGATGAACTTTATCTAACATTCCTTTCAACCTCATATGACACTCATATGAACATCATCTGCCACATAGTAGAAGATGTTCAACTCATACTCAGATGAACCTAATCTGACACCTAGTAGAAGAAGATCAACTCATACTCAGATGAACCTCATCTGTGTGTTAGATAAACCTATAATACATATGCCTTATTGGTAAACAGTCAAAGTCAACGGTCAAAGTTTCCGAATCCGGTCAATGGTTGCCGAAATTCGATCAAGGTTGGCAGAATTCAGTCGCAGATCAACGGTCAATGTCACCGGTGAACGATTGTTGATACCCAAAAAAGCACAAGCCATATCTAATGCACATTTCAGGCCCAATAAACAAAATACGTCAGTAATACTAAAAATTGCCATAAAAATGTATATATTTGTAGAGTATCATGCCACACACGTGGACCCAAGCCACACTTTTGGGGCTTACAAGATTGGGTGTGTGGTGTGGAAGATTACGGAAATATGTGAGGCTCACTATAGATTTTCGATTGTTGGCAATTTTGGACTTAAGACTAAAATTCATGCCCAACAATCTTAAATCTTTACATGGACATGTAAAGATGAGAGAATATAAATCCATAAATCCAAACATTTCCGTCTACTTTGACCACCGTACCGAACCAATATTCTTATTCTTGTCATCTTCTTCTTTGTCCAAAGAATTTATGCCAAATAGAAGTCCATATTTAAATTAGAGATCCAAGCACCTATATGCATATTTTATTACAAAGACTAGATACATATATCATATTTTATTGTTAAGATTTTGCCACTTCTACTTTTTCTTGCCTATAAATTGAAGCCTCTTTTCATAACAAAAAAGAGACTACAACACAAATTGTAGACAACTCCAAACACACAACCCTCCATCAAACCTCCCAAGTTGTTGAGTTCTAACAAAAAACCAAGCTTTTTCACCAATATCCCATCATAAACCAGCCCCTGCATCCACCATATTTCAAAGACGTTCACTGACCACTACAAAAACTTCATCTTTTCATCACTGCAGTGGAATCAACTACAACAAACCCCTTTCATCTTATGCAACTGATATGTTTCTAGCTCCCATGCCCCATGCCTTCTTGCAAGCCTTTTTGGATAAATATTATTAAAGAACAAGTTTAAACATCATAACATACAACAACTCTAATCTTTAGATCACATGAACCATGCAATTACAGCAAGCTATTATCACCGCATTAGGCCAACCATCACTGTAGAGACAACTTTGACAGAGATACATCAGAGCGTAAAAAGGTTTGTGCTTAGTCCTTGAACCACAGAAAGGGGTAATAGAGGAAATTAAGTCCACCAAAAAATCCTAGCAGCCTCTATACAAAAATACCCAACAATGGTCAACGTCGCCGGAGTCTAGTCACTGGTCAATGGAGGAAATACGAGAGAGTAATAGAATGGAGTAATTTATAACTTAAATTGAGGGTATATTTATCAAATTGAGCTAGTAGGAATTAAAATTTTACTATTAGACTAGTAAGAATTAAAAAATAAATTAGGACTAGTAAAAAAAGTTCTTTTAATTTATATTCAACTAATTTTATCGTTATTGTTGTAAATATAGAACGAAAGTGTTGATAAAGTGTTATAAACTTGGGGGAGGGACATAGAGAGAAATTAGAACACAAAGAGAAAGAGGATCCATAAACATGGATCATCATCGAGTTTGAAAATATAGAGCGAAAGTGTTGATAATGTGTTATCAAAATTGGGGGAAGGGGGGGGGGGGTGGGGTGAGACATAGAGAGAAAGAAGAACACAGAGAGAAAGAGGAGGAGGAAGTGTATAGACTTGTATCATTCATGTAATTATATCTTTCTATATAGAGGTAGAGTTTACAAGGTAAGTATATAACTAATCAATATTTACATAGATATCCACAAATATATAATATTTATAACACTCCCTATTGGATGTCTACCAATGAATAATACGGTGTTGGACGCGCCTAGTGTTGTCTTGTTAAAAACCTTGCCAGGTAACAAAAACTCAATGGGAGAAAATAACACTGGTCGAAGAAAAAGAGTACAATGTGCTTATGTCTTAGTTAACATTCTTCTGGATGCTCGTCCTGATGAGAATCTCCCCTTGATCAGTGTAAGTTTTGGGTACCTTGCATATAGGGCTCATCGTTAATTTTGAAATTTGTAAAATAAACAAGTTAAAACTAGTACAATAAAACTACAAATATTTCAGTAACCACTTACGAAGAGTGCTGCAGTAATCTGAAACCTTTAAGACATTATAAAAATGCAGAAACATAAGTAAAGAAGAAATATGTAATATCAAAGTTTAAACATTGGCGTACCAAGCCATAAGTATCAATATCTATATGTATTGATAGATTTATATATGCTCTTCAAAAGCTCTAATAAATTCGTAACTTCGCAAAAATTAAAATTTGTTGCAACATTATGATCACAATTTGAAATCGATTTCATAGTCTAATCATACTACTCATTGAGGTAAGTTTGATTTAGTCACATTGACTATGTAAATGAGTACGTAAAAGATCTAGAATCTTATTCCATGAGTGAGTTATAAACTCGTTTAATCATAGAGTTGTCATTCGGGCAATTTGATTCCTCTAAGGATTGTAAATAAGTTGTTTCTTATAATGACACGATGTTTGAGACTTTCTTATGTGCCTTATAACTGTACAATATACCCTCACAACTTGCTATAAGTCTCTCGTCAATAATGACACGGTACTTATAGAAGAGTTGTCACTTAAGGAAATAGCATTGTTAATGTCATATCTCTACCAAAGAGATTGTGTCATAGTTATATCAAAACACTTTGATCAAATTCCTTTCATAATCTCAAGAATTAATAAGGTCCAAGAACATCATCACGTTTCGCTTAGAATTAAAATTGACTCTCTCCAATTTGGCCAATAATATAATTTTGTTGACATTTAGTATGAAACGTAGTATGTAAATAGCCCTTGATAATCTTTCGCTACCTAGCATGAGTAATATCCATGATCATCAAATTTTGATCTCACGCATTCATATATGCATGCATTAGTTTTAACGAGTTCATTATTATTGGATATCCATGCCACACTCTAGGGAAATCATCTCTATAGAGGAATTAATTTCATAATGTGGATCATATACTCAACGTCTATCTAGACGTGTTATGGCTTGTAAAATCTCATTTTGAGAGTAGAAAGTTTGGACTGAATGAAAATATTTCACAACTTTACACCATTACATTAATCTATTCTCTCATTAACGGTGAGAAGACTATCATATTGACCATTCACAAAATATGTGTGTAAGAATCTCATGTTCCTTATAATCGTTTGTGGGTGGCAAGCCCAAACAAAATATTTGGTCAAAGTAATTGTCACTTACAATTTGTGCGTAGTTGATCGAGACTTTTCTCTAAATCAAATAAACATTGTGGATAATACCACACACCAATTTAAAGTGACAAGTCGCAAAAGATATGCGTAAATGATGGTAAATAAACCAAATCGCTTGTTAGCGAACCTTATGATTTATACTCAAACAATGATATCATTGGAGATTTTGATGATATTCCACATTATATTAGATCTAGTGAACTAGTTCATGTATAAATTGGATGTAGAGAAATAAACACCCATTTTGACCAAATATGTGTGACATAGGTAACACGATACAAGCTTTTCTAGAGCTATCAATAAAGATCTACACCTCTTAGGGTAAGAGTTATATAGCTTTTATAAGCATCATAGTTGAAAAGTGAGCAATGACTATCTCATGTCATGAATATCAAAATCTTATCTCTTGCTTCAAAAGTGGTATACCCAAAACTTCAGGTTTGGTACATACATGGTAGGCTTGAAGAATAGATTGATCTATTGTGAACTCTAAGTTCATGTAAGCACTTTGAACTCCAGGCCAAAATACACTCGAGTTTCAAGTTTTTGAGAATGGGGATTGTTTTTCCATCTAAACAAAATAAAATTAATCTTAATAAAAATAAATAAATACATGTAACGCAAATAAACTGAAGAAAAAAATAAAGCAGTAGAAATAAACATCTGATTCCGTTAATGAAGAAAATCGACATAACTTCAAGTCTGCTTAGATGCTTGTAATTTTCTTCAATACATAGTCGAAAACCTTATGGTTTTTGATTATTCAACCTTGAACTTCTGGTTCTAAAAGTCATTTAAATAACATATTTACATAAAGAGAATCCCAATAATCAAATAGAATCGAGGAACTTCGGATCCTTGTGGGATTTAGAAACATAAGTTTCATATTTTCAATTGCATAATTTAGAGGATCTTCTGGTCCTTGTAATGAATTAATTCTAAGAACTTCAAGTCTCAATCTTTGGTTTTTATATAATCATTCACTCGAATCTGGAAGTTCGAGTTTCACTTTTTGAACAACAATTTCTATGGCTTAGTATTTGCAACGTTGGGTTCACAAAATCTTTTACCCTCAAAGCTTCAAAATTGAGCAACCAATTTTAATTAATAGAATTCAAACATGTACTCAAAATTTTGAGTTTGAGTTTACATAATCGCTTGAGGAACTTCAAGCCCTCACATATAACCATAGATCTTCTGGTCTAGTTTTTACATTGTAAATTAGGATCTTCATGCCCTAATTTTTTTTTACTGTGAGTATCAATAGATGGCAATAAACATTAAATCTGGAAATAAAAATTAAATTCCAGCAAGTGTGATCAATAGCACACGGCAAAATACAAACCTTCGTTACCTTTGCCTCACTACCACATTTTAACCCATTGCCGGCGATTTTTAAATCGCCGGCAATATTTTTTATCATTACCGGCAATTTTTCCCCCAAAAATCGCCGGCAATGTCTTTTTTTTTTAATTACCGGCGGAACATTGCTGGCGATTTGCCGAAAAAATCGCCAGCAATGATTTAAAAAAAAAAACATTACCGGCAATTTTTGGGGAAAAAATCGCCGGTAATGATAAAAAACATTGCCGGCGATTTAAAAATCGCCGGCAATGAGTTAAAATGTGGTAGTGCCTCTCGATTTCGTTTGATAATCAATTGAGCCTATCATAAATTAGATTAGAGTGTAGGCCTATAGGGCAAGGCAGCAGAAGCATGTTGCTTCTGAAACATGATTAAAACCCATACAATTAAAAAAGTAAATACAATTATTATATATGATCACTCACCACATCACAAGCAAATACAATATTCACCATGAGCAAAACCCTAACGGAGTGCAAACCCCGAGCAAAACCCTAGACGGCACCTTATATTGCTACGCCTCTTATTGATCAAGCAATTGCACTTCAACAAGAAAACAAAGCGGAGCGGCAAGTAGTTTCTTGCGTGTTCAATCCCGATCTCAAAAATATACCAAGCCGTGCGACCATGAATAGGAACTTTCAGGAAGAGTAGAAGACTGAAGCAATGGCAGCACGATTTGCCTCGGCGTTGGCCCTTGACGATGATGGGGTGGTTGATCTGTGCCTGGGAGGAAAGCCGTCTTTGAACCAAATCGGGAAGAGTTATATTGTGGCGAGGCTTCTATCCTTGAAGCCATATGATTGTGATGCCTTGGCAAGAAAATTTTCTCGATTGTGGAGGATTTCAGGAAGGGTTGGAGTGCAAGACTTTGGAGAACGGTATCTCCTGGCCTTTGATAAGGAGAATGATCATAATCGAATCATGAAAGGAGGGCCATGAGATTTTGATCGTGCCCTAATCCAGATGGTAAAGTATGAAGGAGTTGAAGATGTTAATGAGGTGCCAATGAAGACAATTGAACTTTGGGTAAGAATCAATGGAGTCCCTCTAAAATACCATACAAAGGAGAATGTATTCAAACTCGGCGTCACTCTGGGAGAGTATGAAGATATGAATAATAAGGAATTTGATAGAGGAGTTATTAGGGTTAGGATTCAGCATGCTTTCAGGAAACCGATTCACTTGAAGCGCAAGTTCTGATTTGATATTGGCGTGGATCTAGAAATAAGTTTTATCTATGACTATCTCACAAGGTGTTGTCTTAGCTGTTGGAGGATTGGTCATTTTGGGAAAATATGCTTTAGGATGAACAATCAGGTTCAGAATTTGAAAGAACATAATACCCTACTCCTAGGGTTTTTGGATCACCTCCTCTGAGTTTCAAAGGGGTCACACCAAGGCCGATAGCTCAAGGGTTTACAAATCATAATTTCTTGTTCACTACACCTCTAATGAAACAATCACAATCTCTGTCACCTAGGAGAAGGTCGGTGGTGATGCGTAGTGAATCCGAGGAGGAGGGAAGGAGCGACAATGAGTTAGAGGAAGGAAACCTACATAAAGCGGCACAGAAAGAGAAGGGGAACGGAAACAAGGGAAAGGAAATTAATGCTCAAGCTGTAGAGAATGGGAACTTGCAGTTGGCTTTGGTATTAGGAGGAGCTGGTGTGCTGGAAGAGGAGCAAGACAAGGAGATAGAAAATCAGCAAGCTCGAGGTGATGAAGGGGAAACCTTTCGACCAAGTAATGATTTAACTGAGGTAGGGGAAGAGGCACATCAAACTGAAGCGGAAGACGTGGTGGAGAGGAGTGTGGTACAAGCCACAATGCTTCTTACACCAACAAAGAGTGGTAGAAGGAAAATAGGGGGAGAGATTATAATTTCTCTAAAGAAACCCCGACTCACTCTATCCTTGGGGAAACTCCTCATGGATAGGACATGTCTTGGACTACAGTCCCCTGAAAAAAAAAAGGCGAGAATGAAGAAAGGAAGACCAGTGGGAAGTAAGAATAAGAAACCAAAGAAGAGTGTGGAACAGAAGATGCCAGCAGTTAGTCCTTTATGACTGACTTATCCGAAAGTAGAGGAGGAGGACTTTGCTACTGATGGTAAGGCCAAAAATAAATAATAGTAAGGGTAGGGTAGGTCTAGTTTCATCTAAAAAAATTGATAGATTAGACCTGTGGTTCTGTGAGCTCTAAATATACTAGGGATACATCATTGCCTAGTTTAGTTTTGCCCTGCCTAAAAACGAAGGTTACTCTAGTATTTTTTGGTGTATATGACAAGTTTGAAATGCAATATATGCATCTTTTCGTCAAAAAAAAATATATGATCACTCACCTATACATAGGACAAGAGAAGGACATGGCGTTCATAATATAAACGTACATATGCCACTGATCTATTATACAAGCACAAGATGATCGATCAAACTCTTTGTAATTATAACTTAGTATCGATTGAATATAGAGAAAGAAACATGATTGTACACAGCCACTTGTGTAGAAGCCTGATCCACAAATTGGCCGGTACAAGAAAAAAAACGATAGACTCCTAGATCATTGTTCTGGTTAGAAGCAATAAGATTGCACCATAAATATAGATCATCATCGAGTTTGAAAATATAGAACGAAAGTGTTGATAACGTGTTATAAACTTGGGGGAAGGACATAGAGAGAAAGTAGAACACAAAGAGAAAAAGGAGCTATAAACCTGGATCATTGCCACGTTTGAAAATATAGAGCGAAAGTGCTGATAACGTGTTATAAACATTTGGGGGGGGGGGGGGGGGAGGAGAAATAGAGAGAAAGTAGAACACAGAGAGAAAGAGGAGGAAGAAGTGTATAGACTTTTATCATTCATCTAATTATGCATCTTTATATAGAGGGGTAGAGATAACATGATATGTACATAACTAATCAGTATTTACATAGACATCTACAAATATATAATATTTTTTATTTTTTTTCGTTCAAATCAATAGAATAGAGGATTTAAAGTACCAAAGTGCTTTCAAATGTTTACAATTTGATAAATAATTGAGGAAATTCAAGTTTTTTAAAAAAAAAAAATTCATGTTTTTTTCCGTTCAAAGTAGGGTACCAAAATGCTTTCAAATGTTTATAATATGATGAAGAAATTGACGAAATTCAAATAATTAGAAAATAAGGTAACAAATTGACAAGTTTATAAATTATAAGGTAGCAAATTGGCGTGAAAAATTCCTAAGATAGCAAATTGGCATGAAAAATTTATAGTGTAACAAATTGACACTGAAGTGATTCCTAGGATAACTGATTGACAATTAAACCTAACTCATTTTGAAATTCATCACTTCGTCTTTGAAAATGTATCCACCCTACTACTTTTACCGGAGTTACAGCCCTTCACAACCAAATAAACATCTCATTAGCACAGGAGTATACTCGCCATGCTGAAGCACTAATTTTGAGTTTGCCAGAGTGATAAAATAGATTGTACTATAATTTTATAGGAAAATTTGTATTCAAGACTAAATATAATCGGCCCAAACAATCCGATACAACCCTTCATTTATAATTGTTTTAGGGTAGTTGAAATTGACACCATATTTTTTATAAATTACATGTCATTTCTTTATATTTTATATGTATTTTCAATACACTTTTGTTTGAAATTGTAAAAAATGGGGTATGGTTTGTAAAAAAAAAAGAGTAAAAATTTTACCTTCCTTCTTTTATTGTGTATCTAACTCTTCTTTAGGGTCAATTAGTCGAGCAAGAGTTGAGTTGTTGTTATTCCCATTTTCTCTCCTGAAAACCCATTTCCCATTTCTTCCAAACCCTAGAGGCGGTGGGGCCTCCTTGCTCTGACCTCTGTATTTTTTCTCAAAACCTCTCTTGACTTCTCCATTTTGAGGTCTTATCTCTGTCCATATAATCCCAAACATCCAAATCGGATCCATCTCTCCAAAATGGCGAGGATGGCTGATGACTCAGATGAAGTAGTGGCCCGGTTCATGGCGGCTATGGATCTATTCGATGATGACGACGACGATCTTGACGTCGTCGACCTTGTTCCTCTGGCTGAGGAGGACAATGATGCAGCAAGGTGATAAGCGGGACAATACCTATTCAAAGATACCTTATTTTCAACCAAGATATATCATTGTAATACTTAATTATAAGGGTTATCGAATACAAGAAGTTGGTGAAACTAAATCGTAACAGTTGACTACAATGTTGATAGACTCGATCACGGTACACTAAGGACACTACGAACCTAAGCTATATTACTCTAAAAGCTACTAAAATTTAACACAATACAATAGACTCAGTGGCGGACAACCATACAAAATTTGAGGGTGTTCTGAATAGCTTAGGTTACCGAAATAATTCGACCAATCTACAGCTAATGCAGAAGATAAATGGTGAATGTAAATATGATTATGTATGAAAAGGGTTTAAACTATATGATTAATGAGTTAAGAAGCATGCAATCCACCACTACTATTTCACCTTTCTAAAACATACTTAACCTAATGCATATATCCAATGAATGAAAGTTCCCAGAAAGAGTCGATCGTTACAACCACATCCGATTACCTAATCCTTATGCCTATGCAGGTTTGTCATGGACCTCCCCTACATCTATTCCTCTATGAACCCATAGTCATGGACCCCAATATTTACAAAGAAGAAAGCATTAAGCTCTAGAAAAGGTTTGAGAAGCTACAAGGGTTCACAAGTACACTATGGACGTGTCCTGCTAGACCTATGGATTTCAATCTCCTGACGGTAAAATCAGTGTATAACTTTAGAGAATCCAGTGGAAGAAATTATCTTTAGTCGTCCGTATCTCATGAAAATAGAATCCTAGCATGCATACTAAGTTGGTCACCAAAGCAAACATACAAGAATTCATACGGTGAATCATCAGAGAAAGAAACCTCATTCAAAGAATATGTAAAACTAGGTAAAAGTGTATGCATTAAAAAGACTTCATGTACGGGGCTTTAAGCAGCCCCTTAACAATGGGTTTAACTACTAAAAGTTATAATAAAATAATCAAAATAATTCATGGAGTCAATACAAACAAACGAGATGAAGAAGAACTCTGGTCGGCCAGAATTCGACGGGTCGAAAATATATTCGACCAGTCAAAACGAGACAGGCTGGTCTCCTTTCCAGCTCCCTCTCTCCTTGCTCGAAGTTGTGCTCTCCAAAAATGTTGATCCTTCCTCCAAAACCTAAAATAGGTTTATATATGTCCCCCAATTGATCTCCTAGAGTCCACATTGGAATAAGCTTCTATAATTGTACAAAACTCCTTCTTTTCTTCGTATTGAGCTATGAATCCTTCTTTTATTTCATTTTCCTTTACTTCTCCACAAAACTTATTAAAATAATAAACATAATTAAATCACTCAATTAATAACAATAAACTAAATATAGGGAATAAATTAAATACGGAATAGACGCATAAATATGCGACTATCATGGGGTCGGATGCAACGCTCTATGGCGTAGCTCGACTGTACGGGACGGTGGCTTTGCCTGAGATTCTATCTCAATCACTTAAAGTGACCATGGTGCAGTTGTGGCACGGCCTTCTTGGACCAGAAAATGTGGTGATCCACTACCACGATGACTTTTAGTTCTTTTGCAGGTTTGAGGATCCGATTGCTTTTTGACACGCCGCCCAAGGTCTTTGGCTCTTCAAGGAGTACATGGTGGTGGTGGGGAAGTTCAATGTATTATCCAATCCCTCCTTTTTTCCGGCGGCGTAACCCAAATGTCGGCGGTGGCCCACAATGTTCCAAAGAAGGCACTTACAAGTGAGTGGGCAGTGCGGATCAGTAACTTTGTAAGGAGCTACTACATCAAGAAAAATCGGGCTTTGCTTCCCAATAAAATTATGAAGATCAAGGTTCGGCTGGATCGCCGCCGTGGTGTGGCGATCAAGCGAAAGATTTGATTCACCGCGGAGTGTGCACCACCGATTGATTTTGAGTACCCAAAGATAAAAGGGTTCTGCCCTCTTTATGGATTGTTTATGCATGGTGAAGCAGGCTGTGTGGTGTTGTGGACTCGAGAGGAGCGGTGGGCTAAGCGGGCGGCGGCAAGATCCACAATGCCGCCTTCGAGATTTGAAAATGGGTCGGCCTTCACCCTTGCATTACAACCACCACGAGCAACACACCAAACACCAGCAGCGACGCCTGTGCATGGGGGGTAACCTCTGACGATGACACATGTACCAAGCACCTTGGTGGGAGAACCACCACAGGCCGAGGCCACATGCCGAACACGTGGCAGTCATGCAGGAGGTTCCAGTTTCAGCTGGTATTCCACATTCAGGTCTTCTTGAGCACACCCTACGACCCAAAAGGCAGTATGGAAAGCTTCAAAGGCTATGAGTACTTATGTCAAGTCCGAGTGTCGCAAGGCCAAAGTGGTGTCATAGACAGTTGGATCATCTTTGCAGGTGGCAACCTCGGCGCATGCAGATGGCATATCTTCGCTGACTAAAGGTAGCGAACAGCAGACAAACTAGGCATCATCACTGACTCCTGGGAGATCTTGGATGGCTATCCTAATTCCACTGGGCGAAAAAAAGATAGGGACACAGAAGGAGACACCACCACCGGTGATGGGCGACAGCAGGGCAGCGAGTGACCGTGTGTCTGAGGTGTCCATGTATGAGTCTCCACAGAAAAAGATGGTATTATATTTAGTCGCTGAGAAGAGAGCTGAAGAGCAACCAATGTTACTATAGTTTGTGGTGCATAACTAGATAGGATGTGGGGGCCCAATTTTTTTAGTCATTTCTCTACGTCTAGGTCGTCTAATTATATTATGATAGGTATGTGCTAAGCATGTAATAGTTTATATTACTTTGGGAAGTTTTTTCCATTGTGTCGATGACTCAGTGTTCTCCTTGTAATCTTTCAGCCTAATCAATTCTATCGTTCATCTCAAAACAAAAACAAAAAAACTCTTCTTCAGATTGAGAGATGCTTTCTGAAGTCCCCCTTCTTCTATGCTCTCTCTCCTCCAGCTTTTCTATTTTCTTGAAACCCTAGCCATCTTCTACCTTCTCCTCACTTGATCTCTCTACTTACTATTTTGATCTGATAACTAATTCATATTCCTTTCATTGTTCTCATTTGTTTGATACTTGATCATGTGGGATCCCATCCGTATTCTAAGGCCGATAAGGTTGAACCCGTTCGACCAGGATTAGTCATAAATAGAGGTTGTCCTCTCTGTAAAGGCAGAGGAGAAGCGGGACGACTTCTATTTTGCAGTGATTCGAGTTTTTTTCTATAAGATTTTTGTCCGATGAGAGAGCTCATGCTCTCAAACATTGGATGATTCGATTATGGCGTGGTTTAACAAGACACATGGTGCAATTAGCATATGGTAGTGTACCCACGATCGTTTTGTTGGGCGATTTCGAGAAAATAAGGATCTTCAAATGGTGGTGATGCGAGGACCCTAGTTTTTTTGAAGATTTTACATTGATGGTGGAACAATTCGATGGGTTATCGCCAATTCATTAGATTTCAGCTACTTGGGCAAAGGTGTAGGCCCGTGCGAATGTGGTAGACGATAACCTTATGGGGGAGGTAACTGTGAAGGAATGGTGGCATGCGCTGGGAGATCATGTGGTACATAATGTGGACTATGACAGAGATCACCTCCGGGACAATGGAGAGATCAGATTGATGGTGACAGTGGATTTGAGACACCGACTGGTGACCAAGACAAGGCTTTGGCTTGGACCTCAAGCGGTGATTGAGTATGTTATGGAGTATTTGACTCTCAAAGGTTACTATATGGACTGTGGTAGTTTTGATCATAATAAAGATGGTTATCCTATACAGTGTGGTAAGAAGATGCCTCAGGAAGAATATGCAGACATGGTCTTTGACCAAGAAGTGATGGTGTGGACTAGTGTAAGTGGCGGTGCAGGAGATGAGAAGGCAGAGGTGGTTGATAACTGGGTTAAGGAGGCGACTAAGGACCTGAGCCTTTTAAGGAATATGCCACAAGCTAGTGCTGGATTATGAGGTGAGTATGGGTTCTGTGCCATTGACGGGTATTGGTTATTGTGTACTGGAAGAATATACAGGTCTGATGTTGGATTCTGGAGGTCCCAGGACAAGGCGGCGACATTCTATTCTGAATGCTGCCAAAAAAAATCACATCTCTTGTTGGAGAGGAGGTTGAATCACTCACTCTGTATCAACCCAATCTGACCACTGGTGAGTAGTTCGCTACAAGGGGGCAAATATGATTTATTTTTTTGTAGGAGATCAGGGCGAGGTTTCATCAGGCCCGAGTAGGGCATTGGAGGGATGTTCTTTGAAGAGAGACTGAGCTACTTGGTATTGGGTTGGAGGGGAAGCTTCTGACCTGGAGGTTTTATGTGGATAGACAAAAAAAGGATTGTTAAACATTGTGATATGTGCGAGACTTTACTTTATCAGACTGGATAATATAGTGGAATCTTTTGTATTGTTATCACATTTTAATAAATATTATCGACATTCTCAAAATAAAAAATAAAATAAAAACTCTTCTTCACTTGTGATAAGCTCGAACACATAATTTCCGAAATAAGAGTTTATTGTCTTACCACTTTACCACACCAAAACAATCTACCGGACATAAGTAGTATGTAATATCGAGAAAATCGTCGAAATCTTGCCGAAATTTTCGTTTTCTGGAGGGAACGATATTATTAATATCCACTAAAAACGATAGTTGCAATCATATAGCCGGCTGGTAAGTTTCTATGATCACAACCAATACATCATGGTATGTATAGTGCATATAAAACATATTTAAATCAAATTTAAGTAAAAGAAAGAGTGAGATTGAACCCCCACTCCTTTCAAAATCATGAGAGACTTTTGTCAGTACTCCCAAATGTCTTTTCTCGCTCACGAATTTGACTATTTTGCATATAATAGTTATCTAATCATTGAAAATTTGACAATATCGAAATATCTTTAATATTTTTATTGATATCTGTTTTTTCAACGGTTGATGTATCCGCAAAGGATAATATTTTCCTCTTTAGACACAACCCTATAATGCACTCGGAATACTAAAAAATAATCTTAAATTCTCGATCCTAATCCTAATCACAATCAACTCCAATAGATTTCCCATAAGTCATTTCTAGTTAAACTATAAAGATTTTCTATTAAAATTCACTCCAGCAGCTCCTATATCTTATTAGTCAGTTTAGGGATTCTCTATATTTCATGTTTTCATCCCCTATTCTTATACCGAAAATATGAATTATAGGTAACAAAACATTCAATATTGTAATTAATTCTTTCCTTATATATTGCAAATATAATTAATAATTATATTAATAAATAAATATTTTATTATCAACCAATCAAAACTAAGCATGTGTTTAGAACTAATTATATTTTAAGTGATATTGTTGGAGTAAATTTATACGTGTGACTAGGTAAAATAAGTTTCGACTTTATTTTTAAACAAAATAAACAAACTATCCATGATATTGTTGAAGTTAACTCTTAAAAATCACTTGTTTGAGTATGATTTGTGCAAAGCATTATAAATTATGAATATCCAAACTAGTAAAAGTCTCACACTTTGCTCACACAATAACAAAGCACCAATAGTCAAATATAATACAAAAAAGCTTCCTCATTTACTAAGTTTAGCTCAAGCAGAGAAGCAAACAGGCAACCACTCCTTCGTTTTTCTCTTCCTCCACAAATGACACACTAAGCAAAATCCCACGAGATCTGAGATTACTGAGAACCAAGAACAACAAAAAGAAAGAAAAGGGTCCCGAATATTAAAATTGATAAAATTTATTAATTTAATAAAATTATTAATTAATATAGTATTAAATTAATACTTAAATTTTTAAATTAAAACTGATAAAAATATTATTTTAACAAAATTATTAATTAATTAAATATTAAATTATAAAATTATAAAATTTTACTGTATATTTATATGTAATTGATTTGTTGATAAATTAATTAATTAGTTGATGTCTCCGGCTCCGAACAACCATGAGTTTCAAGAATGGTGGAACAAGCAGAGACAGATCGACGAGAGCGGCCACCACCTCCTGGAGCCGCACGACCACTTACTCACCGTCGAGATCATCTCGGCTCCGTCCGCCGACTCCGCCACGTCGCGCCTCTACCGCGTCTTCAAGGCCTTCCTGATCTTCGCGCTGCTTCTCCTCTGCATGGAGCTCGTGGCTTACTTCAAGGGTTGGCATTTCTCTCCGCCGTCGCTCCGGTCCGTCGAGGTCGTCGGAATCGTGTACGCCAATTGGCTCCACGTAAGAGTCAATTACCTGGCGCCGCCTCTGCAGAGCTTCACCAACGTCTGCATTTGTCCTCTTCCTAATTCAGTCGGTAGACCGCATCGTTTTGGTGCTCGGATGCGTCTGAATCAAGTTCCGGCGAGTCAAGCCCAAGGCCAACATGGAGTACCAAACGACGTCGTCTTCTTCCAACGACGAAGAACAAGGCGGCGGCGGCACCGGTGTTGTTGTTGACAATGTGGAGGATTATCCCATGGTCTTGCTCCAGGTCCCTATGTGCAATGAGAGGGAGGTAAGATGATGTAGGTCTCTCTAATCTTTTTTTTCACTTCAATCGAGTTTCGTCAGTGTCGAAAATAGAGAGTATTGACAATGTGGTTTGTTGGACAGGTGTACCATCACTCGATTGGGCGGTGTGTGTACAGGACTGGCCGAGGGAGAGGATGCTTGTGCAGGTTTTGGATGACTCCGATGATGTTGATGTTCAGCTGCTTATCAAGGCTGAAGTGCAGAAGTGGCAGCAGAGGGGTGTTCCCATAGTGTATAGACATTGTCTTATACGCCCAGGGTATAAGGTGGGGAATCTTAAGTCTGCTATGAGCTGTGATTATGTTAAGTTTGTGGCAATCTTTGATGCGGATTTTCAGCCAGGACCGGACTTCTTGAAGAAGACCATTCCTTACTTCAAGGTATCTTGATTCAGAGTTGAGGTTTGACATACACTAGATTGATGGAATTGAAACTAATTGTTTTGCACTTTAAGCTCATGATCATCTTCAGAATACTTATAAGAAATGTAAGGTGATGTAGCTTATATATGTGTGAGTGTGGTTTACAGTGTACACCAAGTCATCTCTTATTCTGTGATCTAATACTGTAACTTACAAAAACGTATTCCAAACTCATGTTCATAGAAGATTTATCATTTAGTTGGAATATAGTCTTTAGTGATGTTTGGTGGTTCCTTAGGCAATAGTCTCTATTGCATTCGACTGTCTGGATCGATAACTTGCATTTGTGTAGAAGTTTCCCACCCTTCACAAGCTCATATTAAGTATTGGTCAACTGAGCTATGGTTTCCATATGGCTTTATGCCATTGGCAAATGTGTGTAGCATATATTTTGTTGGCAGTTTTCATAGATTTTTCCCTGTTTTAAAAGTATTTGGTGTCTGAATAGATGCAATTTCAAGACAGAAGTTCTCAAGTAGTTTCTGAGATATATTTTATGTCTTCTGAATGCCAATTCATTTCTCTCTTTTTCCCAAAAAGAGCATAAATATGAAGCCAACAAAGTATTTACCTATTTAAAAATCCTAGTGAATTTACCTCACTAGGATTTTCAAGCCAACAAAGTTTTGTGCTCTCATATAGTAAAAAATCTGTATGTAATTGTGTCTTCATCAGATTCTTTCAATTGGTTGTTTTTATAAACTGAGTAATGGTTTTAAATTTTATCTTGAAGGGGAATGATGATCTAGCATTGGTCCAGACGAGGTGGTCTTTTGTAAACAAGGATGAGAACCTGCTTACCAGACTGCAGAATATCAACTTATCATTCCACTTTGAGGTTGAACAACAAGTCAATGGTGTGTTTATCAACTTCTTTGGTTTTAACGGTATGGCTGGTGTCTGGAGGATTACGGCACTTGAGGACTGTGGTGGCTGGCTCGAAAGGACTACTGTTGAGGACATGGACGTCGCAGTTCGTGCTCATCTTTGTGGATGGAAGTTCATATATTTGAATGATGTGAAGGTATGTGTATCTCTATTGCCAAACGTTGTTACACAAATTATGACTTGTAAAAATTGCTGACTTGCTGCTTGTCCAGTGTCTTTGTGAACTTCCAGAGTCCTGTGAGGCATACAAGAAACAACAACATCGCTGGCATTCTGGTCCAATGCAGTTATTTCGTCTGTGCTTCATGGACGTACTCCGCTCAAAGGTATATGGATTCCCATCTATTAATTGTTTTATTAATATTAGAGTATGCAAGGCACTTACTCTTCTAAAAGAACCCGATTGTCTGTATTATTAGTAAGGCTGTCGACTAAACTTAAGTCAGGGTAAAATTTGGCTATTCTCATGAGATTTATGACATATTTAACTACATACATGAACTTATCTGCTTGTTGATTTGACATTCCAGGTGAGCGTGACCAAAAAAGCAAATTTGATATTTCTCTTTTTCCTCCTCCGGAAGCTTATACTGCCATTCTATTCATTCACTCTATTTTGTATCATTCTTCCATTGACCATGTTCCTGCCGGAAGCTCAAATACCAGCGTGGGTGGTCTGTTATGTTCCTGGAATTATGTCTGTCTTGAATATCCTTCCCTCAATGCGTTCATTCCCCTTTATTGTTCCATATCTTTTGTTTGAGAATACCATGTCAGTCACCAAATTTAATGCCATGATATCAGGTTTGTTTCAGTTTGGAAGTTCTTATGAGTGGATAGTTACAAAGAAATTAGGAAGATCATCAGAAGCAGATTTAGTTGCATTTGAAAAGGAGTCTGATCCCCTATTGGAAACTACTACCCGGCTTCACAAATCAGCTTCAGAATCAGGCCTTGCAGATCTTACTAAACTAGAGACATCTAAGAAAACCGGTAAAAGGAGAAGGAACCGCTTGTATTGGAGGAGCTTGTAATAGCATTTGTATTGTTGACTGCTTCTTTGAGAAGCTTGCTGTCTGCTCAAGGCATTCACTTCTACTTCCTACTGCTTCAAGGGATCACATTTCTAGTTGTCAGGCTTGATTTGATTGGAGAGCAGGTTAGTTAGTGTCCAATTGATCTTTCAGAATAGTGCTGTGCTCTTTCCTGGAATGTTGTACTTTGGGGTATAGGTTGCATCGATCAGAGCTTTGAAGCACATCAGTTTCCAGATTATCTCTGCTCTCTGTGGTAGATGGATCCCCCAATTGAAGCAATTTCTTCGTGCTTGGCATGGATGGGTACTCCCTCGGTGTAATACTGTATGTAACATTACTGTTGTTAACCACATTTGAGAGATCACCTCTTATTTTTTACAATGGTAGAGTGGAGTCCAATCTGTTTGCTACCAATGTACACACTTGGTTACCTGGACCAAAAGGCAGGCATCACAAATATTGTTCTTGCCATTCTTGCTACCTACAAATTTGTGTACAATAAAGTGTATCTTGATTTAAGGGTCACCATTTAGCTCATAGGCCCAAAAGTATGTAGGCGGCCCGAGGGCTGAAAAGTCTAAGTCCGGTCCGGTTCAAATTTAGGCTGAAAAAAGTCTGACCATATGGGCATAGGGTCGGGCTTGAGCCGAGGTCCCAAAGTCCTTAAACCCAAAGAAATTCGGCTTGCCCTGTAGGGCCAAGCCTCTTAAGTCCATTAATTATATGTATATTATAGATTATTTTTTCAATATAAATTTCTAAACTTTATAATTTACCTTAATTTCATTCATTTATATACTAAATATCAATTTTTTGAGGTTTATATATTATTTACTGTATATAATTGTTGATATATTTAATAGTTAAACATTATTAATTTTTAAATTTTTTTATTTAATACAAAAAAAACCGGCCTGCCCTGCCCCAAAAAAGCCCGATAAGGCTCATGACTCATGGGCTGAAAATTTTAGAAAATACCCTACCAAGTCTAACCCGAAATTTGGAGAGGCAACGAAAAAAGGTCGGGACCGGCCCATTGTTAACTTCTACCTCGATTCCATCGTTTTGAAATTTTATGTTGCTAAGTTCTTTTCTTCTGGTTCGATGTAACGTGAGTTGTGAAAACATGACAATCAGTTTGGAGAGTACTGGACATTTACACAAATTAAAATAATGGTATCAGTCTCATTCATTAGAGCAACTCCAACAGCTTCCTTATTCTAGAGAAAAAATAAATTTTGGAGAATATTGTGCATTTTTTCACTCCAACAACTTCCCCATCCTATTTTTCAAAATAGAGAAAGGGGTCAGAGAGACAAGTCATTCCCCAAATTTTTGCAACCTGCAAAATTTTGCAGAACGCGCCATCGTTTATATTTTGTAATTCTCACTGCAGTAAAAATAAAAAATAATATTTTATAGAAAGAGAATATTTATTACATGTTCCAAAAAAATAAATGAAAAAATATTTTATTGTTATAATAAATAATGGTGTAGTTGTAATAAAAGCAAAAATCTTCAAAATTGTGAAGCAGTTGGGGAGTTGGAACATAATTTTTTTTGGAGATTTCAATTTTTACTTTCTATTTTACAAAAACTATGATGAAGTTGTTGGAGTTGCACTTAGTGTTAAGCTCAAGCTGGTGCTCATGATGTTTTTTTTTGGGAATGAAACATCTTCATTAAAGCTAATAAACGGCAAAACCTACCGACCTGAAGGTACAAACTAACAAACAACTAAATAGTATTAAGCTAATTCTAGTAACCAATATTTTACCACTTCCACACAGGAAAGGGGACACAGAGAGAGTACTAGAAGCAAAAGACTACAACCAGTAGCAAAAGCCTAGCCTGAAGGGCTGGGGCAACCATCATTCTGAAGTACACCAACAAGGGACTGTGGTGGCACATTTGCCCATCTTTTCAGACCCACCATCCTGTTTTCAAGCTTTGCCGTCAAATGAGCAGTTCCGTTGACATCGCGTGTCACCCACATCCGCTGAACTTCACTGAAATAAGTACATTGTTGCCTCATCTTTCAAACAATAGGAGCACATCTCCAATCACCACTCCTCTTTGCATCCTTGAAATTATTGATGACCTCAAGTGTATCGGATTCCACAATAATCCTATTGCAATTTAAGTTGTGTGCCACAGCAAGTCCAAGACTCACATCACTTACCTCACACATATCAGCCGAAAGGCTAGTGATATGATCATGGGCACCACCAACCATCTGTCTCAATCCATCTCTAATGATGACTCCCAATCCAATAGAGAGAGTAGAACAATCCCAGCTTGCAACAACATTGATCTTGAACCAATTCAGTGGAGGTTTGCACCATTTCTCCATACTTCTAGTTCTACTCGGAAACCTCATCTCAATTCTGTTAGCTCCCCAACACTCCCCCAAAAAGGCATTAGCATAATGAATGACCTTTATAGGGCATACCTCAACATGTTGGTACACAAAAGAACATCAAGTTTTTCAGATTTCCCAATCAAAGAAGAAGATAGTAGACAACATCCTCCTCTTCTCCATTTTAGATCCATAATTGTTCACCAAATCCAGTATCCAACAAGATACAGTAGTAATACCTTGTTTGTTGATTCTCAGTCCAAGTAGGGAACCAAACCAGGTAGCATCCACCCAAGGACAAAGGAGGATTGTGTGCTCAATTGACTCTTCTCCAGCTTCACAGATACTACAACATGGTGATGTCCTAATCTTCCTCCTATACAAATTCAGATAAATAAGTAAGGACCACATGAAACATTTTCAAATATTTTTTTTTACTTTGGCATTGGGTCACTGTTCCGTATCATCTTTCAAAACTTTGTATCAATATATCCCGAGTTGTGGTTGTACAAAGGAGTTCCAAAAGAAGACCTACTATGCAATCTGTGATAGCCAGACTTCACACTATAAATACTATTTCTGATGTCACTCCAAACCATCATATCCACCACACCAGGTTCTCTAATATAAATACTTGTAATAATCGTAGCATCATTATCCGAAATGTACTCCCTAATTGAGTCCACCTTTCATTGCAAAGTATGTTCATCAATAATATCACACACCCTAGTGGGGATCTCAAATGGTAGTTCACAAGTAGACACTAATCTTCCACTAAGTCACTGGTAACCACTTATCCTCCCACAGGTTGATCAATCTACTATCTGACACTTGTTGAGAAGTATTATCCATCATCGCATCTCTAGCCATAATCAGGCTTCCCCAACACCATAAGGCACTATTTCATTTTGTAGCCGTCATCATGTCACCTTCTGGAAAATTCCTAGCTCTTAGGACTCTAGCCAGTAATAACTAAGGCTCATTAGCAATTCTCCACACTTGCTTTCCCAGTAGAGGTAGGTTATAGGAGTTCATATCCCTAAATCTCATACCACCATTCTCCTTTGACTTATATAAGAACTCTCAGCTTCTCTAACGTACCTTTTTCCCACTTTCACTATGCCCCCACCAAAAATTACTTATCATGCTATTAATTTCATTGTAGAAAGTGCTAGAAAAATGAAAACGTGAGATAAAAGTGCTAGAAAAATGAAAACATGACATAGGGTATGGAGGACAGCTGCCACCACAAATTTTATTATAATCTCTCTTCATGCCAAAGTTAATGTGCTATTCTTCCACCCATCAATCTTCTTTTCAATGCATTCCTTCACAAATCCAAGAGTTTGTTTCTTTGATATCCCCCAAACAGTAGCTAAACCAAGATAAATATCAGGATCCACAATAGCACAGATCTTCAATAGGCAACTCATTAAGCCATGCATCTGTTTAGGAGTATTAGGAGAACACAAGGCTAGACTTCTGATAGTTAATATTCTGACCAAAAGCAATACAGTAGTCCACAACTAAACCAGCAAAGATCAGGCAATTATGTAAAGTAGCTTTCAAAAAATAGGAGTCCTCCACAAAAAAAAGATGTGAGATCATAGGGCCCTCTATTTTCCATCTCCAATGAAAGCCAAAACAAAGCAGTGCTTCTTCCAAAAAAATCTCATCCAACTCTGTCATATGCCTTGACCATGTCAAGCTTAAGTGCCAAATCATTTCTTCCCTCACTCCTTTTAAGCTTCAAAAAATGAAACATCTCATGTGCTAAGATAAGGTTGTCTTGTATAAGCATCTCAGGCATAAAAGAATTCTGGTTGCAAGAGAAAACATCAGGTAACAATCCTTTCCATCTATTTGCCAAAACTTTTGAAAAAAAGTTGTAGGAGTTATTGCATAAGCTTATTGGCCCAAATTGTGAAGTGTTCTCAGGACAAGGAACTTTGGGAATAAGGGCAATGTGTATTTGATTCAATCTACCAAGAGTCATCTTCCCTTGTATGAAGTCATGTGCAGTGGTAATCACAACCTCATGAACAGTTTCTCAATACTTGTGGTAAAAAAGGTCAGGGTATCCATCAGGACGAGGTGCTTTCAAAACTCTCACTTGAAAAACTGCATCTTTTACCTCTTCCAAGGATACTGGTTTATGAAGAGAGAAATTCATCTCCTCATTAATCATTTTTTCACTCCACACAAAGTGTTGCCCCTTGATCTAGCACCATTAGTAGTATAGACCTTCAAGAAATGCACATCAAATGCTCTTCTGATCTGATTCTCTCCCACAAGCTCAATGTCAACATCATTCACAATCCTCATGATCTTGTTCCTTTGTCTACGCTATAATGGGGTGAGGTGGAAGAATCGAGTGTTAGAGTCTCCATCTCTAAGTCACCCAATTCTCAATCTCTGCAGCCAAAACACTTCTTCTCTTTTTCACAGCGCACTAAGCTTACTAATTAATCTCTCTTGCTCTCTAGTGTCCCCAACCAAATCATTGGACTGTATCTGATTAATTTCCTCAATGCAGGATTGAATCTCCTCTTTATTCCCTCTAAACTTCTTTTTACTCCATTTTATCAGTCTTGCTCTGATACAGATGAGGTTTGATCTCTATTTCATAATATTTGTGATAGGTCTACCACAGCTTCATCCTCCTTCAATGATTTATTTGCACTCATCATCTTCAGTCCAAAAGGCCTCAACTTTGAAGCTGGACTTTTTCCTAGTTTGTTTAGAAAAAGTTTCCACAAGAAATGGACAATGATCCGATCCAATTCTAGGAAAATGTGTCACCCTAGTCTTAGGTCATTTAAGGATCCACTCTTCATTGAATAGTCCACGCTCAAGTCTCTCTTGTAACACAATAGCATCACCTTCATTCTTTATCCATGTAAATTTGGATCCCATAAATCCCAACTCAACCAAAAAACTATTGTCAATGAATTCCCTAAGATGTACATACCTATTACTACTCCAAGCAGCACTACCACTCTTCTCACTGCTCCATAAAAGCTCATTCAGATCACCAATCAACATCATTAGAGTTCCATCATTCCAACTCCTAATTTCTCAAGCCTTCCAAAACGCATCATTGTCCTCAGAGTAGGGAGGACCATAGAACCAGTTGCACCAACACCTTTGACCGTTAGCCACCGATGTAACAACTGTATCAATCCAGTATTTAGAATAATCTTTAATATCCATTTTAACATAATCTCTCCACCATAATGTTAAACCCCCAACAATTCCAATAGGATCCACATTCTGGCTCATATAATAACTCAATTGGCTTCTAATATTATCCACATACTCATTACATTGGTGTGTTTCATAAATAAACACAATATAAAGGGAATGAGATGCAATTACCTCCCTCAATAATTGAACTGTCGAGGCTTTCCCTAAGCCTTGACAATTCCAATTGGTGTAAATCATGGATCCGTTGCAAATGTATATAGTCAGCTGTCAATGCCCTTCTTCTTCAATCTCTTTCTCATGACTTCCAGAGTGACATCTTCATCCTCATCTGCCTCCACATTCAGGTTATGCTCATGACTAGCCATGTTATCACCACTTTTGTTCACTTCTTTCTTGATTATACGTTTCAATGCTCGGCAATTGGTTGTATCATGAAATTGGTCTATGCTTGGCTTGCTTAGTGATCTTTGCTTTCATATGAAATTGTAGGTCCTTTTCCTTTCTTCCTTTTCTTTTCCTTTCACCTCTCATAGTGGTAGTGCTAGATGACTTCATTTCCCTAATTTAAGGCCCATTATGAGTATCTTGATCATCCCTAATAAGCAGCTCCTCAAAATTTGGTGTTGGAAACCTGTTATTAGCCCTAAAATACTCCTCACTATGTATGAAAGCCCATGGTGGTATCATTGACAGATCAGCCCAGTCGAGGTTGTTTAAGCCCATCCCGCACATAACACGTGTTAAGCTACCAGTACTGTACATAGTACAATGCACTTCTAGATTCCACATCGATGCATATCTCCTTTCATCCCTAGTACTGGGGTTAGCTGTTGTACCCAATGCATGGCCATTTGTCAAAGTACCAGTAAGATTCAAATTTGAGATTTGTAGGACCCCTCATCCTGCAATGCTCTCTTTAGTGGCACACACTTCAACATCACGCAAGTCAATGTCTTTTTTTCTTCCATTAACCAACATGTAATTAGGGCTACCCACACCCAAACCATTCCGGTCATTCCCTACCGAAATATCTCCTACCATCTTTGGAACCTCAACAAAACGACTATTGTTGACAATTGCTATAAAATTAGCTCTTTCACTAGCTAATTAAATCTCCAGCTCAATGGTTTCATTTTTAGCACTGCTCTTACTCTCAAACTCATGTCTAAGATTGCATTCCATAGGACACCTGAATGCGGCTGGATTCAGGAACTGTGTTTTAGTAACATAGGGGAATTCAACTGGGAACCTTTTGTGTGTACACTGCACGTTGCGGTGGCTCAGCAACTACTGTGTGGTTATAAACAATCCTAAGCTTATGAATCAGAGGATTGACCTGTCTATTACAATCAAGTAGTATGTGTCCTAGTCACCCACCATTAGAGCGAAAATACTTCAAGTCCTCATATTTTAGCTTCACCCTTGTCATGACACCATCACTCCAATAGAGTTGGCAGAATGTAGCAAGTGGCCTCAAAGTATTGATATCCACTCTTATTCTTAAGTAGCCCTTGTTCCCAACCTCTAAAGGATCCTCGACCATTAATCCTGACCCTAAGAGTTGTTCTCTGGGTACACCATAACCCTGAATCAAGAATGTAGCACGATCTGGTGTAATGTCATCAATGGAGTGTTTCTTAGACCAAAGTTTGACCTTAAAATAGTACCCCTTCATGTTCCATGGACTGGCATCCATTAGTCTTTTGGCAAGTTTCTTAGCACCTACCGTAATCACATAACAATACGAATTTGTCCCATTTGCTTCCACATTCCCTGCAATGAAGCTTTCACACTTCCAGGGTTAAGTTCATTATCTGCTATCAACGTACCCACTATTTGCTATCAACATACCCACTAGATCGATCCCATGTTCCAGATCTATAAGTTCAACACTATTCTCAAAGTTGCAAGTTATCGCCTCTATGATCCCCTCATCCTCATACGGTACGTATCTCATCACCCATACTCGATGAATAGGCCATAGCAAAACACAACTACCAATATAGAGAATAATCCAATGTAATAACTCCACCTTATATTTCAAAGGGGCACAGATCCTAACTCAAAGTGAGTAGGAATATTAACTAAAGACTAGTATAAAAATAGTAGTGATTAAAAGTTATGCATACCAACCTTAAACCAGGAATAAATATAGGAATCACCACCCACCAAATCCGAAGGAGTTCCACATATCAGGATGTTGTCCAGTTGCTAGTTTCGTCGACGAGCTCGAGTTCGATCACCAGCCTAAGACACTCTCACCCTAATAGAATCCCAATTAGAAGTAAGGATCACCTCCTATTTGGAAGTTCAAACTTTAAAAGAAGTAAAGTAAATGCAGGAGGTTGACTTCTCCCAACAAATCGGGCTCACCTTAATAATTAGAGAAAGACTAAGGAGTATTGAGTGTAGGGAAATGATCAAAGTGTGAACTCAGACTCGAAAAATCACCCACAGCTTCTAAATTGTTGTCGGAATAGTAAGAAGTGGCTTGGTCCTAGGGGTGTGAGTTTCTAGTGAGAAGGGAGACATTCTCTCTCTAGAAAAAGTCATTTCAACTTTGAATCATTCTCACGATGTTAACGTGAAAAGAGAAGGTGGGGCACAAAAGCATCTATAGTAATGTATAAAACATCGAAAACGAGCAAGTCTTAATACTCCTCCGGAGATCAAAACTCGCCACCCGTAGCTATTAAACGAGTATGGATATAATTTTAAGGCCTGTTGATCCGTTTGTGACCCGGACCCGTTGATCCGTTAATTTACTTAACAGATTGGATCCAGATTACAAGTTATTCAGCCCGTTTATGATCCGCCCCGTTTGTTTATATAAACTTTAAATATAAAATACTTTATTTACATAAATGAAATGTATATAATATAAAAAGTATATTTTTAAAATAAAATATAAATGTCTTTATCAAAGTTATTAATCAATTAAATGATTGAAAACACAAAATTATTTGTTTCTTGTCAAGTTCTTCGATGTAAATTGAATTTTTATTTTTTTGGTCTATCTAGTTTGGTTTTAATATGTTTTGATTATGAAACGGGATCATTTGAAATATTTGTAATAATTAACATATTGATAAAATAAATAAATTAATACTTAAGGCATTGATAAACGGATCCGGATCTGCTCCGTTGATCCGTCAGATCTGAATTCGGATTTGATTATTAAAGATCCGTTGGATAAACGGGACGGATCGAGTCTAATTTTTTCTCTCTTTAAATGAATCTAAATCTAAATTGATCCAATCAATCCAGCTCCGCTGCATTAACAGACCCAAGTCTTCTGGATCTAAACAAGATAACAATCTCTAAAACATAACGGGATGCCTTCGGCTAATCTGATGTCTTATGCATCTGAAGCAGTTGCAATTATAGCATATCATCTACGTTCAGAAATATCAGGTTTTAGGGTGCAGCCTTCCCCTTCTCCTGGAGCTTCCAAGGTGAGGATGGGAAGTGTATACCTTCCAGCTTCCATTAGATATTTTGCTACTTTCGAGAGTTCGAGACTTTCGATCAAAAAAGAAAGAGTTCGAGACTTCGAGGTTATCATTCGATAACTATTGAAGGATTTGAAGGATGACATCTCGAGAGCCAAATACTATGACGTTGTTGTAGGAGATCTTTTCCTTCACTTAGCAGTATATACCAGCTAGTACTGTATAGCATAATACACTAGTTACTTGGTACTGCAGTAGCCAAAACTCGGGTAAGAAGGGTACAGTCATATAAGGAAAAATAGCTCAATGATTATTTAAAAAATATTCCACCACAGCAGTCGATCAGGTTAAGAGAAAAGAAATAACCAACATCAACTTCCTGGTACAAATAAAAACCTAGGGAGCTACTATCTGGAATAACAGGTATGCCATTGTGCAGTGCCTCACCACTTAGGCCTTGCTGTCTACGATCATCGGTTCAGCATCCTTCTACCACAAAGAATAAACCACCAATCAACACCGAAAGCATTTAACCCAAAATTTTTCTAAAGACTACCAATAACTTCAACAAAACGCATAACTTACACTTGAATCCTTAGTCAGTTTAGCAAACATGTTGCCATAGAACTTTGCCTCCTTTTTATTGAACTCTTTCATTTTCTCCTTCAAAGTTTTGTACTCCAACTTTACATCCCTGATTTGACATGGAACCGCACATCAATACCTTCTAAATAAATGAAGTCCCATGACAACAGCTTAGTTGCAAACGGCGTGTCATACCTGTTGTTAGGGTCTATTTCAAGAGCTTTCTTGATGTCGAGCTCTGCCAAATCCAAGTCTGCCATCTGAATATATGCCTGAGCTCTTCTGTAAAGAGCCTTCACATTCCCACCCTCAAGCTCCAACACCTGTGTACAAAGGCATCCCTGTCAGTAACTATAAAAATCAAGCACAAAACTGAACCTCAAAACATGTATTACATCAAAGTGGCTGACCTTGGTACAAAGCTTTTCAGCCAGTTTGTATTCTTTCAGCTTCAATTTGCAGGCGGCATCATTCAGATTGCAAGCAACCTTCAACGCCTTGGCCTGTTTCTTCTCATCATCAGCAAAAGCCGTATCATACTCGATGTACTTCACAGCCTGCATGGAAGAAAGATCAGTGACCATAAAATCACAGACAGGCACATCTTGTAGATATAATAGCATATATATTACCATACCTTCTCATATCTCTTGGAAGCTTTTGCATATTTACCAGCCTTGAAGAAAGCATTCCCTTCTTCCTTCTTCTTACCAGCAGCCTCAATTTTCTCTGGAGTATTCATGTCCCATGATTCCTTGTCCTGAAGGTAGGACACAAAGATCATTAATCAAAAACGCCATCATAAGCCATAAACAAATAGACACATACTCAATTACAAGCTGCAATAGGCTCACCTTGACAAATGATACAAGCTCAACCTCATAATAAACAGTTGAGTTAGGAGGCACCACTGCCAACTCCTGCTGGGACTCTGTTGACCCAAATGCATACTCGGGGGCTATAATCAAGAGAGCTATCTCACCCTTCTTCATTGTCACAACAGCCCTATCAAGCCCATCAATGACTTGCTCTGTTCAACAAAATCAATACTCAGCATCACTAAAATGAGCACAATAATTATCAAGAAAAAAAAAACATAAAAGAAAAAGGAGAAGAGAAAGCACTCTGAAGATTAATTACCCTCATCTGTCCGGAACTCAAATGATTCTTCTCCTTCACCATGACCCTTCTTTAAAAATTCCTTTCCATCTTGCAACTTTCCAATTAATTTCACTGCCAGTTACAAAATCAATTAAGTTAAATGGAGCTATTTATGCTGGCATTAGTGACAGGCATTTCATATAGATAAGCACCTACCTTGAACAATAGCCCCTTCATTTGGACGATCATACCCTTCTCCTTCTTTCAGTATTTTCTTGATGACTTTCTTGTCATCTGTCAGTTCTGACACCGTTCTCCAAGACACCAACTCTAGAGTAATATAAAGAGTTGCATTTGGAGGCACAGCACCTTCATCACCAGATGCAGGCTTACCCTTGTCCCCAAATCCATCTGGGACAACAAGTAGGTAGAAGAAGAGTAAGGAAAAGCATATCAGAATCGTTAAAACTAATTTTAATAACTCAGGCAGGTGGTTTCAGACATCATACATTGGGGTTTCACAGTCAACAGCACCTTTTCCCCCTTCTTCATTGTTTTAAGAGCCTTTGACAATGCAGGACAGAAGTGACCTGTTGACAATACTTGCATGATTATGGATCCTCCAAGAACTAAATACTAAGAACCATATTCATGTATGAAGAAACAAAAAAATACCCTCTTTGACAGTAAAATCCACGGAGTCACATTTCGCTACCAATGTTTTATCTTCGAGATAGGCCTCAAATTTAACTGCATGAAACACAGGAAGGTTGCATCAATCATAAGATGTTAACATCATGCACATGTGAACAATGACAGACATCAAAGAGATATCTACCTTTGACTTCATCCAGGTCTTTTGGATTCTCCCATTTTTCTCCCTCTTTCAAGACTTTCTTGATGATTCCACCGTCCTTAGTTATGTCGTTGACACTGGTCCACGACAGCAATTCAACATCAAACTGCAAAGTGGCATTTGGAGGAATGGTTGGGGGAGATCCTGAAGCACCATAAGCCATTTCAGGAGGGATGGTGAAGAGGGCATCTTCACCCTTCTTCATTGTTTTAATACCTTCATCCCATCCTTTAATCACTTGCCCTGCACCACATCCATAAACCATATATGTATTGAGACGCCGAGTACTCACAGTAGCTACAGAGTATATCACACACCACCATAAAGAAATATGCCTATATCTATCAGAAATAGAGCTGTAATCAATCTCAAAGAAAGCCAAAGATAACAACCATTTTCCAAAATGTAAAATGCAGATCACCTCAAATAAGCTAATAAATACTCATGTTACCAAAACAAACAATCAATCTGTTGAGATAAGTACCAAAATACCAATTTAAGCTCTCGCTACTAATCTCATTCCACTAAACCAATCATAACCTAATAAATAAAGCACAATATACATCATAATTAGCTCATTATAACACAAAATTTTAAGGCCAAAAAAAATCCCTGACCTTGTCCGAGAGTGAACTTGAAGGGCGTTCCCTTGTCGCGGCTGGAATCGAACTGAGTTCCGTCGAGCAGAGTCCCAGTGTAATGGACTGAAATTTCAAAGCACAATCACTCAACAATCAGTCAATCCAAATCCAAAACCAAACAACAGAGTTCATCTCAAATTGAAAAAGAAGCAGAGAGAGAGAGAGACGAACCTTCTACCTCGTCGCCGGTCTTGGGAGTCTCCCAGCTTTGACCTTCCTTGAGGAGCTTCTTCTTCAGCCCCTGCTTTCCGATCTCTTTCTCCTCGCCGACCTTGAGCACCGGTCCCGGTCCGTCCTCGACGGGAAGGTCGAAATCGTCCATCATCTCGCCGCCGGGTGCCGCCATGTCGAAGTCGTCGTCCATTTCTGAGAGCAGATGATTCTAGAGAGTCGAGTCAGTCGAGTCGAGTCGAGTAGAAGTAGTCTTGTTCTGTTAGGATTTTGAGTAGAAGATGTGGGGAGTGGTAAAAGAGAAGGGCATTTTATTGGGGAGCAAAGAGGAGTTCTAGACCCTTCTAGCTGGGGTTTTAGGTTTACCGAAAAAATAAAATGGATCATAAAGCAAGCGAGGGTCATGATGCTTCTGGAGGACCCCCAGTAAGTAATCAAGTGCTTCTTCCGTGTATTACTAATCGTGTTCTTCACTTATAAACGGCTCTGATTACTTCCTTATTAACTCATAGAACCTCTAAAACTACACGTCGTTTCATTGTTGTCACCGACTGCTGTTTCTTTCAATATGAGTAAATCCTAGGTCGCATGGAACCTTTAAAATGAAGATGCTTCTCGCTTCGGAAGCAGAAGTTTGTCGGAAGTTAGTGGAAGCTTGTCGGAAGCACGTTTCTAAAAATATATTCATTTTGAAAACTTGATGTTCCATATTATAAGCGCTAAATCGTATTTCACAAAAAATCATGTGAGAAATTTAGTATTATTATATATGAATTATATTATTGTGCATGTATTTGTTTGAAAATAATTAAATTGGAATTAAATTCTAATCATGTTTCAAGTTACTTATCAAATTTTATTTTTCTATGTATATATAAATAAATTTTTATTATATATTAGAAGTTTCCTTCGCGTATCCGCTTCCCCTAGTTTTTGAGAAAAAAAAAATGCTTCCGCATTTCCTTACGCTTCGCTTCCCTTCCACGCACCCGTACCCGTTTCTGTGCAACATACAGTAAAAATCTGCAGTAATCTAGTAAGTTGTAATTCAGTGGTAAGAGTACTATTGGAGCATAAAATTGTCGTCGAGGACAAGTTACCTCAACAAGAATTTCTCAACGTTCACCAAACAATTCCATGCATTTGACAAGTCTGAATTTCTCAACGTTCACCAAACAATTCCATGCATTTACTCAAAGTGTAAATGCAAATAAGTTTGCCAAAAAATGAATCTCTATGAATCTCTCTCCATCCAAAAAATGAATCCCTTTTAATCTGCTGGGAATGACAATATTTATAGTGCAAACTTTCCCTCCAAATCGGCAACCAACTCGTGGGCCTCAAGTTTTGGACCTTCCCATTCGAAACTGACTCCTTACCCGAAGGCCCACGTTACGCTGCTCGTCGAGATAAATCACCCGAGATGCTCTCGTCGAGGCCGAATCCCCAAGTTATTCTCAGCGAGTCCAGTTCAGACGCCGCGAATATCTCAATGACTTTGACTTTGTCGCACTCCTCCTGATGCGCGGCCTCTTCTCATCGATCTTTTGGCACGCAATTCTTTCCTTGTCGAGCTTTACTCAATTTCGAATCTTCTCGTTCACCTTTCATCCAAGTGACCCAAGAGCTCGTCTCTCCTGGAGCATCCACTCCAGGTCATCGATATGGAGAAATATTTCTCCGCCACTAATTCCCCTAATGTTTATTTTGAATCTTTACCGAAGAATCCAGAAGGAATTTTCTCATCGAGAAAATTCCGAAAAACCCTTCAATCTCCCATGTGTCTCGTCTGCATTCCCCACGTTCAGTGTACTCAACGCTGCCCTAACTCCACTCTACTTCCCTCATCTTTTAAAATTCCACAACCACTGTTCATTCTCCCTCGATTCTCGCACACTATATATATCATTTCCCCCACTCTCCTTCTTCACTTCATCTTATCTCAAACTCTTCCTCTCCCAAAAGCAAATCGGATTTCCGACTTCCCTCAACCCAGAAATCAACTCCGATCTTCACTTTCCACCATCTCAATCATGACCACCACTTGATCCAAGGCCAAAGCCAAGTTCGCCACTGACCCGGTCCACGATTCGACCCTCAAGGATCGCCTCCCCAGCGATGATGAGGTCGCCGATAAAGAAGGGGATGATGTTCAAAGGGGTGTCGATTTTCCAGAAGATAAGAAGAAGCGATAGGTTCCCACCGAGAGCCAACTCTCCCATGCAAGGTCTTGCCTTAACCCCCGGGTAGTGTCCAAGTCTTCGTTGTACTCTACGGTGTGGATTTTGTCTCCAGTGAAGGAGTACCCGTCGAATGCCTCATCCTCTCTCCTCTCTCAGCTCCACCTTAAGTTCCTTAGCTTCCCACTGCATCCTGCCATCTTTCTACTGCTTGTGGTGCTCGACCTGCATCCCATACAGTTGAGCCCGAACTCGTTTGTCGTAATCTCAGCGTTGTTGGCCTTCGGCCAATAAATGAAGGTTCCCCTTGGTGTCAGGGACTTCCTCTTCCTTCACAAATACTCTCGGATCAAGCAGACTCGCCGCTGCTTCAATTTTAGGCCTCACCACAATCGAAAAATGCTTTGAGTAGCGCAACACTGATTACCGAGGGTGGGATTCCAGCCCGATGATGATCAAGGGTGACTAGATGCCTCTGGAGCTCAAGAACTTTCCCTTTGGTGTCCCCAAGAGGTTTAGGGACAAACCGGGTAACTTTTTCTCTTCGTCGATATTTCCTCTTCAAGCATTTCTCGTCGATATTTCTACTATGAATTTCTCTCTGAAAACTTACTTTTCTTGCGGCTCTTCTAGTAGGTTCCAATCTCTTTTTGCTAGATGAAGATAGGGCTGCATGGCTCACCTAGAACCTGGCCAATAGCCACTAGTCTCTGGCTCACTTTACCTCTTCCACCTCTCTCCTGGCGCTCGCCCGTGAGCGCTCCTCGTCAGTGTACACTCGATATACTGAGGTGTATTCCATCGAGGACGACATCCTCATCTGGCTCATGTGGGTGGAGCTGCCTTTTGATGTCAACGCTAAGACTCCTTGTATGCTCAAGGCCCTGGCCAAGGTCGCTTCCCTCGCTTCGGAGGTCCCTGAGGATTCTCCCTCTACCGTTGCCTCCGACAGCAAAAAGAGAGGGTGTGTTCCTCCTCACACAGTCAACTTTAAAGACCCCCTCGAGGAGAAAAGACGCAAGGTCTCGTCAAGCACCAACGAAGCCCTATCTAAGTCCACCAATCTTCCTCCTCTTGGTTCCGGATCTCGCCCACCTAAACCTCGAGCACTCGAAGTTCATCCACCTTCTTAGGAGGAATTGGATCCCCTCCTCTACGAGCAATTGTTGTATCCTCCTTCTCCCCAAGGTATTCATATCTCCCTGTCTTTATTTACCCTATATTTATCTTCATTTATCCTCATTCAAATATCTGCAACGATCATGCAGTCTCAACGCACCCCAAGCATCCTCCATCGAAGAGCGTTGCGACCCCCACCTAGAAAAGCTTGTCGATCAGTGGCTCGAAGCCTACCAAGGTCTAGCCCCTACTCAATAGGAAACATCCCCTTCTCAGTAAGCCTGAGGATGCGCGTAGCATGGCTCTCTAGATTTACAAGCTTTCCCCAAACCATGGCGTCCTCTGGTGCTAGAAAATGATGCTCCCGCCGAGAATATAGCCCAGCTCGCTGATGAGGTCATCCCCTCCTCCGAGGCAATACTCGAGCACATCGAGGTCACTCTTATAGCTGAGGTGATCCCTGAGCATATCGATCCCTCTTCCTCAACAGCATAGACCTTCGTTTAGACCACCTTGAGCACATAGGAGCTCGTCAAAGAGAAGGTCGAGGAGAAAGACTTAAAGGTCACCACCTCCATCGATGCCCCCAGCTGAAGCTTTTTCTACATTTTCTTTTACTTTTCTACTTTGTAATTTTTGGCATAAGCCAACTTTTGGACATCTTTATCGGACTACACTTTTGTACGGAAGGTTTATTTTCTCGTACTTATGCCTTTTCTCATACTTTTTGAATTTTTGCTTGTCAAGCTTTACTCCGCCCTTCTAACCAATGTTCACCCCTGTTTTCAACAACTCCTCAACAAGCTCGATTTCATCGAAAGAGGCTCGACCTCTTCGTCGATGAGTACTCGTACTTGTTGACCGATCTTCATGACGACAAATCATTCCACGAGAAATACTTTGTCGAGAAAATTCTAACCTTCAGTTGACAAAATTTTCTCAACGACCCTTTGACCCTGTCCCTTTTCCAAAACGGCTTTCAGTTAGGAATTTAAAAATTCCTTTGATCTTGGTCATTTCGGGGTTTGGTTCCACCTTCTTTCCTACGTCTCGCATGAGAAACCCCAACTCACTTGGGCTTTATAAACTCATTTCGTCATACCTTTTATATGCGCTTCACAAAATCCTCCATTATGCCTGCCACACTTTCTGAAGTTGATTTTGTGATGGACTCACCTTCGAACAGCCCATTCTTCTTCCTCCTCCATCGAGACATGGTAAAAAAAAGGAACTTTTACGAGTGACCATCAAGTTATCACCTGAACAGTTGCCAACCAAGTAGTATCTCGTACTTTCCTTCTACGTTCTTTTTCCTCTTCATGCATTCTCACATTAACACGTAGTTTCTTTTAAGGTCTCACGACTCGTCCTCCCCATATAGAATGATCACTAGCTCAGCTCTTCGATGTGGCGTAGTCACAGTTTCAAGGACCTTAATCATCCCATTCCTATATCATCTCGACCTAGCCGTCTCACTCGACCTCAATAATTGGAATGTGACCCGAGAGGAAGCTGCAACTTTTGAGACTCCAGCCGTGCTGCCCCCAATTCCCCTCGGTAAAACCGCTGATCAACCTTCCGGGACCTGAAATATGAGCTAGAAGGCGTCCGCTTCAAGATTGACTCCCTGGAGAGTACCATCAACCACCTTCGCAATGAACTTGTATATTCTGAGGATGCCATCAGGAACTCTGGAATAATGCTAGTCATCATCAAACCAAAATCAGGATTGCCTACAACCGTGGCATGATCGTCGAAGCCAGCAACTACCGAAGCCACCTGATCTCTAGACAAGGGATCCTTGCTCAATTCTTACAACTGTTTTCGACCTTTATGCATTTTTTTGCTCTAAATCTTCTATGCCAATTATCCCATTAAGCCCGAGACTTTTTGGGTCATATGCTCGTCGAGCATTTTCGTCGATATGCTCTTAGCTTTTCGACCTTTACACATTTTTTCTCTAAATTTTTTAAGCCAATCAATCCCCATATTGCCCGAGGCTTTTGGGTCATATACTTGTTGAGCATTTCTCATCGAACCTTTACATCGATATGCTTCTTTAGCTTTTCGATCTTTATGCATTTTTTTTGCTCTAAAGCTTCTATCCCAATAATCCCATTATGCCCGAGACTTTTTGGGTCATATACTCGTCGAGCATTTTCGTCGGTATGCACTTAGCTTTTCGACCTTTATGCATTTTTTTTCTCTAAAGCTTCTATGTCAATCAATCGCCGTATTGCCCGAGGCTTTTGGGTCATATACTCGTTGAGCATTTCTCATCGAGCTTTTACATTGATATTCTTCTTTATCTTTTTGATCTTTATACATTTTTTTTCTCTAAAGCTTATATGTCAATAATCCCATTATGCCCGAGACTTTTTAGGTCATATGCTCGTCGAGAATCTCTTATTGAGCGCTCACATCGATATGCTCTTAGCTTCTCGATCTTGAAGCATTTTTTGCTCTAAAGCTTTTATGCCTAGTAAACTCATTACGCCCGAGGCTTTTTGGGTCATAAGCACGATGAAAAATCATTTAGTCGAGCATTTACATTGATATGCTTCTTAGCTTTTCGATCTTTATGCATTTTTTGCTCTGAACCTTTTATGCCAACAATTAATCCCATTATGCTCAAGGCTTTTTGGGTCATATGCTCGTCGAGAATCTCTCGTTGAGCATTTTTGTCGATATGCTCTTAGCTTTTCGACCTTTATGCATTTTTTGCTCTAAAGCTTCTATGCCAATAATCCCATTATGCCCGACGCTTTTTGGGTCATAAGCTCGTCGAGAATCTCTCATCGAGCATTTTTGTCGATATTCTTTTAGCTTTTCGATCTTTATGCATTTTTTGCTCTAAAGATTCTATGCCAATAATCTCATTATGCACGAGGCTTTTTGTGTTATATACTCGTCGAGAATCTCTCATTGAGCACTTTCATCATCAACACAATGCCATATCATCGAAATAGTTTTGGCCTTAACAAACAACTTATTTATTTCACTTGTCTTTGCCTTAAGCACTTTACTATGACATGCAAAAGCCCTTCATTACTAAGCTGATCAATATGTATATCATACTTTGAGATGTAACAAAGCCATTTGATACCACAAATTTGTTACCTCCAATCTTCATCATCATGTGATCTCACCTAATACAGCGAGATGTTCCCAATGAACTGATCTCTCAAGCAAATGATTCGATCTTTGACTTCATACCCTTGAACTCTTCTTCAATCTTTCCTGAGGCTTGACTCAAAGCATACCAGAGCTGTATTTGTCTTGCCTCCCAGGTTCTACTCTACAGTACTTTGGCCTCTCTCCATTCCATCTTCGCTTTTTCTTGCAACCTTAGTCGGGAAAATCATAACCTCCTTGAAGTTTTGATCAAGTCACTTTCAAGCAGTGGAATTTGTTCTCTTCTGACACTCCTTAGTGCCATAATCTCGTTCAAAGATCCCAGCTTCCGTGAACTCTGTGGGCCTCTTTCCTGCAATATCATCATAAAAGATAAAGCTTAGATGCTTGCCCCCAACTTTCATCGCCGCAACCCATCGATAACTTATCAATGATACAAAAACCATCTCCTGCATAATTAACAAACAAGTTAGTTCCATCAAGACTCCATCGGCCATAATTGATATGGAATCAATTCTTATATTCCAGGCCCCTTTGATCAAACTCAAATGTAATGTGCAGAAGCTCGTGGGGATTTCTTGAAACGTCTGGCTCAACAGACTATTTTTTTGCTCGTCGAGGTGTTTCTCCACCAGAAATTTTACCACTCTCATATTCCTCAGACTGGTTGTCATCGTTGTTGTGTGGCAAAGCCTCATTATCAACGTCTTCAGGGATGTTCAGTGCTATCATTTCTCACAGACTGCGCCACTTGTTGGAGCGTAAAAATTTCATCGAGGACAAGTTACCTCAACAAGAATTTCTCAACGAACACCAAACGATTACATGCCTTTGACAAGTCTGAATTAGACTTCCTTGTGCCGAAATGAGGTGGGGGGTACCTGTAAAGACATTCTGACACTCAAGTCGCTCAAAGTGTTCTAATTGAGAGTGTAAATGCAAGTAAGTTTGCCAAAAAATGAATCTCTATGAATCTCTCTCCATCCAAAAAACGAATCCCCTTTAATCTGCCGGGAATCACAGTATTTATAGTGCAAACCTTCCCTCCAAATCGGCAACCAACTCGTGGGCCTCAAGTTTCAGACTTTCCCATCCGAAACTGACTTCTTACTTGAAAGCCCACGTTTTGCTGCTCGTCAAGATAAACCCCTCGAGATGCTCTCGTCGAGGCAGAAACTCCCTCGAGTTATTCTCAGCGAGACTGGGTTAGACGCCGCGAATATCTCAACAACTTTGACTTCGTTGCGCTCCTCCTAGTATGCGACATCTTCTCGTCGATCTTTTGGTGCGTAATTCTTTCCTCGTCAAGCTTTACTCATTTTGGAATCTTCTCGTTCACCTTTCATCCAAGTGACCCGAGAGCTCGTCTCTCCACGAGCATCCACTCCAGCTCGTCAATATGGAGAAATATTTCTCCGCCACATCATCGAATATAAAAATATTTATAATAAAAGAAGTTGTGCTTGGTCAGGGTACCCCATAAACCCATAAATTAATCTTATCTCTCGACGCATCTGAAATGCTCATTTTTTAGAGAACAAGTTCAAACTGACTTGAATGGATTTTGTGATTTTGTGGCGAATCTCAGAATCCATGTTTAGGAATAATATCAAGTGATCACATCCAAACAGACCATGGTTATTTTGGTCCGTGTAAACAAATACGCTCATCGACGTTTATCTTTCACTGAGTCAGACAGCGCAAGATGTCTTTTGACAGTCTGTAAGATTGAACAGATGTATCACGAGATCCTTCTCCCTAGGCAACCCATTAACTGGAAATAGGGAATCCACGGAGGACAGAACAATAACAAAAACTTCAATCTTACAACGGAAAGCGCAGTCTCACCGGATAAGGATTATAAAGCAAAAATGATGTTTTGGCTCATCAAGCCGCTGGCACTGTGGTTACAAGTGCTTTCTTTAGGAAAACTACAGATGGAAAGAACAAAATGGAATTCAAGACAGAAATCTTTTTTCTACAACTCCTCTTTGTCTGAATCTCTTCCCATAATCTCAACAAGCTCAGTATCAAATATCAGCGTGGCACCACCTGGGATAGTTGGTGGGGAGCCCTGATCGCCATAGCCCATATGTGACGGTATTTTCAACTTGCGCTTCTCGCCTACGCACATTCCCAGAATTCCTTGGTCCCATCCTGAAAAGAATATATGTCATGCTCAGAAATTCAATAGTTCAGGCTATATACCAATTAGTTTAATTTAAGCTTTAGGGATCTTGCACCATGTAAGTTGTAAACCATGACAGTTCAAGTAACTGGTATCATGGCATCACATGCCGCATAACCCCCAAGCTCACCCGAACTTCGATTGCAAAATAGTTGACATGATAGATAAAAGCAGAAGCATGATGGTATCTAGGTGAAACATAGAAGCAGAAGCAGAAGCAGAAGCAGAAGCAGAATAGTTAACACAATAGATAAATAAATCTTCACACACCAGAATTGGTATCTAGGTGAAACATGTATACCAGAGTTAACAAGCAATGATGGTAACCTCTAAAGCCATTAAAAAATGCAACACTTGCAAATTAGTTATCCCAACCATTAGATATTCTCTCTAGCCATTTTCTGCGTAGAAATGATTAAAAAGAATTATTTAGCACAGTCATATGATTTTGAACCATCATCAAGAGTGTGTCTGTCTGCGATGGTATAACTTATAATGCATTCCAAGCATTTTCCATTCATAACATGAAGAGTGGTTAAGTAGGTTGAGGAAAAGAAAAAGAAAAACACCAAAATTACAGCATTCACCTTTTATAACTTGACCAACCCCAAGCTCAAAAGCGATTGGATCACCCCTTTCAAAACTAGAATCAAAGACAGTTCCATCCGTGAGTTTTCCCTGCAAAGGTAAAAGTATAAAAGAATATTAGCCATGTGTGACAAACCAGCTAATGGACCTAAGTCATAGTAAACCAATGTGAATGCTAGTACTCAAAAAGTCTTATAAGCTGAAGACCGCAAATGAAGAAGGAGAAATGGCATACAAGCATAGTATATTACTATATATATTTTAGCTGAAAATGAGTAGCTTCTAAGTTGAAAACTTCTCACGACAAGAAAAATGTAAAAGAAGAGGAAGTACAAAAATAGGAGAAACAAATTGGTACTCAATAGATCTGAGATGTCTTGAAAGTATTCGTCTTGATACGCAAGGTAACATCTTGAAAATTCTCAGAAATGGAATCACTCTCGTTTGAAAAGCTTAACCAAATTAACTTCAACCCTTCAGACTATAATCTTATAACCAACAACGAGTAGCAAGATGGTGAATGGTGAATGGTGATCAATTTTGGCCTTCTTTTTTCTTCATAATGATACTTTTATTAATACCAAATCACAAGAAATACATTTGTGGTCAGATCCATCCCACATTTATGAACTCAATTACAGAAACAAATTTGAAGCTCTACCAATCTCTTACCCTGTAGTGAACCCTGACTTTATCACCTTTGTGTGCCTTGGGTTCACAAGTTTCTGGCTTATACTGCAAAACAAACGCGAGTATCAGTCAAAGGACAAAAAAAAAGATGATCTATAAACAGGTAAGGAGCGAGGATAGTTCTAACAATCATAACATCATCAATCCCACCAATTTTAGTGTCCATGGCTTGATATGCAAACAGAGAGCAATATGATTTGTTAAGTCAGCTAAACAAATAGCACTTTACGCCAAGTTCCCAACAAGACCCAAAAGCAAAGATATTCAATATATAAAGCGAAAGATCCAGGACCCCAAACAAAATGTTCATAAGGAAATATGAAAAACCACAACAACCCAGACCAAAGCACAAGACACTTAAGACATAACCAAGTAAATGTCAGAGTTTGCCTGAAGAAATATAAAGGTAACCCTCAAAACTAACTTGACATGATATAGGGAAATACTCCTAGTGGATAATGTTGCAGATGGTTTGCCTAGTGATGTGAAATCTTTCCATCCCATTTTGACTTATTTTTTGTATGCTCTAAGAAATAGTATACATAAATGAACAACATCGGCAAGCTATGTAGCATGGTTTCTCACTTGGTCAAATCCGAATATTCATAATATTAGAGTTATCAAGCAAACAATGGATTTGGAATTCTGAACAAAACAAGTGACTGATCTGGAACTGGCTCGAGAGTTTTGGGATAAATCCTTCACTATTCAATAAACACTTAAAAAGAGAACAAAAAGATCTAAAACATAATCAAAGAAGTATAAAACAAGAACACTCCCAAATGAAATCTAATCAATCGCAGTAGCAATGTAGCATGAATAACAAATTGCCATATTCAATAATTTAAAGACTATAATGCCCAAGAATGAACATAGTTGTCATTACAGGTTTACCTTGACACCAATCTGCAAGGATTTGACGTCGGCGACCTTCGCAGCTGAAACTGGATATAGCAACAATAAAATTAGTTAAAATAGAAATAAAAATTTAGAATAGGCGACGAATCATACAAGTGAGGAGATCTACCTAAGGCTGTCAGAAGAGGCAGAACGAAGAGAATGGTAGCGACCTTCATCGCGGCAACGGTACTCGTTTTCATTTGGGTCGCTCAGTCTGTGAGTGATGTATTCTCTTGTGGGGGCTTATTGCTTGTTTGCTACTACTACCACTACCACTACCACTACCATGTCTATATGGATCCCTCCGCTCCTGACTCCTCGCTTCCTGTTTCCCATTGGTCATCAACACGTCGATTTAATTCATCAGTCTTACGTGGCACTCACCTATGCATTGTGATTTTTTTGTATTTGTAATTTTGTATACAGTATGTACGTTTTGCAAGTCTAAAAAATCGGAAAAATATACTAAAATGTTTATGAGCAAATGAGCAATATACACTAGGACTAACGAGGAAAGGTGTTTTTACTCTAGGTAAGTAGACACTTGGGTCGTGGTATTTCTTATACCATAACTGTTCTTCTAAGGTCATTTTTAATAGAAGAGTCTAAAGAGCTACAAGCTAAATTATAGTCTGAACTCCAACAAAAAATAAATGTCAACCTAAAGGGCCATAAAAGGACCAAAGGGCCATAAAAAAGGCCAAATGTAGTCATTTGGCTAGTTCAGGTCAAATATTTGAAGATTACTTATCAGATTAAAAATACATATTGGTGATTGAAAGTGGATCAAGATAAAGATAAGTATCATGTTTAGTTAGTTAATATATGTGTATATAGATCTTATTCAAAAATTGATGAACTTTATAATTTTTATGTCAACTTTATAATATCCAATTCGAAATTTATTAAAAAATTTAAAAAAATATACATGAAAAATTTATTCATAATTTATTTATAAAAGATACGTGACAAATTTCTTATACAAAAATATTATCGACAAGATTCACATGTATCATAATTTCTCAATCGTGTATATACGCACACAAAATTAAATTGTTTCAAAAAGTTATTTGCTTAAATTAAAATAATAATAGAATAACATCATGATACTAAAAATAAAATTTAAATAATAAAGTATTCGAAATAGTTAAAATTTAGTCTTTCTCTCGTTAGAAATGGTCACTAAATATTTAATTATAAAATCATACTTCTTAGGATATATTATAATCATGGCCCAGTTTGGCTCTCCTCTGCTGAAGATGAGCCAAGTAACAATACATGAGGGAATGAAATGGACTCCATCTAATCGTCTATTCATTAATTGACAAATCTCACGGTTGTGATTAGACATAACCTCATCTCTCTCTATCACCTTCTCTCTCTGCCGCTGCTCGACACCATCGCATTTCCCCGACGAGGTCATCACCTAGACCACGTCGCCGTTGAGATCTGGGTTTTGCTAGTCTGATCTTTTTAGTTGTCATGTAAATCTCTTGGAGCTAAAGTGTCGAGTTGTTCAAAGTCGTCTTTTGGGGGTTTTGGGTTTTGGTTATAAGCTTGAAAATGGAGGAAATCCCAGATGGCTTTGGGTCAAGCTTTGTCTCTATCTTCCCGAAAAACTAAAAATTAGAGGACTCTTCCCTAAACTGAATCATGGATTCATGCGTCTTTTGAGCTAAATTTCTTTGAATAATGACCAAATTAAGGATTTAGCTTTCAAAATTTAAATAGATGATTGTGAAGATTCTGAGTCAAGCATGTCGTATTTTCTTCTTTGAGAAAGAAGGTTTAATGCTCCAGACACTTTCAGGGCCATTCCCTGCAACGAGAGAGTTAGAGAGATGAGGCTATGTGTAATCTCAACCGTCAAATTTGTCAATTAATGAATGGACGGTTAGATGGAGTCCATCCTATTCCATTCCTTATATCTCGTTACTTAGAAGAACAGTTATGAGTTATGTTTCTTATACCAAGAGCATCTCTAACAACTTCTCTATAATAGAGATTTTCACTATTTTTGAAGAAAATGATCTATCTCTAACAACTTCTCTATAATAGAGATTTTCATCATTTTTGAAGAAAATGATCTATTTTTTGCCCCAACAGATACTCTAAATTATTCTCTATAATAAAAAAAGTGGATAGAGAGAGAAACACAAACTTCATATCTATAGAAAAATTAAAAACTCTAAAACTATGAAAAATTTCTAAACTTTAATGTTTGGCATTCAAATTCATAATAATCTCTCTTCTCTCTCCTTATTTTCTCTTCTTGATCATTCTAAACTTTAAGGTTAATTTTTATAAAGATTTTTCGATTTTGGTATTCTATTATAGAAAAATTTTACATAAGATGTTAGAGATGCTCTAAAAACTTGTCAATTTGCTACCCTAGGAATCATCTCAGTGTCAATTTGCTACCTTAGAAATTTTTCTTGCCAATTTGCTACCCTAAGATTTATAAACTTGCTAATTTGCTACCTTGTTGTCTACTTACTTGAATTTTGTCAATTTATTCATCAAATTATAAACATTTAAAAGTACTTTAATACTTTAAATCATCTAAATCATCTATTCTATTGATTTGAACAAGAAAAACATGAAAAACTAATAAAAAATTTAAACCTAAGGTAGCAAATTAATCGAAAAAAATCACCAGGCTAGCTAGTTTCAATTTGCTAATAATCTTCAAACCATGTAAAGAGAACCGACTTCTTATACAATCTCGAATCTTCAAAACTCAGAGCATAACAGTAGATTCACCAGGATGTTGAAGAATGACAATATGGATTTATGACATCCTCTTTAAACTACTGAAGAATAAAATGAGAATAGTGAAGGATTAAAATGACAACAGCTGAACAGCTTAGTTTAAAACCACTGCATTGCAAAAAGAGTTAACTTAGTTCAATCGACATATCACACATCAGTGTGGTTATAGTGGTTCTTGAAATATTGAATGATTTGAATCTTTGCGGCAAAATTGAATTTTTTACTGGCTGCCAGCAAGTGAAGCAGCAACACATAAACTATGCTATCCTGTCCAAATTTAGCCAATTCGGCCAATTCAGGTGTGTCTGCAGAAACCAACATTCATAGAAACCTGAGCAATCCCTCCCCGTCCTCCGTCAAGAAGTCAGCAAGAGCCATGGATAGCAGCGCAGCACAGCCAGCACTATATGTTAAATATCGAATAGAGAACAATGTGGCAATGTAATGTACTTCGTCCTCTCAACACCACCATATACTCAAAACTGAGCATCGTATAAGTCATTTGAATCTCATTTACAAACAATACCAAGGTAGTGCATACAAGTCTTGAACTGAATTCCGTCCCTCTGTCAAGAATTTAGAGAGCAATGAACAGCACAGCCAGCACTACATGGTAAATATCAAATTGAACAATGTGGCAATGTATTGTACTTCATCGACTCAAAATTGAGCATCCGATAAGTCATTCAAATCCCGAATATGAACCATACCAAGGTAGTGCATAAAAGTCTTGAACTGAACCACTCCCTATTTTTCAAAATGCAATGCATTTAGCAATGTCTTGTATGTTCTTTCATTCATCGCCCTGTCTCTGCCCCTGAAACTCTCTAGCAGATCGAATGCCTCCTCACCCTTCCCGTCCCGGCACAATCCTCCCAACAGAGTCTTGTATGTCAGCAAATCAGGAGACATAGCATTAGTCAACATATCGAACACAACCTCAGTGGCATCTTCATATCTCTGTCCCATAGCGAGACTACAAATCAAAATCATATAAGTACTACTGCTAGGCACCAAACACTTCTCTCTCATTTCGTTGTAAAACCCTAAACCCTGACCTACCCTCCCCTTCTCACACAACCCTTTCGCAATGTAGCCATAAGTATAAGCATTCGGCTCACAATTATACAACCCCATTTCCCTAAAAACCTTAAGCGCCTCATCAACTTCCAGACACATTGAATAAGCCTTTATGATCATATTCAACACGAAAGTATCCGGTATAACACCTAGCGCCTTCATCTGCTTCGCCAACGACCTCACCGAACGCAAGTACACAAAGCAAACAGTCTTATTAGAAAACCTCCTAAGCAACGAATTCAACAGCATTGCATAAGTTTCTACATTGGGTTTACAATCATCGGAGTTCCACATTTTCTTGTACACATCAAAAGCACGATTGAAAAGCATCTTTCTCCCACAACAGAATCTGATAATAGAGTTGTAAAGAGGGACACTAATCTCACAAGCTCCGGCGATTACCTCTTCGAGTAGGGTTTCGGCGTTGCGGTAACGCCTGCCGTTGATTAGGATTTTGATCATGGTGAGGTAGGTGGCTTGGTTGTGCTTGTAGTTGCGCTGCTGAGCTGTCCACCGGAAAATGTCGAGGGCGAGATCGGGGTCCGATTGGGCTTTAAGGGCCTGGTCCACGTCCGGTGGGCCGAATCCGGGTTTGAGCTTGTGGACCCATGTTTCGAACTGCTTCTCCAGAGGGGTTTGGGTTCGGGTTCGGGTTCGGAATGAGTCGGGAGGGTTTTGGGCGGGGAAGGAGGATATGAGGCGGTGATGGAGTGACGACGGGAACGAGGGTTCGGGGATGACGTGGAAGGAGGAGAAAGGCGGACGTGGATTAGAGAGGAGGTTGGGGCGCCTGAGAGTAGCGGTGAGTATGCGACGTAGCGTCGCTGCCGGCATCTTTTGAGAGGGTCGTGTGTAAATGGCGGGGGAGAGTTATTGTGACTGGTTTTCTCGGTCTGAATCAGGGGTACAAAAACTGTTGCTGGGCCGGTTCGCACCGGTTAAGAATTAAGGGGGTGTTTACTTACTTACAATTAATTAGTTAATTAATAGAAATTAAAATTAATGGGTATTATAAGGAATGACTTGTTTACTATTTATAAGAAAATGGAATAGGAATGTTGTTAGAGCATCTCCAGCAGTATTACTCAATTTTTTCTTATTTTGTGTAAAAGTATACCGCAAAGTCATTTTAGTTACAAGTTTTTGTAATTTTGCTCCAACAACAAAACCTTAAAATTTAGTTATATTTGAATAAATGTTAAGTTTTGATTAGTTGATCAATATAATTTATTAAGTATATTTAGAAATTAAATGCATTTGTAACATAAAAGGAAACAATTTATTACAATGTTAGCTATTATGATTACCTATATTCTTTGTTTTTGGTATAGGAATAAGGGATGAAATTGCATTATTTAGGGATTTCCTATTATAGGGAATGTGATAGAGGAGCTGCTGGAGTCTAAATCTTGTTAAAACACCAATAATATTGAATAAATAGATGTTTAGGGGATCTGCTGGAGTTGCTCTTAGTTCACATTGTCTCATGAATTGGACCGAGATTTAAGTAAATTATTACTTTATCTATCAAATATACGTACATAGTAACATGTCTACATATCATCACGAGTCTTCTACCCAAATAACAAATTTATAGTAACAATCATTTAAAATTAAAAGTAATAAGTCAACCAATTATCATAAGTCACAATAAAAGATTACGAATAAGATTTTTATTTTAAAAGTGAAGGACAATTTGAAAATTATGAATTTTGATTTAGGTAATTTGAGTATGAAATTTTGATTTCAGGTGATTGCATTCCAAATACATATCTCAACGTGAATATCAAGTCGAGGGTTTCTTCAAGAATCGATTCCCAAATGAAAGCGTGGGTCTCATTTCATTCCAAATTCAATTTGCACAACTAAACACAATGATACGCATCAATTGGAATCGATTCCTGATTTTCCATACTCATTCCAGGTAAGTAAATACGCCATAATATGGTAGTATTCAGGTAACACATGAATTCAATTGAGGTTATAGTTTTTAGGAAGTTCTCATAAGAACCGGGTTCACCTTAAACTAAAACAAAATTTTGGAAAGTAATGAGAATTTTCAACCGTCCATGTGATATGAACGGTGAGATTAAGATTGGTTCAAGGTGAACCGAGTTTACCCAAGTCGTACCCCTAGTTTTCCATATGTTCATATATGGGTTCGATTACTTCGATACATATGAGTACGGTGGGGTGAACATGGTTCGAGATGAATCGGCTTCTATCTCACCGTCTAGATCATATGGACAGATGATGGTTGTGGCTATTTTTCTAAGGTTTTGCCTTGATTTGCGATAAACTCGCTTCATATGAGAACTTCCCGATACATATAGGAATGGCATCATGTCCATCGGGGCCAGATTCTCCATACTTGACCTGAAACCTAGTTTTTTTTACTAAACCCAAATATTTGTTTTCAGGTTTCACCCGATTCGAATTGGGAAAAATTATTCTATACACTGTTGTGCAAGTACATTGCCTACGTAAATAAGGATAAAAGGAGAATTTAACCATTTCTTTATAATTTTTTATCCAATTTTATGGGAAAATTGGTCAAATGATCTTCTAATTATGTCAAGATCGATAGTTTAGTAACTATCGTATGATATATATCAAAATGGTAACTCAACTTGAGTCTTCGTATACCAAAATGGTCACTCTATCATCTGAGACGTTCAAACAAATCATGTGACATATACGTGCCAAATTTTATGAGGATTTTCAATACTCTCTCTCTCTATAGCTCCAAACTCTTATGCTTTCAACAACGGTAAGTCCATTTCTCTTCAATTGCTTCATTTTCTAGTCTTGTTTCTGCTGAAATCTCAATTTCAATTATTCAATCTCAACAACTCCTTCCTCACCGGGCGACTCTTTCTCGAGCCCAATCAACACCATTTTTTTTATCTCAGGCCGACGCCAATGATCGCCAGCAAATACGTCGTTGATCGACTACTATGACCGCATTCGTGACACCTCCGGCCTCCCTATCCGATTCCCCGAAACAACCTCAACTCTATCTCGCACGCGCCGCCAAATTGGTGTTGGACGGATTCCTAATTTAACTGATGACGTGCCACCATCTTTAGAGGTCAACGAGAGCTACAACATGGGCGAGGACTGTCCCACGTACGTGTGGGGTACCTAAGGAGGATGGATTGAGCGCGAGGTTGTACAGATGTGGCCAGAGTGCGGTCGCGATGGGTCAGCGGTCGAACACGAGATACATTTTTTGGATGCCCAGATTTGATTGTTTAGGTGCCCAGAGTAATTAAAAGAAAAAAGGAAAAAACAATAAACACATAAAAGACGTAAAAAATCCCTAAAAATAACAAATATCCATTAATTAACGGATGTTTGAGAATGAGTGACAAATTTGATAATAAAATGTCAAGTTGAGTGACCATTTTGATATATTTCATACAAAAGTTACCAAATTGTCAATTTTGACATAATTAGATGATAATTTAAACAATTTTTTGTTAATTTTGAGCCAATAAAAACTGTCACATAGATGGTGTAAAAATACCGTAAACAGGCCCCGGCAACCAATTTTTTTTACTGTTAATTAAATATGAAAACTCACAGTAGAAAAAAAAAACTGAGGCTGCTCTTTGCTCTTGGCTTTCGTCTTCGACCGTCGTTGATTGCTGTTCTCTAACAGTCTTCTCCCTCCCAATTGAGTTCACTCCTTAAATTTTCACCATAAATTAAAGAGAATTGATTTTTTTTAAAATTTTCATGTACCCATAACATAATTATGAAGAAGACGATTACTTTTCTTTGAAATCATAGAAATCCACTCTATAAAAGCTAGTTATCCTTTTGATTTTTCCATCGTCTCTCAATCTCAATTGAAAAAAATTGTAGCTTTAGGGCTTTGGTATTAAGTTAAACAATTGGGAGTCCTGCTTTGTATTGCAACCCATCGATGATGACGACGGATTCATAAGATAACACAAAATCTTAACACTATATTGTGGTTGATTATTCAATTTGATTTCATGAAATTGATATATGTATCTATAGATTTGTGGAATTTAGGAGTCGAGCAAAAGAGGGAATTTTGAGTTTTCAAAAGAAAAAGAAAATGAGATCTTGAATTGTGAAGTGTGTTGGTATTGAACTGTTTACTAATTGACAAGGAAGCTTTGTTGATGATATCCTCACATATTATGGGTAAGCTGCTGCGTGAGAAGTCGAAATTAGCTCTTCATCCTCGCAATAAGACCAATTCCGTTATTTTATTCAACTACTCTAAAGTCCATTAGTAGAGTGAATGGCTAGTTTTCACGATGCCATCTTCACTTGAAACTTATGTGAATAGTGTGAGAGTAGATTTTGGATGTTCTCAAGTTCGTGCTTTTTTGTTGAATAAAAGCACCGGATCATGGGAGCTAATCTTCCTTACCTTGAGTTTTCAGCTTGGACAATCACTATCCATGATCGTTGAAGGTTGAGACCTCCCTTTGTGAGGCTTCGTTGTATTGCTTTCCCTGAGCACTCCTCCTTGAGACCCTGCAAAACAAGTCCAAGCATGGTTGATACCATGCTTAGACCCTCTGATTCTTAAATCAGTATAGAATTAAGCATAATCATGTATTAGGCTTAATCTCTCTTCTTTAACTTACCTCTGCCAAGCTATGACCTCATATATATAATTATCGTTCAAAGTCTAAGCATAGTCCATATAGAAATATGACTACATACTTTTAGATAAGGAGAATCTATTAAAGAATAGATCTCTGTATCCATTAATCGTATTTTCTAATTACCATAAACCCTTTAGTGCAATCCCTCTAGGTCTCGTACTCACATTCATCATTCCTCGAGGATTCCCATAAACCTTCGAGATTCCCCTAGGTTTCCAAGAAACCTCAGGGATCCCCCCAAGTTTCACAAAATTGGGACTCCCCTAGGTTTCCCAGAATCCTCATGCCTTCTAACATCTTATCCTTTCTCAATTGTGCTCAGGTATTATGACACCTCACCTCCATATGTTCCAGAGGCTTCTATACTCTTCTAGGTAGTTCAAGATAATTTCAATCGTCCACGTAATATCCGAATATTGCCCAAAGCATTCAACATATATGCCCAAGCCTAAAGACCCAATCTTAACGTACTTCAAACCAAGAATTATCCTTAGAGCAACTTCAACCGTTTTGTCAAAAGACACAGTGGAGACTCACCGGTGGTAATTGATTGTGGATACCTCCCCAACCGATATGCCAAAACTGAGCTGGAGCCATGTTCGTGAGATTTATCCCCCTAACCTTTTTACTATTGATTAATCTACGAGTAAGTGAATTTCTCTTATTTGCAAGTGTACAGGGTCAAGTTATAGTATTTGTAAGGAAGTCGAGTGTTAAACCCACAAGGATTGATCACTTAAACTCTTTAGCTTGACTCAATTATCCACTTGAAATCACGGATTAACTAGACGCAATACATGACACTAAAACTAAAGCAAGATGTTTAAGTGTATCTCACAAAACTAAGTCCTTTGGAGACTTAGCATTGCAAGGGATGATTGAATTATGATGAGTGGTTAAACGAAAAGTTGATTGGATGTTTACAACTAACTAATTAAGTGAAAACATAAAGTAAGAACAAAACAAAATGTAAATGTTTGGTCGGTTAGAGATGTCGCCACTAGCCAACTCAATGTACCAACAATGTCCAAGTTATGAGTTTAGTCTGATTCACATGTGTTTGTCCAATTCGTGATCATTTTGAGTCACCATCAGTTGTGAACCAAATCTTCTAGGCCATTAGGGTACTAAAAGTGTTCTGATCGAACATTCAAGTATAAAGCAAACTGAAACTAGAATGCAACTCAATTATAAATCGTATCATAATCATATCACATGCCTAATGAGTTCAATATGTGTTCACTTATGATGAATGTGAATGGATTTCCTTCCTAAGTCCCTATTAGAGGACATGAAAGTATGTTCTAATGACTTTCCTAATCTACACATTTTAGAACATGAATTAGAAGAAGTAACGATTAGCTACAAAGCCCCTTCGAGTCAATGTAAGCTTGACCAAAGCTCTTTAAGCCATTTGGACTTCAAGAAGGCTTCGGTCCATGCTTAAGCCCAATGAAAACTAAACCTTAAGCCCATCTTCTCAAATGCAACCTAAGTCATGTTTACATGCTTATCTTCCTTAGGTGAGCGACTAGTTCACGTAGGTTCATTTTTAGCTTCCCTAAACATATCTCAACTTAGTCATGGATAAGACATGAATATGAAAACATTGAATCAAGCCAAAACATGCAAACATACCATAATCACATCACAAGCTATCAAACTCATTCACAACATGTAGTACACTAAATTAAATTAAATTCCATAACTCAAAACATAGTTGTATGTACATCAAATTGGTTAGGGCTAAGCCCTAGCCTTTCAAAAGGCAACTACTCACTAAGCATAATGAAATAGAAGACTAGATACATGCTCAAAACAAGAAGAGAGTAGAAATAACCAAGGGTCCTCTTAGCCAAAGCTCCACCAAATGACTTCAAGGCTTCTGGCTCCACTTCTTCACTCCAAGATAACACCAAATCTTTAAGAGGAGGTAAGGGCAGTCCTTCGGATTCCAAGGAGCCAAGGGAAATAGAGATTCCTTCCAACTCCTTTGAGCTCTAAAGACCAAATCAAACCCTAGAGGCAAAGATGAGAGGAGGATTACCAAAAGTAGGCCAAAGTGATGGTGTGGTGGTGGAGAGGTTCGGCTCTACCGAAGAGAGGGAAGAGCTAGGTCTCTAATGGTGGTAGTTATGGAGGTGTTTTGGCCTAGAAATAAAGGAGGAGATGTAGAAGAGAGTGCTAGAGGGTTGAGATAAGGATAAGAGGTGTAGAGAGAGACTAAAACTATGAAAAATATAAAAATAAGGTGAGGTGTCTATGTGTGTGGGGGAGATCAACCATATAATGTTGATGGAGATATTTTGGGTGCAAATAATTCAAATTCAAGCTTAGACATGATCCACATTTTTAGGCTTTAAGTGATGGTCCTAAAATAACTCACCCATGTCATATAAGTTGCATGTGCATGTCTCCACACCAAAATATCTTCTCATGTGGGTTCTTATGGGCTTGGGCCTTGAAGTCTTGGGTCATCCTATCTTGACCATGACATTGTCCGGTGAAGACTTGCCGGAGTTGACCGTTGACCGCGGTTGACTTTTTGTCTTCTTCTCAGTTTTGGTCATTCTTCTCCAAATGCTTAGAAAACTTGTTTGGCTTCTTCAAAAAGCGGTTAATCTCCATCGTTAACCTCGTTTCCATGCAAACTCACCATTTCCTAGCATGACAAGGAAATGTATCAAAAATGATATTTTATTCCAAGAAGGCAAACATTAAGCATAAGGTTAGGCACATAATTATGAACCTAACAAACTACCTCTCAATTAAACTTTGCTTCTCCTCAAGCAAACTAAGAAGAAAAGAATGAAACTAAGTTAGACTCTAAGCGCAAAAACACACAAGGCATGTAAGTGTCCCCAATAGATGATTGGTTTCCCTCAAAGACCCTTGGCTAGATGGATTGAACTACTTTGGAGCAACACTTTAAAACATGAATCAATGCATATGTAATAAGCTGAAATGGTTATACTATATGCCAAGCTAAATGCATCGCAACGAGATGTATTTAAATTAATATGTTTCATAACCATCAAACTCACTAAATATCACTCAATGCACATAAGTGTTTCTAATGACATGTGCTTCCACTCCTCCATAGTTTCCGGATGGTCTTCTTGATGTGGGAAACATGGATCCTCATGCATCACACTCTTACAAATCATGCAAGGTGCTATTCTAGTCTCCTCAATTTGATTAACATAGCCTCTATTCCGAGTTTTCCTTAACAAGAGGTCAAATTTCTTGTTTATGGTCTCTTCAAGTCTCTTGATCGCATCATCTTGTGCATATGCGGCTCGCTTAACTTTATACCTACTTCCCTGGATGGCTTGGGTGGCTTCTCTCATTGAGATTGCTGATTTTTGAACATTGGGCTTGATATCCCATAAGAAAGATCGTCTTGACATCTTTTCAAGTAGAACATGTGCCTCCTCTACAGTTTTGTCCATGAAGTTTCCTCCACATGCATTGTCAACCTTTCTTCTCGTCTACATGCATAATCCTTGGTAGAAGAGAGATAATAAAATGTTTTGGGTTTGACCGTGGTTTTGGCACCCAAGATCTAGATTCTTGAAACGCTCCCATGTCTCATAGAACAACTCCCAATCTTCCTCACAAAATGTCATCAACCTTGTCCTTCGCTCATTGATCTTCCCCGATGGAATATACTTGGTGATGAACTTGCGTTGCATCACCTCCCATGAGTGAATCGATTTAGAAGCAAGCTTGTTGAACCACGTCTTTGCCTTATCCCCCAAACTTGAAGGAAATACTCTAAGCTTCAATTGGCTCGGATCCATGTTCCGGATGTTGAACCTTGTACATGCTTCCTCGAACTCTAACAAGTGAGAATAGAGATCAGAATGTGGATGTCCCATGAAGATTGGTAAGGTTTGGAGAAAACTAGATTTGATCTAGGAGGACTCGCCCGCTAATGGTTAAAGAACAATGCAACCGACATGCATTGACAAAGATGGTAAAACACTATCCCTCAAAGGTCTTGCTTCAATGACGTCCTCGTCCATGATGAATTCTTCATCGAAAAGAGTATTTGAAGGCCTGACACCTAAAATAAGACTAAGAAACTAATAGATATTAGTCATCCAAACTCTTAAAGTACTCAAAGCCTTGATGGCCTTCCACGGTGCATCTATGACACCTCCCCTCAAGGAAATATCAATGAGCACTCTAAGAGTTCGAATGAGATTCTAGTACGTGGCGCAGTGACATTCACTGTGCTATAAACACCGAGGTGAACTGAGGTAAAAATGTACATGATCTAATATACCAAAATCGCCAAATACAGTCCTAAGAATCTAGGGTGTAGCAGAAATTAAGTTTGCTAAACCTATACACACATTAACTACGATGCGTAAAAGTAAGACACTATTAAAATATGCTCCAAAGAGATATAGATAATCAAGGGGAAAATATTAGAGATAAAGTGAAACAACCTCAATTACAGCCCAGTTTCAATGGGTCGAAGGTTCTTCTTCAATGGATCGAAGCAACTCCCCTGGATGGTTATACAAAATTCCCTTCGATGAATTGAGAAAATTTCTCGATGGATCGAAGGAGGCACCCTGGACTGTCTTGTAAACAAGCTTCGATGGGTCAAAATGTACCCTTCGATAGATCGAAAATTGTTCTGTAGCAAAAGTTAGAGCACAAATTCTAACACAATTTTACCTCAATATACCTACCAAAGTATTATATAGAACAAAGACAAGCAAAACAAAATTCTAACTGATAATTGAAGAAAACTAAAAGGTACGAAATAAATATCAAGCCAAAATGTCCTGATAATCCGCAATCAAAGGCTAACCGAAGCTAAGAAATCAAAGTGAAATCAATCCCCGGAAAAATGTTGAGGGAGATATTTTGGGTGCAAATAATTCAAATTCAAACTTAGACATGATCCACATTTTTAGGCTTTAAGTGATAGCCCTAAGATGACTCACTCATGTCATGTACATGAGTTGCATGTGCATGTCCCCACACCAAAATATCTTCTCATGTGAGCTTGGGCCTTGAAGTCTTAGTTTATCCTGTCTTGACCATGACATTGTCCGGTGAAGACTCGCCGGAGTTGATCGTTGACCGGTGGTTGAATTTTTGTCTTCTTCCCGATTTTGGTCATTCTTCTCCAAATGCTTAGAAAACTTGCTTGGCTTCTTAAAAAAGTAGGTAATCTCCATCTTTAAGCTCGTTTCCATGCAAACTCACCATTTCCTAGCATGACAAGGAAACATATCAAAAACGATGTTTTATTCCAAGAAGGCAAACATTAAGTATAAGGTTAGGCACATAATTAGAACGTAATTATGTACCTAACAAGCAACCTTAGAGGCAGAGTGAGTCTTTACTGTCAAATTCGACATATGAAAATCTCTCTGCCAAATTGTTGTTTAATATTTCTCTTTCGCTCTCTCTCTCTCTTCTTCCTCCCCCAACTAGAATACCCAACTAGACGACCGGACCAAAAAATTTCAATGTTTTCCTTACTAACCAAACTACCAGAGCAAAGACTTGGGATGTTTATGTTGCCAGAAATTTGAGCATAGTGTACTTATAGGTGGTGGCAGTCCTCCGATTGCTGGAATCGTATATTTCTCATCTCTCCCTCTTAGAATGGCAATGGGTAGGGTAGGGTAGGGTATTATCAAAATACTGTACCCATGCCCGAATCCATATTCTGTACCTGTGCTCGTCCTGATGCCCATAATATTATATTTGGTATTATCCGTCCTCGTATCTATTGGATACTATGGTATCCGTACTCACCTGTTACCCATAAAAAATATATTAAAAAATAAAAATAAACTATTATAAGCAAATTCAACGATCCAAAGAATATAAACTGATTTCGTGCAACAATTTTCTAAATACAAGTAACACAAGTCTAGCAATTTAAAAATTTTATAACAAAAGTAAGCAAACTAGGGTACTAGGTAAATAAATAATTGTTTACCTCAAAAATTTATATAAAAAATAAATTATTATACAACATATTAATAAATATGTAATATTTTAAATTTAATATTCTTATTGGGTGGGTATGGATACGAATTTGAATTTAACACAAGCTAGAAAGCCTAACCATCGGAGATACTCTTAGGGGAACACCCCCAAGTGTCTATGAGGCCAAATTTGGCACCTACAAGTTATAAAATCGCGTTCTGAAAATCACCTCTTATTTTTTGGTTAAAACTTAGTCAAGGAAGATAATTAATTTTACCGTTAGTAACTATCGATAACCTTTCAATCGAAATCTAATTAGTTAAGTTTTTTCGAGAAATTTTATTGATGAAAGTTGTAGTGTTCATCTAGACGATTCGTGGCCATGTCAAGTGTTGAAATCAGACTTATAATTATCACTAAATTTATGAATTTGGTTGGTTGCGAGTATAAACACAACTTTCCAAAAATGGAAAGTCAGTATTTCTATTTTGGTTGTTGACCACTCTCTCCCCCTCTTCTCACTCGAGTTTCTCTCTCCTAGCTCCCTCACATCTCTCTCATGCGGCAGTCGGCGACAACGACGTTGTGACGTGCTTCGGCCACTAAATCGGCCAACCAAGGTAGGGGTAGAGCCATTCAGAGGCGAGCCCAGGTCTTGCCCCCCCCTGAAATATCCAATATGTAAATTTTGTTCATGGTCTTGACAGTAATTGTAGGATGGTGTAGTAGTAAGCTGATGCAATTTTAGCTCCCAGCCCTCTAGTTCGAAACCCATTCCATCCAATTTTTTACTTTTGTAGTTTTTCCTTCAGTTTTTTCCTTTCCATTTCAGACTATCACCTTTCCTTTTCTCTATTTTTTATTTTTTTTCTTCTTTAAGTTTTGCCCCCCCCCCCCCCCCCCCCGAGTCTAAGATCTGGCTCTGCCACTAGACCAAGGTATCAATCTCTTCGTATTCATCCCCTCTATCCCTTCCCCTTGACATCAACGATTATTTTTCTTTTGTTTCATTCGAATTTGGTGAAGAAAGTTCAAAAATATCAAGAACCCTAAGATTAGAGACGGTGGATTTCGACTCCAATTGATCGACGACACCTACTGGGCTTTGAAGCCCTTATCACCACAAAACTAACCACACTAAGAACTCGCTCCAATTCCTTTCGAGGATGGGGAATCGAAGGATTGAAGTTTTTTTTGGAGATTTCGGTTCAAGGTAAATTCGACTAGAGGCAAATTTGAACTTTGATACAGAAGAGAAAGTTGTTGTTGGGTTTATTTTCGAGTCTAAGTAGGTTTTGTTCAATGGAATTGGAGGTGGCATCACCGCCACTGGCGGTGGTTCACGGTAGTGCCTCTGACGGAGGAATTTTCACAAATTTTTTATATCGTTTTACTCATATTTACGTACCGATTGTAATGAAGAGGTTAGTGAGTTGATTTGGATATAGTTGATTAAGACGTAAGATTAATCAGATGTTAGCTAAATGAGTTAACGATTTTAATAATTGGTTGAGTCGAATGTCGGTTCGACCTTGAATTGAGTCGTGTAACGTTCGAGAAATGTATTGAGACTTTGAAGAGGATTAAGGATATACAAACTAGAATTAAGCTTTTTAGAACATTGGAAAGCACGATGTTCGAGAATGCAATGTTCTCGAAGGGAATGCTCATTGGGTGAATGAGGTTGGTTATTCGATATTATCCTCGAGGTTTAGTTATTTAATAAATCGTTATTTCAGGACGACGTCTAAAGAGACAATGACAGACGATGTATAGGAGTGACGACAAAAATACTTCAGCTAGGCATACAACGACATAGTACTGCTAGTGGAGCTTTTATTTTCACTATTGTTTAGTGAGTCGTTCTCATTATTTTATTCAGTCTTTAGATTCAGTTTTCTTTGGAGGCCATATATATATAGTAGACAATCTTATCAGTTATGCATGCATGCATTGGTTACTCAGTTGATCCCTGAGGAGCTCCAAGGAAGGATCGGCACTTCCCCCTGGCATTCATGTCGTCTTTGTGTCAGGAGTCACCGGACGACTTTAGGTGGCCTGAGGTCAAAGAACCCTAGTCACCGCCTCCACTTGTACACGATACTCGAGAATGGCCAAGAGTGTCCCTTGACTTATCCCTTATATGTTTTTAGTCTTTTAGACTCGCTTAGTATTTTATAATACATGACAGTGGGAACACCCTTATTTTCTAATTTTTAGTTTATTTTTATCCACTGACTCTGACGTTCTTAAACTGTGTTTCTCTGGATTTTTTGTTTTAAATTGTCCAGTTTGCAGGTTAGTTGATTGAAGCCGCGACAATCCAGGGTACGAGGCATGACAGTTTATCGCTTCCGTTTTATAGTTTAGATTCTTAGTGCAGGTTTCAGGTTACTCGTAGTTGGGTTATTTGTATCAAATTTTTTGTGCAAGTCATCCTAATATGAGTCTCGCAGGATTCACCCTAGATTACATGTTAATTTGGTGTGGGTCTTGTCACAAGTAGCACTCTTTTTCTTCATTTATGTGTGGTTTATTCTATACATTATGTATCTCATCCTGTTTTTTATTCTTCTTTTGACAAGTATGGAGGTGTTTGATTTGGGAGGGTACTGATGGCAAGGAAAGAGGAGGTAATGTTGGTTGTATGGCTTGTATGAGTTGTATCTGACTTCGTTTTTATGTGTAATACATAGCATTATAGTGACAACCATTTTTTTTTATAAAGTCATAAAGGGCCTATTTTATTTTTCGCCCAGCAGGGCCTTGAAATTTTTAGGGTGGGCTGAAAGGACTATCATAGACTCATTGTCTAGTATTTCAGGAAGTGGTTTAATACCTTATATTAACTATTCATATAAATTCAATTGTAATCCTCAAAATTTTTCATAGATAATTATTATCTGACGACCTAAACGTGGACCAGGGAGTTTTATTTTTGTGTATGACGGAAAGGACAAGTATATAATACAACAAAACATGAGAGGAGAAGGACCGAAGGAGGGACCGAGCTTCTCCCTCTATGGATCAACTTGACATTTACAGAAGGGAGCTGCTATTGGAACTCCCTTATTTCCTTGAAACTACTACTTGCACTCCCTTTTATATTTTAAATAATTTTCAGTTTATACAAATTTGTTTACTTCATTTTTGCCCCTTACCAATTTCTCTTTCATTTCTCCTTGTTTTTATTCTTTTTCGTTGTCTTAATTATAAGTATTCCCTTGATCATTCCTTGCGACTTTTATAGACCGAAGGAGATAATTAAATATTGAATTGGAAAAACAATTTTTCTGCAAATTCTTGAATATTTAAGATTTTCAACTTAACCTCAAATTGTAATAATCTACTATTATCAATAAACTAAGGAGATCAATCATACATTCATATAGTTGTTTCATGTATTTGTACAAATATAAAGAAATAAAAAACGAGGAAAAGAAAGTAGAAGAAAAGGGTGTGACGATCCGAAACAGAATCAGTATAGTAATCGGCTTAATCCACGAGCTAGCGAGTAATTACAGTTTTCCGTAAATGAATTGAATTGGCGGTTTTGATCACGACTTAATTATCGGACGAGAATTTGAGTTGACTCTCTTCACGAGAATTGTTGTAGGCGTGATTTCGAGTTCGTGGGCCATTTTGGATAATTATTTCGACGACTAAGGAATATGTTATGAATATTTGAAACCGCAGAATTTCGTCGTGTTTATCCATTCGTATTTGAGTTATCCGAAACGTGGATGTGATCCGTTTTGGACCGTCGAACGTATCGAGCCGCGAGTATAAATATCGAAAATAGTCGAAAACACTGTTCGGGAAGTTTGACCGTCGTTTGACCAAGAGTTGACCGTTGACTTTTGTTGACCAGAGCTCCACCGCGCGTGTGCGAACTGTTGCCGTCGGACTTCGCGATTCCGGCCACCTCCGGCTCCGATTTGGGTATGAATCGATTCCTCTCTTGATTTGCAACTGTTTAGAACTTGGAATTTTGGAAATTGGTTTGGATTTGAGGGAGATCGAGCTAGTTGAAATCCTTGAAAATTTTGCTAGAATCGGGATCGTTGGGGGGTGGCGCTCCGGCGACTTTCCGAGGGGGGTTTTTGGTGGAAAATGTTAGGTTTGAGGTAGGGAGGAGACCCCTTGTGGTTGGGAGGCCGAGATGGCCTCACGGTGGTGAATTTTGCCCGAGAAAGTTTTCCAGCCGGTTTGGGTTTCATGGCTTTCGAGCTGATTTCCGGCCACGGTGGCGGCTGGATGATGGTGACCCCTTTGGGAAAGATGCTTGGCTTGAGGAGGAGAACATTTTGGGGCCTTGGTCGCCGGGAAATTCCTCCGGTTGACGGCGCGCCGCTGCCGGCGGCGGCAGTCAACGGCGGAGCTCTAGCGACCAGTTGACTTTTTGGATTTTGATGATTTTTATGCCGTTTTACTCGTAATCGCGCCCCGATCATCGCCTTGAGATTTTTGAGTTGATTTGGATGCCAGATTTTTAGTCGAGGGTTTATGTAGAGATTTCGGGAGTTTTCGTCGATTATTTTGTATCGAGTTATATGTTTCCAGAAATGGTTGGTTTCCGAGGTGTGGTACAGTGTGGTGAATTGTGATTTTGATCAGTTATATTTTGTGATTATTAAGGGGATCAAGATCGTACGTTGGGCGAGGGATCTTCCGCCGGATCTTGTGATTAGCGCGTGTGCGCGCTATGCTATCTGTGAGTGGACCTTTTTATTTCACTGTCGTAGCGAGTTCTTGATTTCCGTATTTATTTACGATACGATGTTGAGATTATTTATTGCTTTTGGAAGTATTATTTTATATTTTATATGGTGATGGCATTATTTAGCATCGATGCATTGGCTACTCGGCTGATCACTGATAGTCAGATCCAGGGTTGAGAGATTCCCCTGATGTGCCCACTAGGCTTGAGAGATACGCCTAGTCTATCACCGTCGGGCTTGAGAGATTCGCCTGACACCTCCATTCATTTTCCGAACTCGGTTTACTTTATTTTATGATATATGTTTGGTGAAAGGCATACGATTATTTTCGTCCACTCACTCTAACGATTTTATTTGCCTTTCCCCTAGGCTTTTCGGTTTCCGTGCCCAGTTTACAGTTCAGATTATGGTGTCTCACGTCGTGGTCGGAGGCTTAGCGTTCGAGCTATCGTTCTTTTCCAGTAGGTTTCTTGTTTTGCCTACTGTTGTATATCTTTGTATATATATATATACACACACTAGAGGTCGCTCTGATTACTTTGTCGCTATACTTTTATATGTTTTTCCCCGGATTTCTGTAAAGTACAGTTTTGATTACTACTTTACATTGTTGTCATGATATTGAGAAATTTGGATGGGATTGGTGCCCACAGTTTGGTTTTTGTGGCATAGGATGAAGTGTGTTTTCGGGTGCAGGTTAATGGCAATTCCGCGTTAGTAACGAAACCTCTAGAGTCAATAATTTTATATGAGGAACTAATGAACTCAATCACTTGCTGCCATTACTCTTCAGTTTTCTGTTGAGGTCTATCCTGTAGAGGTACTCAAAGTGATCGATTTCTAGGTTTCGTCGTAAACCTAATTGGTTACTTCCAATTACGTAAATCAATAGTTCAAACCGCACTCAAAGGTAGGGCATTTCCCATTTTTATAGGAACTTCTGTACCAAAAACAATGGTATCTCCAATTATTGCCGAAATTTTTGTGGTTCTTGCAAGTTCGTGTTTTTAGAAGGGGTTTGATTCCGGTTTAGGAAACTAAATCGGGGTTGGGTCCTTTCAAAGGGATATTGGAAAGGGGATAAAAATAGAAGAAAAAAAATTATGTAATTTTAAAATAATTAAAAAAAGAAAGAAAAGGTAGTGCACGTAGTAGTTTCAGGGGAATATGAGAGTCCCAATATCAGTTTCCTTACCGAATTATCATATTTCATCAAAGGAATTGATATCGGAACTCCCCTATTAGCTCTAAACTACTACTTGCACTTCATTTTCTATAATAAATTATTTTCAGCCAATATAATTATTTCTATTCCATTATAACCTTAAAAAAGTTCTCTTTTCTTCTCCCTCTCTTTTCCTCTCCTTTTTCTTTTTTGTTCTATTTACCAACTCTACTGATTCGTTAAACCCTACACCTCTTGTTTTCCTAAGTAGCAAACCTTGTACTTGATTATTCCCAACAACTTTAGAATTAAAATGAAAAATTGAGGAGGTCAATTTCTACAAATTTGTAGATCTTCCGCGGCTTAATAAATTTATGCAAATTTTCAACATTACCACAAATTAAAATAATACTTCAACATGCTTTACTAGTTTTACCAGTGTACTCCAACTAAAATTGCAAGATTTGCATCTTAAGAACATTAGACAGAAACTAGAAACTTAAGTTAATTTTTTTAAAAAAAATTTGCATAAAGTAGCTATGAGCTCTCAATAATTTAGAACAAAGTAAATGCAATTTTCTTTCTCGAAAAAAAGGAAAACAAAGTAAATTCAATGTGAATTAATGGCCAACTAGTTTCAATTCATCAGTGAGGTTAAATTTAGAACAAAGTAAATGCAATGTGAATTAGTTCAAGGAGAGTGATAAGTTCAAACTCACCATGATAGTGGGTGAGTGAGCCAAACCCAGTAATTTGTCAAGTTCTCATAGTTTTTGAATATTAAATCAATTAATAAATAATGTGCATATAATTATAAAAAAAAATCTCAATACCACCCCTATTCTTTGACTTCGTCAGATACATCTGCTCTTGTGGTTAATTTTTTTACCTCTTCTTTGAAGGTTTCCTAGCGTTTATGAAATCATATGCACCTGATGTTAGTGAAATCAAAGACATGAATTTTTGGGTCTTTCATATCTTTCTGGAAGGTAATAGTGTAGCTGATGTTATTGCTAATTACAGAGCCTCTCATGATGGGTTTGTGTGATGGGTAGAGATTCATCTCTTCCTTAAAACTCACTATGTGCATGATTTATCTGCAGTGGTTCGTTATCAATTTCGGTAAAAGATTATGTATAGACAATTTAGTTTTTAGTTCAATTGTTCTTTCTTTTCTAGGTAATGTTCCCATGATACGTCCTTGAATATTTTCTATGTTTCTTTTTACAATTGTTCTGTTTCAAGTTGGTTTGATATTACGTCTTGGTACCTTTCAAAAAAATAGAAAATAGTACCCAGTACCTAGACTTATGAAACGAAAGAGATGGATGAATGCTGAATCTCTCTCTCTCTCTCCTCCGCCTCCAGTCATCAAATTCAATCGCCAATGTCCGAATGTCATCTTCCTTTTTAACAAAAAAAGGTTAATGCAATATTGATGGAGATCTAGGTTGATAACGGCGATATTCGATTATTCGTAGTGGGTTTTTGACCCAGGAAAGAAATGTATGGACCCATGGTGGTTTTATCTCGCCGTTTTGTAGGTTGGATAGAGAAATTTCAGAGTGTAAGAAAGAAGATGAGGGTATATGAGGAAAAGGAGTACTACAAAATTATTAATCTAACAAAAACTAAAAAACAATAACACTTAGAGAATATGCAGCGGTGAGAGTTTTTGACCGGATTTTAGGATGTTCTAGCGTGGGGTCCGCCGAAATAGGACGTCCGCTGAAGAATCGGCGTGCAGTGGTGTGAGATTGGAGCGGCGACCGATCGTTGACGTCGAGGACGTCCTCGCCGGCATCCAAAAATCGATCAAGCTCGGGGACGTTCTCTGTGATGTCACCCGACACATGGGTGACGTCAAAGCGTCGTTATTTTTTTTTAACTTAGCGCATGTAACACATGCGCCGTAAGACGGTAATTATTTAAACTTTGACAAACCAATCTACAATTGACACGTGTCCTCCTTGTCGGCCTACTACCTCCAACAGCTGGATTGATCTGGGTCGTCCATTTTCATTCAAAATTTCAATCGGACGGCTGAGTAATATTGATCAATTGTAATATTTTAAATTAACGATTTACTCTGAAACTTAAAAAATTTATAATAATTAGCATGGACCTCCAAAATATTCAATAAAAATACGCACAAGTTCATATTAATATCCTTTATAACTTTTGTGAAGAAAGTTAGTCAAAATGATAACTTAAAAAATGTCAGTTTTGAATCGCGACGAAATAAAGAATCATGATAAACACGTCTAATTTTTCAGACGATAATTACAAGTATCGGATGACACGTGTCGGCTAGTTATTAATTAAAAATATTACCAGGAAATAAAAAATCACAATTTTAAATAATAATTAATAGTAATAGGAAGTTCTATTTTGGACACCGCTGCACACAAAACAGGAATAGGACTTCCTATTAGAGGATTTTGGAGAGGAATTCCTAAAAAAAACAAAGAATTGTTCACTCGATGTCAAACACGTAAGAGAAAGAAAACCATCTCAGAAATTGTAGGCATGTGATAAAGCACAAATATAGAAATTGAATTTTGGCAGTTTCAAACGGTTTACAACTCTAAACAATTAAAGATAACTTCAGTCTCATATTCCAGAGTAGCAGTACGACACTTTTCTTTCTTTGAATAGTCTTCCGGATATTCGAGATTCGAAATAAAGAAAAAAGAATTCCTGTCAAAGTGAAGGTATCATCGAGTATTTTGCTCATAGCTTTTTAATTAATAGAGAAAACCTGATTAGCTCTTAATTAATAGAGATTTTGCTCATAGCTTCTTCTTTTTATGATTACCAGTGTTGAAATTTATGAGGAACACTACTGAAGAAGGCAAATGCAACGAAATTTAGATTAATGCTCGAGGTTTGATTTGCAAAGATTTGAAGTTTTTCATTGATTTGTTCAAAAGTCCCAGTTGATATGACTACATAAGGAATTGAAGTTTTGACTTCAAATTTTTTGAGGTGCTTTGTAGCTAACTGTGTGTTTTTTTTCCGCTTGATCTAATTGAAGAAAAATATACTAAGAGAACTGGAGGAAGACAAGCAAATTCAGTGTGAGAGTGCTACTTATGGAGGAGGCAAGAAAAGAAAATTAGATGAGCTTTAGGTATGGTGGTGAATGAGATGTTTTCATACTGTTGTCTTTTTTTCTTTGCACCACTTTCATACATACTGTAGTCATTTTTTTCTTTGTATTATGTGAATAAGTTTGTTTACTTGTTATAATTTATAAGATTTCTTCTTGGTTGAGGTTGGTCAAGGACTCGACGTTAATTAATGCCTTGAAGTTATGTATGATTTGGGTGCATTTATGCTTTGCTATGATTACAATTTCTAGGATTTGTATCTTTTTTTCATGTCGAGTTCATATTTGGAGAATTTTTTTTGAATAAAGATCAGGTGTGCTATGGCTTTGACAAAATTCTATTTCTTTTTGTATTGATTTGCATATTTCAATTCAGATGCTAGATCTCTATTGTTGTTTTTAAATTATTTTAGACTTACATTTGGACGTGAGTAGATCGAGTAACAATATAAATATTATTGGATTACAGGGTGTATAAGTAGTTGTATCCGAATTTTTTTCATCCCATCCAAGCTTTGTAGTTTTGGACTGTGGACATAAAATTGAATATATATATATATATATATGCACTCTTCTCTCGTGTAGTCTTGCTTACTTTTTTTATTTTGGTATATTAGGGTGGGAGGTGAAGTTAGCAAAGAAGCAGCAAGCCTTTAGATTTAAGAATATGAAGTAGAGCATTGTCTCAAAGGTATCAACATAGATAGATGATAGATGCTACTTTTATAACTTCGACTTTGAGCTTTCCAGACCAAGTGTTGCCAAGACAAACAATTCACTCAAAGAAAGAAGAGCTCTAGAGGAATAGATCAAGGCACATAAGGTAAATACATTACATAACGTGCATGAAAGCAAGTCGATCGAGGCCTTGGATGCTCTTTGCTCATATTATTCATTCAAAACATAACTTCGACTTTTAGCTATTTAACTTAAACTCTTTTTTATTTGTTTCTGTACAGGTTACTTCGACTGTTCAAGAGATGACCTTTTTTGAAATGTTTGCATTATAGCGGTCTACATAACGTTTAATAAAAATCGGGTATTAATCTCTATGCGTTGAAAACACTTCTTCAAGTTGAACTATTAGCTATAGTTTTTTTAGGCAGTGATTAGAACCATATATATATATATATATTCTCTTCTCTAAAATTCCATTTTTTTTAAATCTAAACACGGAGTACTACCTATACTCTGTCCAAATTAAAAACATTGATGCACTTCTATAATTTTTCTTTGCAATTGAATAACTTCTATAATTGTATGCATTGGTGTAGGTGTCTAATCGTACACTAATCAAAGAGGCCGGCCCATTCGACATTCAAGGAAGAACACTTACTGCACCAATTCATCATGTAACTTCAAGATAAACTTAGAGCCTATTTTTTTTAAATAGCTTTTCGATTAGCTATACGTTCTTTATTTTATACAGTGTAATTCTTACAATTTCATGCCTGCAAGAAACTAATATTCAAGTTATTCTATGTCATAAACCTTTTTTTATATATACTTTTATCTACGGTTTGCCGGTCATGAGCCATGTCATAATCTATTTTCCCATTACATATTATATCAGTTTTCATATTCTTGGAAAGATCCCAAACTAACAATCATCAGAAATAAAGAAGCATCCACTACTATAATACGAGGTTCAGAATTCATATAGTGTTTGAGAATTCATTACAATATTTGATAATGAAGAGGTTCCTTATTTGGTTGGAGAGAGAAAAGGGTTTTTCTTTTTCTTTTCTTTCGTATTTGTACCTTCATTCTACATTTCTTTTGTATGCCGATCAAGATATCTCATATGGACAAGTTACTATGTAGCAAACAAATAGAGTATAAAATTTGTAATCTTTTGTATTAACAGATCGATAATCAAATGGAACAAAGCAACACATTAGGTGCTTCATGCAATAGACAATGGTGGCACTCAATGAGTATTGAACAACATGAAGCTTATTGGCACCACGATGAGACCATGCGAGAGGAAAACGACCAATGCTAGAAAGCAGTCATGACCAACGCGACACACATCAGGATAATATGAACGAACAACCTACAAGTATATACATATCTTGATACATGTTAAAGTGTATACATACAAAGTATGTATATATATATATATTTTGTTGATGTATTTTTGCTTCAATAAATAGGACAAAATGAGAATCATGTCAACCATGATGAAGATATTCCAAGAGTGCGTCTAAGTCATATCAGGCAGCGAGCGCGAACAACAGGGATACAAATAAATGATGAGAAAATAGTACATCACCACACCCTTCAAAATGAACAAATTGAGAATCATGTGAATAATGGTGAAGAGCTTACAAGAATGCATTTAAATCACATAAGACATCGAATCAGTACACCAATGATACGATTGAATGATGGAGAAAGAGTGCATGGCCACAACCTTCTACCAAAAATATGGAAGAACAATTCACAAGTTATTTTTTCTTTAAAAAGTCCTATATATTACTCTATCTTTTTCCTTACTTCCAGCTTGAGGTATTCAATTTTTGTATATAATATTAGCAATATTTTTTCATGATATAAAGTTTATATTCACACGAGTTTTAGTATGTGAATTGAATGTACACATTTTTAAATTTTCTTTTACAGAAGCCCCAAATTTATAAACCCACAAATGGCTGAACTATTTTCCGACCAAATAGAGGAGAGAAAAAAATTCAAACAGAATATTTGAGCCTACAATAATGTGTTTGCGTTCACTTCAATGGGTGTACACGTTGATGAAAGAATAAATGTTTGAGCCTAATACACATTTCGTGCTCAAGGTTCTATATATTATAAAATTGGTGGACTTCTACCTAATGATGGGAGACGACCACGTTATTTACAAGCTTATATATACGGCACCGAGCATAAAATTGAAAATAGATTATCTGAGAGTACTATTTTGGATAGGGGAATGGTGAACCGGATACAACATATCATGGATCAATACAATCTATATGTTCATACATTTAGAAGTCTCGGACAACGACAAGATTTGCTCAATTGCAGGCTTATCATAAGATACATTACTCATTTTGATTGACTTGTCTACTTTCCTTTTGCTCTTTGTATTGCTTTGGTGGTCCTAGCGTTGACTGGGTTCTGTGGGAGTCGAGATGGGAAAGGCCAGGAAATTAAATTCATGAGATCTAAATCTTCCAGATCATCATCTGATTTAGGCATCTATTATTTCCATTTTGAAACCCCACGTTTTGGTGGAGAAGAGTCAATATGTAGTCGTAACAGAGGCTACCAGAAGACATACTTTCACTGTAACCCTTAACTCCTCATCTTTCTATTTGTCAAACTTTATGCGTATGAATATTGGGTGGGTTTTATCTCTTGAATTGTGTTTATGTGTCTTGTATTCTAATTTGCTGTACAAGATTTGGATTTCCTATCTTTTGTGGATGTTTAGGGGGTTGCGATGTGCAGTATTTGCAATCTATAAAGATTGCAAATTAGAACTTTGAACTCTGATAGACTGATACATGCTCTTTCTTTGACAAGTATTCTTTACTAAGCATCCATGTAGAATAAGTGGAAAACAGAAAATCACTTTAAGAATAGAATCATCAAGGTTGATTTCTGACAGTGTGCTTCTTCCTTGATAAAGAGATGGTGTTCTATTGTTACTTGTTAGAGAGATTTATGTTTCCATACATAATAAGTCTGGGATAACTTGAATGCTACAGACCCATCTTCAAATTTCAATTTTGAGTACCATTCTGTTAAGAATTCGCAGCGGCAGAATATCCTTATTCACGTCGAAATTCATATTGTCATACATTCGTATAACCAAAATATTATAACGTACCTAACCTGTTTGTATATGAATTGAATATATGGTTTTGGTCAAGCTAGATTAATTTCTTATGTGCTTGCCATGTTGTTACTTATGCAGATGTAGTTTGCTTAATGCTTGGCTGTGTTGCTATTCAGATTTAGGTGGTACAAAGTTGGTCTCATCTGATATGCCAGTGACAATTGAAGTAAGCATGCCACGCCTTACGCAAGATATCATCAAAGAGATACTCTCTTGCCTCCCTACCAAGTTGGTGGGTCGATTCAAGTGAGCAACCTTTTGACGGTTGATAATACATTTTATTGTCAGCATCATAAGTTGCTGCTGTTATAGTGGGGGGAGAGAATGTGAATCCAAGTGGAAGAAATTTCGTTATTCAGATAATTACTGGCCGACTTCAAAACATCCAAGATTCAATTGGATTCTATGACCCCATGCAATATCCGTTATTATTGCCTTATGGAACATATGGATGAGACATCAATACTAAAGACAATAATAATGAGGATATGTCATGTTGTAACTATTACTCATATATGTTACAGGTTTGTGTTTCTTTTTCATCTTTTTTAACGCATAAATAAACTTTTATAAAATCTCTATTAATTAACTAAATTTTTTAGATACGTGAAGGTCATAAAAATCCTCTGCATCGAGGTGGATGCCTCTTCCAACAATACGTTGTAGATAACTATGTAAAGATTGAATGACAAAGACTCAGATATATCAAGCTTGAGCAAGAAAAAATTAGAAAAGAATTTCGTCAAGAACTACAAGACTCTCTAAATGCAGGGGGAAACAATGTAGATACTTATAATCTTTTATGTTCTTTTTTAAGTCTTACTTATGTGTATGAATGTTGTATTTGAATATTTTTGTTAAATCGAAATCAATTCATTATCAGGAAACGTTGGAAGTAGAACCATTCTTCCCTCACCATTTATTGGAAGCGCACGTGATATGTATCAACAGTATCAAGATGTTATGGCTTCGGTTCAAAAATATGGTAGACCAGATCTTTTTATTACAATGACATGTAATCATCATTGGGAAGAAATAAAAAAATAACTCCTCCCTGGACAAACTGCTCAAGATCGTCCTAATATAGTTACAAGGGTGTTTCATGTTAAGTTTAAGCATTTGAAATTACTTGTTTACCCTTCGTATTTAAAATTTTTGTTTATCACGTCATCACAATTGACGGAGATGGATGAAAATTGATTTTAAGTATTACCAACATACTATTTTTAAAGTCCAAGTTTTACAATAAAACGATTAAAAGTTTCGATATCAAATTGATAAGGTCGATTAAATTTAGATACCATCAATAAATTTTTCCTAAAAATTTCTTAAAACTAAACTTTGGATCGGTCGTTTCCCGGTGTTTTTGCCTGTGTAATAAGTCAAAGCAGGCTGCTGCCTCAGTCCAAGGGCGAGAGGGTACCAAAATAGTCACTTCTAATTCGCATCTGTTAACAAAGCTTAAGATATCCCATCATGTTTTCTATCGCATATAAAATCCGAAATCTTATCGCAAAACTCGATCATTGAGCTGCCATAGCGGTCAAACTCACCAACAAATCCACAATATACAACACTCACTAGTCACTACCTTACAAAAATACGGCGGTCCAAATCCAATAACGCCACGGCGGCACAAATCCAAACAATGGGCGCTGGAGAGAGAGAGAGAGAGAGAGACCGTTAATTATTCCTAGTGGGTACTGTATTCCCATTAGATAAATACTTATCTTGGATTGATAAGCAAAGCAGATCGCGCCACGTGGCCCAACGAACAATCATACTCATTGACCGTTCGGCCTACTATCACTCATACAAATCAAAACCCCACAGACAAACCCCCTATCCATTCTCCTCCTCCTTTCTTCTTCATCCTCACCGGAATTTCAAACGCACCTCACCAGCCGAAGAAAATATCAGACTCGCTCGCTCTGTGTTTGATGGAACATTGTCTCTCCTCCTCTCACCACAAACTCCTCACTCTTCCGTCGCCGCCGATTTCGACCTTCAAGCCGCGAAGCAATTGTTTTGCGCCACCGAATCACCGAGGGGTGGCGTTGACCAGGAGGTTGACCGTGGTCGCCAGCGCCGGAGCGTCGAGTCACTGCGAGTTCAGCAGCCTCAACTCGCCGCTCGACCCGAGGACCCGATCCGGGAAGGATTTGAGCTCCGTTCTGCAGAACCACCCGCAGCTGTTTCACTTGGCCGTCGCCGAGGAGCTCAAGCGGTTGGCCGATGAGAGAGAGGAAGCTCTCATCAGGATGAGTCTCAGCGCTTCGTCTCACGAGGCCTGCCTTCATAGGTACTACTTGTCCTAATCCCACACTACTTAGTTTTTTTTTTGTTTTAATTTTTTTTATGAGTGCTAAATATTCATGTGTTATCGAACTTAATATCCAATCTATGGTGGTGGGGGCTTGATATTGCTGTTATTGATGTGTTTTCAATATCTCATTAACTGACTGCAGTTGGTGGACTTGATAAGAGCTTGATATGTGTATTTAAGTAATTCGACAAGGACCTGTTAACTTTGGTTCATTTCATAGTTTTGATTAGGGGATGGTTTTGTTCGGTTGGGTGGGTTAGTGTGCTGGATTTCTGTTGTTGATCTTGTGTTGGATGTTTAGTGGTACAGGTTTTGTGACTCTTGGCTGATTTAGTTTAGACTAATGCATTGTGAAACTCGTAGATTAGGTTGACTTTATTGCATTGGGAGCCTTAAAATTGGGTCTGCGGCATGAATGATCAGTTATGTTGAAGGTTTAATGGTTAGTATTAAGTATCAAGTTCATAAGAATGGTGTCCCCCCTGCCCTTAACTTGGCTTTAGTTGTACATACTCTGTCTTTTAGTGGACAGAGAACTTTGCCAGAAGTTGATATGGTGTATAGTTGATGTGTGAAAGCTCGTAAGTTGTTGCTTCGTTGACTAAGATACTTTAGTTTATGTGATCTATGATACTATTTAGAATTTGTCCATGTATGAAGCCCGATAATGATATTGTGCAGGGCACTCCCGAATGCACTAACAATGCCTAACTTACAATTTTTACCTGTTCGCATAGGCGGTGACGTTGCTGGGTGTTCTTGCCTAGTGACCCTTTTTACTGCCTTAAACAGATTAAAATAGGTAAATTGGTGAACCAGTCCGTGTAAGTACTTGGTGGTGAAGCTTTCGTATTTGGAACTTTCGGTTTGAGTTTTTAGAATCACATGTATTTCTGTGACACAATTTATTCCTGCATTCCAGGAGGATTGCTCAACTGAAGGAGCGGCAGTGCCGGATTGCTGTCGAAGATGTCATGTACCTGTTCATCTTTTACAAGTTTTCTGAGGTTAAAGTGCCTTTGGTTCCTAAATTATCTAGATGCATCTACAACGATAGACTAGAGATATTGCCAGCAAAGGATTGGGAGCTAGAGTCCATTTATTGCTTGGAGGTTTTGGAGATGATAAGGGAGCATGTCACCACTGTCATTGGGTTGAGAGCAAACTCTAGTGTCACAGACAACTGGGCAATGACAAAGATAAGCCGCCACATGCTTGGCAGAGTATATGTAGCCTCCATCTTATATGGCTACTTTCTGAAATCTGTCTCACTGAGGCATCACCTGGAACGGAGTTTATTTCTTGAAAACCAGGACCTTCATCTGAGCTGTAGAACATCCCTTCAGGAAATGTCTCATGGAATAAAAAGTCTTCTCTTTGGCTACACCGGCAAAATTCAATCAGATTGTATAGGGTTGAGTAGGCAGGAAAAGGCGCATGAAAAGTTGAAATGCTATGTCATGGGGTTTGATCCAGAGACACTTCAGAGATGTGCAAAATTGAGATCCGAGGAGGCTGTGAATTTAATTAAAAATCACTGCTGTGCATTATTTGGGGATGACGCGGAAATGGATTCACTTGGGACGGATGAAGTTCTCTCAACTTCATTTTCAAGCCTGAAGAGGCTAGTTTTGGAGGCTGTTGCTTTCGGCTCTTTCCTTTGGGACACAGAAGAATGCATTGGTAGTGTTTATAAGCTTAAGGACAACTAACTAGAGGATATGATAGATTTTACAATTCGGTTCAAGTGAAGTACCGTGTAAATTATAAGGTTTGCGTACTCTGCCTTTTGGCTCTGGCACTGCCATACGCGGTTGTGGTGATTTTCCATTGTATATTGCCAGTCATGTCTATAAATAAGATATTTTGTGACAACCCGGATCGGAATTGGTATAATAATCGGCTTAATCCGCGAGTTTTACGAGTAATTGTGGTTTATCGTAATTAATCGGATATGCAACTTCGTTCACGACTTAATTTTCGGACACGAATTTGATTTGAGTTTGTTTGTGGGAAATGTAGAGAATTTGATTTCGAGTTCGTGGGAGCTTTCCGAGGATTTTTTGGATAATCGAGGAATATAAAATCAATATTTGAAATTATCGCCGAGTTAGTCGTGTTTATCCGTTCGAGTTTGAGTTATCTGAATTGTGGATAGAGTTGTTTCGCGACGTATAAATAGCCGTATAGTCGTAAATTTGTCGCAAAAGTTCGAAAATGGGCTGTTTGATCGAGTTGACTGAACTGGGCCGAGTCGATCCGTGTTGACTTAGTGAGTCACGGAATCGTCGTCAAGGTGGCTGCCGGAATACGGTGCGGTTGCCGAATTTTAAGGTAAGGAATTGAAGATTATGATCTATGCTTCCTTTTGATATATGTATTGGGTTGTATTATGGAGTTTTTGGCTTGAGATTTTGAAGGAGAAACGGTGAGATTTCGGGGGCGATGGACGGCGGTGCTCTGGCCACGGAGGTGGCCGGGGATTAAGGGGGAAAGGCTTGGGGGACCACGGCGAAGCTTTTGGATGTGGTCTCGTGGACCGCTGTGTGTCGTGGCTGGAGTTCCGGTGATGGGCCGATCGCCAGCCGTTTTGAAATTCATGGAAGTTTCGGGCAGTTTTCCGGTGAATCAAGGCGGAATTGGTGGATGGTGTAGTGGAGAGATGTGTTAGGCTCAAGGAGGAGAAGAAATCTGGGCTTTCCTTGCCGAAAAATCTCTCCGGTGATGGCGCACCGCCGCTGGCAGCGGCAGCGGTCAACGGCGGAGCTCCGACGAGGCGTTGATTTTTTAGATTTTGTCAAGTTTTATGCCGTTTTGCTCGTAATCGCGCCCTGATCGCCGTCTTGAGGTTTTCGAGTTGATTTGAGTAGTGGATTTTAAGTCGAGGGTTTATGTGGAGTATTTGGAGATTTTCGACGATTATTTTGTATCCGAGTTATATATTTCCGGAAATGGTTGGTTTCCGAGATGTGATTCAGAGTATTGAATTGTGCTTTTGATCAGTAATATTTTGTGATTATTCAGGGGATCGAGATCGTACGCTTGGCGAGGGATCTTCCGCCGGATCTCGGGATTAGCGCGTTTGCGCGCTGTGCTTGTATGTGAGTGGACACCTTTCTTTTCATTGATTGGTTGTGAGTCTTTATTATACGTTTTACGAGCATGAGAATGCATATGAGATTATGATTTATACGAGCATGTGCTTTACGATTATGCATTTATGAATATACTTCGACGAATATGCTTATATAATTTTGTATTACGAATATGCATTTACATTATGCTCACTACACTTGCATAAAAACTATTTATGATTTGGTTTACACAGAGTACATTCACAGTATATATTGTTGTATCGATACACTTGCATCCCGGCTGATTCCTGAGGATGTTTACCGGGGGAGCCCGTGATTCGGACTGTACTAGCGCGGATGTATCCATGAGTGACCCCGCGGGATTTTACGACGTATGCTCTGTACGCGTGAGGAGTTAGAGTCTCCCTCGTGTACTATATCATTTTCATTTATTTAGACTCGCATATGTTTTTATAACATATATTATTCGGCGAAAGACATTTATTTTCGTCTACTCACTCTAACGGTTTATATGTCTTTCCCTGGACTCTTTGTTTTCAATGCCCAATTTGCAGTTCGGATTCTGGTGTCGCACGTCGCAGTCGGAGGCTTAGTATTCGAGCTATTTTTCTTTCTCAGTAAGTTTTTTGTTTAGCCTACTGTTGTATATTTATGTGTATATATATATATATACACACTAGAGGTTGCTCTGAATACTCTGATGTTTATATTTTCGTATGTTTTTTCCCGGATTTCTATAAAGTTACAATTTTTGCTTATTGCTTTATATTATGATATGATTTTGAGAAATCCGGATGAGATTGGTGCCCACGGTTTGGCTTTTGTGACATAGGATGAAGTGTGTTTTTGGGTGCAGATTAATGGTAATTCCGCGATATAGTGAAACTTTGCCGAAATTTCTATGGTTTTTGAAAGTTCGTGTTTTTAGAAGGGATTTGATTCCGATTTAGGAAACTAAATCGGGGTTGGGTCCTTTTATTTTTTTTTTGAGTTACTGCAAGTATTTTCTCTTGTAGGTTCTTGTTTGCTGGTTCACTGGTGATGCAGGTCCATCGGTGGATATAAAGCTTGTTCTGATCTAACTTTTGTTACTGGATGACTGTTAGTCGTTTAATATTTAGATTATGGGATATGAGACAGTTGATTACTTCTATTATAGTGAAAAGAATGGAAATAGAAATTGGTGGTAACATGACTACCATCTGGGTTTATATCATTCTTCTGTCCAGAATATGCCATTGCTAATCTCTCTCCGGTGTTTTTGGGGTTTGAATCCTCACCGGCCTATTAGGTGGGGGCAGGAGACCTTGGTGTCGTTGGTGAATTTATTCAAAGCACTTTTTATCAGATGGTAAATAACTATATATTAATAGTAATCAGCCACAGATGTTTTATCCAGATTTTGTTCCAAATTGTAGTAAATTCCGACCCATTTACCATATACTGGCTGAAGTCTGAACCGCTCAAATAACTAAATTTGATTGATGTTCAGCAAGCTCTGCAGTAACTTGCAGCAATTATGTAGCTAGAGAGACTGTAGAGGTAGGACAAGATGTAGAAATATTCATTTGTTAAGTTCGAAGCTAGTGAGAGAACATTGTGGCATTGCTTGACCATCTAGTAAGTGTGCATGCATTTATTCATTTTGCTAAGTTCTCGTTTGAGTGCGTGGTTACTGAGATGATGTAGGCTCTCATTTTAGGTCTATTGCAGTAATAAATACTGACACAGTACAGTGTGGACGAATGGCTGATTTTTCTGTAGCTATAGTTTCCGCAACTCAGTGAGAGCTCAACATAGTGATCTACACAAACATTTCTGAATAATGGAGGATGCTTAATTAAGATTACGAAAGAGTGAATCATTTTGGAGCCTTGAAGAGATGAGATTTTTATCATTGGATTGAAAATTTGGTGGTACATCCGTACATATAGGAGGGTTGTCTTACTGCCTTGCTCATCTGTGCTACAGAATGAGGAGTTTGACTACTAAATTGGTTTTTGTTTTCCTAATCATGGTTGCTTCAAGGTATAAATGATGGTAATTAAGCTATCAGATTATAACTAAAAGAAAATTCTTACCATTAACTAACTCCTGGTGTACTAGACTGTATCTCTACTGCTGTGAAAATACTTACCTTCTCCAAGAAGAAATTGATGCCTTGTCTCATAAATCCCAAGGGTGAGAACCTGGAGTCTCTGGTCAAGTCTATGAATCGAAGGAAGGAAACCTCAATACAAGTACTGACTCAAAGCATCCTTTGAGCAAGGCTGAAGATGCTTCAGCCAAGGAAAATGATGGCCATTGTACTGGAAAAATTATTGTGGAGCAGTAACTTTGCAGAAAAACTTGGAGTACTATTGGGAGATTGTGTCCTTCATGTTCAATAGAATAAGGCTTCATATTCTGGTGTTAGTTAACATAAAACAGTAGTTTAGATGTTTCTACAGATTTGTATATACATCTCATCTTCCACATAGTAAGAGAGCTCCTATTCTGGTGTTAGTTAATATATGACAGTAGTTCAGATGTTTCACTAGTGCACTTGTGCTATTGGTGACTGGAGTTTTACAGTATTAGTTGCAGAGGTGCATATCATGTTCTGTATTGGAACAATTCTAAGGAGACACTTGCAATTTAAGGAGACTTGAAACCAAAGGATCAGCAAGACCTAGACTTGAAACCATATATGGTGGACTTGACTTAAATAAGTATCAATATTTGTCTTTGTTTGTGAAACTAGTTTTCTCAGAAGGTGATCATGATACAGCAACTGCTTCTTAAAAAACTATCGTTTGGACAAATAAGAAGAGGGTTCCAATGGTTTTTTAATGTATACTAGTGCTTGAAGCTAACAATTACCATTACTTACAGGCTATATCTTGTGACCTCAACTCTTTGAACTAAACAAAGGTTTATTCTTACTCTACCTCTCAGTTTCCACTTGGCCAAAATGGTTCTGTTCCTTCTCAAATTCATCTTCTTTGCTGTGAGCCTGATATCGAATTTGGTCTCACGATTGATCTTCTCTACCACAGGCCATCTTCTGGTGCTTTTCATCCAGGGATTCAAACTTTCAGGCCAAGCCATCCAAGGTGAATTAGGGCAACTCGCAGAGGTTATCAAGTCATGTTTTGTGTACTTCCTTGGGATTCTGGTGGAAGCACTAAGTGTTGTACTCTCTACTTTCTTTGATTATCTGATAGGAGGTGTCACAGGGTCTGCTACAGTTTCCATAACCACAATTGGAGATCTCTTGGAGAAAACAAAGACTTCGCTTGATATGCTAACAGAACTCCCTGACTTGTTCGGAGGAATTCCAGAGATGATTTTCAACATTGCCATGAGTTTGTGGAACAACTACAAAGATGCGTTAGGATATGTTGCAGAAAATGCTTGACATGTAAATACCATACGTATTCTTGTATATTATAAATTCCTTGTATCGTAAAGTAAGAGCTGTAATAAAATTCTCTTGAAACTATATGTATGAACAAATGTTTTTCCTTCAGAGACTTTATAAATCTTCATGTCAAATAATAATCTGTCCACCCAACCTTAATTTGAACCATAACATTAGAATTTTTTTTTAATTTAAATATGGAATTATGGATAGTCATGTTTTTATGTCTCTTGTTTCAGTTCAAGTACATTTTACTAGGCCAAGCTACGCTCCAAAAAGTCCCTCATAAACAGAAATACTGCATGATGTATTATCAATCTGTTAGTCGTAAACGCGTTTCTGGATCGATTTCTCCTAATTTTATATGAGCTAAGCTCAGAGTTTGAGAGTAAGCAATGAGGTAAGCTACGTGATCGTGATTAGAGCCATTTGCCAATCGGGGGTCAGGTACCTTACTTCTTCTAGCTTGCTTTTGGGTACTAACCATAAGGGATGTGTAAGGATGCATGATGTCATCAGGAATGTTTCCATATCAATTTCATTATCTGAGGATGGCCATCGCGTTTTGGTTGAAGCTGGCTGTAAATTAAGTAAGTGGCCGAAGATTAATGCACGCATAGGCTACTGCGGAATCTCATTGATGATGAACAAAATCTCCAAGCTTCTGAAGAAGTTGGTAGGTTTGAAACTCCAGATATTATTACTACAACACAATCCAGATGTGAATGAGATCCCAGATTATTTTTTTTCAAAGTCTGAATGACTTAAGGGTCTTAGATCTCAGCAAAACTAGTATCTCTGCACTACCCCGATCATTTGTTGTCCTAAACAACCTCCACAATTTGTATTTAGATTCTTGTGACAAGTTTGTGGACATATCCCTGCTCGAAAAACTTAAGATGCTTGAAATTCTTAGTCTGAGAGAATGTTGTCCTCGGGAAATCCCAAAAGAAAGAGGATAGCCAACCTAAGGATGTTGGACATCACTGATTTCCGGATAGTTAAAATCACATCTAAAGTTATATCAGATTTGATAGAATTAGAGGAATTGTACATGCAGTGTAATTTTGATGACTGGGGGAGCGAAGTTGAGGAGGCTAGAGAAGAAGCTAATGTTTGCTTTAGCGAGTTAACTAGCTTGCCATTTTTGACCAATTTGAAGGTTTCCCTATCGGATGTGAAAATCTTACCTGAAACTGTCGAGGTCAATCCAAGCTGGGAGCATTTTGATATATGTATCAGCGGGGACTTGGAAGTCAGAGAATCCACTTGGAAGCCATGCTTCTCTTGTGTTGATTCAAGAATTTTGACTCTTAGCACAACAATTCATACCTTACCCTATTGGTTTATCGATGTAGTGACAAAGAAAGTAGACAAACTACAGTACATAAATTGCAAGAGATTGAACATTCTTGTGGAGTATTATAATGGGAGATTACAGGAGTTGAAGTATCTCGTTGTATATGGGTGCCATAGGCACTTGGGAGAGTTGATGTGTGTAAATTCAAGGTACACATGCGCACCTGCATTCAAGAAGTTAAAAGAGTTGCATCTGTATGAGGTGAACATTAGGGCATTATGCGTTGGTGAACTACTGCCGGGATCACTATGTAGTCTCACGTTATTGATTGTGCGAAGGTGTCGTAACTTGGTGAATGCACTTTTAAACTCATGTTTGTCGGAGAGGCTGCACCACCTGGAGAAACTTGTTTGTGAAGAAATGAATAAATTGGAATATGTGTTTGGATCTGGAGAAACTATCTGTGAAAACTTGCAAGAGGTGAGATTGTCTTATCTATCAAACCTCAGGAGGATCTGGAATGGTCATTATCCTAAGACAAGTGGTGAGATTGTCTTCCATAATCTTGTGACTTTGGCAGTTAGCTGGTGCAATAAGCTGAAAACTCTTTTTACATTCGATGTAGCCAAGTGTCTTTTGCAATTGGAAGACCTTTGGGTATATTCTTGCTTGAACCTGGAGAGAGTTGTAGAAGGAAGAAAGGCAACGGAGTACGAAAACGTCATATTTCCAAATTTGAAGAACTTGATCTTGGAAAATCTTCCATGGCTTAGATGCTTGCATCATATTAGCAGAGATTCCTTCATTGGTATTCTTCTATACACGGGATTGCCCCCAGTTTTCACCATTGCATTCTATCTTTTACAGCCGGAAGCAACTCCGAGTCAATGATATTCAACATCATAGCATTCTCAAAAGGAAAGGTATGTTCCTATTCACCAAGTTAAATTACGTTACTTATTACGCTGTTACCCTCGTATGATAATAACCTGTTACTACCTCCGTAGCCAAACTCCGGACTTGGGGAGTAAACACTATTTTTCCTAGACCGAAACAAACTCACCACGCGTCATACCACATGCAAGGTGTGTAAAAGCCTTCTCGGCTCCTCTACTTACGACAAGTGGCCTTTCTACCGCATCGAAAGCGGTCAAAATGCCAATCGGTCAAACCGGTATAAAGTCTTCAAATATTTCCTTCTTTAGCCATATTCAAGGGCGAAGAAAATTTCTAGAATGCATCTTAGATTTCTGAGTAATTCTACGATGTAGAACACAAGTGTGGAAGTAATTTACGGTTTAAGTTCTCTTACACTATTCATTTAAGTCTAACACAGCTTAAATTTTGATGAGTATCATGCAGACGTAGGATAAGTGCACTCATATATTTCTAAGCGTTAGCATAAGTAATAACCATCTACTATGAATAAAATACACTTCCATATTTCATTAATATTGTCTATTTATTGTGACACTTGCCTTTTTATTTTAAAATAATAATTAGGTCGTGGAGAAACACTGAAACTGTGGACATTTTTGGTAGAAGGTTTTCTGAAAGTAGTAAAAGCGTTGATGATCTTGGTACATGTTTTGATGAAAAAGCGAACTCGGCCATTTCGAAACAAAAATGTATCTGTATCGAGAAAGTCTAGAACGTCAAGCGCAAAGAGAGCAGCGGATAAAATATACACTACTGGAGGAGAGAATCGGGGCGACGTATATTGCCATTGATAAAAAGTACGTCGCTTCAACAAACTGAGGTGACGGAGATTGATCTTAGTCGCTTCAATAAAATAAGGCGACTACTTTTTCATTCGAAGCGACGAAGATGAGTTTAGTCACCTCGAATAAAATCGAGGCGACGTATATTGCTCAATCTACGTCGCCTCGTTTTTTTAAAATCTGGATCTACTCTTCTTCTTAAAGTCAAACCGTTCATAAAGTTAGAATTTTAGAAAAACAGTTCATTCGCGTTCTAGAGCTGTTCTTGTGCGATTTTGGGAGAAATTTGAGGAAATTGAGAAAGAAGGTTGTTCTTGCCATTGATTTGATTCTTGAGTAAGATTAGTTTGATTTGTATCTCTTTAACCCTCTTTATGACCATAATATGTTAAATTAGAAGTGAAATTGAAGTTTTGGTGAAATGTTTGAAGTTGAATTGAATTTGGTGTTATGTTATAGTTTTAGTGTTTGAATCATTGAATTGTGGTAAATCATGTTATGGGTTCATGAATAATGTTTGAAATTTGGTTAAGTTTAGTGAAATTTATTGATGATTAGAAGTGAAAATGAAGGTGATGTGAAATTTTGAAATTGAATTGAATTTGGTCTTATGTTGTAGTTTTAGTGTTTGAATCATTGAATTGTGATAAATCATGTTATGGGTTCATGATTAATGTTTGAAATTTGGTTAAATTTAGTGAAATTAATTGATGATTAGTGTAGATTAGGTGTATTCGAGCCTTAATTAGTAGTGTTATTAGTGTTAATCATGAAATCGAGCGTATGGTTATATATAATTGTGGTGTTTATCAACTTAGAACTCCCGTTTGAGAATCAACAACTCATCTAGTTGATCGAGTTGAGTTGTTGATTCTCGAATTGTCCCATTTTTGGACACTTTAGGTGAACATGACTTTGTTGATCCTTTTGCTATTCGTGTGATTTCAGTTTCAGTTTTGGGATATGGTTTCGACAGTGTCTCCTTTCAATGTTCCCCGAGTGCAAATTAGGTTGTTTAGATATGTGTGCAGTCGGGGAACTGTAGGGAGATGTTGCCGAAATTTCCCTAAACTGGAGTTGAAACGCATGGGTGCAAAAGCGTTGACAAATGTCGTGTTCCCCTGAAGGGGATAGGACCCAACCCGGAGGCATAAGGCGAAGAAGTGTGGGGTTTTGGTTGAATCGCAACTGTGGCGTGGTAACTTTGTTCATATTGATTGTTTATGTTGACAGGAAACATGGACGGACACCCAGACAAAACTTGGATGACATATCATCATGCTGATCCAAGGTACATCACAGGCATATTCGAGTTCATGAATTTTGCCCGGCGACATAGTAACGGAGCCGATTATCACTTCTGCCCGTGCAAACGTTGTAAGAACGGTCCGTTCAAGGTTACTATGGATGTCATGTATCATCACTTATCACACAGTGGTTTGAGTCCGGATTATACTGTCTGGCACCTTCACGGGGAAGTTTCTGCTGAACCGACAATGCTCAGTCAACGAAGACAGTGGCTTCAAGATAGAGTCGGTCCTTCTAGTGGTGCCGGTCCTTCAGTGAACCCGCAGTTGGAGATTCTACATGATGCATATCCCTATTATCCTGGATACCATGCAGATGCACCCCAACAATTAGTGGAAGATAATTCGGGCATGAACTTCAATGACATGGTAGACGATAGATTATTGAAGGAGTCACAGACCCCATTATATGAAGGCAGTGAGGAAACTGTTTTGAGTGCCATATTAGATGCAATGGAAATGAAAAACGAAAATGGATGGTCGGACACAAGTGTTGACTCTTTATGTATTTACATTAATAAACTTCTTCCTAAAGGGCACACATTCTCCTGTTCATACTCGAGAATAAAAAAAATCTTGAGTGATCTTTCACTGGGTTACGAAAGAATTGATGCGTGTGAGTTTAACTGTGTGTTGTTCAGGGGGGCGCTTGTAAACGAGAGGATTTGTCCATTGTGTTATTCTGAAAGAGATAAGCCATATACGAATGATATTCCCAAAAAAATAATTCGTAACTTCCCTCTAACACCAAGGTTGAAGCGTTTGTTTATGTCCCCACACACTGCCAAGCATATGCAATGGCTGGGGGAGCGGATATGCGTGGCTGGTAGCCTCAGCCACCCAGCTGATGGAGAAGCGTTTCAACATTTTGACAGAACTTTCCCAGGTTTTGCACGGGACTGCAGGAATGTGCGCCTTGGAGTAGCAACAGATGGTTTCAATCCATTCGGAACAATGGGAACTTTGCATAGTACATGGCCCGTTGTTGTGATGCCGTACAATCTACCACCGTCAATGTGCATGAAGAAGGAATATAACATGTTATCAGTGTTGATTCCAGGCCCTAAATCTCCCGGAAAGTGCCTTAGTGTACTCATTGAGCCGATGATCGAGGAGCTAATACATTTATGGGTCGTTGGAGTCCATACTTTTGATCGAGTAGACAATGAGGTATTCTTGATGAAGGCAGCGGTAATGTGGACTATTAGCGACTTTCCAGGTTTAGGGATGCTTGCGGGGTCAACTGTGAAAGGGTACAAGGCATGTCCAATCTGTCTAGATGAGCTAACTTCAGAGCATATATGTGGGAGGATAGTTTATGAAGGTCATCGAAAATGGCTCAACCAAGATCACCCTTGGAGATTGAGCAAGGCATTTAACGGGAATGAGGAGTTTGGCGGAAGACCCTATCGTAAGAGTGGAGATGAAATTTTGGAGGACGTTAGGTCACACGTTTACCCTATTCTTAGCCAACATGAAGACTTGAAGGTGCCGTACAATCCGAATAACAGACAGTGTTGGACTCACGAAAGCATATTTTGGAAGCTGCCGTATTGGTCATCATTGAAGATCAGACATTGCTTAGATGTCATGCACATTGAAAAAAAATGTGTGTGACAACATCCTTGGAACTATTTTTTCGATTGATAAGAAGTCTAAGGATGGTCCAAAAGCTCGCGCTGCTTTGAAGAAGAGGAATGTGCGAAAAAACCAGTGGCAAAGAGCGGGTGACTTGGGTACGGCGAAAGTTCCTCATGCACCCTTTTTAGTTAAAAAGGATGATCTAGAAGATGTGTTCCAGTGGTTCAGGGATGTTAAGTATCCTCTTGGTTATGCAGGTAGTTTGAGAAGTAAGGTGAAAATAAGTTCCCCGTCACAGTTTTATGGATTGAAGACGCATGATTGCCATGTCTTGCTTCAACGTCTTCTTCCTGTGGTTATCAGAGGGTTCCTGCCAGAAAACGTTGTGAAACCATTGATAGCACTGTCAAATTGGTTTCGTCAACTATGCAGTAGGGAGCTTAAGAAGGAGGTTGTGCGTGACATGGAAACTGAGATAGTGATGATTCTCTGCAATTTGGAGCTGATATTTCCTCCACATTTTTTTACATCTATGGTTCATCTCATGGTTCATCTGCCCGAACAAGTATTCCTTACAGGTCCAGTACACTATACATGGATATATCCAATTGAAAGGTAAAATGTTTTGTTCTTGCTAATATTATGTTCGTTATGTAATATGTCTGCAATTAGGAAAATATTGTACTAATCTTGAGTGGTGTTTTTGCAGGCAATTAGGAAAATATAAAAAGTCAATGAGGAATACACGTTACCCGGAAGGTAGTATTGCTGAACAGTACCTCGTACATGAGTCGGTGACGTATTGTAAGTCTTATCTCAGACGGATGGACAACGAAGATATCGACACTTCCATAGCTGGGTGGAATATCAGCTGTGTTTCACTCTTAGTAAGACCAGATATTATCGAGACTCGTTGCCAGTTCAGGTTGACTGAGGCAGAGACTGCTGAGGCTCACTGGCAAGTCTTGGTGGAAACAGACGAAGTCAAACCTTACCTAGAAGAACATCTCAGAACGTTCGAGGCTAAAAATGGTGAAGATTTCGACGAGCTTCGTCGGAGGAGGAGTTTTCTTCGATGGTTCTTAACATGGGTACATATGCCTATTAATTCTTGTAAGATTCTTTGAGGGTTTATAACACTTATCTTTAACTTCTCTTAACACTTATCTCTCAGGTGTCCCTTAAAGAAAAAAACTCAGACCCGAGCTTGGTTGCAGGAATAAAGTCATTAGCTCAAGGACCTCAGCAATGTCGGGTTTATGAGTCGTGTTATGTGAATGGTGTCAAGTTCACATCGTTTGATAGAGATCAAAGAACCGTGACTCAAAACAGCGGTGTCATGATAGACATGGGTTCATCCATGTTCTACGGCCATGTTAACTACGTGGTCGAAGTATTATATGCAGGCCGTATGCCAGTGGTGTTGTTTAAGTGCACATGGCACAACTCCGAGGACCCTGAAGATATTGACACCGTTATAAAAGATCATGGACTGATATCAGTGAATACAAACAACAGTTACTATGAGGATTCACCCTTCATAATTGCAACCAAAGCAAAACATGTATTCTACATAGACGATCCAAAGGTTGGTGGTACTTGGAAGGTAGTACAAGAAATGTCGCACCGCAATGTCTACAGCGCCGAAGTACTTGCCATAGATGAAAACATATCGCGTACAGGAGATCATATATTCGAGCCTTACCAAGAGGACACTCCCACGGTGATACAATTTTACCCAGATTTTCAACTACTTTTGGACGAAGAAGGAGACGAGGACGAGGACGAGGACGAGGACGAGGACGAGGAGGAGGACGAAGACGAGGAGGACGAGGACGAGGACGAAGACGAGGACGAGGACGAGGACGAAGACGAGGACGAGGACGAGGACGAAGACGAGGACTAAACTAATATTATTATGAATTTGAAACCTAAATTCGTATTTTCTTTAAAGCATAATTTATGTATTCGAGAAAATATTACTAACTTTATAATTCTAAACTTCATCATTTCTTTCATATTCAGTTCATTACCTTTCCATAAATAAATTGAAGGGAAAAAGAATTCAATCTTTGTTAGTATCTCTAATTTTAAGCGACGTAGATTGAGCAATCTACGTCGCCTCATTTATTCAAAAAAAAAACAAAATTAAAAATTAAATACAAGGAAGCGACGTAGCTTGGTCAATCTACGTCTGATCATTTATTCAAAAAGAAAAAAATATGAAAATTAAATACAAGGAAGCGACGTAGATTGATCAATCTACGTCGCCTCATTTATTCAAAAACAAAAAAAAATAAAAATTAAATACAATAAAGCGACGTATATTGCTCATCCTACGTCGCCTCATTGATTCAAAAAGAAAAAAAATTAAAAATAAATATTTAGTTCATTTCGTTTATTTAATATTCATTTGATTAATCGAAGCGACGAACATTGCATTCTTAGTCGCATAAATGTATTAATCGAAGCGACGAAGGTTGAATTATTTGTCGCGTCAAATTAAAAAAAGCGACGTATATTGCAATGTACGTCGCTTCAAATTAAAGGAAGCGACGAAGATTTCAATATACGTCGCTTCAAATTAAAGGAAGCGACGAAGATTTCAATATACGTCGCTTCAAATTAAAGGAAGCGACGAAGATTGCAATATACGTCGCCTCGTTTGCTTTATAATCCCAGATTCACAGTTTCTTTCTTCTTCTTTTCATTTCGTTTCCTTCTTCGTTTCTAATCGACCTCGCCCCAAATCAGCAAGCCCGAACCATAAATCCCTAAGCCCGAACCCCAAAACCCTAAATCCCCTCCACCTCAATCCTAAACCCCCTCCCTCCCCTCCACCAAAACCCTAAACTCGCCGTCGAATTCGAACCCATCGCCTTCCTCATTCACGCTCCGAGCTCGACACTCATCGCCTTCCTCATTCACGGTGCTCAGGTTTGCCTCTCTTCATTTTCAGTCTCAATTAATTGCTGTACATAATTCGATTCTTCGATTCTTTGTTTCTTATTTTCTGGTGACCTAATTTCTCATCGGAAATTAGGGATTTTTGTCTTCCTCCAACCGAGAAGTACACAGCCTTGTCAATCTTCGCTCATCGATTTTACCCCCGCTATTTGTCCAAGTGAGCTCATCAAATCAATTCGTTTATGCATATTAATTTCTTTGCTTAAGATTCGCTGCATATAAGTACCTAACTACCTATAACTATGGCTCTAGTTTGAGGAAATCACTAGTGGAAAGAAAGGAACTTATACATAGCAATTTCATTTCCAGAAATATTTATGAATGGATTTTACTGGTTTGGATAGTCGTATGCATGTTTTAATGTGTAAAAATGTTGATAAAAACTGCCGATATTGAAAATTGATAAGCTATATGCGATAAATGAAGCTGTATATATGCAATGTGTTTTGTGATGATGCTAAGTTTGCCTCTCATGATGCCCCTATTGTACTTGTTTCTTAATTTCATACTGAATTGAGAAGGCTTGGTATAAATTCGAATGTGATGATTTTCTGTTTAGCAATGTGTTTTGTGATGATGCTGATTCCGAATGTGAGGAGTTTTCTGTTTAGGATTTGCTGCATGCTTATTATGTATGGGGAGTAATTTTATTGAATTTACTTCTGAAAATTTAAGAAAGGGAGGTACTTTTTATTGAAATGAATTGTGAGCTGTTTGATAGCGTAAAAGAACTGTTTGTGAGTATAGATTAATTTATGTATTAAGTATTAGGCTTGGTACAGGTACTTCATACTTGATAAGAATAGGTTTTGATAAGAGTAGGTTTGATTCTTTGTCACTTTTATAATTTGATTAGTGATAGTTTAAGTTTTGGCCATAATTTGATAAGAGTATTTCAATCTTAATAGATTAGTTCTAACAGAATGGCTCCCGGAAATACAAGTCACCAAAGGAAGAAAGCGGCGATCCAGCGTCGTGAAGCGGCGGTGGCGGCGGCGGCAGCTGCGGAGGCGGCGTGGTGAGCATTCAGCAGAGAGGGGGCTTCTGGGTCGGGTTGCCCCACGGGACAATCTGCGACCCCAGCAGGCGGGGTTTTAACGCCCTCCCCAAACCTTGAGGATACGATTCCTCAAGTGGATGACAGCGACGCCACTACGGCGTCACAGCACCCTCCCGCCCTCAGCATCCGGTGCAAGAAGACCAAACTCCCCGACATGGTGGACATGGCAACCGGAGATCTGACGACGCAACAGCGCGGAGTCGTTGTCGGGACGAAGACGGAGTACCTCGTCCGGATGAACAATAATAGTCGACTACAAGTCGCTTACTCTACGAGGCATCGGGGGCCTGCGACGAGGGAAATGAGGAGTCTGATGTGCAGAGACATCGGTAGCATCATCCGCGGAAAAGTTCCAATGCTTGCACCTAGCTTTTTGGGACTTAGCGATTTGCATCGCGATATCGTCAATACAAATATTGAGGTATACTTACTGGTCTTAGCTTACTTACCTACTTTATGGTTTATGTAAATATAACTTTTACATAACGGAATTTAAATGTCTTGTGCTAGACGAACTACGACATCCCGGCGACTGATGTGGAGATGTGGAACTTCATTGATGCGACGACGCAAACAATCTACAAGGATTGGAAGTACGATTGCCATCAACATTATCTCCACGTCAGCCAGGAGACTCCGGCCAAGTTTCTCGGGAGGGAAGACCAATGGGCGTGGTTAAAAGCCCACTTCGAAGACCCTGTTTACTTGGTGAGCTTCATAAACTATCCGCACAGTTTTGGTAGCCAACATTCTGAAATATGCATGTTTATCTATTCTTATTTTAAAATGATTTTTGTGTGTGTGTGGCAGCGATTGTGCGAACGGAATCGAGGAAACCGAAACAAGAACAAGGAGCAGCAGCTCAACCACCATTCGGGATCTCTCGCCCTCTCGTACCGAAGCGAGGTGTTAGAGAAGGAGGGTCATAGAGCGCCCGCCGTCCAGACGTGGATTAATGTATACCAGCCGGACAAGAATGCGGCTGAGAAAGTGGTAAGCTCAAATAGGTAAGCTCAAATAGGTTCACGTTACGTTATTTCAATTATTTTTGTTTACTATATTGTAATATTATTTATTTGATATATTTTAATTGAGCAGGCGGCAGTGAAGTGTCGACTCGATGAAGTCTTGTCGCAACAAGATAGTGTTGCGGGCCCAGCTGACGACGATTCGGTTTCCTAAGCCCAGCATCTTCCTCTTGATACACAAATAAATATCATAGAGGAAGAGGTGGGTTCAAGGCCCGGGACCTCTATAAGAGGTAATACTCTAACAAACCACCGTCGTTCATCTCGAATTTACGTTTTGCTTTATTTTTGTTTACTATTCCATTACTAATATTTGTTCTTGTTCGACGTGACAGGGGTGGGGCGCGCTCTCACACGCGACCCCAAACCGAGAGGAGGGGCCCGAGGACAGGAAACCGAAGCCCTGAAAAGGGAGGTGGCTGAAGCCAGAGACGAGGCGCGTAGATCGAGCGAGGCGGCGCGTATATCGGGCGAGGAGGCGCGCAGATCGGCCGAGGTGGCGCAGAAAGCCAGAGATGATTATAGTGAGCTCGCCCAAAGGGTCCAACAAATGGAGGCCCTACTGCGATCAATCCAGGCTGGGAGTCAACAACCTCAAGCCCCTCCACCACCTCCTGGCTCGTAATCGAGTTGCATTGCCGTCCCCCAGCATTAGTCTACTGTGTGATAGGTCGCTTTGTATCAACGCTTTGTATAACGTTTTGAGTTGTGGAATATTTTTCTATATAACTTGATTTGATGAATGAGTTTTTGTGTTTGTAAATTGCGATAGGTCGTGACTTGGTATAATAATATTTTATTTTTATTTTTATTCTTTTTGAATAAATTAGGCGACGTAGATTGATCAATCTACGTCGCCTCATTGTGTAAAAAAAGAAAAAAAATAAAAATTAAATACATTGAGGCTCAATCTACGTCGCCTCATTTATTCAAAAATAAAAAAAATAAATATTAAATACAATTAAGCGACGTAGATTGAGCAATCTACGTCGCCTCATTTATTCAAAAAGAAAAAAAAATAAAAATTAAATACAATAAAGCGACGTAGATTGATCAATCTACGTCGCTTTATTTATTAAAAAATAAAAAAATAAAAATTAAATACAATAAAGCGACGTAGATTGATCAATCTACGTCGCTTCATATATTAAAAAATAAAAAAAATGAAAATTAAATACAATTAAGCGACGTAGATTGATCAATCTACGTCGCTTCATTTATTCAAAAAGAAAAAAAAATAATTTATGTATACAATGAAGCGACGTAGATTGATCAATCTACGTCGCTTTATTGAGCGAAAAAAAAATAAATAAATAAATAAAATGAAGCGACGTAGATTGATCAATCTACGTCGCTTCAGTGAGCGAAAAATTGAAGCGACGTAAATTTGTTTACGTCGCGTGAAATCAAATGAAGCGACGAAGATTGGTTCTTTGTCGCCCCAATGGTGAAAGGATCAATCTCAAGCGACAAATCGAGACGACGAAGTTTTGGTTACAACAAATCGAGGCGACGAGAAATCCAGACGAGGCGACCACCTTTCTTCGTCGCCTCGAATTTCTCCTCCCGTAGTGATACTGAAGAAGTTGGTAATACAATTGTTGATGATTTTGGTACAAGTTTTGATAAAAATGCATACGCGACCATTTATCAACAAAATCCTGAGTACATGATTCGAAGACAAGGTGAGCCAAGAGCGCAGTGGGCAAGTTTGACCTAATGTTATAACTGCTGATGGTGATCTTGGTGGTGGTACGAATTCTAATTTAAATGTTAAAATTGTGCAAGTCTCGAAGGTAGTACAATTTTTGAAGAAACTGGTACAGTGGTGGAAGTATGTCCAAAGAAGTTTAAGAGATAAGCCTCCAGTTCCATGGTGGAAACATGACGTGTTTTTGAGTTGTGATCTGGACATTGGCGAGAGGATCTCCCTCGAATTATACGATCAATTGCAAAACAGAAAAGGAATTCAAACATTTGTGAATGACCATGATCTTGAAGTAGGGGCGGTTATTTCTCCCAGTTCCCTGATGGCGATTGAAAAATCAAGGTTTGCAATTGTTGTTCTCTCACATAGTTATGCTTCTTCTACTCGGTGTTTAGAGGAACTGACTATGATTTGTCAATTCATGAGAGACAACAATAGAATTTTACCTCTTTTTTATCACGTTGATCGTACTGATGGATATCTGATTATGAATTTGGAAGACATTATCATTGAGTGTAAGAGCTTCAGGCTACACAGAAGCAAGATGCAACAGTGGATAGATGCTTTAGAAAGAGTGACTAATTTGTCTGGGTGGGATACGAAGAACTACAAGTGTGAAGCTAACCATGGAGTAAAAAAACTTATACTTGTGCCTAATTGTATGGTTGCTCTTTCGTAGATGAATATCTCACTCTATATTGTTCTTTCAGGTCTGAAAGACAACTTGTCCAAACCATTGTTGAATTTGTATACAATAAAGTACAACCCATTCAAATAAACACGGGGGATTTTGAAGTATTTGAAGCAACAAGACAAGCCATGCTTATGGTAATGAAAGCTCTAGAGGGTGCCGAGGTCGCTGTCATTGGGGTCTATGCAATGGGAGGCGTGGGCAAGACAGCCATGGTAAAACATGTCAGCGCTCAAGCAAGAGATAACAGGATTTTTCATCTTGTGATTATGGCTGCTGTGTCCCAAATGCCTAATGTTAGAAAAATCGAAGGCACATTAGCAGAACTGTTGGGGGTAAAAGTAGAGGAGGAGATAGAAACTGGAAGAACATTTAGATTGAGGAAGGAGATTTTGAGAAGACGTAAGCTTCTAATAATTCTGGACGACATATGGGAGAGAATACATATGCCAACCATAGGTATTCCCAGCATAAATGAGCTACAAAGATGCAAGTCCAAAGTCCTACTCACCACGAGGATAGGGAATGTCTGCCATGTCATGAAGTGTGAAGAAATGATCCGCCTCAATATCCTCTCAGAAGAAGATTCTTGAGCCTTGTTTGTGAAGAATGTAGAAACACATCCCGTATCAGCCAATTTCAACAATGTAGCGAGGCAAGTTGCTAGATGATGTGCTGATCTCCCAATTACACTTGCAACAGTCGCAAGGAGACTTCAAGATTAAGGCATGGCGGAATGGGAAAAGGCAGCCAAGTCGCAGGCTGCCGACCGTGATGACTTTGATTATGCATTCGATACTATAAAAATAAGCTATGTTTGCTTGAAAGATGACAGTTCAAAGTCATGCTTTTTGCTCTGTCGCTTATTTCCTGAACACTTTGATATCCAAATAGAAGACTTGTTCAAGCATGCTATCGGGAAATTATTGTTTTGAGATGCCGATACAATTGATGAAGCCAAAGAATTAGCCGCTTTTGTGGTCAGGTACCTGAAGGACTGTAGCATGCTTTTGGAGAGTGAACGAAAGGGATGTGTGAGGATGCATCCCGTTTTCCGGAATGCAGCTGTGAGAATTGCACTATCTGAAGAAAACTAATGCAGATGAATGCCATTATGACAATCATTCACACTCTCCTGCCCAATCTTCATGGTTTGTAGTTATATATTGCAAGAACATTCATGCATATGAGATAACCACACTTGAGCTTGACATTCTTAGTTAAATTTGATGGGGTAAAAACATCCCTCCTTATTTGGAGGAGAAAAACTCATTGCCTCATACCCATCAATCCTTGTGAGGCAACTTGTGGTAGCAACAAAGCTTAACAAACGTGGAAGAGTTTGGAACAAAGTTGGTGCAGCATGCATTTGTTGAAATGCAAGAGAAGCCTATGCATATAGGCTTGTGGGTGGCAGCCATTTTCTGTGACAAATGAATGGAGAAGCACTTATGGAGCATGGAAACATTGAGCATGAATCAAGGAGAAGCATGACTTTGCTTCTTGCCATGCACTACGTAGCTTTGATCATTTGCCTATATAAAACCATGTTGCTTTGGAGCAAAGTAGAGAGATAGAAGCAAGTTGGAGAATTATATATCAAGAGTGTGAGATAGAGAGAAATACTCCAAGAAGAGAGTAGAAAGAAAACTCCAAGTAGAGAGTTTGTGTGTGTAGCAAAATAAAGTGAGTGTGAGAGTGTATTCCTTCAAGTGTGTCTTGAAGTAGTGTTTCCCTCAGTGTAACCTTTAATCATATAGTAGAGGTTCTTTGTTGTTGCTGCCCCGTGGACGTAGGCATTTTGCCGAACCACGTTAATTACCGGTGTTCTCTATCATTTCATTTCCGCTTGTGGTTGTGAGTTTATTTCCGATTCTATTCTACAGTTTATTCTTCCGCATTCCCTAACAGTGGTATCAGAGCTCTTGGTTCTGACCGGGAGCTGTTAGAATGGAAGGATCACGGAGTACGATGATCAGACTCAACCACTCCAACTGGATTACATGGAAACCGAGAATGGAGGATATTCTCTATTGCAAAGATTTGCATGAACCGATCGAGGGAGATGATGCCAAGCCAGAAGGGACTACACCAGCAATTTGGACGAAGATGAACCGAAAAGCTATCGGTCATATTCGTGAATGGGTGGACGACAGTGTGTTCCACCATGTTGCCAATGAAACCAGTGCACATGAGCTGTGGTTGAAGCTGGAGTCCTTGTTCGAGAAAAAGACTACTGCCAAGAAAGCTTTTCTCATTAAAGAGCTCATCAACATGAAGTATCGGGGAGGTGTTCGAGTGACCGAGCACCTCAACAACTTCCAGAGTGTACTAAATCAATTAGCCACGATGAGCATGAAGATTGATGATGAGTTACAAGCCTTGCTGTTGCTCGAGTCGTTACCAGATAGCTGGGAGACATTTGTTGTTACTGTAAGTAACTCTGCTCCTAATGGTGTATTATCTATGGAAAGTATCAAAGATAATATGATGAACGAAGAAACCAGGAGGAGTTCTTCATCAAGTTCAGAAAATGGCCAATTCTTCATTGCGGAGAATAGAGGAAGGAGCAAGAGCAAAGGACCGAGAGGCCAAGGAAGAAGTATGAGCAAATCCAAAACAAGGTTCAGTGGAAAGTGTCATCATTGTGGTCTTCCAGGCCACATGAAGAAAAATTGTTACAAGTTAAAGCGGGAATTCAAAGAAGGGCGAGAAGACGCCACTCATCAACAAAAGGAGGACACGAATAATGTTGCTGCTGCAGTGTCTCATGTTGAGTGTGAGTTCCTGTCACTCGGAGGTGAATGTCTACTGGTAGATCATCCTGGAGTTCAATGGATTGTTGATTCTGGAGCCTCATTTCATGCCACGTCCCGCTCAGAGTTCTTCACTACATACAAAGCGGGTGACTTTGGTAAAGTGAAGATGGGCAACGAAAGTTACTCCAATATTGCTGGGATTGGAGATGTTTGCATGCAAACGGATGTGGGCTACCAATTAATGTTGAAAGATGTGAGACATGTTCCTGGTCTACGTCTCAATCTTATGTCAACCGGTGTACTTGATCGACAAGGTTTTCATCATTATGGAGGTAATGGAAAGTGGAAGCTTACCAAGGGATCTCTTGTAGTTGCTAGAGGAAAAATGTGTTGCACGCTCTATAAGACCTATGGGAAGATATGCAAGAGTGAGCTGAATGCAGTCGAGGAATCTTCACCAAGTTTGTGGCATAGACGTCTTGGTCACATGAGTGAGAAGGGACTACAAATGTTGGCAAAGAAGTCATTGATTCCTATTGCCAAAGGTAACTCACTGGACTCTTGCGATTATTGTTTATTTGGTTAGCAGAGGAAAATCAGTTTTTCGAAGTCTTTCGCAAGGAAGGAAAATATTCTTGATCTAGTACATTCCGATGTGTGTGGTCCGATGGAAGTCGAATCATTGAATATGCAAAAGTACTTTGTTACTTATATCGATGATGTTTCACGGAAGGTTTGGGTTTATCTGCTGAAATCCAAAGACCAGGTGTTCCAAACGTTTACAATTTTTCATGCCATGGTGGAAAGAGAGACTGGAAGAAAATTAAAGTGTCTTCGCAGTGACAATGGCGGGGAGTACATCTCACACGAATTCAGAGATTATTGTGCGAAGCATGGCATCAGACATGAGAAGACAGTTCCTGGCACCCCCCAACATAATGGCGTAGCTGAGCGGATGAACCATACCATTATGGAGAAAGTCAGATGCATGTTAAAGATGGCCAAATTGTCAAAAGAATTTTGGGGAGAAGCTGTGAAGACCGCGTGCTACCTCATCAACAGAGCACCATGTGTACCTTTGGAATTTGAGACTCCAAATGGAGTTTGGACCGGCAAAGATGCATAATACTCACATTTAAGAGTATTTGGATGTAAAGCATTTGCACATGTATCCAAGGAGCAGAGAACAAAGTTGGATGACAAGGCGAGGCCATGCATCTTTGTTGGCTATGGCGATGAAGAATTTGGTTACCGGTTGTGGGATCCAAAGACAAATAAATTCATTAGAAGTAGAGATGTGGTGTTCCATGAAGACCAATCATTTGTGGATTTCGACAAGGAGGTACTACAGAGAAATGGAGCAACAGACAGCCGCATTTATGATTTACCGTTGCAGCAAGAATCCAACGTTGGGCTGCAAGGTGATAGAGTTGGAGATGTACCTGACATGATTGATGCTGAAGTCGAAGATAAGGGGGAGCTTGATCAGGGGGAGCAACCTGTGGATAATCAAGCACCAATATGCAGAAGCACTAGGATGCTGACACCATCCACCAAGTATCCATCATCACAATATATTTTGGTGACTAATGATGGAGATGATCCTTATGCAAATTACATCTTTTTTACCAGTGACGGAGAACCTGAAAGTTACCAGGAAGCAAATATTCATCAAGATCACGACAAATGGAGGCTAGCCATGGAGTCTGAGATGGAGTCTTTACTGAAGAACGACACCTACAAGTTGGTGGAGCTTCCTAAAGGTCGGAAAGCACTCAAGAACAAGTGGGTGTTCAAGTTGAAGCGAGATGGGAATGAGAAGCTGACGAAGTACAAGGCTCGCTTAGTTGTCAAAGGATTCAGCCAGAAACAAGGAATTGATTTTGATGAGATTTTCCCACCTGTTGTCAAGATGACCTCGATTAGAGTCTTTTTGGGCATGGCTGCAAGCATGGATCTTGAGGTGGAACAGATGGACGTAAAGACAGCATTCCTCCACGGTGATTTAGAAGAAGAATTATACATGGAGCAACCAGAAGGTTTTAAAGTCAACGGAGAAGAGCATATGGTTTGCAAGTTGAAGAAAAGCCTGTATGGATTGAAGCAAGCACCAAGACAGTGGTACAAGAAGTTTGACTCCTTCATGGTGAGTCATGGGTGCAAGAGAACGTCAGTTGATCCATGTGTGTATATTCAACAATCCGCTGGAGGTAATTTTATCATCTTACTACTCTATGTAGATGATATGTTAATTGTCGGCAAAGATATTGTGATGATTCAGCAGTTAAAGACAAGTTTGTCAGAGTCCTTTGATATGAAGGATTTGGGGCCAGCCAAGCGGATTCTAGGAATGGATATTGCTCGTGATCGAGGGAACAAGAAATTGTGGTTATCACAAGAAAAGTACATCGAGAAGGTACTGGAGCGGTTCCACATGGAGAAAGCAAAATCAGTTGCTACTCCACTTGCTAGTCACTTAAAGCTCAGCTCAAAGCAAAGTCCTACAAGTCAGAAGGAGGAAGAAGATATGGCAACAGTGCCATATGCTTCAGCAGTAGGGAGCTTGATGTACGCGATGGTTTGTACCAGACCAGACATAACACATGCAGTTGGTATTGTTAGCAGATTCTTATCTAATCCAGGCAAGGAGCATTGGAATGCTGTTAAGTGGATTCTAAGATACTTGCGGGGAACTTCCAAGATGAGACTATGCTTTGGAAGTGGAAAGTCTGAACTGGTTGGCTACACAGATGCAGATATGGCCGGTGATATTGACACGAGGAAGTCCACATCAGGATACTTGATTACGTTTTCAGGGGGAGCTGTCTCGTGGCAATCAAAGCTACAAAAATGTGTTGCTTTATCAACTACAGAAGCAGAGTACATTGCAGCTACGGAAGCGTGCAAGGATATTTTGTGGTTGAAGAGATTCCTACTAGAATTGGGTCACGCACAACAAGAGTTTGTGTTGCATTGTGATAGTCAAAGTGCAATTCACTTGAGCAAGAATTCGAGTTTTCACTCGAGATCAAAGCACATTGATGTGAGATATCACTGGATACGTGATGTGCTAGAAGCTAAAGAAATACTGCTAAAGAAGATTCATACTGACACAAACAGTTCGGATATGATGACGAAGTCTTTACCAAAAGAGAAGTTCGATTTCTGTAGATGTGCGTCGGGAATGACGCATCCCTCCAACTAAGTCGGGAGGGGGAGATTGATGGGGTAAAAACATCCCTCCTTATTTGGAGGAGAAAAACTCATTGCCTCATACCCATCAATCCTTGTGAGGCAACTTGTGGTAGCAACAAAGCTTAACAAACGTGGAAGAGTTTGGAACAAAGTTGGTGCAGCATGCATTTGTTGAAATGCAAGAGAAGCCTATGCATATAGGCTTGTGGGTGGCAGCCATTTTCTTTGAAAAATGAATGGAGAAGCACTTATGGAGCATGGAAACATTGAGCATGAATCAAGGAGAAGCATGACTTTGCTTCTTGCCATGCACTACGTAGCTTTGATCATTTGCCTATATAAAGCCATGTTGCTTTGGAGCAAAGCAGAGAGAGAGAAGCAAGTTGGAGAATTATATATCAAGAGTGTGAGATAGAGAGAAATACTCCAAAAAGAGAGTAGAAAGAAAACTCCAAGTAGAGAGTTTGTGTGTGTAGCAAAATAAAGTGAGTGTGAGAGTGTATTCCTTCAAGTGTGTCTTGAAGTAGTGTTTCCCTCAGTGTAACCTTTAATCATATAGTAGAGGTTCTTTGTTGTTGCTGCCTCATGGACGTAGGCATTTTGCCGAACCACGTTAATTACCGGTGTTCTCTATCATTTCATTTCCGCTTGTGGTTGTGAGTTTATTTCCGATTCCATTCTACAGTTTATTCTTCCGCATTCCCTAACAAAATTCACTTTCTTGTAATCTTTGATTTTTGCAAGATTTGTATCACCATTTTCTCTTAGATTTCTCTCTATAAGATTTGTATATGCTTTGCCTCTGTTATATCATGCTAATTCAAGTATCACATACTTGTTCCGGAAGCCTCTAAGGCTTAAATTAAGAGGTCAGAACTGTAAGATTTTACCCTCTCTTTATCAAGTACAAGTGGAAACATTTTTACTGTTTTTTTCATCCATAAATTCGTCGATTTGATTTTCTGTAAAGTTACAGACTCGTGTAGATTCTTATAGCAATCTGAAAGGTATGTTGGAGCATAGCGGAAGGTGTTACTCCTCCAGTTTTTGTTGCTAGTATCATTAGCAAGTCTTATCTAGGAGTATATCCTTGTCCCTCTTGTTCACTCTTTGCATCTTCACTTGACAGAGGCACAAAGCCAAGCCTGGCCTACAGTCTTCTTTTCTTTTGTCATCATGGATTTAACTACTGCAACGTATAAGATCAGAAAAGAAGTTGGATTGCTTTCTTGTTTCTAAGTCATTTTAGAATAACGTAGAAGTTGATCTCTAATTTGGTCTGTAGCTATTAGAAAACATTGAAATGTGCCGTTGGTGTTTGTAATTTACTTGTGTGTCCAGGCACTATAAAACTCAAAAACCCATTTCAGAAAACCTCGCATCTGTCCTCTCTTTCTCTCCGAAGTTTCTGTCTTTGGGTATTTCTGGGCTGCCATGTCGGAAAAGCTTATGCATGCGGTTCAGTATGACGGCTATGGTGGAGGAACTTCTGCTTTGAAGGTTCTTTCTTTATCTCTGCTCCATATCTTTTACCAATGCTATTTTGTAAGTAGACCACTTGGTGTGTGAGTGTGACTCTGAATATGTGAACAATGTTGAACCTTGAAACCCAAGAGAAGTTCTTAGCTTTATAAATTTGGATGAGATAACTTTGAAACAAGACCTATATAAGAAGAACTGGGTTTTTAAGATCGATTTGAGACAATCTTACTGCAATTTGCCTCTCCCTGGCTGATAATTTGTAGGCTTTGATTGCATCAAAATATGGGTTACAAGATTGATATCCCCCAAGGCAAATAGAATGTGCTGCATGGTTGAGTTGAAGTTGTGGAAAGATTTGTTGTTGTAAACTTGATATTGAAGTTGCTTGTGCTGAACTGCTGATATCTTTAGATTGATATATACAATAATGGAGAAAGTGTTGATGCTGACTCGATTGTGAATCTATTTTTGTTGCAGCATGTTGAGGTTCCAATCCCAATTCCATTAAAAAATGAGGTTTTGCTGAAATTGGAGGCAGCTAGTCTAAATTCGGTTGATTGGAAAATTCAGAAAGGCCAGCTCCGTCCTCTTTTTCCGTACAAATTTCCTCATATACCACGTAATTCTGTTTTCCCTGTGATACCGATGCGTCTCTTTGTCATCTGAACGTATGGCTCAATGCCATATATAATTATATATACTATCTCTTGTTCTTGTTAAACTTTCTTGAATTTGTGCCGGAGAATAACTAAGTTTGTAATAGCTACCCGGGGTATTCATAGAGTGGCCAGTAGGCATCTAACATATATACTAGTATTGATTCTTGTCAGGTGAATTGGTTAGGTTCTGAACTCTGAAGCGACTTATACATTTAGAAATTAGAATGCATGGATGACATCTTTCTTAGCTTGACAATGAGTCGTATGATTTGGTTTAATATGATGAAGTCTTCTATGCTGCTCGGTTGATTTTTATCTGTGCTTGATGACAATGTTTGCAACAGTAACAGACGTGTCTGGAGAGATTATAGAGGTTGGAGAAGCAGTCAAAAAGTTCAAAGTGGGAGACAAAGTTGCGATAATGCTCAACCCACTTGTACGTGCGTACAATTTCTATCTTTCTTAAACATAAGGACTGTTATGCTTAGAAAAATCTGATAAAAAGCTCACTTGTTTGTTGCTGGTGCATATTGTAGTATGGAGGTGGGTTGGCTCAATTTGCTGTCTCTAATCAGAGACTGATGGTCGCTAGACCGCCTGAAGTTAGTGCAGCTGAAGCTGCAGGCTTACCTATTGCCGGCCTCACAGCACACCAGGCTGTCACCCAAGCTGCAGGGATCAAGCTCGACGGAACTTCCCAGAAGCAAAAGAACATATTGGTCACTGCTGCCTCTGGTGGAGTCGGTCACTATGCAGTTCAACTAGCAAAGCTTGGAAATGCTCATGTCACCGCTACCTGTGGAGCTCGCAACATTGAATTAGTGAAGAGCTTAGGGGCAGATGAGGTTCTTGACTACAAGACCCCTGATGGGGCAGCTCTCAAGAGCCCGTCTGGCCGCAAATATGATGCCGTGATCCACTGCACAACTGGCATTCCTTGGTCAACTTTTGAGCCAAATTTAAGTGCAAAAGGGAAGGTCATAGACATCACTCCTAGTCCAAGTACATTCTCTGGTTGTCTTATAAAAACGCTAACTTTCTCCAAGAACAAGCTGGTGCCACTTATGTTGTATCCCAGGGGAAACAACTTGGCTTATCTTGTAAATTTGGTGAAGGAAGGAAAACTGAAGACAGTGATCGACTCGAGGCATCCTTTGAGTAAGGCTGAAGATGCTTGGGCTAAGAGCATCGATGGCCATGCTACTGGGAAGATCATTGTTGAGCCTTAAGTAGATAAGGTGTACATAATGTGGTGCATAATGTAAAAGTTCCATGTTTCATAGAACAAGGGATACTTGGATGTGTGTGTGTGTTTACGTTGATTTGATATGTACATCATTTAATATTGTAAATGGGGTTACGTTGATTTGATATGTACATCATTTAATATTGGATGTGTGTGTGTGTTTACGTTGATTTGATATGTACATCTGGGTCTAATTGTTCAGCCTCTTCAATCTCTTCATTTTCTTGGGCCTTCGTTAAAACGTACTGCATCTTCAATCAAAAATGCATATCTGGTTTCGCCATTCATCTTACTCTGGTTGGATAGAAAAGAACTGTTGTGGATTTCTTCATCGGCTCCTGTCCTTTCGGCATATATCTACTATAATAAAAAGGGAAGCCCCTCTGTGGTGTCATCGGCACATCAATAAGAGGACAAACTACGCAAGAAACTCGGGCAACAAGTTCCTTCTCCTCTATTGTTTTTTTGAAAATGATGCCAACCAACGCTTGTAACCCTTGACTGCAGTTTCGGTATAACTTGCTATAAGCGCAGCTTGACTCTCATCCTCCATCTTTTTCAGTTTCTGTTCCTCTCTCTTTCTCAATTCGTTTCCTTTTTTCTTCCTCGCCCTCTTCCGGCTCCTCGTGTTCCTGTTCGTGTTCGTGGTCGTGTTCTTGTTCTTGTTCTTCTGCCACATGCTCCTCCTTGTTAAAATGAGGAAGGGTTTATAGGTTTACTGGATAGCAAGGTAGGACAGTAGTTTTAGGAGCTAAGATTGAAAGGGGTTTGGTTGAAAGAGAATGGCTAGCTATGAGAAAGAGATGGTTTTAAACAGGGGAGAAAGATAACTTTGTTTATATGGGAAGTTTTACAACTTCTTGTTATCTGAAAATTACAGTACTCATTGCCTACAAGCCTATTTATAGGTTTTGATCACCGACTTTACTTAGCTGTCTTACATACATGATTATTCTAGACAACACTATTTTAAGTTACAATAATACTGTAACTTTCTAGACTCAACTTAACCGACTCTAGCTAAGTAAATTCTAGAGCTATCTCCCACTAGCTAATTGTTAAACTAATCTAGTATATTCAATGAGCATTACCTCTTTCAACACTCCTCCTTAATGCGCATTGAAGATACTCCAAGCAACCTTCGTAGTAGTTCAAACCTTGATCTTGGGAGTGCCTTTGTGAATATGTCTGCAAGTTGTTCTTCTATCTTGCAGTACTCGAGCTCTATCTTCTTGTTGGCTGAGACTTCTCTTAAGAAGTGATATTTGATGGCAATGTGTTTTGTCCTGCTGTGGAATACTGGATTCTTTGCCATTGCTATAGCTGATTTGTTGTCGACAAGAATCCTTGTTGCTTTCACTTGTTTTTCTCCCATATCTTTGAAGATTCTTCTTAGCCATATTGCTTGGCATGCTGAGTTTGCTGCTGCAACATATTCGGCTTCAGATGATGATAGAGCAACCCTTTCTTGTTTTCTTGAAGACCACGAGAATACACCAGACCCGATCGTAAATGCGTATCCGGAAGTGCTATTCATATCATCGACAGAGCCAGCCCAATCACTGTCAGAATATCCAAACAACATGGACTCCAACGTAGGCCTATACCAGATTCCGTAGTCGACAGTGCTTTGTAGATATCTCAAGATTCTTCTTGCTGCTCCATAATGTATTTGACTTGGAGTTTGCATGAATCTTGATACAAGGCTTGTTGCGTACATAATATCGGGTCGAGTGGTAGTCAAATAAAGTAGGCTCCCAATGAGACTTCGGTATGAGGATGCATTTGCTTTAGGAGATCCATCTTCCTTCTTGAATTTCTCATTGGTGATGAGTGGAGTAGCCACACCTTTACAGCCATTCATTTTGAATTTCTTCAAGAGATTCTCTGTATACTTCTTTTGACATATGAAGATCCCTTCTGGTTCTTGGTTGATCTCAATACCGAGAAAGTAATGCATCAAGCCAAGATCACTCATCTCAAATGTCTTCATCATGTCTTCTTTGAACTCTTGAAGTATTACTTCATTATTTCCTGTATAGATAAGATCATCAACGTAAAGAGAAACAATGAGAATAGAGTTACCTCGAGTTTTTGTGTAGAGAGTTGGTTCACTCATGCTCCTCCTGAATCCGGCATTGATGAAGTATTTGTCGATGCGGCTGTTCCATGCTCGTGGTGCTTGCTTGAGCCCATAAAGAGCTTTCTTTAATCTGAACACTTTGTTTTCTTTTCCTTGCTTTATGAAGCCTTGTGGTTGCTCAACATAAATTTCTTCTTCAAGTTCTCCATTTAGGAATGCCGACTTGACATCAAGTTGATGAATCTTCCACTGCTTCTGGGCTGCATATGCTACCAGTGCCTTAATTGTGTCGAGTCGTGCAACTGGCGCGAATGTCTCATTGTAATCTACTCCTGGCTGCTGCGAGTAGCCCTAAGCTACTAACCTTGCTTTATATTTTTGTATTGATCCATCAAGATTATATTTGGTCTTATATACCCATTTAACACCTACTATATCTTTATTTGATGGACACTCTACCAATTCCCACGTTTCATTTTTCTCAATTACTTTAATTTCTTCTTCCATTGCTTTCCTCCAGTTTTCTTCTTTTACTGCAACTTCAAAACTCTCAGGTTCTATAGTCATGAAGTTGCAAGTTTCATAAATATCTCTAAGTGTCTTTACTCTTCTAGGTGGTGACTCTGGAGCAGAAGAGTCATCTTCTATTAAAGGAAGAGTAGAAATAGACGTACCTGGAGGATCTTGACCAGCATCAACATCTTCTTCTTGAAGCTCTAATGGAGGACTCTCACTCCTTGCCCTGAAGCTTTCTTTCTTCTCTACTTTTTCTTGGTCCCAATTCCAGGAAGCCGATTCGTCGAACTTGACGTCTCTACTGATCATGAATTTCTTTGTCTTGGGATTATAGATACGGTAGCCTTTAGATTGTGAACTGTAGCCGACAAAGATGCCAACTTCAGATTTTTCTTCCAACTTATGCCTTTTTACTGCTGGAATGTGCACATAGCATATACTCCCAAAGACTTTGAGATGTTTTGCTGTTGGCTTCCTACTGCTCCAGGCTTCAATTGGTGTCTTGTCCTTTAGAGCTTTTATAGGACATCTATTCAATAGATACACTGCTGTATTTACTGCCTCTGCCCAAAATTCTTTTGGCAGGCCTTTTTCATATATCATCGACCTTGCCATCTCCATGACAGTTCTATTTTTTCTTTCCGAGACTCCGTTTTGTTCAGGAGCATAGCCCACTGTCAATTGGTGCTCTACTCCTTCTTCATCGCAGAACTGTTTGAATTGATTAGAGGTATATTCCTTACCTCTATCACTCCTTAGCACTTTGATATAGCGGCCACTCTGCTTTTCAACATGGTTCTTGAACTTCTGGAAAGTCTTGAAGACTTCAGACTTCTCCTTTAGAAAATAGACCCATGTCATCCGTGTGAAATCGTCTATAAATATGATGAAATACTTGCTTCCTTCGAGAGATGCAGTCCTCATAGGCCCACAAACATCTGTATGCACCAGCTCCAAGAAATTCTTTGCTCTCCAAGCTTTTCCTGATGGGAAGGCATTTCGATGTTGCTTGCCAAGTTGACATCCTTCACAAACATCTTCAGTCTCCCTTATGCTTGGTAAGTCTCTCATCATATTCTTCTGTGAGAGAATCTTTAGTGCATGTAGATTAAAGTGGCCAAACCGCTTGTGCCATAGCCATGTATTATCTTCTTCAACTCTCATGGCCATGTGTTCCCATTTGAATGGAAAACTACGATTCTCCATATTTATCTTGAACATCATTCTTCTTCTCTTATCATATATTTTGCAGGAGTCTCCGGAAAATACTACAGTATATCCATTTTCCATCATCTGTCCTACACTTAGAAGATCATGCTCCAAGCTGGGAACTAATAAAACATCATGAACATATTTAGTTCCTTTATTAGTGAGGATAGAGATCGTACCTTTGCCTTTTGTCTCTACCACATCTCCATTTCCCATCTTTACTCTCGACTTCTTGGAAGTGTCGATTTTGGTGAAGATGCTCTGGTCTCCTGACATGTGGTTGCTACAGCCGCTGTCAATGTACCACTTCCGGTTCTTGTGCTCGGTTGCGGAGTGACACGTATAGAAGAGCTGCTCGTCTTCTTCATTCTCTTCGGAGAAATTTGCTTGGTGATTCTTCTTTAGTCGGCATTCTTTCTCTGTGTGACCGAATCTGCTGCATTTTTTACATTTTGGTTTCCCACGAAACCAACAATCTTTTTCAAGGTGACTCTTTTTATTGCATATTCCACAAGCTGGACTAGTTTTCTCCTTCTTGTTTCCCTGATACTTAGATCTATCTCCTCCTCTAGAAAAGTCTACTGACTTTTTCTTTTTAAGATTCTGAGATTGGAGATTGAGTTTAGATTGGAATGCATTTTCTATAGGGCTTTCATTCCGACTACTCAATCTTTTTTCGAAAGCTTCGAGAGAGCCAGTTAGTTCCGTTACCGACAGAGTTGTTAGATCATTAGATTGTTCGATAGCGATTACTATGGGATCATATTTTTCTGTGAGGCTAATTAGTACTTTTTGCACTACTCTAGTCTCACTTATACTTTCTCCATAGGCTCTCAATTGATTAACTATATCCTTGAGTCTGGAATAGTAATCTTTTACCATCTCAGAATCTTTCATCTTCAAATTCTCTAAATCTCTTCTCATGGTTTGTAGTTTAACAGCACGTACCTTGGCATTTCCTTGAAACTCCTCCTTCAACAGATCCCAAGCTTGCTTTGCTGTTGTAGCTCCCATGATCCGTGAGAAATTTGCATCGTCAACTGCTTGCTGGATGACAAAAAGAGCATTGGCATCTCTTTGTCTCTCTTTCTTCTCCTGCCTTACTTGCTCCACCGTGGGATTCTCTGGCAAACCTTTCTCTACAATATCCCATAGATCTTGGGATATGAAGTAAGTCTTCATTTTGATGCTCCAAAAGTCATAGTTCTCTCCGGAAAAGATCGGAAGAGAAACAGATGCTTGGTTGGTGTTTGATGTGGACATGGCGGAAGACACAAAGCAACGCCCCGAATATGACCGGAACTGCTCTGATACCACTGTTAAAATGAGGAAGGGTTTATAGGTTTACTGGATAGCAAGGTAGGACAGTAGTTTTAGGAGCTAAGATTGAAAGGGGTTTAGTTGAAAGAGAATGGCTAGCTATGAGAAAGAGATTGTTTTAAACAGGGGAGAAAGATAACTTTGTTTATATGGGAAGTTTTACAACTTCTTGTTATCTGAAAATTACAGTACTCATTGCCTACAAGCCTATTTATAGGCTTTGATCACCGACTTTACTTAGCTGTCTTACATACATGATTATTCTAAACAACACTATTTTAAGTTACAATAATACTGTAACTTTCTAGACTCAACTTAACCGACTCTAGCTAAGTAAATTCTAGAGCTATCTCCCACTAGCTAATTGTTAAACTAATCTAGTATATTCAATGAGCATTACCTCTTTCAACACTCCTGTTCCTGTTCCCATTCCTCTTCTTTCAATTTCTCATTCTCTACTAGACAATTTCTAAACCACTCAGCTTGAATCTTCCTACGCATTTGTTGTCGCTTCTCCCACTTGTCTTCCATTCCTGGCTACAACTCACGTAATTCTTTCCTTGCGACCGCTGCCCATAAATCTAGCTCCTTCTTCATCTTACCTGTGTATTCTCTACAGCACATATAACTTGGTACCTTGGACTTCTCCTCCTTCTTCTTCCTGTCCTCCTCCTCCTTCTTCTTCATCATATGTTTACTAACAGATTGCTTCTCCTTTTCCAAAGTTAGTGTAGATAACTTGTGGCGTATTATCTTGATTTGCTGGGGGAGTTTTCATTACATATGTTCTCGCTTGAAGCACCAGCATCATACAGCCGCTGGGAAATCGCTCTAGCTTCCTCGCGAGCTGGTATTGGAAAATCAATATCCATCATCATTGTGGCCATCCTCTGAGTATGAGTGATGATAAAATAAGAGCCGTGCCTTTTCTTTTATAGATGAAGGATTGAATCTTTCCTTTTCAAACCAGGTTTTCCTAGTGTATCCGGATAAATATGTTAGCCTGTCTTCAAACGAGTATTTCGGGAGTTGTAGAGCTCAGAAAATTAAGATCTTATACTCGTTGAAAAGAGTACTTTAAGAGCTTTCCAGAAAGATGTAACATCACTATATTTGGAGTTGAATTGCATCTTTGATGATTTTTTGAAGTTAGATGAGCTGACAGGCAGATCTTCCTCTCCCTATTAGGAGTAGGGAAGGGGAAATGCACTTTTCTAATAAAGGCCTTAGATGGTTGACTAAAATCTTTGTAATAACTTTATACGAAACATTACACAAACTAATTGGTCTGAAACGATTCACATTTTCCGAGTTTTCTACTTTAGGAATTAGGGCAATGTTCGTATGGTTAAGAGTCCCAAGATCGATAATATTTTCTAGAAAGTGTCGCGCAAGATTGTATAATGAGGCCTGGATTTTTGTCCAATTTTTTTGGAAGAATTGCTTCCTGGTTGTTGTGACCTGATACTTGCTTATTGTTGTACAGAAAGTGGCCTCTAGTTCTCAGGCTCCTAAAACTCCTAAGAGTCCAGGAAATCAGCAACTCCAAAAGGTTCTTCTTTTATTACTTTTCTTATTATCAAAACATTGGATTTGAATACTCAAAAGAGTGAGAACTGTTAATGTACCAATTGCTGCCCAGCCGTCATGACAAGCTCTGTCAAAGAGGAAGCCTAAACAGGTCAGTGTTAGTTTTCTTGTTGTCCACTTGAAGACAACAATTTTTGTTGGTTTTATTCATGACCTGCTTTGCATTGGCAAACACTGAGGTAGTTTTTGATGTTACAAGATGGGGGACCTAGGACAAAAGGCCAAAAATGCTAAGGGATACGATGCCGGTTAGTGTGAAAACTCGAAAGCTCTTTGCATGAATTAACTTTTCCCAATAAATGTGGAAACTTAACTAGTAATGGTCGCCGGGGTTAGAAATCGCCGGGGTCTTAGAATGCAGGTAATGGTCAACAGTGTTCGGTTTCTAGTGGATATCTATCAATTTGTGTTTCTTCTCATTTGAACATGATAAGTGCTCAAGTGTTGTTGATGTAGGGAACCATTGATTTGCTCAAGTAGTCAAGCTACTGAGTTGCTTGTACCGGCTTTAAATTTGAAACCCGTTTTTTATTTTTATTTTTAAGAAGAGATTGTAACACATAATTGATAAATGCGAAGGCATAGTATACTGGGTATAATATTTTTCATCTACACATAGTCGTCATACAATGGATGGTGTACTGGTAACCTGCTGTTTAAACTTGAGTTGTGATCTGCAGCTACACCCGTTTAGCTTTAGAGCGTACATGATACATGTGAGCTAAATCCTAACTAATCGCTCTCCGCCGCAACGAGCTCCACGCGTCCTCTCCCAACTAATCGCTAGCTTTCAACAGCAAACTCGGATTAACGTTTGGCAAGAAACCGCCGTTATACGACCGACCATTCTTGGATTATCCAAGCCCAAACAACCCAATTACCTTTGTGAACTTGGACTTGCCCCAATTATCCAAGCCCAAAAAACCCAGTTGGTCACTTCGTCTTCTATGACTTACAGATATTAATAGCTCCAAAACTCATATATTCAATATGCTGTGCTCAAAACCAGTTCTAAAACGAAACGCATAAAAAGGTGCTCTAACGGATGATCAGTCAGGGATGCTCATAAAGACACTGGTTGTTTAGTTACCAATGATAAATGTTTTAAAACGTTATACGTGAAGGTGACGTAAAAAATTGATAGCCTCACATATGTCAAAAAATGTGGCGTGAAACGAGTAAAATGTATAAACTTTTTAAATAAAATATATATGCTGAAAATTCAATAAACCTAAGTATTTTAGTTTCAAAGTCTAAAAAATTTGAAAGTTCAAACATAAAAAATCAGAGTCACAAGTATAAACATAAATATTAGATAAACTTCATGCTTCACATTCATCATTTTCATCTAAACTTGATACAGTACTCAGTTGCGACTCAATATATACAATAATATCATTAATAGAATTAGCTTTATTTAATTTAAATTTATAAATTTATAAATTAATATATTTTTAATTTCTTTTAATCAATAAAACAACATCATTTTAAAACAAATACAAAAAGTGACAGATTTTTAAGCCTTTTAAGCTTTTTTCATCTATTTTTAAAGCCTTTTAAGCTTTTTAAGTTTTTTGCCCATAATACATTAATCTAACCCGATTTTTGTTAAACCTAGTCTTAACACAGAAAACGTGTAACCTTTTAAAAAATTGACAATGATCTTCAACTGAGAAGACTATAAGAAGGCATGTCTTCAATCCGCCAAACATCCCCATCAGTAATTCCCTCAACATTTGAGCTCGAGTTGATTTCGATCAAAACATCCTGTGAGACAGAATTTGCATCAAATGCTTTTCAAATTGGTAACTCAACTCAGGAGTTGATTGCTAGCCTCCAATTTAAGTGACTCTTACGAACTATATACAGATCAAGGATTCTTAAATTGAATTCCATGTATGTAGCATTTCTCTCCGGCCATTTTGTCCATAACCATGAATGCGACGCAATAAAGAAAGTCAAAAGCCCACTTACTGTACGACATTTACTATATATAAAACCTGAGTCTGCTTCACTGTTTCTCAGCGGGTTTTTAGTAAATTTTGCTTGCTTCTATGGGTATTATGTCATTTGGCTTCATTTATCTCAAATTTAAGGAATGAAATATCGATAATATTTCCGATATTTTCACGATATTTTCGTTTTTTGACTTCCCAATAATCCTACATGTATCTTTATCTCATCCAATTTTTCCTGAAATAATCGATATTTCACAATATATTGCCGAAATACTTGATATTTTGATTTTATAACTTTGTTGACAAGATAAAATTCAAACAATAAATTCCACAACAGCCCAACACGCCATGACCCAAAACCTAATTAAATAGTTTGGAATTAAACTTACAAAACATAAAGTTGCAAGACTGGAGTTTCAACTCCCAAACTTTTGTAAGTTAACTTAAACCTTTAAGCCAAGGAGCTAAGACTCTTATCTGTTTCTTTGTTACCTATTTTGATATATATACTGGAATTTGAATTTGAATTCTTTTCCCTTTTTATTTTCCTAAAATTTGAGTCTCCGTCATTAATTATTCCGTTTAAGAATTCTCTAACACAATAGATCTTCTTATTCCATACACCAAAACCAAAATAACTCTACTAAAATTTCTTATTTCTTATGATATACAAAACAATATAGGAAAGACAGGATAGCGTAACCTTTCTTATCAGTTTAGCTATTGAACACTTAGTACGTAATAATTCATCTAACATTATCATAATTTCATATGTCCCAATGCTTAATTTATATTTTTTTATATATAAATAAGGTACATAATTGATCATATAAGAACCTAATGAAGTTTCAATATAAATTTTCATGTATTTCTCTTAATTTCCGTCGATTTCGTCCAATTTTTTACTAGATCGATATTTCCGTCAAAATATCCGTATTTTAGATCGTCGATATCCGATATTTTACTCCTTGCTCAAATCTGACCTCTTTTTCACGATTGTAATCACTGCTTTCTCCAGCGAAGTACTCGGTCTCTCTCGCTCTCTATGTCGTCAGTGGCAGCCAAGTGCTTCAAATCGATGATGACCGAGGAGCCGCTTCAGGGAAGTAGAAATCATCTTGGATGACGACCAAGGTGGAGACTGCGTCAATGTCAAGACCACCTTGGCTGTGGTTCGCTAAGTGTTATGACGTCATTTTTCGGTGACTTTGTCTAACAAGATTTCCGAGCCAATCTACAAGGTGTGCAAATTTTTGGTGACTTTAATAGCTTGAATTCAATTTTGATTTCATTTTCACTTTGATTTCATTTCGTTTTTTATTACAGCCAAAGTTAATTTAAAGGGGAAAGGGCTCAACGTACTGGTTTGGGACTCCAAGTCAATATGTTTAGCTTAAAGTAGTTTTTGAGTGAACAGTAGAATTTGAGGTTAATGTGTTCAAGCAATTTGCATGTTGGATTTTATCGAAATTGGGAATATGACACATCCGGTTCCTTTGAAAGTGACAAGATGATGTTTCTCATCTTCGTATGTTCTTATCTTTGCAGTGAGCTTGAGATCAGAGTTTACTTCAATTAAGTCAAATAATATATTATCACTTCGTGCCAATAGCACTGAATATGTTAGCAGCGAATTTTTTTTGGTGAAATTGTAATTCATTTTTTGTTGTAGTTGAGATAAAATTGATCATGTCGGGCCACTTCAAGACTGCAACTTACAACACGCCTCTTATTAGAAGTTTACTGTTTTTTTAATTAAATATATATATATATTGTAAAGTTGAACAAAGCTTTATGGTGGTAGCAATATGTTGAAAGAAATGGAATTTAAAGATTTTCATTACAAGATATGATCATATGAAAATGTGGTCGTGCTTTGACAGATATCATGTCCTTAAGTTGGTGGTGTATACCTTTATGAAATTTTTTGGTGTTCATACAATAAGTCTACTTAGAAGGACTATTTGTTTTTTCTCTCATCAAGTTTCATGCTTGCTCTCTGAGTTAAGATGTATTTGGAAACAAAGTTCTTTGCTTTCTTCTGTTTTAAAATAATATACATATAGTTAGCTCTAATATGAAATTTTGAAGTTTAGAGGCTTACATGTCTGTCTTGGTTTATCGGTTGGACATGCCTATTTTTGAACTGTGTTGGGTGAGGTTTGTAAGGAAACTCATGGCTTTCCTAGCTTCTTGACTTATTTTAATTTATGGTTTTACTGCTTTAAGTTTTGTTTTAATATTCACGGTAGTCTACTTGACAAAACTATCCTCTTAAGTACTTTACATATTGCAATTGCTTTTCCAGATTTGCAGTTCATAGGTATACATTTCTATTCCTGGTTTGCAATAATTCACAAAGGATAACTGTGTCTGGCTATGCGACAAATATTAAAAAATATGAGTTTTAATGCAGGCCAAATCAGATTACTTTGAATCTCTCTTCGCTTCATCTGGCAACATCTTTTTGGAAAATCAGACAAGTTTATGATTTAGTTTGTATCTCATATTTTTATTTTATAATGTGTACTAAACTAAAGATTGTAATACATAATAGGTAAGTTAAGTACATGATTTGTAATATATGTTACATTTACCTATGTTAAAAGTATTTTTAATCAAACAAATATGTGGTAATACCAATTTTACTCATTGTCCGCGCCGAGCGCACGAGCCTTCTTTCTGGTAAGAATAAATTGGTGTCGAGGATTGATAGTGCATGCAGTGGTGTACTTAGAAATTCGACTGAACCGTGTCAAATTTAATAGTAAATTATACATAAAATATATAAAAGAATTTCATTAATCACTATTATCAATATCAACATATAAATAGGTTTTTATTCACAAATAGATGTTATCCTTGCCTATATAAGAGATAAATAATTATGGATTAATCTATAACATAATTGATTTTGATTAAATATAGGAAGTAAAAATCAATTTTCAGAATATTGAATAATGATTGATTCTGATAATGGCCGGAATCAAGCCAAGTCATAGATAATGTTAATGAATTTCTTGATCTTTCTAATTAATTTCAGGAAATGAGGCGTGCCATTTTGGTGATAATTACCATATGCAATTTGAAAATCAGACTTTTCGATCTAATGAACTGCATATTTGCATATAACAGGAAATCCATGTTTCCCTTGCTACGTCCTCCGGGAAACCTAGTCTAATGTTAGGAGTGGTACGGCGCTGATTCTGGTCGACGCCGAAAATATTGAGTATGTTGAGTCTGAGGTGAGGTTGTTTGGGGGGAACAAAAATTTTGATCTAATGAATTGCATATTTGCATATAATAGGAAATCCATGTTTCCCTTGCTACGATCGGGAAACCTAGTCTAATGTACGGAGTGGTACGGCGCCGAATCTGGTCTCTGGAATTATTGAGTATGTTGAGTTTGTTGGATATAAGGTTGTTTGGAGGGAACAACGCGGTGTTGATCTAGCAACGGTGGCTACAATGGTGGAGACCTTGGCTGGTGACCTGGCTGGGAGCAAGGCTATGGGCGAGAGTGAATTGAGGCAAGAGGTGGCCAAGATGAGGTCATCTCAAAGGAGGAAGAGAGCGACGATGGGCTCAAGGTAGATTCGGGCAAAGACTATCGTGAATGGTGGTGGCTGCAAGGGAGGCCGATTTTAGGCCCATAATTATGAGCTAATTATGTCTCTAGTCCCATGCTTATTACTTGCCTTTTATCAATAAAGCATTATTTTTATAATGTTTCCTTGTTATAATAGGAAAGTGAGAGTTGACACAAAAACGCTATATGATATGGGAATTAATCACATTTTGGAGAAGCCGAGCGCATTTTCGAAACCCTTGGAGAAGATGGAGTAAAAGGATAAAAGGTCAACTCCGATTGGTCAACAGTCAACTCCGGCAAGTCATCACCGGTCAATGGCAAGGTCAAGTCAAGTTAGGCCAAGGCCTAAAGAGTCTAAGTCCACAAGGAAGATATTTTGAGAGATGGATGCACATGCAAGAGCCACATAACTTGGGGTAAGTCATACATTTAGACCACCCGAAAGCCTAAAGTTTTGGATTATGTCTAAGCATCTAAATTTAAATTTTAAAACACCAAAATATCTCCCTTAGATAGCTTGGGTCGAGCTCCCCTCATCACACACACACACACACACATCTCACATCATTTCTCACTTCTACATAGTTTTAGCATCTTTCCTTAGCTCCCAACTTTTCCATATCTCTTTAGCTTTCTCCTCCACCTTAAACACCCTCTCCATCACCACTAAATCAGCTCCATAAGGTAGAGCTATCTTGGCCCCCCCTCCCCATCTCACATCTACCTCAAGTTGGATGCATTTGGGAGCCTAGAAGATGGAGTTTGAAGACCAAGGATGACTTAGCTTTCTTGGGAGTTCTTAGGTTATCTCTACATCTCTCTATCTCTTCAATTATGTATCTAAACTTGCTTTACATTATGCTTAGTGAGTAGTTGCTTTTTGGTAAACTCTAGCCAATTTGATGTACATACAATTATGTTTTGAGTTATGAAATTGAAATTGGTTTAGTGTACTACATGTTGTGAATGAGTTTGATAGCCTGTGATGTGATTGTGGTATGTTTGCATGTTGAAATTGAATCAATGTTTTCATATCCATGTCTTAGCCATGACTAAGTTGAGATATGTTTAGGGAAGCTAAAAACGAACTTTAATGAACTAGTCACTCACCTAAGGAAGATAAACATGTAAATGACTTAGGTTGCATTTGAGAAGATGAGCTTAAGGTTTGGTTTCATTGGGTTTGAGCATGGACCGAAGCCTTCTTGAAGTCCAAATGACTAAAGGAGCTTCGGTTAAGCTTACATTGACTCAAATGGGCTTTGTAGCTAATCGTTACTTCTTCTAATTCATGTTCTTAAAGGTGTGGATTAGGAAAGTTATTAGAACCTACTTTCATGTCCTCTAATTGGAACTTAGGAAGAAAATTCATTCACATTCATCATAAGTGAACACATATTGAACTCATTAAGCATGTGGTATGATTAGGATACGATTCGTAAGTTAGTTGCATTTTAATTTTGGTTTGCTTTATATTTGAATGTTGGAATGGAACACTTCTAGTGCTCTAATGGCCTAGGAGATTCAGTTTACAGCTAATGGTGACTCGAAAGGATCACAAATTGGACAAACACGTATAAATCAGACTGAACTCATAACTTGGATTTTGTTGGTACATTGAGTTGGCTAGTGGCGGCGGCATCTCCAGCCGACCAAATATTTACATTTTTTTTCTCTTACTTTATGTTTTCACTTAATTTAGTTAGTAGTAAACAATAAATCAACCTTTTGTTTAACCACTCATTGTAGTTCAACTATCCCTTACAATGCTAAGTCTCTAAATGACTTAGTCTTGTGAGATACACTTCCACATCTTGCTTTAGTTTTAGTGTCATGTCTTGTGTCTAGTTAATCCGTGATTTAATGTGCTTAATCGAGTCAAGCTAAGATGTTTAAGTAGTCAATCCTCGTGGGTTTGACACTCGATTTCCTTACAAACACTATAACTTGACCCCGTATACTTGTGGGTGGAAATAACTCTTTACACTTATGGGCTAGTTCTTAGTGCATACAGTGTGTAGGAATAGACTTCTCAAAAAAAATTTGGTGCGGTTGCCAAGGATTAGGCTCATCTTAATTCCTTAGCTTCGAATGACCTTGATTGCGGTAAAACCGGACATTTTGCTTAATCATTGTTTATGAGCTTGTAGTTTTCTTCATTTTATGACTTAGATCTTTGTTTTCATTGTCTTTGATCTCTAAAATACTTTGGTAGGTAGCTTAAGTGTGAACTTGTGTTATACTTGAACTTTCTAACCATTTGCAGGAAACACAGTTTGACCTGTCGAGACATTATCTCAACCTGTCAAAATTTGTCTGAAATAGGGATAAAAGCATCCCTTTCGACCCATCGAAGCTTGACTGTGTTTAAAAGTGTCATTTTGGCCCATGTTCACTTGCTTTAGCTTATCTATATTCTTGGAAGCATATCTAATTAATGTCTTAATTTCAAGCATAGTAGTTAGTGTGTCTAAATCTAGCAAAATTAATTTTTCCTACACCCTAGATCATTAGGACTTTATCACATTTGAACTCTTAGAGTTCTCATTGATATTTCCTTTGGGGGGGGGGGGGGGGTGGTGTCAAAGAAGTACCATGGAAGGGAAGACCCTCAGAGATTTGAGTCACCTTAGGAGTTTGGACTAATATCTATCGGTTTCTTAGTGTGTTTTTAGGTTTCATGCCTTTCAATCCTCTTTTTGAGGAAGAATTCATCATGGACAAGGACATCATTGAAGCAAGACCTTTGAGGGTTAGTGTTTTACCATCTTTGTCAATGCATATTGGTTGCATTGTTCTTCACCTTTAGCAGGCGAATCCTTTGAAATCAAATCTAATTTTCTCCAAACCTTACCAATCTTCATGGGACATCTACATTCCAATCCTTATTCTCACTTGTTGGAGTTCGATGAGGCATGTACAAGGTTCAATATCTGAAACATGGATCTAGGGCAATTGAAGCTTTGAGTATTTCCTTCGAGTTTGCTGGATAAGGCAAATATATAGTTCAACAAGCTTGCTCCTAACTTGATTCACTCATGGGAGGTGATGCAACACAAGTTCATCACCAAGTATTGTCCACTTGGGAAGATAAATGAGAGAATGACAAGGTTTATGACATTTTTTGAGGAAGATGAAGAGTTGTTCTATAAGACTTGGGAGCATTTCAAGGAGCTTGAGTATGGGTGCCCTAACCACAGTCAAATCCAAGATATGTTATTGTCACTTTTCTACCAAGGATTATATATGGAGACGAGAAAGAAGGTTGGCAATGCATATGGAGGAGATTTCATGGAAAAAACCGTGGAGGAGGCACACATTCTACTTGAAAAGATGTTGGAACGGTCTTCCTTATCAGATGTCAAGCCCAATGTTCAAACACCGAAAATATCTAGGAGAGAAGCCATCCAAGCCAACTGGGAAAGTACTTATGAAGTCAAGGGAACTATGTATGTACAAGAAGATACCATCACATGACTTGAAGAGACCATGAACAAAAAGTTTGACCTTTTGTTGCAGCAAACTCGAAATGGAGGCTATGTTAATCATATTGTGGAGACTAGTATGGCACCTTGCATGATTTGTAAGAATGTGATGCATGAGGCTCCATGTTGCCCACATCAAGGAGACCATCCGAATACTATTAAGGAGTAGAAGCACATATCATTGGGTGCACAAATGAGTAATCCGGGTTGGCATACCAATCCTATTTTCTCATGGGATGATCCTAGTCAAGCCAACCTTTGTGGTCAAACAAATGGTCATGATTTCAAGCATGGAGGTACCGGAGTTACAAGGGATATTGAAGAGTATGTTAATGCTATGGGAGGCAACTCTTTTCAACCACAAACATCTTTCTCTTTAATACCACAACAAGCTCTGATGCAACAAGCACCTCCACCTCGAGGGGAATTGTCAAAGTCTAACTTAGAAGAGTTGATGACCAAGTTATTTTCATAACATGAGATGCTTCTTCAAAGAAAATTGGAAGTTCAATGAGCAGAGGACAAGAAGATATACTTGGATATCTTCAAGAGCTTAATGGAAGAGAACAAGGAGATCCGAAAGGAGAACCAATGTGCACTCCAGAAGATGAAGGAACAATTAAGTCAATTTACAAAGGCACATCAAGTTCCACAAGGTGGAAGGACGAATGAATTCCTGTCTTGCATAAAAGAAGATCAAAAGCATTAAGGTCAAGTGGTCAATGTAGTGTTAGCTACCGGAAGAAGATATGATGATTATGGTGATGCTCCCTTGGTAGAAAACGATTGTGAAAGTAATGATGAGGAGGGCCTAGACTCATCGGGTGAACCTAGCATACCTACCAGATTTGATAATGAAGCCAAGCGGAAGCATGAGGGTATCAAGACCTAAGCCGAGACTAAGGTGAACCCAGATGAACTTAAGTTCTTACCTTACGCAAATTATCATGAGCCGTAACGCAAAAGCCTTCAAGTTATTTAATGAAGCTCCACCGATTCTGGCACTACAAGCTTATAGTGTTGATATTGTGGAAAGCAACGCCAATGATGTTGAAGAAGTCAAGGCACCAAATAGGGGCATGAAATGCAAAAAGAAAATGAAATTGAAGCCGAACAAGCTTGAGAAACCGGCATTGGTAGTTAGTAGCAAGGTTACCTTGAAGAGCCTTAATCCCTTGAGGAGTGCTAATTACAAGTTTCTTGAGCTATGTCCCCAAGGAGTCATCCATTTGATAAATTTGAAGAATGGGAGAACTTTCAAGCTCTATGAGACACAAATTGAGGCTTTTGAGCCAAACACGAATTAGAGTACGGAAGTCTATCACTTTAAGGACCCAACCATGATGTTTTGAGATCATATATTCCTTCACTGACCGTGTTAACGTCGATAAACTTGAACCCGTGATGGCCGAACACCATTTGTATGTTAGAGGAATACGTGTGAGGTTGGAGGAGAATAGAACATAGTGGAATGAGTATAAAAGTCAAGAACTTAAAGAATGGCCAAATCTGAGTTTTTTTTTTTGGATTTTTTGGATAAGGAGTGATAATGACTTAGCCACCTACCTCACACTTTAGAATCAAATTGTCCCCAATTTGCATCAATCCACATAATAAACACAAGTGTATATAAGATAGCAAAGGAATCATCAAATCACATTTTATTTTCCTAACACTTGTCTCCATTGTAGTTGATAGGAATCATCAAATCACTTAAAGGGCCATATAGTCTCTAAGAAGTAATGAAGCTATTAGAGTCCTATCAACTACAATGGAGACATGCATACTAATCACATTTCAAAGGAAAACCATATTATAATCTAGCACATAACATGAGGGGACCTCACACTTAGAACTTGAACACCTTGGCATGAAATGATTGGAAACTTACAAAGGCATTTAGTTCATAGTAGCAAGTATCACAACATGTATCACACAAAGATTACCACATGCTAACATGACTCAAACTATACACTAAGCATCATTGTTCACTATACACATGTCATGCGAAGAAGTAAAGAGAGAGTAGAGAGAAAGATGATGCAAACGCTTTGCAGAGTGGCTACGTGCTCCATACACAAGAACATGTAAACCAATGAAGGTCAAGTTAGGCCTCGTCATCCAAAGGTGTATGTGCAATGTAAGGACCGGCAACAACGCATTCGAATTGAAAATGGTGTCAAGGGAAAGCTCGAAGGGGTATGCCATCAATTCCATAGCTCTTCGTCTTTACAAGTCAATCTTGGCAGGGCATTCCTCAACAGGTCAAAAATGGACACCAATATGGATAGGAGCGTCTTCTCGATGGGCCGAGATATGCCTTCGACATGTCGAAAAAAATTGCAGGTACGGGCAGGGGCATGCTCTAGACGGATCGAGGGGGACCTTTGACATGTCAAAAATTCCTAGAATGTAAGCCGCTATGGGTTGACCTGAAGGCTATCAATGCTTATCTCCATATCTCAAAATTCCAGGCTTCCTAAATTATTTCACCATCAACAAATACAAACAAGCAACAAGCATAGAAATTGAAAATGAGGTAAGAGATTAGGAATGCTCCCTCTTGAAGACCGAAAACATAGCATCCAAAGTCACCAACAATTACCAACATGCAAGATCAAGATTGGTCTTGCTTTCCATGCTAGGTATCCGTGACTTTCTTCGACATTGCTTCTTCCGGGTCACATGAGCATAACCTCTCTACTTCACACTTTATTCCTTGTAGCTCTCTCAATGGTATCCAGCCACATGTTCAAGTTTAACGAACTTAACATGGCCATGGCAGAGGGTAAAGCTTGAAAGCATCATGATGTGCAGAAGGTGCAAAAATTTCACCTCCACAACATGGTCACTCGGTGCTATTCCTTCCCAAGGCTTGATCCGGTGTTCATTCACCTTGAAAGTACTTCCATCTCTCAAATTTCTCAAAATCACTGCTCCATGAGGAAAAACTTCCGCAAGCTCAAATAGACCATTCCATCTAGAACTTAGCTTTCCAGGATGTAGAGAGAGTCTAGAGTTGTACAAAAGCATTTTCTTTCCCACAACAAGCTCCTTATGCCTCAAGCGATTGTCATGGTATTTCTTTGTCTTCTCCTTCTAGATTTTGGTACTCTTATAAGAAGCCTTAAGCGTCAACTTTTCAAGCTCCATGATGTCAAGATTTATTTGCTCCCCACTATCTGCCAAGTTCATATTCAATGTAGTGATTGCCCATCATGACTTGTGTTCAAGCTCCACCGGTAAGTGACAAGCTTTCCCATAGACAAGTCGATAATGGAACATGCTTATGGGAGTCTTGAAGGTGGTCCGGTATGCCGAAAGTGCATTATCAAGCTTTTGACTTCAATCTTTCTGGTTGGCACTCACGGTCTTCTTCAAGATACTCTTAAGTTCCCGGTTGATTATCTCTACTTGTCTACTCGTTTGGGGGTGATATGATGTTGTAACTTTATGAACAACCCCATACTTCTTCTATAGGGCCTTGAGCTTGTGGTTGATAAAGTGAAAACCCCCATCCCTTATGATGTCTCTTGGGGTTCCATGCCTCGTAAAGATGGAAAGCTTGAGGAACTTGGTCACCACCTTGCCATCATTGGTTGGCCAAGCCATAGCTTCCCCTCACTTGGAGACATAGTCCACCACCACTAAGATGTAGTACCTGTTATGTGAGCAAGGGAAAGGTCTCATGAAGTCAATAACCCATACATTAAAGATTTTGGTCTAAATGATTGTCTTTAATGGAATTTGGTCCCTTGAGTTGATCCTCCCAACTCATTGACACCGATCACATGTCTTTACAAAAGAATGGGCATCTCGAAAAAGGTTAGGCTACCAAAACCCGGCTTGGAGAACCTTATATGCAGTCTTGGAAGACACATGGTGTCCTCCACACTCAAGTGCATGACAAAAAGTGAGTACACTATACATCTCCTCATAAGGAACACATCTTCTAAGGATCCCATCTCTACCTTCCTTGTACAAATAGAGGTCATCTCAAATGAACTCTCGGCTAATTCTCCTCAACCTTTTCCTTCGGTCGCTTGAAAAGTGGGTGGGAATGAAGGTTCCTTTACTTGAGAGATAGTTGGAAATGTCCACAAACCATGGATAATTGAAAGTAGTAAGCACGTCTTTGACATGGAATAGTTTCTCATCCAGGAATTCATTATTCAAGTCACCATTTTCTTCCTTGAGTTGGAGGTGTGAGAGGTGATCCGCAACCAAGTTATGCTTCTCGGGGTTGTCCACAATCTCTAAGTTAAACTCTTGAAGTAGTAGCACCCATCTCAACAATCTTGCCTTAGACTTGGCACTAGGGAAGAGACTCTTGAGAACATTATGATCTGTATGCACAATGACTTTATAACCCACAATGTAACTCCAGAATTTGTCAAGAGAAAACACTATAGCCAACATCTCCTTCTCCATGGTGGTATAGTTCCTTTGTGCTGGATTGAATGTTCTTGAAGCATATTGGATTACACCCAACACGTTGCCCCTCCTTTGGCCTAACAACGTCCCCATGGAGTAGTCACTTACATCATACATAATTTCAAAAGGCAAACTCTAATCCGGCTTCTAATGCATGCTTGAGAGTCTCAAAAGCTTCTCCAAGCTCCGGAGTTATGTAGTAATTAGCATCCTTGGCTAAAATCCTTGATGAATCTTCTATAGAGCCCCGCATGCCCTAAAAAGCTTCAAACCTCCTTCACATTATGTGGGATGGGAAACTTCTCAATGACTTACACATTTGCCTTGTCTACTTCAATACCCCTTCTTGAGATGCTATGACCAAGAACAATGTCTTCTTGTACCATAAAATGACACTTCTCTCAATTGAGTACTAAGTCTTTCTCACAACACCTTTGCAACACTAGCTCAAGATTATGTAAGCATGCTTCAAAGTTATCACTATTTAAAAAGAAATTATCCATAAATACCTCAACAAACTCATCAATAATACCTGAGAATATGGCTTGCATGAACCTTTGAAATGTAACCGGGGCATTGCACAACCCAAACGGCATCCTCCGGAAAGCAAAAACTCCATGAGGGCAAGTGAAACTCGTCTTTTCTTAATGCTTTGGGTTAATACCTATCTGATTGTACCCGATATAGCCATCCAAGAAGCAATAATAATCATGGACGACTAAGTTCTCTAACATTTGGTCAATGAACGACAACAAAAAGTGATCCTTGTGTGTAGCCACATTGAGCTTCCTATAGTCGATGAAAAACTGCCAACTATTCACATTTGGCACAATAGTGATTCCCCCTTTCTTTGGCACAACTTGAGTGGGTGAGATCCAAGGACTATCCGAAATAGCATAGATAATATCGTTCTTGAAGCTTCAATACCTCATTCTTCACCACCTTTTGCATGTTAGGATTAAGACGCCTTTGAGGTTGTTAGCTTGGCTTGGTATCCGTGGTAGTATAGATATGATGCTCACAAATAGTTGGACTAATTTCCTTGATGTCACTTAAAGACCACCCAATCGCGCCCTTATGCTTCCTCAACACTTCAAGCAACCAGGCCTCTTGACTCTCATCTAGTATGGATGAGATTATTACCGACTTTTTGCTTAACTTCTCCAAGAACACAAATTTAAGCATCTCCGGTAATTTCTTGAGTTCAAGGTCTGGGAGTATAGGCTCTTGTTGAACGGTAAGCAAGGTGTCATTCACATTCACTCTATCCACATTGATCCTCGAGCAAAATTTTTCTTCAAATGCCATTAGCCCCAAATCGGTGAATGAAAGTGGTTTGTAAGAAATTTTTGGCCCATAGATGGCTTGAGACGTCATAATACAATTTAAAGCAGCATGCCCCGCAATGATAGAATGTAGCAAACACTCCTTATATCCCACTATCAATGCCGCATCAACCTTTTCTTCAGGACTACTCTCTATGTAAACTTGGTTGGAGATGTCCTCCAATTCCTCATCAAGTTCCCTTTCAATAACCTTGACTATAAACGCTTGCCACTTGGGGATATGATTAGTATCATGGAAAATCTTGAAGGTCTATATTTTATCAAATACTTCCATAGTGAGCACACATCCCTTGACATCAATTTTCGTCACAGCCGTGGCCATGAAGACTCTTCCAAAGATGATAGGAAGATCTTCATATCCTCTTAGTTTCTCCATATCAAGTATCACAAAGTCGACCAGGATCACAAACTCACAAATTATCACCAACACATCCTCTACTATACCCCTCAGATGCACTACACTTCTATCGGCAAGTTGTAGTGACATGTTCACTGGTTTGATCTTCTCTTAACCAATTTCCTTCCACCACCGAGAAGAACCCCAAGCACCAAGTCAACATAGTATACTTGCGCCAAAAACTTGTGCAAAAAATAAAAATTGAAAAATGTGAGAAAATGCAATGCAAAAAATATGTATGTTTTAGTGTGTTTGTGTTCCAATAACCACTCCCGATGATGAGATTAAACTAATAGCTAGTAGATTGCATGATTTTGAGCATACTTTGAAGAAGAAAACAATGCATGTTTAATCGGTTTGAAAAGCGCATATGTCATTCAAAATACTTTTACATGAGAAAAAGAAGGATTGACATGTTTTCGAAACTATTTTGAACCCATTTTTGCATGCATAGATACATTATGCACATTTTCTTTCATGTGTGACATTGATAAATTATTGTGTAATCTAGAACTTGCTTAAAACCATGAAAAGCGTTTTCCAAATCATGAGTCATTTTCGAAAATGATAGAGGCATTAGGATTACCACCATGACCAAATTGCTTTTGAACCTTATGATGCATATATCATTTAGTAAATTAATTTGAGCCTTATATTATTTAGTCTTTTATTTCTTGAATACCACAAAATCCTTACCAAACCCCTAAACACTTACTCCTACCCTTAAACTAGGCAATCTAGCAAGCAATGATGACGTCTTATTAGGATGTCCTTAGAGTTTATGCTTGTTGTGAAGAATGTCAAAAGCTTAAGTAAGAGGTGGAGGAGGTTGTGTGATGTTCATTTATGTTGTGTTTTGTTCAAAAAGAAAAGAAAAGAAAAAAAATAAGAAAAAGAGTAACAATGAAAAGAAAAAAAAATAGAAAATAGAGAAGAGTTTCACGAAAAGAGGTTAGTTGTACATAAAGAATAAATGTTTTGGGATGTACCTTTGTGTGAAAAATGGAAAGTTAATGACACCTAGATGTATGTTATGGAACATCGACATGTGAATTGCTTGTTAGATTGCTTGCTTTTTGAATTCCTATACCCTTATTTCATTAATCCCCTGTTACAACCTAAATAAAAGTCTTCTTGATTTGAAATACTTGTGTTTGTGGATTGTTGGAGTATTTAGTTGAAAATCAAGCTTATGGGGAATATGTGATTGATGCAATTTTTGAGTGCAAACACTAACCCTCAAACACATGTGTGCATGGAGTGATATCTTATGAGTTTGATGGTTAGGAGACATGTTGAATACATCTCATTTTAATGCATTTAGCTTGCCATATAGCATGACCATTTCAGCTTATTACATATGTATTGATTTCATGTTTACAAGTGTTGCACAAAAGAAGTTCAATTCATCTAGCCATGGTTCTTACAGGGAAATCAACCATCAATTGGGACACTTACATGCTTATGTGTGATCTTGTGTTTTCTTTTTTGCTTTAAGTCTAGTTTAGTTTAGTTTACTTTCTTTTCTTCTTTGTTTGCTTGAGGACAAGCAAAGTCTAAGTGTGAGGTAGCTTGTTAGACCCATAATTATGCGCTAATTATGTCCCTAATCTCATGCTTATTGCTAGGCTTTTATCAATAAAGCATCGTTTTCATAATGTTTCCTTGTTATGCTAGGAAAGTGAGAGTTGACACAAAAACGATCTAAGAGATGTGAATTAATCACTTTTTAGAGAAGCCGATCGCATTTTCGAAACCCTTAAAGAAGATGGAGCAAAAGGATGAAAAGTCAACACCGGTCAACGGTCAACTCCAACAAGTCATCACTGATCAATGGCATGGTCAAGTCAAGTTGGGCCAAGGCCCAAAGAGTCTAAGCCCACAAAGAAGATATTGTGACAGCTGGATGCACATGCAAGTCATAAAATTTGGGATGAGTCATACATTTAGACCACCCAAAAGCCTAAAGTTTAGGATCATGTCTAAGCATCTAAATTTAAATTTTAAAACACCAAAATATCTCCCTTAGATAGCTTGGGTGGAGCTACCTTCAGCCCACATACATATCTCATCTCATTTCTTACTTCTACATAGTTTTAGCATCTTTCCTTAGCTTCCAACCTTTCCCTATCTCTTTAGCTCTCTCCTCTACCTCGAACACCCTCTTCATCACCACTAAATCAACCTCTTAAGGTGGAGCTATCTTGATTCTCTTAAGTCTCTCTCCCTTTCCTTATCCTGCTCACTTGATTGTATACTCTCCTTTATGCAATTAAGCTTTGCCCCCTCTTATCTGACATCTACCTCAAATTGGATGTATTTGGAAGCCTAAAAGATGGAGCTTGAAGACCAAGGATGACTTAGCTTGCTTAAGAGTTCTTGGGTTATCTCTACATCTCTCTATCTCTTCAATTATATATCTAAACTTGCTTTACATTATGCATGAGTAGTTTCCTTTTGGTAAGCCCTAGCCAATTTGATGTACATACAACTATGTTTTGAGTTACAGAATTGAATTTGGTTTAGTGTACTGCATGTTGTGAATATGTTTGATAGCCTATGATGTGATTGTGGTATGTTTTCATGTTGAACTCAAATCAATGTTTTCATATCCATGACTAAGTTGAGATATGTTTAGGGAAGCTAAAAATGAACCTAAGTGAACTAGTCACTTACCTAAGGAAGATAAGCCTGTAAACATCACTTAGGTTGCATTTGAGAAGATGAGCTTAATTAATGTTTGGTTTCATTGGGCTTGAGCATGGATCGGAGACTTGTTGAAGTCCAAATGACTAAAGGAGCTTCGGTCAAGCTTACATTGACTCGAAGGGGATTTGTAGTTAATTGTTACTTCTTCTAATTCATGTTCTAAAATGTGTGGATTATGAAAGTCATTAGAACCTACTTTCATATCCTCTAATAGGGACTTAGGAAGGAAAGTCATTCATGTTCATCAAAAGTAAGCACATATTGAACTCATTAGGCATGTGGTATAATTTGGATTTGATTTGTAATTCAGTTGCATTTTAGTTTCAGTTTGCTTTATATTTGAATGTTGGACCGGAACACTTCTAGTGCCCTAATGGCCTAGGAGATTCAGTTCACAACCAATGGTGACTTGAAAGGATTACGAATTAGACAAGCACGTGTAAATCAGACTAAGTTCATCGCTTCGACATTGCTGGTACATTGAGTTGACTAGTGGCGACATCTCTAGCCGACTAAACATTTACATTTTGTTTTGCTCTTACTTTATGTTTTCACTTAATTTAGTTTGTAGTAAACAGTTAATCATTGTTTCGTTTAACCACTTATTGTAGTTCAACCATCCCTTGTAATGCTAAGTCTCCAAATGACTTAGTCTTCTGAGATACACTTCCACATCTTGCTTTAGTTTTAGTATCATGTCTTGTGTCTAGTTAATCCGTGATTTAAAATGCTTAATCGAGTAAAACTAAGGAGTTTAAGTGGTCAATCATCATGGGCTCGACACTCAACTTCCTTACAAATACTATAACTTGATCTCATATACTTGTGGGCGAAAAGAAATCTTTACACTTATAGGCTAGATCATAATGCATAAAGTTTTTAGGGGTAAACTTCTCAACAGCCAACAAGACTAAATCACTGGCGACTTGGCCGAGATAGAGCAATGTCGCTCCTGGTCATCTCAGTGGTTTTTGACTAAGTCAGATTGGGTTATGCATGTGGTGGAGGGGTGGGGCTCACGGTGTCGGATCCAAGCCAATGAGGATCCAAGCCGATGAGGATCAGGCGGCACCGACGACTTAGTAGAGGCCCTACGCCATTGCTGACAGAATCTGGTAGATGGTGGTGGCTTCTTTGGTCTGCTGTTGACTGTGTAAGTATAGGGTTTCAAATGTTCTTTGGACTTAAGCACATTTGGGCTCCTCTTAACAGGAAGGGATATTAAGCCTCTCTCATGTGTTGGTCATCTGATGCGGTGTATTAGACCCCCTGACAACCAGGTATCGGTTATGGACATGTTCAACATCACCCCATGCAACTAGAGCTAGTCTCAACGGGAATGGTGGCATTGACTCCAATCATTCTTACGAAGAAGCAGGTTGAAGAGAAACACGTTACAATTGTTTAGGGTGCATAATTAGATATAATGTAGGGCCTGAATTTTTTCCCAGTAATTTTCCTACTTCTAGTTCCGTCTAGTTATGTCAATGGTAGATCTGTATTGAGTACTCTATAGTGTAGGAGAAAGGTCCTAGATGGGGGGGGGGGGGGGTGAATAGGTCATTGACAACTTTTTCGCTTAAGTTTGTTCTCGAGGATAACAGACTAGATAATTATCCCGACTATTAAATATTCAAGTACTTGAAAATGTAAAAGCTGTAAGTAAAGTATAACACCAGGATGTTTGTGTTTAAAACAGAAACTCTACAACCAAAGAGAAAAATTGCATGTGCCTAACTCTTGAGGGACAAACTTTTTTACTATGAACAACACTTCTTTATAAGACTCTTGTACTCTGGAGATACATAACATGTATGCTATCCTAACCAGTCTCGCTACTAATTCTACATAGCTACACTCTCTTGTGTCTAAGTGCTTACAAATGAAAGGTTGTCAGAAGCTTTATCTCAGAGCTCAACTATTTGGAAGCTGATTCTTCATGAACTGCTTTTCGGGTTGTGCACTACCATGTTAATCTCAATGGTGTGCACGATGCATATGAGTTTGAATGAAAAACTTGTTTGTCTAGTACTCTAAGGCTTAGATGTAGTAGAAAGGAAAGCTTAGAGAAAACAGAAGAGTCTAACTTGATTTTGAAAGAAGCACACAACTCTCAAAACAACCAGGGAGCCAAGACTACATTGTTGTCCTTATATAGCCAGTGAGGTCTACTAAGAGAGAAGCCATATAGTCAATGACCCAGGATAGATTTTGGACGTTTGTCTATTGGCAAGTAGCAAGATATGACAAGTGATTACTCAGGCCAAGACAAACCGAAACTTTCCTTAGACAAGACTAAGTTTCAAACAGAGGTAAAAGAGCTTTTCTTCAACTCGCTCTAAATAGAGCATGACAGAGTGAACCGTAAGAAACTCTTTCCTAGAAGACAAGGTAGCCAAATGATCATTAGTTTATGTATCATGAAAGAACAGTTGGTTTCCTTTATATAACACCCAAGAAAACAAAAGTCACAGGTAAGAGAAGAACCTTCCTCCTGGAAAAAAACTTCTTGTGCTCCAAGACAATCAAAGCTTTCCTAACAAAACTCTTTTAATATTATGGAGATTAAAAACAAGTTTCAAATCAAACTACAAATATCTATGACAAGGACAAAATGACTTAGGATAGGTGGCAAGGATACCATCCCCAGTGAAAAACCATGATATGTAAATGCATGAGTCTACCTGAATTCCATTGAGATTAGTAGGTCTAAGTATTCAATCTTCTTTGTTGATCTTCACAAAAATGAGTTTTTCTGACATCTCGTCCCGATAATTTAATTTTTATGATTTATTTAAGGTTAATCAAGAAAGGTAATTAGTTTTGTTACCATCGGTAAATATTGAGAGCTTTTAATTGACTTTTTATCAGATTGTCAAAGTTGGTTGACTTCGGATGGAAGTCGTAGAAATTGTCAATACGAGTCCGTAGACGCGAAGGAAGCAAAAAACAAAGTTACGAGAAAGTTATAATCAGCGAAAGTTTATCAGAAATGTAATAGTCGCAAATGAACGAGTATAATGGGACTTTCTATCTCAGGAAATTATCTTGTGGAAAGTCGTAGAGTTTATCGTGATGAGCTCGTGGCCACATCAAGTGTTAAAATCGGAGTTATAATGAAGAAATTATAGTCAACGAAAGTTCTTTTCGATTTTACGGAATCGATTAGTTGCAACTCGCACCTATAAATAGGACTTTAGGAAATTGGAAAGATAGACTTTCCATTCTGGGTCATAGACCCGTTGACTCGCATTGACCGACCTCCAGCGGCCAAAATCGATGCCGAAGGCGATGACGGCGGTGTGACAAATTTTGGCCACCTTCGTCCATGAAATTGGTTGGATTCGAGAGTCAAGTCATCCTCTATCACTTGGGGACTCTATTTTTGACGATTAAAGATAGTGGAGGGAGAATCGAAGCCGTGAAAAACTAGGTTTTTCTAGCAAAATCGGTCGCCATCGTCGACGACACCTCCGACGACGATTGAGGACGACGTGTTGTAGCTAGAGACAAATATTTAGAATTGCCAACAGACATGCTTTGGATGGATGAAAATCACGACATAGTACATTGAGTAGACCTTTTGTTTTCACATTCATAGTGAGTTCATATTTTTATTTAGTACGCTCTATAGTTTATTATGAGATTTTAAATTTGGAGGTTTATTTGTGATGATTTATTTATTTGCATCGATGCTTTAACTATTCAGCTGATCACCGGATAGCCGGTCAGACTAGGTTAGGACAAACACCTTGCCCGACCCAGATCATCTCAGGTTAGGAAAAACACCCTAGACGCTCCCATCACTTGTACTTTTCATACATATAGTCATTCCGGGTTAGAACAAATACCCTGAATGACCACTTCTATTTGCAGTTTAGTTTATGATATTTGAACTCGCATTATTTCACAGAAAATAGAGGAAAAGCTTGATATATCAATATTTATTAATTTACGCAGATTATCAGATTTTGTCCACTCACACTAACGGTTTATGTTTTTATGCCTTTCCCTGGCCATTTGTTTTAAATTGTCCATTTTTCAGGTTTGCCGGCTGAAGTCATGACCGTCCAGAGTACGAGGCATGACAATCCACAACTTCTGTTTTTCTCAGTGTAGATTCTTAGTTGATGTTTTGGGTTGCTCGTTCTATGGTAGCAGATACTGATTAGTCGATGTTAGATACTCTAATACGGGTCCCACAAAACTTACCCTGGTTTACTATGGTTATCTGGGGTGGGTCTTGTCAATTGGTATTAGAGCATTAGGTTTTCCAGATCCTGTCGATTATTTTATATTATTAGTGATCTTAGTGTACGATGGTCTGACTACAACGGATTCTGTCGTATGCCTTCGGGCATTTTAGATCACTAATGGTATCAGATAATCTTCTAGGTGTATGTCAGATAATAGTGATTTTCTTTGGCCTCTATTGTCATGCCTCATGGACGTGATCAATGACTTCAGCAAAACCCGTTGTCAGTAGTATACTAGACAGTTCCAGAATATTCTGCTATGATATATTCTAAGGATTTCTGCGACATTGTTGGATCGCGGGGCAGCCATACACTACAACATTTTTACCCATTGCCGGCGACTTTTATGTCGCCGGCAATGTTTTTGGACATTACCGGCGATTTTTGCCGGAAAAATCGCCAGTAATGTCTTTTTTTTTTTAACATTACCGGCGACATAAAAGTAAGTCGCCGGTAATGTCTTGCCGGAAAAGACATTGCCGGCGACTTACATTTATGTCGCCGGTAATGTAAAAAAAAAAAAAAAAAAAAGACATTACCGGCGACAAAAATTAAGTCGCCGGTAATGTCTTTTTTTTTTTTTTTTTACATTACCATCGAGACATTGCCGGCGACGGACATTACCGGCGACAAAAATCGCCGGTAATGTAAAAAAAAAATAAAAAATAAGACATTACCGGCGATTTTTCCGGCAAAAATCGCCGGTAATGTGCAAAAACATTGCCGGCGACATAAAAGTCGCCGGCAATGGGTAAAAATGTTGTAGTGATAGGTAACAGGATGATAATTCCTTCCAAATCTGTTAGATTTGGAATAGTTATGATGACTAATGAAGGTCTCTTGTGGTTAGTTTCCCTGAGTGTAATGTTGCAAGGTGTAGTCATCCTTGGAAAATTTTGTGTAAGTCTTTAGGGAGACCTTATTATAAGACTAGGTGATCTCGATTCTCAGCTGAGGAGCCATTATAATTTGATTTGTCGACAACTTTAATGTGCTGACTTGCCAGCTGTATTCGTATAAGCGGCACTGTGATTCTTTCCCATTTTTGGGGACTATGAAGTTATTGTCGCCATCGTACGTGTTGCAACAAGGGAAGTGTCGAGAGAGCAACACTATGTTCTTCTTCTTGAGTCTACGACGGGGGCACTAGGAGAATTTAGTGCCTATGGTTCGATACCCAACATGTTATTTATTATTGTGTTTTACAAGAATCCTTAGCATGTCATCTTTAGCTTCTCGACTCTTCTTCGAGTATGAGAGTGGGTACTTACGTTTGCTTCAATTTGATGGTCCCTCGTTGTTTAAGGTGTTTTTGAACTATTTTTAGGTCTCATGCAACGAGAAGGTGGAGATACATAGCTAATTAAGGGAGCTTGCTTTCTGAGTACTGGTGCTGAAGCTCTAGAAGAGCGAGGTATCTTTTCGCAATTATACATCGGAACCTCATTACTTAATTAAATTATAGTAAACTTCTTCCCAGTACTTGTTTCTTCTGTTCTATTCTCGAGTTTATTTTATTGGTGGGAGTCATGTGCATGAGTACCGATGTAGTTGTAGTGCTTTTGTAGAACCTTCAGGAATTTGAGTTTTCTCGGAAATGATTTTGATTATCGAGTTGCCCTCGTTGGGTATACCTTTGGGTGATCGTCCATCGAGGTGGTAATTCTTGCCGCTTTGGCATGTTGAATTGTGAGTACTGCGCACATTGATTTAGTCAAAGAAAAGTGTGGTCTTATAGTTGTTGACGAGATTAATAGAGTATCAAGGTTATGGTATAATGGTGGAATTGAAGGTAAAGTTTATTGTATAGGTCAAGTTGATCCTATGATATTTTCTGGGATCATGTGTTTTATTGAGAGTATGTTTTTCTGAACCATATGTTTACTCTTTGGCTTGACTCTTACCACTCTCAACTAACCTGACCATTCAACCTGACCCTATCTTTTCTAGTCGGTCAACATTGTTTTTGTTTAAGGTGAAGCTTCCATATCCTGATTTGTGTTTCGTTTGGGTTGCTACATGTTTTTATCAGTCAAAGGAAAACGAATAGATATATCTCTAGAGGTACTGGTGCCATGTTCGTTCGTACTTTGGATGGTCGTGGACATCAAGAGATTAAGAGTAACTATTTCTTTGTATGGTTGCAATGATAATTTTATATCTGGTAAGGCGGCTAATTTTTGTTGCTTCTTGTGTAAGCACCATTAGTCAGCTCAGCAATGAGAACTCATTATTCCTTATCGGGATTGTGTCATTAGTTCAAAACTTCTTGTTTTACCACGTTTGGCAATATCTCCAGCTAGACTTATTACCGTCGTGAGCATATACTAATGACTTCATTGTAGGTGCTTGACCTTATTGCTAGACGTTATTATGTGGAGCGAGAAGATAGTAGTTAAATCGTATTTAAAATCAGAATTGTTGCTGCCTCGACCTTCAGCAATTTTAAGTTGTTGGCAGCAAATTAAATTCATCCACCCACTTTTGAGTTATTTATTCAGATTTATTTTCCAAGAAATGACCTTAGATTTCGACTTTAATATGTTTTCTTTATGTGAGTTAATCGTCGCTTATTGATATCACTATTAGTGAGGAACAATCAATTCAAGAATATATTTGATTAACCCCTCTGTAGTCAACTCGTTAAGCGGGGGGTTTCAAATTGACTTTAGCAATAGAGACTCAATCACTATCTTGTAATTTACTAATTTAGTTTTGTTTGTCGGAATTAACTTGACATTTCTCCACTCAAATATCTTCATGAATTGGCAGTGTTCATTTTATCTCGCGAACATGCTTTCCTTTATAAAGGTGTTTCAAGAGATGTGCAATCAGTTCAGAAATGTAAATATCCCCCTATTATGAATCACAGAGGTTCACGAGGGTGAAGACGTTAATATCAAGATTTTGGACTAGACTTATGCGCTTTACGCCTGTACAGTTAGGAATTAAAAAGGTTAAAAGTCAAAAAGGATTTGTGTATCTTGTAAGCACGTGCGGGGATTAAAAAAAAAGTATGACTTGATTCATTGTATATTGCACGAACTTCGGGTTCTTGATAGACTGGATATAGGAGTATCATGCAAATAAATAAGCGATCGTCACTCATAGAAGTATTTATGAGAATGACACACAGAAATACAAACTTCCGACCAGTTATTGTTTCGTGTGCGACAAAGATGTAGATTATTTCTATGGGATATAAAATTTTATTAGTGATTATGCAAGGAATTGTTCAGTTCATTAGACTTTTCACAGCAGTCTAATCCTCTAATTAGATATCGTTGGGTAAGCATCCAATGTTAAAGGAATTAGAAATGCTTGAGGTAGTATAACGGGGTAAGTTGCAGCGATTCAGTTATTCAATTCAAAATCGGCATGGGTAAGTAAGTTACTACTTCAGTGTTTTACCACTTTGATTGGGCAGATATTGCTAGGCATACCTTTATGTGTAAGCAGAAGCATATGCCTATTTTAGGCAACGAATCTTTTAGCGTTGAACAGTATGAGATTCATTTTTATATGATCTTTATATGTGTGAGCTATTGATGCTCAGATATGGGTGCGATGTTCGTTATGCAGATTGTAGTACGTGAGTTATAAGACTAGTGATTCGAGTTTCGGGACTAAAGGTACGCACTGACATTAAGATTACTTTTTTTTTATCACTGATAGATGCATAATGAATATGATTAGTCAGACGTTTGAGGAAATACAAAGTTGTTATCTCCAGAATAGAGGGAGATTGGAGTCCGCTCATAGTTTTGGGCATATTTGAGGCGAACCATAGTGATATCTTATGAGCCCCGCTATATTATGGTTATTAATTTTGCTATTTGAATCGGTCAAGTGGGTGTTTTGAACGTAAGTTATTTAATTACAGAGTATTAATGGTTTATGATTATAGTATTGATCAATTGGATTATGAAAGGACCCAATCCCGATTTAGTTTCCTAAACCGGAATCAAACCCCTTCTGAAAACACGAACAAACAAAAACCATTAAAATTTCGGCAAAGTAACGCTACTAACGCGGAATTGCCTTTACCTGCACCCGGAAAATAACACTTCATCCTATGCCACAAAAGCTAAACCATGGGCACCAATCCCATCCGGATTTCTCAATATCATAACAATAGCAATAAACAGTAAACATAACTGTATAATATAGAAAATCCGGGAAAAACCACATAAAACATGTATCAGTATCGTATCAGAGCGACCTCTAGTGTATATATACAAAATATACAACAGTAGGCGAAACAAGGAACCTACTGGAAAAGACAGGTAGCTCGAACAACTAGCCTCCGACCGCGACGTGAGACACCAGAATCTGAACTGCAAACTGGGCACAGAAACTGAAAAGCCCAAGGGAAAGGCAATAAAACGTTAAAGTGAGTGGACGAAAATAAACATATGCCTTTCACGAATTTCATATACAATAAATAAGTATAGCGAGTTCGAAAAATATATATGGAGGTGCCAGGCGAATCTCTCGAGCCCGACGGTCAGGCGAATCGCTCAAGCCCGACGGTGATAGGCCAGGGGAATCTCTCAACCCCGGCGGCATAACAAGGGAATCTCTCAACCTTGCCCAGAGGAATCTCTCAACTCTGGTTAGACTACCAGTGATCAGCCGAGTAGCCGAAGCATCGATGCAGGTATGCCATCACCATAAAAATATAAAATAATACCTCTGAAAATAATAAATAAACTCAACATCGTATATAAACAAATACGGAAAATCACGAACTCGCAACGACTGTGAAAATATAAAAGTGTCCACTCACAGGTGAGCAAAGCGCGCACTCGCGCTAATCACGTGGTCCGGCGGAAGATCCCTCGCCCGAAGCACGATCTCGATCCCCTAAATAATCACAAAATATATCTGATCAAAATCACAATTCACAATACTGTACCACACCTCGAAAACCAACCGTTCCCGGAAACGTATAACTGATACAAAAATAATCAACGAAACTCCCGAAATATTCACTCAAAACCCTCGACTGAAAATTCGGTATCCAAATCAACTCGAAAACCTCAAGGTGACGATCGGGGCGCGAATACGAGTAAAACGACATTAAAATCATCAAATTCTAAAAAGTCAATGAGTTGCCGGAACTCCTCTGTCGGTCGCCGCCGCCGCCGGCGGCACGCCGCCAACCGGAGAGATTTTCCGGCGGCCAAGCTCCCACAAGGTTCTCCTCATCAAGCCCAACAACTTTTCCAACTGTGGCTAAGTCCAATTCCGGTGAGATTGGCCGAAAATCAGCTCGAAACCTCCATGAACACAACCGGCCAGAAAACTTCTCGGCCTGATTCCGGCGCCACCTCGTCCCTCCAAACCAAAGGGAAAATGACCACCATCCAAAACCCAACAAAACCCACCAAGAGTCCACCCAGGAAATTCACCGGAGCTCCGCCCCCAACTAAGCCGATTCCGACGAAAAATCCCAAACTTCATCTCCTCCGTTCTCCCTCAAATTAACATCAAATTCCAAAATTCTAAGTTCTAAACAGTAGGAAATTGAAAGAGGAATCGGTCCATACCAAGGTCCAAGCCGGAGGTGGCCGGAAACGTCGAACCCGACGGCGGCAGCGCATTTCGCGCGGTGGAGACTTCAGTCAACGAAAAGTCAACGGTCAGCCTCCGGTCAACACCGGTCAAACTTCCAAAACAGTGTTTTCGACAATTTTTAGACTATTTCTGATATTTATACTCGCATCTCGGGATGATCGACGGTCTAAAACGGATAACCATTACGATTCGGATAAACTCGACAAAATTCCGAAACTTCAAATATTCATATTATATTCCTCGGTCGTCGAAATAATCATTCGGAATAGCCCACGAACTCGAAATCACGTGTACAACAACTCTCGAGAAGAGACTCAACTCAAATTCTCGGCCGATAATTAAATCGTGATTAAAACCGGCAAATCAATCAATTATCGGAAAACAGTAATTACGCGCTAACTCGTGAATTAAGCCGATTACTCTACTGATTCTGTTCCGGGTCATCACAAATCTACCCCCCTTAAAAAAAATTTCGACCTCGAAATTTACGTACCTGTCAGGTGAACAGATGAGGATACTGCTTCCGCATACGCTGCTCAGTCTCCCAGGTGGCCTCCTCAACCGAGTGATTCTGCCACAAGACATTCACCAGCGGTATAACACAGTGCCTCAACTCCTGCTCACGCCGATCGAGAATCTGTATCGGCTCCTCCACATATGTCAAATCCTCTCGGATCGATAACTGCTAAGGCACTAACACATGTGATGGATCTGGAATATACTTCCGCAACATCGAAACGTGGAAAACATCATGAACACGAGCCATCTCCGCTGGCAACTCAAGTCTGTAAGCCACGGCACTAATCCTCTTGGTGATCTCGTATGAACCAATGTACCGTGGTCGAAGCTTGCCGCGCTTCCCGAAATGCACAACTCCCCTCCACAGAGATAGTTTTAGGAAGACCCAATCGACCATATCAAACTCGAGGCTCTTTCTCCTCACGTCTGCATAACTCTTCTGGCGATCCTGGACAATCTTCAATCTATTCCGGATAATCTGGACATCCTCCATAGTGCACTTCACCAGATCAGGGCCAATAAGCCATCGCTCGCCCACCTCACTCCAACACAAAGGAATACGGCACTGCCTCTCATACAGGGCCTCGTACGGTGCCATCTCGATACTGGCCTGATAGCTGTTGTTGTAGGCGAACTCCATCAAATGCAGTTGCTGGTCCCAATTTCCTCGAAACTGTAAAACGCAAGACCGCAACATATCCTCAAGAGTCTGTATAGTCCGCTCAGACTGCCCGTCAGTTTGAGGATGAAAAGCTGTACTGAAGCGCAATCTCGTGCCCATAGCTCGCTGCAATGCCTGCCAGAACTCAGAAGTAAACTGACTGTCTCTGTCAGAAACAATATATACAGGCACACCGTGCAGTCGAACGATCTCTGACAAATACAGCTTGATATCTTCCCCGATATCTTCCCCGAAAGTGCGAGAAAATGAGCGGATTTCGTCAGTCGATCCACAATAACCCAAATACCAGTGTTGCCAGCCGAAGTACGCGGCAACTGATAAACGAAATCCATGGTAATGTGCTCCCACTTCCAAACCGGAATCTCCAGTGGCTATAACTTTCCCGCTGGCTTCTGCCTCTCCGCTTTAACCTGCTGACAGATCAAACATCGGCTCATATATGCGGTAATCTCCTGCTTCATGTTGCGCCACCAGTAATACGCTCGAAGTGTACGAAACATTTTCGTACCACCAGGATGCATCGCATACGCCGAACAATGAGCCTCATCCAGAATCTCCTTCTTCAGACTCTCGTCTCGGGGTACGCACAATCAGCCTCTGAAAAGCAACGTACCGTCGTCACTCAACCGAAACTCTGTTGGCACACCATTCCGTATCATGGTCTTCTTGCCACACAAGTAGGAATCTGAATCCTGAGCTTCCCAAACCTGATCAACCAACACTGGTCGAACCTGGAAACTGGCCAACAAAGCTCCATCGTTTTCCCACTCGAACTCGACACCCGTAGCCCAAAGCTCGGCTAACATAGATACTCTGGCCACACATACATGAAACAACGAAGCTCTAGATTTCCGACTGAGTGCATCGGCAATGACATTAGCCTTCCCTGGATGGTACTCGAAAGTGCAATCATAATCATTGATCAACTCCATCCACCTGCGCTTCCTCATGTTCAAGTCTGGCTGCGTCCGCAAGTAAGTGAGACTCTTGTGATCGGTGTAGATCTTGCACTGAGCTCCATATAAGTAGTGTCTCCAACTTTTCAACGCTAACACAATAGCGGCCAACTCCAAATCATGGGTCGGATAGTTGACTTCGTGTGGTTTCAGCTACTTGGAACCATAGGCTACAACTCTGCCATGCTGCATCAGCACACAACCAAGTCCCAGCTTCGATGCATCACTGTATACCACGAACTCACTGCTGTCGTCTGGTAAGGTCAGAACCGGTGCAATAGTCAACTTTTCCTTCAGGAGCAAGTAATTCTCCTCACATGCATCGGACCACTCAAACTTGACCCCTTTCTTCGTCAACCTGGTCAGTGGAGTAGCAATCCGAGAAAAATCCTGCACAAAGCGCCGATAGTAGCCTGCCAAACCCAAAAAACTCCGGATCTCCGGTACGGTGATAGGTCTACTACAATTCAGTACGGCCTCGATCTTGTCAGGATCTACGCTGACTCCCTCAGCCGATATCACGTGGCCCAGAAACTTCACACTGTTCAACCAAAACTCGCACTTGTTGAACTTCGTGAACAATTGATTGTCCCGCAAAGTCCGCAACACTGCTCACAAATACTTCTTGTACTGGCCCACACTCTTGGAATAGATCAAGATATCATCGATGAACACGATCACAAACTTGTCCAGAAATCGTCTGAACACCCCGTTCATCAAGTCCATAAAGGCTGCGAGGGCGTTGGTCAACCCAAACGGCATAACCAAGAACTCGTAGTGCCCATACCGCGATCTGAAAGCTGTCCTGGCCACATCAGACTCTCGGATCCTCAACTGATGATATCCGGACCTGAGATCAATCTTCGAAAAGACTGAAGCTCCATTGAGCTGATCAAACAAGTCGTCAATCCGCGGCAATGGATACTTGTTCTTTACAGTGACCTGATTCAGCTTCCGATACTCGATGCACAACCGCATGGATCCATCATTCTTCCGTACAAACAAAACCGGGGCACCCCACGGTGAAACACTGGGTCATATGAAACCCTTCTCCAGCAACTCCTGAAGTTGAACCTGTAACTCTTTCAACTCCGTTGGCACCATACGATACGGTGCCTGAAATAAGGGTCCTATACCCGGTAATAGCTCAATAGTGAAATCAATCTCCAGAACTGGAAGTATACCCAGTACCTCCTCTGGAAACTCGGAAACTACCTCGATATTACCGATGTCTGGCACAGTAGCCGTGGTGTCCACAACATGAGCTAAGTAAGCAACACAGCCCTTCTTCATCATCTGATTCGCCTTCATCGTGGAAATCACACATGGCAATGAAGTGTTCCTCTCGCCGCGAAACAATATCTCCGGAAAGCCTGGTCGTCGAAACACAACCTCCTTCTTGTGACACTCAAACATAGCCCAATGTGTCTCCAAGAAGTCCATACCCAAGATCAAATCAAAATCAATGATATCAAGCAACAACAAATCTGCGGCTAAACCATGTCCTCCAATAAAAATCTCACAGTATCTGTACACCCAGCCAATACTCACAATCTCATCGGACGGATACAACACTCTCCACAACCCCGGAAGTGTAGACGCAGGTACAGTAGCTAAAGATGATAGTCTATACGACATGAATGAATACGTAGCACCTGGATCTAACAATGTAAATACTGGATAACCGAAAACATGCAACGTACCAATAACGACATCCGGTGAAGCTCTGCCCTCACGCAAAGTCATGGAATGAACCTTGGCCTGCCCGGCTGGTCGTCCATGCTGAGGCTATCCCTGCTGTCCACCCTGGCCCGTAAACTGTACTGGTCGAGCCCCCGAAGTGGCACCTCGCTCTCCTCCGGAACTCTGGGCCGCCTGTCCACCAGCACCGTCAAGCTGGAAACACTCTTTCGCATAGTGACCCACCTTGCCACAACAAAAATAAGTGACAGGGCCTCGCTGACACGGACCAACATGGTGCCTGCTGCAGAGACTACATAATGGGTACTCCCTCGGTATGGCAAAAGGGCCACCAGAACGCCGAGGATAACTGGAACCGCTAGAACCCCCACTAGACTGTGGTCGCTACGGTCGATCTCTCCTCCATCTCTGCCTCTGTCTCGGTGCACTAGCTGGTGGTCGATATGGTCCACTCCCTGAGGATGATGATCCAGAAGTATCAGAACTCAGCCTCTTGGAAGGCCCCTGACTCGGTCCACCCTTCTCAAACGGTCTAGGCTGGTATCTCATCTGCCTTTCCTTCTCGATATCCTCACCTCGGAGTGCTGCACTGACAAACTCATCGAAGTTGTTCCGAGGCATCGTAGTCAGAGTCCCCTTAATGTTCAAGTTCAAACCCAACTCAAATTTGCTGTACTTGGCTTCATCAGTAGCCACCATGTCACGCGCAAACGGAGATAAGCGGGTAAACTTGTCCCAGTACTCAAGCACAGACAAACTGCCCTGCCTCAAATTCGTGAACTCCTCATACTTACGCTGCTGGGTAGCCTGATTAAAGTACCTCCGCATAAACAAATCTCGAAACAAAGTCCACGGAGTATCAACTGGTACCCGATCGGTGCCAACCCACAAGAAGTATGCATTTGACTCAAGTAATCCAACTACTGCCACTGTCATCTACTCAGGGGTAAAACGTAGACGCTCACATACGTGTTCAACCTGAACCAACCATGCCTCACACATCTCTAGATCAGCTGAACCTGAAAAGACAATCGCACCAGAAATACGAGCTTTGACCATAGGGTCAAAACGCTCCTCCAAACGCAACACTCGCATCAGCAAGTCGTGCGTCTGGCGATCCTCATCAGGATCCACTTCCCGATCAACACGGGGACCACGTCGAAGAGGCATCCTACTAATACAAGACAAGCATTAGGTACAAGCAGAAGGAACGTAATCATGAGACCTCAAATATTTGAGAATACACAACACCCGAAGCATTGATAAGTACCGCTGGCCAGTCGGGTCATCGCTCCAGACATGCTGTACAAACTCAAATACTCTAAGCGTCACAACTATAAGAGTCTACAGAATCTGACAACCTAATGCTCTGATACCAAGCTGAAAGGACCCAATCCCGATTTAGTTTTCTAAACCGGAATCAAACCCCTTCTAAAAACACGGACCAACAAAAACCATTAAAATTTTGGCAGAGTAACGCTACTAACGCGGAATTGCCTTTACCTACACCCGGAAAATAACACTTCATCCTATGCCACAAAAGCCAAACCGTGGGCACCAATCCCATTCGGATTTCTCAATATCATAACAATAGCAATAAACAGTAAACATAACTGTATAATATAGAAAATCCGGGAAAAACCACATAAAACATGTATCAGTATCGTATCAGAGCGACCTCTAGTGTATATATACAAAATATACAATAGTAGGGGAAACAAGGAACCTACTGGAAAAGACAGGTAGCTCGAACCACTATCCTCCGACCGCGACGTGAGACATCAAAATCCGAACTGCAAACTGGGCACGGAAACCGAAAAGCCCAGGGGAAAGGCAATAAAACGTTAGAGTGAGTGGACGAAAATAAACATATGCCTTTCACCAATTTCATATACAATAAACAAGTATAGCGAGTTCGGAAAAAATAAATTGAGGTACCAGGCGAATCTCTCGAGCTCGACGGTCAGGCAAATCGCTCAAGCCCGACGGTGATAGGCCAGAGGAATCTCTCAACCCCGGCGGCATAACAGGGGAATCTCTCAACCTTTCCCAGAGGAATCTCTCAACTCTGGTCCAGAGGAGTCTCTCAACTTTGGTCAGACTACCAGTGATCAGCCGAGTAGCCGAAGCATCGATGCAGGTATGCCATCACCATAAAAATATAAAATAATACCTCTGAAAATAATAAATAAACTCAACATCATATATAAACAAATACGGAAAATCACGAACTCACAACGACTGTGAAAATATAAAAGTGTCCACTCACAGGTGAGCAAAGCGCGCACTCGCGCTAATCACGTGGTCCGGCGGAAGATCCCTCGCCCGAAGCACGATCTCGATCCCCTGAATAATCACAAAATATATCTGATCAAAATCACAATTCACAACACTGTACCACACCTCGAAAACCAACCGTTTCTGGAAACGTATAACTGATCCAAAAATAATCAACGAAACTCTCGAAATCTTCACTCAAAACCCTTGACTGAAAATCCGGTACCCAAATCAACTCGAAAACCTCAAGGCGATGATCAGGGCGCGAATACGAGTAAAACGACATTAAAATCATCAAATTTTAAAAATTCAAGGGGTCACCGGAGCTCCGCTATTGACTGCCACCGCCGTCGGCGGCGCGTCGTCAACCGGAGATATTTTCCGGCGGCCAAGCTCCCACAAGGTTCTCCTCATCAAGCCCAACAACTTTTCCAACTTTGGCTAAGTCCAATTCCGGCGAGATTGGCCGGAAATCAGCTTGAAACCTCCATGAACACAACCGGTTGGAAAACTTCTCGGCCCGATTCCGGCGCCGTCGCGCCACCTCTTCCCTCCAAACCAAAGGGGAAATGACCACCATCCAAAACCCAACAAAACCCACCAAGAGTCCACCCCGGAAAGTCACCGGAGCTTCGTCCCCAACTAAGCCGATTCCGGCGAAAAATCCCAAAGTTCTTCTCCTCTGTTCTCCCTCAAATCAACATCAAATTCCAAAATTCCAAGTTCTAAACAGTAGGAAATTGAAAGAGGAATCGGTCCATACCAAGGTCCAAGCCGGAGGTGGCCGGAAACGTCGAACCCGACGGCGGCAGCGCGTTTCGCACGGTGGAGACTTCGGGCAACGAAAAGTCAACGGTCAGTCTTCGGTCAACGCCGGTCAAACTTCCAAAACAGTGTTTTCGACAATTTTTTGACTATTTCCAATATTTATACTCGCGTCTCGGGATGATCGACGGTCCAAAATGGATAATCATTACGATTCGGATAAACTCGATACGAACGGATAAACTCGACGAAATTCTAAAACTTCAAATATTCATATTATATTCCTCGATCGACGAGATAATCATCTGGAATAGCCCATGAACTCGAAATCACGTGTACAACAACTCTCGAGAAGAGACTCAACTCAAATTCTCGGCCGATAATTAAGTCGTGATTAAAACCGGCAAATCAATCAATTATCAGAAAATAGTAATTACGCGCTAACTCGTGAATTAAGCCGATTACTCTACTGATTCTGTTCCGGGTCATCACAGATTATGAGAAATCTGGATGGAATTTGGTGCCCACGGTTTGTTTTTGGGATTTGATTAGTTTAGGAGAAACTATGTCAAAATTTCAGTAGAATTATCAGAAATGAGATAATTGAGTAGGTAAGCACGTTCCCTGTGATTGGTTAGATGACCACTTATGTTATGGCTTTAGAATTTTCAGTCTGGGTCTTTAGCTTGTTACCTTTGTGGTCATGTGGGTCACTTTTGTGTGAGAGTGTTCGTTAAGGAATACTACTGGTAGATTTATGGTGCAGTGTTCAAGTGGTGATCATGAGCCACTTTTGGAGGTAGATCCGTGCCATCAACTAGACAACTGACATATCAATACCGCAACTGAAGGCTGGACTGACCAAACATGCCGACAACTTTATTATCATTTACCATTAAAGAGGCATAGATATCAGATGTTTTAGTTATTTCTATTACGAAGGTTGCATCATGACCCTTCCATGTACCAGGCTAATGGTGAATAGTTGTCTGTGACTCTCGATCAGGAGAACAAGACTTCATAATTAAGCGATACACAGTGAAGGATACCCCCCCCAGCTGTGAATATTATTTGTGAGTCGAATGAACTCATACAGGAGTAGTACCCGTCAGTGCTTTACCAATATTTGCGTAAATTTTGAGGATGATATATTCTTAAGGGGGTAGATTGTGACATCTCGTCCCGAGAATTTACTTTTTATCATTTATTTAAGGTTAATCAAGAAAGATAATTAGTTTTGTTACCATGAGAGCTTTTAATTGATTTTTTATCATATTGTTGAAGTTGGTTGACTTCAAGTGGAAGTCGTAGAAATTGTCGATACGAGTCCGTAGACGCGAAGAAAGCTGACAGCGGAATTACAACAAGAAAGTTATGATCAACAGAACTTTATCAGAAATGTAATAGTCACAAATGGACGAGTATAATGGGACTTTCTATCTCAGAAAATTATCTTGTGGAAAGTCATAGAGTTTATCGCAACGAGCTCGTGGCCACGTCAAGTGTTAAAATCAGAGTTACGATGAAATTGTGATCAACGAAAGTTCTTTTTGATTTTACGGAATCGATTAGTCGTAACTCACACCTATAAATAAAACTTTCTGAAATTGAAAAGTCAGACTTTTCATTTCGGATGATGGACCTGTTGATCCACGTTCACCAACCTTCAGCGGCCAAAATCGCCGCCGAAGGCGACAGATTTTGGCGACCTCCGGCCATGCAATTAGTTGGGTTCGAAGCATCAAGTCGTCCTCTATTACTTAGGGACTTTATTTTCGAGGATTAGCGATAGTGGAGGTAGAATCGAAGCCGTGAAAAACTAGGTTTTTTGGGGCGAAATCGGTCGTTGTCTCCGGCGACGATTGATGACGACGTGTTAGCAGCTAGAGACAGATATTTAGAATCGCCAGTAGATAGACTTTGACTGGATGGAAATCACGGTACAGTACAATGAGTGGACCTTTTATTTTCACAGTCGTAGCGAGTTCATATTTTTATTTAGTATGCTCTATAGTTTATTAAGAGCTTTTAAATTTGGATGTTTATTTGTGATGGGTTGTTTAGTTGCATCGATGCTCTAGCTATTCTGTTGATCACTGGATAGCCGGTCTGACCGGGTTAGGACAAACACCTGCCCAACCCAGATCATCTCGGGTTAGGACAGACACCCTAGACACTCCCATCACCTGTACTTTTCATGCATACAGTAGTTCTGGGTTATGACAAACACCCTGAACAACCACCTCCGTTTGCAATTCATCTTATGATATTTGAACTCGCATTATTTCACAGAAATCAGAAGAAATGCTTGATATATCAATATTTTATTGATTTACCCAGATTATCAGATTTTGTCCACTCGCACTAACGTTTTATGTTTTTATGTCTTTCCTAGGCCCTTTGTTTTAAATTGCCCAGTTTTCAGGTTTTCCAGCTGGGTCGTGATCGTCCAGAGTACGAGGCATGACAGTCCACAACTTATGTTTTTCTTAGTGTAAATTCTTAGTTGAAGTTCTGGGTTGCTCGTGCTATGGTAGCTGATATTGATTAGTTGGTGCTAGATACTCTAATACGGGTCCCACAAGACTTACCATGGATTACTGTGATAATCTGGAGAGGGTCTTGTCATTTTTATTTATACAAAAGAATTACCAACTAAATATTATACCTTTATAGGATACTATAAGGAATTATTTCTAATAAGTCGATAATCGATGTTCTCCTTTATATTTTATCAGCTCAATCAATTTATATCTTCATCTAAAAAAATGCAAATGACACGGTAAGAGTTCAAAGGACCGGATTTTTTTTTCTTTTCTTATTTGCCCAAAGCGGTTCATTGACCAAATCACCATCACTCTACTGCTCCAAGGGATAAAAAGAATATATAAACAAATTAAATCACGGGGATAAATATCCTGGGGGTATTTACGTCAATTTATTTGTTTTGACGGTGCCAAACTTCTACGTGGAGCTACGATAAAATCCGAAGATGCACTCCGGAAATCTAGATGTTTACAACGCAGACACTCTCTGTGGAATCTTTGAATGGCATCGATGGCGGCGAAGCTTATGCAAGCGGTTCAGTACGACGCTTATGGCGGAGGACCTTCTGGTCTCAAGGTTCGTTTTCTTCATCTCCTCTCTCTTCTGGGTTGGTTGTTGTACCGACACAATTTTTATGATCCTTCAAAAAGTCTAACATGTTCTCTAATGGTATGATGAAAACTACTATTAATCTGCAATATATTTTGAATGGAGCACGAGTACATCAATTTATATTAGCAATAAAATAATCCGTAGGAAACATGTAGCAGAGTTGAAATTGAACGAGTAATTCGATTTGATTGAGTGGGTGGGTGGGTGGTTGGTTGGCTGGTGCAGCATGTTGAGGTTCCAATTCCTACTCCGAAGAAAGGTGAGGTTTTACTGAAATTGGAAGCTGCTAGCATCAATCCAGTTGATTGGAAAATTCAGAAAGGCGCTCTGCGTCCGATTCTACCCCGCAAATTCCCCTTCATACCTGGTACTCTAATTTTGCATCTTCATATTATCATATGTAGTGGGGTTTTATATATGCTTGCGAAATTACGGAGTAATTTGATTTTAATTTCTTTGTTGATACAAGAACACTAGAACAACAATTGGGGAATATTCTATTTACAGTTTAGTGTCTTGTTTTTGGGATTCTGTTAAGTGTTAACCGTTAAGGCACCGTTGATAGCATTTCATTGGTGTCGTAATCTGCCACATGTCATGCAATGCACTGATTGATAATGTATTGTCGAGAGCGTAAGGTGTTCATTCTGTATCCCATAGAAATTGCACTTGGAAAAAACAAGTAGACAGTATTGGTAAGATTAATGAGATGCTATCAGTTACGATTATTGCGGGACTTGTGAGGTGGCTGAAGAAGTTGAATTTTTTTCATATATATTTTTGAGTTCTAGTGGAGAATAGGTCCTTATATCTTGATTTGATTAATAATTTTGCTATTTGGTGGAATGATTTGTTCACTTTGTCTGGTGGAATTAATGGGTACAGTTACTGATGTGGCTGGAGAGGTTGTTGAGGTTGGACAAGGAGTTCAGAAGTTCAAAACGGGTGACAAAGTTGTGGCATATCTTAGCCCGGTATGTGCTCATTTTGTTCCTATTGGTTTGGTAACAGTGTATTGTTTAGTGCTGATTTCATCTATGCCTCACTTTATGTCTGTTGACATATTTTTGATTAATAGAGTGGAGGTGGATTTGCTGAGTATGCAACTACTAGTGAGAGTATGACGGTCACGAGGCCACCTGAAGTTCCAGCTGCCGAAGCTGCAGGCCTTCCAGTTGCTGCCCTCACAGCTCATCAGTGTCTCACCCAAGCTGCAGGAGTCAAGCTTGATGGTACTGGTCCGGAGAAGAACATATTGGTTACCGCTGCCTCTGGTGGTGTGGGTCACTATGCTGTCCAACTAGCAAAGCTCGGGAACACTCATGTCACAGCCACTTGTGGAGCTCGTAACATTGATTTTGTCAAGAGCTTAGGAGCCGATGAGGTTGTCGACTACAAAACCCCTGAAGGGGCAGCTCTGAATAGCCCATCTGGTCGTAAGTATGATGCTGTGATCCACTGTTCAACCGGAATACCTTGGTCCACTTTTGAGCCGAATTTGAGTCCAACGGGCAAAGTTATAGACATTACTCCTGGCCCAAGTGCCATGCTTACTTTCGCTCTCAAGACTCTCACCTTCTCCAAGAAGAAGCTGGTACCGCTGCTCATGAATGCCAAGGCTGAGAATCTGGATTATCTTGTGAACCTGGTGAAGGATGGTAAGCTCAAGACTGTGATCGATTCAAAGTATCCTCTGAGCAAGGCTGAAGATGCTTGGGCCAAGAGTATTGATGGCCATGCTACTGGGAAGATCATTGTCGAGCCTTAAATAGTCAGATATACATGTTGGTAATGTTCTGATGTAAACACGTATGTACTTATTCTAGCTCGTCGAAGTACCGAACTGATACATGGTAGTTGGTGCGTAGAACCAAGTTATGTGTGTTTTTTCCTGTGGTAAATGCTTTCAATGCTATAAATGGTTTAAGGTTTGGATTATAGTATTCGGATCCCTCTAAAGTTTCGTCACAATGCAAATTGGGTAGAGATGGAGTACGAGTTTGTTTCACGAGAGTAGAGTACGGTGAATGATACAGCGCGGCAGACGTTCACCGTCTTACTTCTGCTCCACGATATATACGCGGGGCTAAATCAGTCAATCCACACGTGTGATAATGGAGGACTGGTTCATATGATTTCTGGGGAGAGCTTCTCTTTCTGAGTTCTGGCACAAGTGAAGCTGATCATGGCGAAAAAGCTCATGCATGCGCTTCAGTATAATGGCTATGGCGGAGGACCCTCTGGCCTCGAGGTTTAGTCTGGTCCTCATTTTCTTCAGTTTTCTCTTGAAACTTTCTAGAATAATTTCCAGGTAGTCTTGGTGATCCTAATGAATGGTAACTATTTCGGACAATTCAAAATACAAATGCATTTAGAGGTGGGGCATGTCATAATTTGAAGTTTTAATACATTTATGTGTGATCTTGAATGAGTTTTGGGAGTCCAATCCATTTGCTTATGTAATAGTGTTTGAATGTAGATAACTAGGTAGATCCCCTCCGTTGGTTTTACCACTCAATTTTGTTATAATGTATCATAATAAATTGATAATTGATTAATACAAATTTATTATTTAACAACTGGTGACAACAATCGAGATATGAATATAAAGAATATAAAAGTCCAAAAATAGAAAAGAATAGATGTAGTTTTTTTTTTGAAAATATATAGATGTTAGTTATATGAATAGAACATATAGAATATAATAAATACTATCTTATATTACACTTGTCATCCAAAGTATATTACACTTGTCATCCGAAGTATTTTCCTCACTCCGATATTCTAAGTACATACAAATTGATGGGTGAATTTTAAAACAAAAATTTCTTCATTATTTGCAACGTACAAAGCTAATCTCTAACTCTATCCCTATTACAAACTATGAAGTTAATCAAATCATACATTGTTCTTTTTCATTTTCAAGCATTTGACACAGATAACTCAACAATTACTTGAGCTTACTGATGTGGTTAGGATGATAGATAGGTATAGGCAAGTCTATATACCCAAAGTGTCCTGAAATTGAAACAAAAGACATATTGTCAATACAATAACATTAGGTTTAACATTTAGTTCTTTATCATATCTTATAACATAGCAAAAAACTCAATATTAGTCTAACATAAATAGTTCAAACCCAATATTTTTCATAATGTTATCCATGAAGTTGTAGTAGTCAAATATGTTATATCTATGTGAAACCTGTGCAAAACGTAAGAGTAAAATGAGACCAAGTAGCCATAACATGAACATAAAGTTTCATTTAATAGAAATAAACATTATCATACTTCATCATTACGCAATATTACTCACTTAATATGTAATATTAGAAGCAGTCTTGAGTTCAGGATCCTAGTTCCCTTCGGGCAGTTTTACCACGATTGATCCAATGTATGATGATAAATTGATCAACCAAAACAACGATCACTTTAAAAGCTGTGTCGTGACATGGTACTTGGCATTACAATAAATTATGACGCAACTCCTAACAAATTTTCAAAGTTACTCCCTGAAAACAAAAACAAAAACAACATTAATGGATCAAACAATATTGTTGTATTGCACTGCTGCTACCAACAGTTATGTTGGTTAAGGGCATCAGTGATTACTACAAATGAAAAATTTGAGACCACCATCTTCTTAAACTTTCTTTTCCTGTTGCTATCGTGATTTAGGCTGGAGATTAATTTTCAATATGTTAGTTGTTGTGCCATGTATCCAACTAAAGCTAAAGCAACACAAACTGTAATTATATCTATCATCATCTAGTAACACAGATGTTTTCAAGTTTAAACTAAGTAATCTTCAATTCTGACACAAAGTCTATTAATCTAAGTAACCAACAACAATATTAGACTAATCAAGAAAGAGAGGTGGAGCTGTATTAAAATCGAGAGAAGCTACCTGTTTATGTAGTACAGATTCATGGCAATACTTATTGTTTTCATCTGGTTTGGTTGCAAAGCTATGCTTCTCTTGTTGCGTTTCTTTATTGTCTTGTTCTTTGCCCAAAGGCATAACTTATCAACTCTAAATGGTCTAAAAGAGAAAAGGAAAGGCACAATTTTGAGAAAGATGACAAAGAGCTATATAGATACGTTGTTGCTAACATATTCGTTACTTGCGTGCGAATTAGAATCAATTTTGACTGACCATATTTCTTTTTTTATGGCACCTGCAGAATGGTTATAATGACCTAATAAGTACATTATATTACAAAAATTGAGAAGTGAAATTTTTTGTCTAACCATAAGCTGTTACATGAATTACTACCATAATTCTAATTGTTACTTTATGCACAATATAAGTAAACCAGTAACCAAATCAATAAAAAATGTAAGTAATGCTTATAAACCGAATAAGGTTTGACCACTCTATGTTATCAAGTATTGTTCGTATTATATCAAAGAATAAAAAATGACCACTCTCTATACTCAACCACGTACATTTATACATGTTCTATTTCACAGGTGTTACGACCCGGAACAATATTAGCCGATAATCAAATCTTATGCAGTTAGTCGCTAATTAATTACGTTAATTATCGATGATAATTAGTCTTTACCGTCAGTAATTTTCGCTGGCCTTTCATCGAGATTTTATCGACTATGTTTTTCAAGAAATTTCTTTGGATAAAGTCGTAGTGTTTGTCGAAATGAATTCATGGCCACGTTAAGTGTTAAAATCGGAGTTACGATAAGAAAGTTTTAGTCAGCGGAAATTTTACGAAAATATCAGAAAACGCATTACCGTAAAATTGTGACTATATATAGGGATTTCAATTTTGGGAAAATCTGAAATTTCTATTTTTGGCAACTGGGGTTAACCCGTGTTGACCACCTCTTCGACCAAGTTTATCGCCATGAGGTTCTGACCAGCGGTTAGCCTTCGGCCGGCCACTTCCGCCTGTGATCTTGTAGCAAACCGTTTGATTCCATCTCCTCTATCGATTGGTGGTAGTATCTCCAACATTGGTGACCGGTGGAGGACTGATTGAGGCCGAGAAGGTGGCGGATTCCGAGGGTGGTGATGCACAAGGCAACGATGGAGGTCGTGATTATAGGGGTTTTGAATCCCAGATGACCACAAATATATTGGAATAGGTCTCGGACCCTGCCATGGCCGGACAACGACAAACGGAGGAAATGAATTCCGATGAGGGTTTGAAACTTCAACGGTTGATTTCGTTATTTTCCGATTTGATTTTGGTTTTGAGTTGTACTACAATGTTGTTGGGTTTGTTAAGATGAACATTTTGATGTGTAGGTTTCTTTTGGTGAAGGTAGGATTCGGCCGCCTTCGGCGGTGGTGCGTGGCCCCACGTGCAGCCGTGCGCGGCAGAGCTTCGGCGAGGTTAGATTTTTCACAAAATTTTATGTTGTTCCGCTAGTAATTTAGTGACGAATATAATAGTGAGATTCTTGAATGGATCTGGACTTGATTAATTTAGACGTGTGTTTAATCTGAGAATAATTAATTGATTTTACGATATTATTAATGGACGATCTGACTATTGATTTAAATTCGAGTGCTCATCTTTGAGATTTATGTTGCGACTCTAAAATTATTTTACAATGAAGTAATGCAAGGAATTGAATTTGAAATTTGATTAGGTTCGTATTTAGTCGGAAAATACATTATTCTAGAATGCGATATTCTCGACATTATTGCTCCGTCGAATTACGAGTTTAGCTATTCATTATGAATATCGATGATTAGGTGTTAATTATAATTGTGGTTTCAAGATTACGATTTAGTGGGATGTGTCGGATGATTATTGCGCCGCTTAGCAGGTTTCGACTTTATGAATATCCCAACATTGTACAGTGAGTGGACGTTTATTTATTTTCATAGTTGCTGCGAGTTCATGTTTATGCAGATTTATAGTCTCATTTATTTTATTACAGTTGAGTTTAGAGGTATGTTTGTGATGATTTTATTTAGTAACATCGATGCCTTAGCTATTTAGCTGATCATCGGATAGTCGGGTCAGACCGGGTTAGGACAAACACCCTGCTAACCCAGATCGTCTTGGTTTAGGACAAACACCCCGGATGATCCCATCACCTTTTATTTACAGTCATGGAGATGCTTCGGGTTAGGAAAAACACCCTGAGTGCCCACCTCCATATTTTATTTAGTTTATTATTTTGAACTCTCATGATTTCACAGAAATCAGTGGAAAGGCATAGAAGAATATTTTACTGTTTTACACTGATTGTGAGTTTTTGTCCACTCACGCTAATGTTTTTCTGTTTTTATCTGCCTTTCCTTCGGTCTTTCGGTTTTCTGTGCCCAGGTTGCAGTGCTTCTTCTAAGCTGAATTTTGATCCCCTGAGGCTTTGAGTCCACCAGATTATCATACCTTTTTATAGGTTTCGGCCCATTAGAAGTGTATTTTTATATATTTTATTCTACTCCTAGAAGTCGCTCTGAACGCTAGTATTGTAAATATTTTTCAGTGTTGGTAGTGAATTGATAGTATTGCCGAATTTTGAGTGTTCAGTTCCTATATTATTGTTCCAGCATTTTAATTAATTTATTTTTTTCACTTTATTGAGAAATTCGGATGGACATCGGTGATCCATGGTATTCTTTTTGGGAAATTCGAAGTGTGATTTTCGTGCAGGTTTCTGGTAGTCAAAAAAATTATAAAAATCCGTAGTTTAAGTTTGTTCATTAGAGCGTGATCCTAGATTACTAGTTAATCTAGGGTTGGATCCTTTCAGTTGGTATCAGAGTATTAGGTCACAGATTCTGTAGAATTCCTTGGTCAGATCAGTTCAGACATTTGATAGTGTACTAGACTCCTAGGAGGGGTGGCTCGACTTGCCAACGGATCCCCATCACCTCCAAGTGTTGTGCATTACTAAGTGTTTAGAGTCTTCTAGTTGAGCCAGTTTCCTTGCTCTAGTTTTGTGGGCTAATTATTAGTGGTGAACTCTTAGATCATTATACCTCGACAACCAGCTCCTCAGGATGAGGCGTGGTCATTGGCCTAGCAGATGCGTGATCTATTCACACGCATGATGTCAGCGCCATGGGAAGACCGTGACGATCTTGTTACTTGGGCCAAGAAGGAAGGTGATGTGCCTTTCCCTGGTTCTTATGACCTGGAGGTGTGTGAGAACTGGCTTATCGAGATTGGTCGAGTTTGCTACCGAATGCGTCCTCAGCTGACACCTGAGTAGAGGGCAGAGTTAGTTGTCGGCTTACCGTAGGACCATGCCTATCGTTGGTGATGAGCACCAAGAGGCAGGAGGTTGCTACCTCGTGGGCCAAGATCAGCGATTTATGGAGGTGTCACTTTCCAATAAGGTAGCTGAGCAGAGGAAGCATGTAGAGTTCATGAATCTACGGCGGGGAAATTTGTCAACTATGGTGTATCATAACTACTTTTATTGTCCGTTCTGATTTGCATTATGTTCTGTCAGAACAGTGATCGAGAAATGCTGGAGGTCTGAACAAGGCTTGTGACCTGTAATTTATTCATTTATGGTGAGCGTGCCATACACAGACTTCGATGAATGTGTTTATGTTGCGATTTAATGTGAGATTTGACCTCAATTTTTGTGGGGTGTTATTTGACGTTTTGAGGGAGGTGCACCCCGCTAGAGATATTCAACGAGTAGAGGTTATAGCATAATTTGTTCCACATCATCTTCTGTCAAGGGATCTCATACCTCAGTTCCTAGTGCCCATCGTTTGAGTTATTTTCCGAGATGGAGGATGAGCCAACGCCAGAGGCGGGAGTTTAGAGTGAGTTCGGTAGATCTAGATTTGTATTCCTAGCACCCAGAGTTAATGGCGTGGGACACGTGTTGCAAATCGACGGTGAGTGGGGTAAAATCGTGGACGACCAGAATGCTCGAAGGCTATCTATATCTCTAGTATAAATAGCCTCTTTTAACCTGGTCGGAAGTTCATTTGGCATCTTGAAGTGTTGCTGTGCTCTTGGGAAGTTTTTGACTGCGCTCAGAGTAAAGAAGTTATAGAGAAGGAAAGATCTCACCGCGTTTAGGTGTTCGTCAAATTTTTTGATCTTCCTCGAAGGTGAGGTTCATGATGCTCTTTTTTGCTTGATGTTGTACTTTGATGTCGCTGGTAGATTGTGCTTCTTGTTTTCTGCGTTTGTATTGTTCGAGAGATATAACCTGTGGTTTGTATAGTTCTGGGATTTCTAATGTTAGGATTTTAGCTGTTGTTGCTTTTATTTCCTGCATATTGGTGGTCTTATGGTAGATTTTGTTTTTTTGATATGTGTCCAGCAACAAATCCCTTGCTAGGATAGAATAAATCTTAAAACTATGAATTTGGGCAAGCAGAGTGGGCGCGTTTGATGGGTGTGTGGTACTCAGCATGCTTTGGCCTTGATATGTGTTTTCTTTGCTAGGTCGTTAGTGCTAAGACTATGAATTCAAACCCATCATCATCCATGTCTGGTAAAGATATGGATGATGGGGCGTTCCAAAGTGGGCTTGCTCGTGATCATGTTCTCTAGATGTGAACGCCGACAGAGATGGTCGATGCTGCTGCCTCCATTAGTTTGATTAGAGACTCAGATTTAGAGTCGGATAATTAGACGGCCGACCGCTCTCCTCTGCATGATGGGGGTAATCAATCTCCTCCAAGGGATGAGCATCCTCCTTCCCCTCCACGTTCATCACCTCCTAGGGATCAGTTGCCTTGGCCAGACAAGATCCTTGTGTCCTTTGTCTCCAATGAATTGATCGCAGCGACTACTCCCCAAGATCCTCATGGATCAACTAGAATGGTACCTACGACGTCTATTTTTGAGGTCCCTCAGGTGGATTTGGTGACCGCCAAGGTTCTCTTTGACCGATATGTGGCGTTCAGCAAGAAGGTTGTGACATTAGAGGTGGCTACTACTCAGCCGAAGCGGTCGCTGGCCCTTGAGCATAAGCAAGCACAAACGCGCCTTCTAGTGGAAGTTGTCCGCCTGGTGCACGACATGCACAAATATGCCTTACTTGAAGGTACTGAGGAAGGGTATGATTCCCTAGGTGTGGCTAGAGAACATATTAAGTAGCTCGAGGCTGAGCTAAAGAGCAAAGAAAAGGCTATGTTGTCCACCCACGCCACTCTGGTGAAGTACACCAAGATGGAGAATGAGTAACGTACGTGAATAACCATCCTGATCAAAGTATCAAATGAGTTGACTACATCCAAGGGTGAACTCTAGAAGAAGGTGAATGAGCTAGGGATGGAGCTGGATACCGCTCATGCTGAGAAAGACACTATTGAGGCTCTGCCCGTTCAGGCGGCGAAAAGGCTAGAGGAGCTTCAGGGTGTGGTGGACGTTCTAAAGCAGCAGCTGGAGGTGTTACGGTTAGAGGTGGAGTCCTTAAAAGCTTTGGCCATGGACGAGGAAGCCTGGCTCAAGCTGCGAGAAGAGGCTGTTGAGGCGTTCAAGTCCTTTGACAACTTTGCCCGTTCATAGGAGAGTGCGGCAGAGTCTTCCATAAAAGACGTGTTTGCCCTGCTCGAGAAATCGTCCTACTTCAATCGCGAACGCTTTTAAGCAGACTCGGTTGCCAGTACAGTTTAGCCCTTTGGGGGAGAAGACTAGGGGTGTTGTGGTGTACCCGTCTCATGTAGTAATCTATTTATTCTGGTTGTAAAGGACAATGTTGCTATGTATATGTTTAGTTGTGTTAAGCATTTGGCATTTGTTGTTGAATTTAACTCGTGGTATGTGTTCTACTTTTGAATGAATGTACTTAGGAATAGTTGTGTTTGCCTTTATTATTTGAACGTAGAATACTAGCGTTTGAAGTAATAATGGACGAGATGTTTGAAAAAGTTACACTATTGGCGTAAGTGTATTCTTATTTCGAAGACAAAGAGCGTTACACATTAGAGTGTACAAGAAAAAAGTGAGAATTGCACTTGAACTAAGTATGCCTAAACATAGAACTGTCTAGTAGTAGTATTTCCTGAAGTGAGCGGAGTTCCATGGATGGGAGAGGACAATGCTTTCCTTGTCACTGAGGTAGAGCGTGCCTGGGCTGGCGACATCCACGATCTTGTGCAGGCCTTCCCACCTTAGACGAAGGTTTTTGACCTTGCATTGGATGACCTTCATTACCCAATTTTTGACTTACAGAGGTGAGCTTGAACGCGCTGGTTGTATAGATGAGCAATTTTTTCTTTGTTGGTTGCATTGCGATAATGAGTGACATTGTTTTTTTCTTCCTGAAGGTCGTTGTCCAAACGTAATCCTTCACAGTTCGTGGTGGGGTCAAATGCTTCCATCCTTGGACTCTAATGAGTGAGTTCCAAAGGGAGAAATGCTTTCGTACCGAACGTGAGAGCAAATGGAGTTTCGCCAATTACGGACGTCGCTGTGGTATGAATGGACCAGAGGATTCCTAGGAGAAGTTCTAGCCAATGTCCGTAGTTAGGGTGCCCCTCTTCATGGCCTGGAGCTGTCTTTTGAGGCCATCCTTAATTATCTTATTGGCCGCCTCGACCAGACCGTTATTATGTGGGTGAGTGGGGGAAGAAAAAAGGACGTCTGTGCCTTACCTTTTGCAGAACTGTATGAATTCAGGGTTGTTGAACTCAACACCATTGTTTGTAATGATGTTGATACGAGCGCTGTAACGGCAAAAAAAGTGTTCGCCATAAGAACTTGATAACTTTTTCTGTTGTGATTTTCAAGAGTGGCGCGGCTTTGATGAACTTTGCATGGTAGTCAATGATGACTATCACATATCGATACTATCCTTTGGCTCTTGCTAGTTCACCAATGAGATCCAAGCCCACTGTACGAAGGGCATTGGGGATAAAATGATTGAGAGTGGGATAGTAGGAGAATGCACCTTGTGTACATGGAGTTGGCAATCTTTGCAAGTACTGTGATCTTGGTAACGTTCGCATAGATGGACGGCCACCAAAATTGATAACTTAATGCCTTGTGTGCGATAGAGCGGGCGCCTGCATGCTGACCATACTCTCCACTGTGTATCTCCTCCAGAAGAGAACTCCCTGCTTAAGTGGTAAGGAATTTGAGGTTTGGCCATGTGCGTCCCTGCTTGTAAGGGTGGCCACCTCGAATACTGAAATTGGTAGCCTGACTATGACCATCCTGGCCTCTGTCTTGTCAGCTATGAGGGTGCCCAAGGTTTTGTAGGCATAGATGAGGTCCATCCAGCCTGGCTCTGTGGACACTATGAGGAGTATTTCCAAGAAGCTTTTGTGGATACTTGGTTTTTCGAGGATTTCCATCTTTGTTTGAAACTGAGAGTGAGGCATTAGGGTGGTAGCCAGGAAAGCGAGTGCATCTACGTTAGCGTTCTGTGCTTGGGATACTTAGGTGACATTATAGAACTTAAACTTGGAGAGGTAATGCTTTGCAAGGGCCAAGTAGGCAGCCATGGATCCGTCCTTGCCCTCAAAGTCCCCATTCACTTGGTTGACCACAAGCTAGGAATCGCTGAAGATATTAATATCAAAAGTGTCTAACAGTCTAATGAGTTGGAGTATAACGATGAGCGCCTCATACTCCACCTGAACGCCGCTTGGGCCCATCAGGATGATACAAGCACCGCTCTCTTTTTTATTAGCGGACTCATCCAAATATAGGTTCCAACACAATTGTGGTCTTTCGACTAATGGTCGAATGGTCGAGTTCCTGCTGGGCGGTCTCTGCCTCTGCGTCCGTATACTCAGCAATGAAATCTGCTACTGCCTGTGCTTTGATGGAAGTTCAGGGTTTGTATTCAATGTCGAACTCGCTAACCTCGATGGCTCACTTGCTGAGGCGTCCACTATGATCAGGAGATTGGAGCACTTACCGCAACGAAAGGTTTGGTTAGGACCTGAATCTTGTGAGCTTGGAAGTAAAGGCGTAGTCGCTGAGTGGCAGTCACTAGGGCGAGCACCCATTTGTCAAACGTGGGGTATCGCTTCTCTGCTCTAATAAATCCTTTGCTTGTAAAAAAGATAGGGAGCTCGTTATCAGTGTCATGTTATACGAGGGCAGAGCTGACAGTTGTGAGCGAGATATCTAAATAGAGGTATAGTGTTTCCCATTTTACAAGTCTAGATAGGGTTTGGATGGAAGCAAGGTAGAGCTTGATTTACTGAAACACGTCTTTGCAAGCAGACGTCCGGTCAACGGAGCACTTGTTGGTAAGACGGAGTACCTTGAAGAAAGGTTCACATTTATCTGAGAAGCAAGAGATAAAACAGTGTAGAGCAGAAGGCTTACCTATTAGACTTTGAAGCACTTTCTTCGATGTGGACGCCTTCATGTCCATGATAACCTTGATTTGTTTTTGGATTCGCTTAAATGCCTCGTTGGCTAACGATATAACCCAAAAACTTGCTTTCCATGACGCCAAACGTGCACTTGGATGGGTTTAGTCGAATGCCATGCTCCATGAGTACTTGGAAGATGATGCGAAGGTTAGTAACATGGTCTTGGGTAGTTGGGCTCTTGACCAAGATGTCGTCTACGTAGACTTCCACCACCATACCGTTCACATCTCTAAAGATGTAGGTCATGAAGTGCTGGTACGTGGACCCAATATTCTTGAGGACGAATGGCATGACCACATAAAAATAGAGCCATTTATCCATGGTAAAGGTGGCGACTTCCTGATCGTCCAGGTGCATGAATATCTGATTGTATCTAGAGTAGACATCTAGCGGCGGAAGCAATTTGTATCCTGTTGTGGCATCCACTAGTTGATCGATACGGGGAAACGGGAAGTTTACTTTGGGCATGCCTTCTTGAGGTTTTTATAGTCAACACACATTCTCTAGCTTCCATTATTTTTCCTTACCATGATCGAGTTTGAGATCTACTCGGAGTAGTGAACGGGTCATATGAAACCAATCTTCAATAACCAGTTAACCTCAGCATGCATAACGTCGTAATGCTTAGCGTCATACGCGTGCCTCTTTTGCTTGACATGCCTGGTATTAAGAGAAATACTTAATTGATGTGAAATCAAATCCTTAGAAATACTTGACATGTCTGCGTAAGACCAAGCAAAAACCTATTGATATTCCATGAGGAGCTGGATCAATTCTTCCTTGACGATTGGGTCCAACTGAGCGCTTATGGTGACCTTGCGATCTGGATGGATGGGGTCCAACTCGACCTTGATGAGGGAGTCCTCAGTGCCTACTGGACGAAGGGCGTTGATGCCATCCCTGGGATCATCAAGTTGTGTTGCTTGGACATTTTCATTGGTTATCTTCATTACTTCTTGCCGAGCTACTTGTCCCGTTCTAGGGTCTATGGAACATTCGACGAAATCGTAGCTGTGTATAGCATATAACCGCGTATAGCATATAGCTACCTGTCCCGTTCTAGGGTTTATCTTCATTACTTTCGAAGTCAATAGGGAACTGCATGTATAACATATGACTTGCAATGATGACTTTAAACTTCTTTATAGCCGACCTGCCAAGGATGATGTTATAAGAAGAATATAAGTCAACGATAATGAAATCACTGTAGACTTCCTTCTGATGGGTGCCCATAGTGCCCAAGCATAAACGCATAGTCGCTACCGATTGGGTGGACGATATCACGGGAGAAGCTCATCAACAATTCATTATCCTAGTCAACTTGTTGTGGGGATGCTTTAGCTGTTTGTAAACTATGAAAAACATCATGTTTGTGAATGAGCCTGAGTTGATGAGGACGCGGCCAACCTTGAATCTATCGACCAGAGCATCAATGATGAATGGGGAGTCTGTGGCCGGAGGGCCTTATTCACCAGTCTCCGAGAATGTGATGGGGTCCCATGAACGGCACGAGGCCTTGGGCCCTGACCTTGAGGTAACATAGAGGACTTCTCGAGGGGGAGCATCCGCCTTGTGCATGCCACCATAGATGGTGTTGATTTCTACTCTGGCTTCTATGAATGCCACCTTCTTAGGGCCCTTTTCTCTGTACTGGCCTAGCTCGCCTTTATCAAATAACTCTTGAATGATCTTTTTAAGGATGCCACAATCCTCAGTGTTGTGGGTTTCAGATTCATGATATTTGCACCAATTGCTCAAGTGCTTAAGCGGGGCCTTCTTCATTTTGGGCTTGGGTTGAGGGATCAAGTGCTTGTTGTTGGCAAATATTTTAGCGTACATAGCGTTCATGACGGTGTAAACTTCTTTGTCAGGTGAATGATGCTTGGGCGGCTTATGATGCCTAGGCAGGTTCTGTACTGGGGATCCTTGGCATTCTGGCATTCTCTATCGTAGTGAATAACGTCTCCACTTGTCATACGAGATCTATAGAGTTTTCCTCGATGATTGTTGCATTCTAGTGAAGCATTAAGACGGGGCAGAGGTAGAGAATCACGTCCAGGCGCATGCCGTTCCCTCTGGCCCCAGACTCTATTGTGGACCTCAGCCTTCTTAACCATCATATCCAAGACTTCTTCGTAGGTGAGGTAGTCAGGTTTGATTATTTTTTCTTTAAAGAGGGAGGGTTATAAACCCTCGACCAAACCGTTCAATGTCGTCTGCTTGTCACGGTTCTGGCATAGCTGAGCGGCAGATCTGAAATAGTCGATGTAGAAGGAAAGGTTCTCCGATCCACCCTGGCAAACAAAAAAGAGAGATTTGGCAGTGTTATGGAGCGCTTGCAACTGGTAACGCTTGAGAAAATCATTTGTAAGCTATATGAAGGAAGCGAGGGATATTGGGGTGAGCTCGAAGAACCAGTTGAGTGCGTCGCCTGTCAGTAGTTCAAGAAACAGATAACACAACGTGGCGTCTTCATGCCTGTAGCCGGTGGTAGAAAAAAGAAATCTATTTACATAGGTATTCGGGTCACCACGTTCGGAATAACACTCATCCTTCCAAGTCTTCGCGCTTGGGTCACGTCCCATGTTTGTGATAGTCGTAGAGGACGGTGTAGTGCGCAGTTTATACGGAACGTGGGGGTTGGGTGACAGTTCTGCCTAGTTTTCCCTTCGAGCTCAGCTAAGCGAGCTAGGATCTGGGTTGTGGCATGCAGAGCTGGTTGCTGGTGCTCTAAATGGGGTGGTTCACTAGGAACCAGAGGATGAACAAGTTGAGCATTCATGTTTGGCGTCCCAACTCCAGTTACAGGGCCTATAGGTTGGCGAGCGTCTCGTGCAGGCACTCGTTGTTGCGTAGAGTGGAGTTCTACTCCGCTCAGAGCTCGACGATCTCTTTTAGCAGATAAGCGTGTTGGTCGCTAGGGATGCTAGACGTGGCCTTATCCGTATCGTGCATGGATGGATTGATGGGAGTAAGGACGGGGTCGAACGTGCGCAGACGGTCCCCTGCGGGCGTAACTAAATCGTTATGCCTGGTAGACCACATAACGACGAAAAGAAAGGAAAGGATGGGAACCATGAATGACAAAAGGGCTTTTTGGTTGGGTGGAAAAAAATGAGACTGCTAGACGGTGCAAATTGTTTCTACCAGAATTCGGTATGGACTAAGGCAGAAGTGCTAAGGATTTTGGGGGGATTGTATTCCTGAGCGTTCGAGCGCCGATCCTCGAATGTTCCGTTATTTTGCAAAATGAACAATAAACGTTAAGAGGTTGAGATGGGATTAACCAGCTTTCAACGCTCCAATGCTGAACTCAATATAGGGTATGATAGAAAGCGTATGGAAATAATGGGTCAGATGTCTGATACCTCTGTCTTGGAGTGTGTGCTTCCCTATTATGGTAGTTGAAGTTGACAACACCTAGTGGTCCTCGATATGGGACTGATGCAAACATTCCTTTTTTGTGCAAGAGGGGGCACTTTGGTCTTTTAGCAACCAATTCCGTACACAGGCTCGAGTGACGCGCGCCACGCTCTGCAAGGCCAGGCACGTGCGGCGTACACCCCACGTGTGGTTTCATCATTTCGTCCCTGAGTTGTTTCTTTTGTTAAGTTACTTTTGGCTATTTTGGTGCTTAATAAGACATGCTTTTCTGGTTTAGCACATAGTTGGTCATGCTACCGAAAAGATTATTGTGGAGGCTTAGTGTTGTATTATGCTTTGAATTGCCAAATTTATCAGGCAGTTAATCAAAAATCAAAACTCAAAAGGCTATGTATGAGCTACACATACAAAGTATCTATAAATATGTCAGCTCATGGTGTTCTCCATATCATATTGGTGATTTAGACTCCTTTTTTCATGACATGAATTCATTATAGTTGGTATTTAAACGAAATTAATATCATATAGCCGTCTATCAAATTAATCCGCAGTTCGTTAGTCGTCGACCATTTGAGAAGCACTTAACATATGCTTCTTAGTCTAAAAGTGGTTTTGAAGATGTAAAAAAAAAATTACAAAAGCACTTGTAAGCCTCTTTGGAATAGTCTCTTATTTATTTTATTTTGAGGAGGTTGATCAAAAATTCACTTGAAATATGTAATAATAATATAGAACTCCATCGGATTATCTGACCCAACAAAGAAAGATCATATTACATCACTATACTAGAAAATAGAAGAAAAAAAAACACAAATGTCATAAACTAACGAACCAAAATAACCCTAATAATTATCAAATTTTGTATGCACCGAGATCCACCGAAAAACTCGGAGCACGAGGATTTTCTTAGTGCCATGAAATAGTCTCAAACAAGTCAAAAGTTATTTTTAACAAATAATAATACTAAAATATAATAAATAAGCAATTGGGACCACCTCCATTCCCCACCGCACCTAAACATTTTCTATTTTTGGTTTTAAATAGTACTAGCCTTTCTGCACGTGCATATGCGCGTGCGAAAGGCGTCGCGCTCGCGCGTGCGTTTTATCGGTGCATACTTAAAAGTATGCAATTATCTTCACTTAATTGTCCAAGTCCATTGCTCGTGATAGATACTATCGTGCACTTTCAGGCCTATCTCTATTATTCGAATACTGATCTAATTGAGATCTCTATTATTCGAACACAGATCTAATTGAGATGTGGGAAGAATTACCAATGATTGATGATAAAATTTGTAAAATAATATTAGCCTACTTCATATTAAGTCAACACTATGTAAAAAATAATCAATCACTGATAATAAATGCAGTGTCAGTGCATATGAAAATAGAAATCAATAACACGGGACAATGTCCAGTATTAAGTGCAAAGTTCAGAATTGAATACTCTCTGCTCACATAATAAGATGTAAATTCAGATCAGAAAACATAACGAAAACAATAGTTAAAACATAATTAAAACAATCCATTCAATAGTAAACACAACGAAAATAATCTATTCAGGAACTAAAACACTACCCATAAAAACAAACAGACTGAATACGAAAAAAGGAAAGTAAAAAATGAGATAGAGCAAAGAGGAGAGGTTATGGAGCTGATAACCCACATATACTGAAGTTTTTTAGATATGCTGATGCATATGTCAATGTTAAATTTGTTGTTGGTGATGGAAGAATAAACTAAAAAACTAAATTATCAATCACGCACTGCTACTGTAAGAATTCACTATATTTAAAGCATGACATCAGTAATTACAAACCACAAAAAGAACTTGGACAAATCTGAAGGAAGCTAAGCATCCAAAGTATCGACCAATTACAAACTACAGAGTTTTCCAAAGTCAATCAAGAACTTAACTTTCACTAAGCTCAACTAATAACAATTTCTATCTCCACTAAACCAAAAACAACAAATCTAATGCAGCTATATAGTAGACATCCAAGAATCAACCAATCACACACTACAGAGTTTTCTCAATTCAACTAAGAACTTCACTTTCACTAAGCTCAGCTGATAACATACAATCACCTAACATCGCAACATTGTAAGTTTTCGATCAACTAAACGAGAACAACAAATCTTAATGCAGCTAAAAATTCGATATCATACTCAACCGTTTACACTTTTAAAACATCACTAACAACATCATTATCCGATTGCAATAAACAGAGAGCTCATCATATAATCGTCTAAACAGCTACATACACAATCGAAACCCTAGAAATCGAAAGAAATCGAATTACTTATCTTTAGTGGAGACTCCATACTTCTCCTGCATCCTCGCAATCTCATCCTCCTCCTTCGAATCGAACTTCTTCCCCATCTTGGCCTGCTGGTAATAGAGCACGATTAGGTACCGATTGGCGACGTTGGACCCACAGAGGTGGTCAACAGCAGTCTTGGCGTCAAAAACTTTCTTTTTTTGCAGTTGACTGCAGTTATGCTCCATATTGCATGACCTTATGACCATAACATGTGACTCCTCAACCTCTCTTAAGGTCCATATAGAGAAAGAACACGTCTTAGAATTCTTACAAACAGCCTTCACTCTCTTCTTATCGTTTAGCATGTATCTAAGTGGCTTCCTACTCTTAATAGCCAATACCTTTACTGTAACTTTAAATGCATCACCACTTGGGAACTTCTTGCCAATTGATAACTGAGGGTCATGCAAATCAGTGTCCTTTCTAAACTCTGGAAACTTATTATATCTAACCTTCTTCCTCCTATATCTCTTTCCATCGTGTCTCACATGATCATCACTCCTAGGAGAATCTGAACAATTATGAAACTTCTCGGAATTTTCACTGCCACCATCAGAAATCACACCATCAAACTCCATGACTCACCTTTCTGCTTCTTCAACAAATACTTCATCCACATTAGCTAGGAAAGCTTCATCATCGTCTTCAGACAAATCCAGCTCATAATCACTATCATCCAATTCCTCATACTCTGTATCATTACTAACATCTAAAAGCTCATCATCAACAGACTCAGCTTCATCATATCTAAACTGACCTCTAAATCTTGTACCATACCTTCTAACTTGATTTTTCTTAACCGGTGCTTTGATCCTTCCAACAGTCCTCTTTTTCCTTTTAGGAGCTGAACTTGTACCCTCACTAGCTGCTTGGTCTAGTACAACATCTTCAGTTCTCACCCTCCTAGCAACTGAACTTGAACTATTCTCTAGTGATGTTTCTGTCTCCACAGTTGTTCCTTTAATTTCCCTTATCCTCACAGTCATCAATTTGGTTGCCTAAGTATTCTGAAAAGATAATCACAGGCTTTGCCTTATTAATTAAGGCAAAACAGCTTAGGGAGGTTAAAAGAAGTTTACATGGTAGAATATTTTAAATTCCATTTATACCTTTATTTTTTATAAACTGAGGAAAATCTCTTTTAATTTCTAAAGGGCTTAGTTGTAAAAGCATAGAAGAATGCTCGGCGGTTTCATGCTTCAATAACCAAACCCAATCCCAGTTTCAAAAGGCATAAGTGAGAGTTACATTGTGTAAAACTATGAAAGTGATCAAGATAGATACCCGTTTATTTACCAAATCTCGCTGCAGTTATGGACGAAGAGAAAGGGCCAAATTACTGGAGATTTTTTCGAATTGATGGAGAGGCACCTAACTACGCAGGTATGTAAAACTTGGGTTCTATTTGTGGTCCCTTTGTTCTCGGTTATTGGATAGATTTAGTTGTTGGGTGTTTGATTAATGTTCAATGCAATTCTAGGGTTTATTGTTTAATAACGAAATTGGGATTAACTTTCAGAAATTTTTTAATCGATGGACTTAGGTTTATTTAATCACATTTGGCTTTGGATTTAGCTAATGGGTGTGCAAGTATATTATTATTTTCGATGGTGCTGTGCAAGCTAGTATAATTGTTAATTTGAGTTGAGATATAGGAAAATGGAATTAGGCTTTTATTTACTTATTTTTTATTGAGTTTTCTATTAAATCATGTAAATTAGATTAGGGCTTCTGATTCCCATCAATGTTTGATACATTGCAGAGGATGAGCTTTTCACTATAAAACTGCACCATGGTGGGAAGTTCTATCATTTAGGAAGTACTAGAGATTATAGGGGTGGTGAAGTATTGTGGGCAGATCGGAAGGATCAATATCTGTTTACTTGGATATGTTTAGTTGACTTAGCAGTGGATTTGGGATATAGAAACCATCCCATTACCTTTTGGTTCAACCCTCCTGGAGATGCAAATTATGTTGAGCTTAGCACAGACAAAGAAGTCCAAGAAATGTTGAATTTTGTGGGGAATGGGTCTAGTACAACATCTTCAGTTCTCACCCTCTTAGCAACTGAACTTGAACTATTCTCTAGTGATGTTTCTGTCTCCACAGTTGTTCCTTTTCCCTTATCCTCACAGTCATCAATTTGGTTGCCTAAGTATTCTGAAAAGATAATCACAGGCTTTGGTTCCTTACTGATGTTCTCTAACTCAGGTTCTATTTTATTTTTTTTGTCACATTAGCAACCATGAAGATCTGCAAAATCCTAAACCCATTCCTCACAAAATTCAACATTTCTTGGACTTCTTTGTCTGTGCTAAGCTCAACATAATTTGCATCTCCAGGAGGGTTGAACCAAAAGGTAATGGGATGGTTTCTATATCCCAAATCCACTGCTAAGTCAACTAAACATATCCAAGTAAACAGATATTGATCCTTCCGATCTGCCCACAATACTTCACCACCCCTATAATCTCTAGTACTTCCTAAATGATAGAACTTCCCACCATGGTGCAGTTCTATAGTGAAAAGCTCATCCTCTACAATGTATCAAACATTGATGGGAATCAGAAGCCCTAATCTAATTTACATGATTTAATAGAAAACTCAATAAAAAATAAGTAAATAAAAGCCTAATTCCATTTTCCTATATCTCAACTCAAATTAACAATTATACTTGCACAGCACCATCGAAAATAATAATATACTTGCACACCCATTAGCTAAATCCAAAGCCAAATGTGATTAAATAAACCTAAGTCCATCGATTAAAAAATTTCTGAAAGTTAATCCCAATTTCGTTATTAAACAATAAACCCTAGAATTGCATTGAACATTAATCAAACACCCAACAACTAAATCTATCCAATAACCGAGAACAAAGGGACCACAAATAGAACCCAAGTTTTACATACCTGCGTAGTTAGGTGCCTCTCCATCAATTCGAAAAAATCTCCAGTAATTTGGCCCTTTCTCTTCGTCCATAACTGCAGCGAGATTTGGTAAATAAACGGGTATCTATCTTGATCACTTTCACAGTTTTACTCAATGTAACTCTCACTTATGCCTTTTGAAACTGGGATTGGGTTTGGTTATTGAAGCATGAAACCGCCGAGCATTCTTCTATGCTTTTACAACTATGCCCTTTAGAAATTAAAAGAGATTTTCCTCAGTTTATAAAAAATAAAGGTATAAATAGAATTTAAAATATTCTACCATGTAAACTTCTTTTTAACCTCCTAAGCTGTTTTGAGATAACGAAACGATAAAATCATTACAAAAAGAAATACTATATTAATTTCATTGGCTTGGTATCTTCTTGTTTCTTGTTTCTCTTTGCTTCTTATTTTATGCAGTATCATGGCTTCGCCAGCAATCCAAGTTTCCTATCTTTCTAAATCTTTGTTCCTCTACTAGAATTATACAGATTTCTTTTCTGGCTTATTGAAGAAAAGTGATTATGCACTGTTGATCTGTATCTCTGGTCTTCTCAATTCAGCCTCAAATTGTGAGTATTAGTCTCTTCCCAATGATTTTCAATTTGATATATTTTCTTAATCTATGACTTTGAGTTTGTTTGTTTCTTTCTTTCTTTCTATAACTTTTAGCTGATTAATGTAGAGTTGGGTTCTCAGTCTAGGCTCTGTTTGGTTCTTATGAAACTCAGGGGATGAGAATTCAGAAAATTATAAGAAACTGTATTCTGGACTTAATATTTGTTTCTTTGTTTCTCAATTTCTGTTGGGCCAGGTTGATGGTGTGCAGTTGATGTTTCTGTTATCTAAATTTTGATTCTTTTTAGTGTATTTGGAGTTGGTTATCTGATAAAGTATGTACTTTCATGTGTAAAGTTTGAATTGATGGGGCTGTGTTTGTAAATTTCTATCTTTAATCAATTTATAGTTTGATATTTAATAAGGTAGAACTGCAGTCTTTTTGTAATAGCATTGGATTGGCTCAAGTTTGCTAAGCCTAACCAAATTAGATATTATGGTAGGTCTGAGTTTTGGTTTGGGAGACCAAGTACGGTTTGGTGTTCTTTTCTCTGCAATGAGTGGTGACCAAGCATTGTTTGTGTTTTTTAAAGAAACCAGACAGTAGATAGCTGTAGCTAATCAACACATATCATTTTCCTTTTACTTCATAATTCATACTGTCATAGACTGTTTTGTTAAGAGTTTTACTCATCAAGTTTTTGTCTTTATCATCTACTGCAGCTCAATAGCCCCAGATTTTGTGTGTGGCTTAATATAAAGCATATGTAGAGAACATGGACTGACATTTCAGCATCAAGTTTAATGCTTGGTCTCTGGAGCTTCACGTCTTTGATTGCAAAATGTTGATCAACTTCCTGGTGATTTTGAATTGCCCCAAAAATGACAAGTGGATTCTTGATGATACCCAATGCTTGATACTAGAGTCTAGCAGTGTATCATGCCTGAAAGCTAACGACCAGAACTGTTTCAACAGCATAGACACCACAATTTGGAGAATGTTTAAATTTCACTGAAATATTGTTGACTATTATCTGTTGCAAAATTTCAAATGGAAAGGTAAGTGATTCACAGTTCATTGAGCTTAATAATGATAGTCAGGTTTTTTATTTCTGTGATCCAGTGTAATATGTTTGACTTCTTTGTCCAGATACAAAATTTTGGAGGAGCTTGGGGATGGCACTTGCGGCAGTGTATATAAAGCTTGTGATTGGAAAACTAATGAAATTGTATGTTTCTCCTTACAAATGAAACTAATACTTCTAACAATATTTATATAACTTAGGTGTAAGTCTACTAAATCTTGAATGAATGCTCACTAACCTTTGGTTGGATAGTAGAATAATTATTGGTAATAATTTAAACCTATACTGGCTCAGACGATGGAATTAAACTTATAGTTACTTCTAGATAGAATTATCATTTAGGGTTTCAGACTTACATAATAATTTTGCTGCTTTATTTTGTTTTTCTAGGTTGCTGTCAAGAAAATGAAGAGAAAGTTCTTTTTCTGGGAAGAATATTGGAGATTACGAGAGATTAAGGTAGACTTTAGCCAGAGTGCATGATTCAATAGTTGTACCCATATGCCACTTATGTGAGCTATCACATTTTGTGGATTCACAATAGATGTAACCCTCATGTTGTTGTCAGTGATACATGTAAAAATGCTTTGTACAGGTCCTTCGTAAATTAAATCATCCGAATATCATAAAGTTGAAGGAGGTGGTTAGGGAAAACAATGAGGTGTTCCTCATTTTTGAATACATGGTGAGGGAGATTTCACATGTCATTGATGTGTTATCTATAATTGTTTCAGTTATGACTTTCATCTCAAACAAAATTGTATCATGGCCTTAATGTTGAAGTTGGATGAATTCCAGCTTATTGAATTCATTTCATCCCTTTCATGAGTCTGATCTAAATTTCATGTTTATAGAAGCATAATTTGTACGAAAAAATGAAAGAACAACGAAGACCTTTTTCAGAAGATGAGATTAGGAGTTTTATTTCTCAAATGCTGCATGGATTAAATCACATGCATAATAGGGGATACTTTCACCGAGATCTCAAACCAGGTACGACTTACTATCAGAGATGTGTTTTCAAGCATCTATGTAGTTTAAAAGATCACTTTTGTATGTTCAGAATCTGATATTGTTTTCTCCTTAAAGAAAACTTGCTGGTGACAAATGATGTTCTTAAAGTTGCCGATTTTGGATTGGCTAGAGAAGTATCATCAACGCCCCCTTATACCGAATATGTTTCCACACGGTGGTGAGTAATTTTCAATCATGTAACTTTATACACATTGAGCTTCTTTATTTATGTGTAAGGGCTGCTGGGAAATAGGTGTATACCACGCATCTGTCTTAAGCAGTATTTTATTTATCTAGAACATGTCCATGCATATGGTGAGTGCATGTTTGCACGTGAATGCTGCTTCTTTTGTTTGGACACGTCTAGGGATATGCAGCCTAATAGTTTTTACACTGTGTGGTGGGCCTTTGTAGGTATCGTGCACCGGAAGTTCTATTGCAGGCTAAGTCATACACTCCTGCAGTTGGTAAGCATGAAAATTACAACCCCCCCTTCCTGCTTTCTTTTTATCGCTCTCCTTTGTCGTAAATTTTGGGGTTATGAGAGTATGAGAGGTGTGTTGCATTATGATTAGGCTTTTCCTCCCTGTCTAGTTTCATTATCTCTTGGTTTGTTATTCTTTGATTGATGATGATTATGAATAAATTATTTGCAGACATGTGGGCAGCAGGTGCAATCCTAGCCGAGCTTTTCACTTTGTCTCCAATTTTTCCTGGCGAAAGGTGATTAGCTTATTCCCACTTTTATTGTTGTTACATTTATGAGAAAATATTGTAAAGATAATTCTGCTTCACATACTTTGTTGGTATGGAAATTACCTGCTATATCTATTTGAAACTTGGCTGTGCATTTAGTGTCTCAGCATTTAGTGAAATTGATTCAAAGTGGATTATAATTATTATTTGATTGGTTTGCCGAGTACTATTTCTAATTTGGAACCTGACCTCAATTTATATTTTCGCATTTAGTGTCTTCAGACAATATCCTAGTAAGATCCTAGTTGTTTTAGGAAAACTGACTGTATATATTTGCTACACCAAGTGCAAGACCTACCAGAATTCCACTGTTGTGAGATTGCCAGCAATTTCTGGTCAAATATTTGTAGTTTACAACTGGTCAAAATGGATCTCGCTCTCCTGAAACTTTCTACGGATTCATCTCTTTGATTTGATCATCTATTGTTTTTTTGGTCGTTGCCTGCTGCATGTGATGTGTTAACCAGTTCTAATCAATTGACAAGCTCTTTGCTGCTTAAACTTTTTACCTTGAGTCTAGTAAAGCTTGGAGAACCTCTCACTACATCTTACAGAACTTTTATTTTCCTTCCCCTAATGGACAGTGAAATCGATCAGCTGCTCAAGATATGTTGTGTTCTGGGTATGCCTGACTTGACTATCTTCCCTGAAGGGACAAATACATCACGATTATTTGGCATTCTAAATATTGAGGAGGTAAGCTTTTGCAAAGACCTGTTACTAGTGTTTTCAAACTTACTCGGCTTTCACTCATTGTATCAGTTTTGTAAATAGATATCACCTGCAAGCCTCTCCGATATCATTCCAAATGCAATCCCAGAGGCTATTGATTTGATCACAGTAAGAGTTGTTTGAGCTATTGGTTTCGTTAAATAATTACTATGACTATTTGTATAATGGTTTTGCATTCTCTTGTATCTAGCAACTATGCTCATGGGACCCATCAAAGAGGCCAACTGCAGAAGAATCATTAAAACATCCCTTTTTCCATGTAATATATTTTCTTAAGTATTCTATTCTTCTCCTATATAGTGGAAATGCCATCTTATATATATATAACTTACTCAAAATTGGTAATAGGTGGTTTGGATTCCTCATACACTCTGTGATCCACTTGACCTGAAGCTAAGTAACACAGGTAAGTTCTCCCTATCCTGCAGTATATTCTTCTGTTCCTCATTATATTTTGGGTTTAACTGCATCATTATTCTTAATTATTATATCACAGGAGCAAAGCCAACCCTTGAGTTAAAATTGTCAGACTTTGGTGCCGAACCTGAGGACTGCTTTCTTGGCTTGACGTTGGCTGTGAAGCCTAGTGTTCCAGACTTTGGTAAGTATCATTATCCAGACTTTGACGTTAGCTTACATCTGGCATTGATGAATAAACAAATAATTGCATAATTATTTTATTTAGTTGCAATCTGTTCAGTTTGGGCTTGGCTCATTCCTAGCTTCTATTTTAGCTGTCTCTCATCCTCCAAGGATCAGGCTGGCATCCATATATTGGAACCTACTTCATTTTTAAGCTCTATGTTGGAGTCTTATCTCTTAAAGAAATATTTTTTCTTGATCTTAGAATTGTCATGATTGAATTGTGCAGACTTGCTGCTCTTTTTATAGATTCTTTCACTCTCGAGTTCCGCATACATTTTTAGTTGTTCTCAGAGAGCTATATTCATCTGGCTATGTAATTGTGTTGTGCAGATGTGGTTCACGATGTATCTCATCATAATGAAAGGGTGAGTAATTTTTCATTTCTAAAGGAATTTCTGTACCAGAAATAATTTGCTTTGTCATCTTTCCGAATGATGTTTTCGTGATTTGCTCAAAGCAGTAGATCCAAAATTCTAATTGACTTTGGTTTGAATTGTGGTGATTTCATTATGCAGGATGCATTATATTGCTCTGGTTTGGAGGATCATTCTAGACAGTCTGGTATTCATTTGAAGCCTTTTCCTATTGTTGTTTCTTTTATATTAGCAAGCCTGACTTAATTAGGAAAGATGCCAGACTTATTAGGAAAGATAAGAAGCTTAATGGTTGTTTCTACGTTTGCAAGGTATTATAATATCTAAAAAGAAAAGGTTGTTTCCTTCTTGCTTTTATAGCCTCTGATATCTGGATATTTGGTCATCAAATTTATTTTGACTATAATAAGCCTAGAGTAAAAGGAGATGTAATTGGGATTAACTTAAGTTGGAGGAGACAAGAAGAAGAGTAAATACTTCTAAATACATTGTCCTTTTACTTGAGGCTAATTTCAGTAAAAATATGTTTGCCTTTTATCTCAAGAAGAAGAAACTGTTTGCCTTCTCTTGGATGCCTTTTAGCGTAACTGATGTGTTGTTGTTACTGCTCTCCAGTTTTCTGGTCTCTAATGCCTCCTGATCAAGGTGGAATTTGTGCTGCAGTTGAGCCTTCATTTTCTTTGTCATTCAGGTTATTTCAACTCCACTAAAAAAGTAATTTTTTCGCTTATCGTACAAACTTCCTAGTGCAAAATTTTTGTATGCCTCTTGCTTTTTAGAATACCTGTCTTTCAGTTTATTGATCTTCCAACAGAATCTAACTAATTCAGAGTAATGATTATATAACACTACACTCTGGAATATTGATTAATATGAGATCTGCATTTCTCCACCTGCTTTCTTGCAGTTCAATACAACATCCGTCAGTCAGAGCTCCCCAATCAGCAGGGTTCTCTGTACCATCTTTGCAGTCTAACATCGTTGATGGTCCATTATTGACCATGTCTTCTCACTTCCCTCAAAATCATTGCCACTGATGAATCCTGTCTTTAAACAGGCACTTGACCTTAACATGGGGCTGTAACTTATTTGATTTGTCAATGCAAAGCTTGATTGAGCAGCGTACAGTGTCACTGTACCATGAACATGTAGTATATATATTTCGAGCAATGCATATCTTCCCCCTACCGTGGCTTTTTTGTCGGGTGCTCTTCGGCTATGAATTTCAAAATATACACCTGGAAGAGTTGTTTATCTATATGAGCTGATTAAGTGTAAAGATTGATGATTAGCAACTCAGCATACATCTTGTCATTTTAATCACAGATGATTATGTATAATTAAGTTTTTTTTTTGTTTGGTTGAAAGGAAGCCTAAAACAGGCCTAGCAAAAAAGAAGCAACAAGCCTAAACAACAGGCCCAGCTCCAACAACAGTCCTAGTTCTCGAAAATCCAGAACTGTCTTCAATGTAACTCTCCAAAGCATCCACCGGGGGACTATCAAATATGATTTTATTCCCAACTCATTATTCACACATAGCCTTGGCAGACTATCAGCAACCATGTTACATTTCCTGAAAATATGGTTCACATGAGCCTCCTCAAACTGTAGAAGCAATAAGCTGCAATGCCTTAAACTGGACTCAAGAGGATGATCATCAAAATTCCCATCATTTAGCAATTTAACAAGCACTGCAGAATCAGATTCCACAATAATCCTAGAAAACCTGTGCTGCACAGTCATTTTCAATCCATGAATTAATCCCCACATTTCAGCATCAAGGACATACCCATTGCCAATGTTGACTTGAAAACCAATCAACCATTCACCAGCCTCTCCTCTAATAAGGCCTCCAACACCAATGATTCCATTATTTAATCTAGCCCCATCTACATTCAATTTCACCATTCCAGCATCTGGTTTAATCCAACCAAGGACAGTAGACTGATACTGATTACCAACATTAAGCACTTTCTTGTTCTGGGCCTCCTTCCATTCCTTCACACTAGTTCTAATAATGTGTCCAGGGCTTGCAGGCATGACAAAATTTGGATAAAAAATCTTCTTATTTCTCCATTTCCAAATATACTAGCAGATTGTAACAAAACTTCACACCAAGGAACAACACCATTCCAGCAACTCTTACAATTCAATTGAGCCATCACCCAACCATCCCAGTCCAAACAAATGCAGCTGAGATTCCACTTCCTCACAAACTTCACAAACAGCATCCTAAGTTAATCTCCTTCTCTGTCTTTGCAAATTAGTCAACAACTTTTTATGAAGCATTGACCATAAAAAAACTCTTTTGCTTAGGGGGAATTTTGAGCTTCCACACAAACCTCTATTTAGGATCAAGGACCTCATTATCATTAAATCTAGCAAGATAAACTGATTTAACACTAAATTTGCCATTAAAGGTTAAGCCCCAAATATGCATATCACAACCATTGTCATCAGTCCCAGGAGGAATTTTCAGAATTTTTAAAACAATTTCATCATGAAGCATTTTCTTTAGCAACTCCAAATTCCATTCACTATCACACCAAAACTCTTTCAAAGTATAGTTTACATCAATAGTGACCTCAGGAAGGGAAAAAGATTGAAGACAACCAGGGTTCACCCACCAATCAATCCAGAATTTGATAGTGTTGCCATCACCAATCCTCTATTTAAGCCATTGTCTTAGTAATTCAGAACTAACACAAATGCTTCTCCAGGAATTAGAACAATCAGGCTTTTGTTGAAACTATTTAGACCACAGTTGCTGCTTCTGCAAATATTTCTTTTTATACACTCTAGCCCATAAACCAGTGTATTTTTTTACCAAACCTCCAACCCACTTTAGCTAGTAGGGCCTGATTCATCTGAGTAGTCTTCTTAATTCCCAAGCCACCACATATTTTACGCTGGCACACATCATCCCAGTTTACCAAATGCATTTTCTTCTTTGTCTCTCTGTCTCCCCATAATATTTTTTTGTTAATCTTATCTAGTTCATCACCATAGAGACATAGGAAGCTTAGCAGTGCTCATAGAAAAAATGGGGCAGTAGTGACAGATTGAGTAAGGGCAAATCTTCTAGCCATATTCAAAGTTTTGCACTTCCAACTAGCAAGCCTCATCTGCACCTTATCAGCAAGACCATGGTAAGTATCCTTAGACACCTTGGAATGTATTAAAGACATACCTAAATACTTTCCCAAATCAGAAGTAAGAGGGGAGCCACAAGTAGTACTCAACTAGGTTTTCCTGGGATAAAATAAGATCATATTCCTTAATGAAGGAAGCTTCCAATTCAACCAAAAAAGGATCCACAGACCTGTCACTGGCCTTTTGTATGCCACCAATCCTAGCCAGTATATGCTTCTTTCTTTTAAATAGGTTCCAAAAAACCTCCTTATTCCAAACAAATAAAGACTTAGATAAATTCTGAGACTGCAGAATCACATTCTCATTCATCTCCTTCCATTTTTCCACAACAAACTGGTTATACTCATTGTGAGTAAACCACAATGTTTGAAATCTAAAAGAAGTAGCTCTTCTATCAACAGAATTATTAGAAGATAACTGCAGCAAAATAGGGCAATGGTCTGATATGATTTTTGGCAAATAACTAACAAAAGCCTCACAAAAATTAGTTCTCCAATCACAGCAACAGAATGCTCAATCTAACCTCTCCTTAACCAGCTTGTTTCTCCATGTATACTTAGAACCCTTAAAGCCAACATCAATAAGACCATTTGAATTCACCCAGTCTTTGAGCTTCCCAATTCTTCCATTAATTGGTCCAGTGCTTTTGTCATTGACACTAGTTAATTCATTAAAATCACCAATGATTACTCTAGGTAATTTATGGACTGCAGAAACATCATCCAGATGAGTCCATAAATTAGCTCTAGAAACAGGATTAGGTGAAGCATATATGGCAGATAGAAGCCAAGCCTCCATACCAGCTCCAGATATCTTCACATAGATAGATTGAGGACTATAAATCACATACTCCACAATAGTCCTATTATTATTCCAAAACATCCAGATGCCTCCAGAGAAACTAGAAGCCTCCACCACAATAGAATCATTAAAACCACACCTAAATAATGAAGCCTTAGCCTTGGCAAAAAGTACTCTAGGCTCACAAACAACCAAAATATCCACAGAATGCAATCTAACCAAATCAACAACTACATTCCTAAAATTGTCATGTCCACCACCCCTTACATTCCAGAAAAGGACTTTAAACATTAGACTACACATGAGTAAGGTGGGATTGAGTCCCAAAAACCAGGCATTAACCATACTCTCATCAGAAAGATGAGGTTGGTCAACATGAACAGGTAAATTGCTATTTGAAGCAAAGATTTTATCAACAAATAAATTGATGTGTCTCCATTCTAGTACTCTCATCATCCAAAAAAGTTCCATCAGGGGGCCCATGTCCAAAAATAGCACCCACCTCCATTTGAGACCCAACCTTATCACCATAAAAGGAAAGCTTCTTAGAAATTGCAGTAACAATACCTTGTCCTCTCTTAGAAGAACCAGCCTGCTTCCTCTGATACTTGTTGATAGTCTTAGTACTAGAGCCATTTGACACATCCTTCATAGGCACCCTAACACTCACCTTAGTAGAGCTAGCAACTCTAATGCTCTTTAATTTCACTATTTGTAGAACCTCATGCCTTCCCTTTCTTACCATTTAGTTCCAACTTCACAGCAAATTTGTTTCCAAAAACAGGCTTAGTAGTAGTAATGGTCTTCATAGGCTGCATTTTCTTCTTCTCCAAGCTCATCCATAGCTGCTCTAGTTTGTTAACCTCCTTATGAACCTCACCTCTATTTGTATCAACTTGAGAAACAAAATCACTCACCTCTACACTACCCTCATCATTATTCTACAACACCTCAAATCTAGATCCACTAAGTTCCCCATTCCTTTTTGCCATAGCACCAGAACTCTTCTTCTTGTTCTTATAGCTCATGAGCATCTAGGCTCACAAGTCCTCCTTCTTCATATTGCTTGTCCTAAGTCACCATCTCCTCATTGAATTCACTATTCCCATTGTTACTAGGAGTCTGTTCTGCATCTGCAGTAGTATCACCAAGTTTGGTACCAACATCACCAACAACAGCTTTAGAGTGAATCACACTAGAACAGGAGTCATGAGCATGTCCATAACAACCACACTAAAAGTATATTAAGGATATGCCTTCATAAATGAGATGATAACTCTTATTCTCAACCTCCACATATGGCTTCAAAGGCTTATTCAAGTCAACTTCAACACATAACCTTGCAAACTTCCCTTTGTTCTGCCTTAGTGTGATATGGTCAATTCTCACCACAGAACCTAGAGTGTTTCCAATACTGGTCATGGTAAACTTCTTATAAAATTTGACAAGTAAATCCACAATTCTGACCCACAAAGCCATACTCTCAATTTGAGCAGTTTTGGGGTCGAAATCAGCATTCCACTACCTCACCAATAGAGTTTGTGCTGCCAAAATCCAAGGACCACCACAGAGGGCATGATTCATGTCTTCCTCAAGTTTAAATCTCCCAACATAAAAGTCATTAGGGAGATTAATGAGCTGCCAACCATCCTTAATCTGCCACTTCCTACGCAAACCCTTGAGCACGAACTCAAAACTTGTAGAAGCATTAGGACGTCCCATGAGTTTAACAATAACAACACACGTCCAGTCTAGATCCAGTTTATTATGCACCTTCTCAGAGAAAGAAATGTTCAGACCATGCATCCCCTTTGAGTAGACACAGTCCTCCTCCTCCATAACAAAATCCTCAATCATTGTCTCATGGTACTTCAAAATAGAACTTCGTAGCATGCTTGCATATCTGGTCATCAGACAATCTGGTCGTGCCAGAGAGCTCGTACCACCTAAACCAACCCCATCAACCTTCAGAGCTTGCAGATCTGAAACCAGATCTTCCTCAATCCTTCTCGTTGCAGTAACAGAGTATCACCTCCGCCACTTTCATTAGGAAAGGCGGAGTAAACAAAGTCACTCGACGTCGCCACCAGGCCGGAAACCAGACCAGTAGATCAGAATTTTGTACGAACAATTGACCAATGAGCAATAGTGTTTACCAACGGATAAGTTTTCAGAAATATCGCGCGCTTGAGGCATGTTCTAAGAACTTTCTATTATACGTTTCTTTCATTTATCATTGCAATTTTTATGTATCATTAAGTTTTACTGTGGCTTCAGTTGATTTCTTGAAACTTTTTTATCCTCTTTTTTGTGACAAACCGACTATACAATGTATTTATTTATGCTCATCATGCAATGACATGTTAACATAAACTTGAGTTCAATGCATTACAAAATTGGGCGAAGCTCCTCTGCCTCTTGATATATCAAAAACAGAGCATGGGATTTTGATCTCGAAATCCGATTCTAATAGGGCAAACAATCGTGCTACAAAAAAGTACTACTCAAATAAAAGGGCACCGGGGTGAACTCACATCTCCAGACCTCCAGTTCTCTCCCAAGAGCTTTTCCCTCTAGCCCATCTAGAGAATCTCCCATACTCTTCCTAAGTTATTCTTAGCCCACTTCCTTTTTCCTTATCAACCCAGAACACTCTTCCACCCTATCATAGCTCCCTTATTCTACATTTTGGGACTCCTAGACGTTTCCTTCTATAATCTTTTTCCTTCAGCTTACATTTACCGATTTCAACTACTTTCTTTGGGAGTGTTCACTATCCACTTAAGGTCCTTGGCTCTTCCTTCGGTACTTGCTTAACTGGTCTCTTTGGTGTGTCACTTCCACAATTTGGTAAGTCTACCTATCCCCTACTACATCACCATACTCTTTGTTAATTCCGCCTTGTCGAAGTACCTAGCTATAGTCAAGAACTGTCACTTCTCTTTACTTCTTCGTAGTGCCAGAATCTCCCTCTCTAGATCTCACCTTATTGTGATTATTAAGTTTTTCTTTAGCTGTGTCCTTGAGTCTTTTCAATTCCCTATTCCTACATTCTGGTTCATTCCCTACCACTACTTGTTCCCCCGCCTTAAGAGCTCACCTACTTTTCTTTTGCTTTCAATGAACACTCCCATTATTAGAAATCCCATGAAGAATTCACAACCACTATTTAACACCAACTATCTTCACTCCTTCTACTCGCTCAAACTAGGATACAGAGAATATTATTTTTTACTAAAACATTCCTTATTCCTGTTGGCTTATAACTATCTATTACCACAAAAAACTATCTTAGTTTGTTTTCATCCCCCATTTCCCGATAGAATGAATCCACCACAAGAACAAAAACCAAACGACTTCTTTATCGACTTGGTTGGAGCTAATCCCCCACTTGCCCTCCCTAACCAGTTTGTTGCTCATGTGATCGTCGTTCGTCCTCCAAATGTGAATGTTGTCATTCATATACTCACTAGGGTCTGGGAAATATTTGGAATCGTCATCATTGAGAGACTTCACAATAGCTCTACCCTATTGTATCACTGCAGACTCAGCCACGGAGGAAGCTATCCACAGCCGTAACCCTTGGTCTGTCATGAGATTCTTAGTCACTACCCATCCTTGGTCGGTAGCTGAACGTCTCATTGACCTCCCGCTTCATTTGATGGCAGGTTGGGTCCAGGTTCACGGTATTCCACGTGGTCAAATGACAATCGAAAATGCTTGCCGGATTGGAGTTCAGGCTAGTCACCTTCTAGCTATCGAGGACCCTCTTCATCTTGTCCAATGGCGATCTTTTCTCCGTGTTTGTGTGCACTTTGATACTCGCAATCAAGGAGTAAAATATCGGATATCGAGGATATATCAATGTTCCAAAATTTGGATATATCGACGGAAATATCGAGGAAATATCGATCCAGTGAAAATTCTGACGGAAACTAATAAAAATACATGGAAATTTGTAATGAAATTTTTGGAGGTTGTTATATGATCAATTATCTATTTTATGTGAAAAGAAAATATTGATTAAACATTAAGACATATGAATTTTCTATATTACTATATGAATTAGTACCTGTTAAGTGCTGATAATTATTAAAATATAATTTATTAGTTTTATTTTTATTTTTTGATGGCTAAAACTTATGGGAGGCTAGATTATCGCGTCTTTTGTACAATATATTACACATCACACATCACATCACAAAATAAAATATATAAATACTTCAAAACTACGTAGGGGACCTATGAGGTTCAAAATTCACACTATTTTTTCATCTCCCTGTGCATAATCATGTGTGTATTGTGAAGAATAATCATTAAATGATTGTTCTCCCATGTAATTCTACATGTATTGGACATGTCACGTGAATGATGGATTAGATATTGAGCATGTGAAAATTGGACATTTACCAAACTAAATGTTAAATGTGAAAAGTTTACCGAAATTTTGGGAAATTTCGGGAAATATCGGGGATATATCGGAAATATCGATAAAAATCAGAAAATTTCGAAAAATTTAGGGATATATTTGAGGATTTTTAGGTAACTCCAAAAAATTGAAATATCGGCGAAATATCGCCGATAATATCGATTTTACATACATTGCTCGCAACCCCCTCATACCGGATTTTTGGTTCCATAGACCAACGGTCTGGGCTGAATTCAGGTACGAAAGAGTGTCTTCTCTTTGCCACCATTGTGGGCATATCGGCCACCTTGAAAGATCTTGTAGCCTTCCAGCCTTTCCTAGTCGTCATCAACTAGGCCCTGACTTGATGACTCGCACTGCTAGGGTTTTTGAACTACTTCACATCATCGTTAAAGAGTTTGCATGGAATGATCGTCTCCCTCTCGCCACTTTAGCTCCTCCTATAGTTGAGGATGTTGTGATAAACTACATGGAGGCATAGATGGTCTCAGATGTCAACAACCAGACGCCGCCAAACTCCCCGATGCAACATCTATAACTTCAAGCAGACTTAAACCTCTATTCTGCTTCCGATTCCATGGATGGCACTCTCTACTTTGTCATTTGACATGCTTATCCCTTTGACATGAACTTTGGTGATGGTGTGGTGCTGGAGCTTCCCTCTTCGACATGCTTATCCCTTTCTAGTTCGTCTCCCTTTGCTTGTGTCATCACCCAGATTAATGAGTCCCCTCTCTCAAAAGCCCATGGAAATTATTCCACTGAAGCCCAAACTGAGCTTATCAAGCCCGGTAATCTCCTTAAGTCTAGCAACTTCAAAGGAAAAGGCTTAGCCCATGAAAGGCCTACTACTTTACCTATCTCGGCCTTTTCTTCCAAGGACATGCCCTTTTTGAGCATTATCGAGATTCCCATCCACTTTATCATTGAAGAAGCTCGCTTAGAGCATGCGACAGTGACATCTGTGCCCGTCTCTCTCCCCCAGGTGGAGGAGGTTGGAATCTCTGCCTACCTCGAACGTCTTAGACTTAAAAGTGGTTTGGTTGAGAATGTTATGGCTTCAAATCTAGATCTAATTTTTTTCCCCAAAGCGTCAACGCCTCGTTGTGACCTGCAAAGTCAAGGTTGAACCAAGTTTAAACCAACCAACTTCCCTCGAAGATCATCCTACCTCCCATGAAGTACCTCATATCACTATCCCAACTAAAAGCCAAGCTCAATCTACCAAGGCCCGTCGAACCCCAAGTAGGCAAGCTAGCGGGAGATTTGGCCGTGATGAGCCTAAGCTATAAGCTAATGTCCCAGGTTCGAATCCAATTATCCTTGGATCTACTGGTGAGTATGTCCCTGACCCTATCACTTCTTAGGTCAGTTCTGGTATTCCGGTAACTCAATCGGTCACTCTTACTCTGGAGGAAAATCTAGCTATATGGGCTCAAATCACTCATATGATGGAATTCAACCCCGTGTTAGTATATCCTTCTAATCAGTTGATGATCCCTTCTACCACTGTGGTAGCTTCTGATGCTACTGGGGTGCATCCTTTTCCCATGAGAGAGGCACCATCACCTAACCAGTTCCCTTCCGCAGTGCCTTCTGACTTTGAGCTATTTGAGGTACCTCCCATTACTGAAATTGGTGACAGTGACTGGCCGAAAACAGTTACTGAGCCAGAATGAGAGCCATTTCCTAGAATTTTCAGGGTTTAGGGCCTTTCCTGACAGCTAGTGCCATTAAGCAGCTGTGCAAAATCAATAGGCCTAATATCCTGTTTTTGATGGAAACTCGGCAATCAAAGAATGTGTTGTTATCTTGGAAGAGGAAACTTCGTTTTGATCATGTTTTCACTGTGGAACTTGTCCACACCAGCGGTGGTCTTGCAATTTTTTGGAACTCTCCAATTCAAATTTCTTTTATTTCTAGTTCTGTCAATTTCATTTATACGCACGTTAGTTTCCATCCTGAAATTGTCTCTTGTAATATCACTTGGATGTATAGTACCCCTCATTCTAATGAAAAACCCTCCTTTTGGCATTCTTCTTACTCTCGGTTTACACCGTCTAATGATGCTTGGCTTTGTTTGGGCGATTTTAATGAGATTTTGTGGTCTTCTGAGAAATGGGGAGGTAATCCCTACCCAAATTGGAGGTTGAAAATCTTTAGAGATTTTCTTAATCTTTCTAATCTCCAGGACCTCGGCTTTAATGGCCCGACCTTCTCTTGGTTCTATTACCAACATGGTACTTTTTTGAAAAAAGAAAGACTTGATAGAGTTCTCGGTAATCCTAGTTGGATAAATTCCTTCCCTCACTCTCAGGTGTTTCATTTGGACCGGGTAGGATTTGATCATTGTCCAATCGTGATTGACATAATTCCTGTGGAAACTCATCCAGCTCGCATGTTTAAATTTGAACAAATGTGGATTATTAAGTCTGACTGTGCTGACATTATTAGCAATAGTTGGAACTACTTCCCAGGACCTTCTCTCACTGCCCAGTTAATGGGTAATCTTTATTCATGTAACTCCACACTCAGGAGTTGGGCAAAAACTTCCTTCCCTAACCCTGGAAAGCAGCTAGCTATTCTTAAGGCCGACCTGGATCTTCTTCAAAACAACACTTCTCCTGATTCGATTGAAAAAATCAATGTTGTTACATATAAAATTGCCACGCTTTGGAATCTTGAGGAGATGTTCTGGCAACAACGTTCAAGAGTAAATTGGTTGTCTCTCAGGGATGAAAATACCTCATCTTTTCACCATTCTACTCTCCAAAGAAGGTAGTTCAACAAAATCTTGAGAAAAAGCCCCAGGTCTGGATGGTTTCTCTGGTATTTTCTACCAACATTATTGGAATATTATTAACGACGTTATCTTCGGGACTGTCTCCAATAACTTTGTTTCTGGATCTATCTTGGTATCCATGAACCAGACTCATATTGCTCTTATTCCTAAAATTCCTAGTCCGGCTTCTGCTATCGATTTCCGTCCGATCAACCTTTTCAACTTCTCATACAAAATTCTATCTAAGGTCATCGCTAATCGCATTAAACCTTTTATGTCCGACCTTATATCTAAAAATAAATCAGCTTTTATCGGTGGCAGACAAATCAAGGATAATCTTATCATCACCCATGTGTTGTTCCATCAGATTAAGCTCCAAAAGAAGGGTAACGAGGGCAACCTTGCTATGAATCTCGACATGTCTAAAGCCTATGATCGCGTGTTGTGGCCCTTTTTTGAGGTTGTTCTTCTTAAGCTTGGGTTCGAACTTTCCTGGGTCAATCTTGTAATGAATTGTGTTCGCTCAGTTTCTCTCTCGTTTCTTGTCAACTGCAAACGAGACTCTTTCTTCACTCCATCTAGAGGCATCCGTCAAGGGGACCCTTTATCTCCATACCTTTTCCTTATTGTCCATGACGTTCTCTCTACTATGACTAAGAAATTGTGCGCTTCAAATCTTTTAAATGGAATCCCTGTTGGTGACAACGACCCCTCTATTAGTCATCTCTTGTTTGTTGACGACTCGATCTTCTTTCTTAAAGCCAATCTTGCAAATTGTGAGATTTTCTTTGATATGATTGAGATGTATTGTCTTGTGTCTGGTCAACACATCAATAAACATAAGTCCTCTCTCTTGTTTAGCCAGAATATTCACCCTTATATTTCCCGCCTCCTAAGTGTTATTCTTGAGATGAAGGTCGTTTGGGATCCTGGGAAGTATCTTGGTCTCCCCACTATTTGGGGTCACTCAAAGGTTGTGGCATTCGGTTATGTTAAAGATCAGGTCCTCAAAAAATTGGATAATTGGAAGTCATCTTCCCTCTCCGTTGCCGGTCGAGAGGTCCTTATGAAGTTTGTTATGGTAGCCATCCCAACCTATCCAATGTTGTGTTTCAAATTCCCTAAATCCATGTGTTTCAAATTCCCTAAACTCAACTATGAAATGCCAAATTCTGGTGGGTTCCACTAATTCTTCTGCCATTCATTGGAAAAACTGGATCTCTCTTTGTAATTCCAAAGATATGGGTGGTATGGGTTTCTGGGATTTGGAACACTTTAATGACGCTCTGTTAGCAAAACTGTGTTGCAGGTTACTTCATATTCAGGACGCTCTCTAGGCCAGAGTTCTTAAAGTTCACTATTTTCCTAATAAGTCCTTCTCCTAAGCTACTAGGGGTTCCTTCCCTTCTTGGATTTGGTCTAGTTTTATTCGATGCTAGACATATTATCCTCAATGAAGCCATATGACAGATCAGTGATGGTAACTATGTTAGCTTCTGGAATGACAAATGGCTTCCCTCGCTTGATACCAAACACCTGTCAAATACCCAACAATCTCCTTCCCCCCGTGTAGCTGATTTCATTGATTTTGAGAACCAACAGTGGAAAGTACATAGAATCGACCCGCCTATTTTGGAGGCCCATAAATTGGCTATCCTTGCTATCCCCATTGTCTATCCACCCCCTTCGGATAGACTCATTTGACCATCTGAATTGCATGGTCAATACACAGTTAAATCTGGATACCACTATCTCTGTAATCTCCATACTCAGGTTCCAAACTCCCATCCCCACCATTCACATTTCATCCAACTTTCTTTCTGGAAGTTAACTCGTAAGCTCAAATGTCTTCCTAAGATACGTATTTTTCTGTGGAGAGCTCTCACTGATTGTCTTCCCACAACTGTAAATTTATTCCATAGACATATCATTCGTTCCAATTTATGCCCTATTTGTCACGATGCCCCAGAAACTATCGAGCACATCCTTCTTGCTTGCAATTGGACTCGAAGTGTTTGGTTCGGCCACCCCCTTGGCATTCGATTCAATCTTTCCAACATCACTTTCCTCGACAAATGGATAGCCCCCTTTTTAGATACCCTCCGTTTTACTATGGACAAGGCTCATAATCTTGTTTTTAGAATTTTGCTTACGTTCTGGCATATCTGAAAACACAGGTGCTCTTGTGTTTTCAGCCATTTGGAACCCAACCCTTATTTGGTAATTCATAAAGCCAACTCTGTTGCTTTAGAATACCTCCAGCGTCCCTCTATGTTAAACAGATTACCTCTCACTCATCGGTCGTCGACCCCCTCAGCCACTTGGATCCACCTCCCATGTGGGACGTCTCCTGAAATTTAACATCGATGGGGCGTGAAGTTCTTTTAATTTTTCAGGGGGCACTGCTGTCATCGTTCGTAACTCTGCTGGAGGCTTCATCACTGGGGCTACCCGATCTATTCACACCCTATCAGTAGCTACGACTGAGGCTTTGACTATTATTGAAGGCCTCAAATTGGCGTTGTCTATGAACCTTTCTTCATTCCATATGGAGTCCGACTCTTTGCAAGTCATTTCGGCCATTAAAAGTCCCAAGCTAGTGATAGACTGGACCATTGCGCCTCTCATCTCTCAAATTGTCACTATGTCTTCTTTTTTCAATGTAATTCACTGATCTTGGACCAATAGATACGCTAACTTAGCTGTTGATTGTCTAGCGACTATGGTGTTCAAGAGGATGTGCAACCCGAATTGACTTATCAATCTTTCTCCCTCTTTATCTATCTTTGTTCCTTCTGATTCCTCCCGCATCTTGTTCCAAGATAATGTTCTGGGCATCTTTAATGATGACGGCTAATTCTCACTTTTCTTTAATGGAATTCCGTTTTTGTCAAAAAAAAATAAATAGAAAGGCACTGGGGTTCTTTCCACACGTGGCTGGCAGGCATCGAGTCTTGTTTTGGTTGAGACTGGGACATTTTCCTTCAGTCGCTCAAATACTTAACTCACAAGTTAAACGGAGAATAAAAAACCAATTCTTCTTCTGAGAACAGAGGAACCACAACGCCGGTTGAGTTCTGCTTTTTGCAACTTGCAACATGGGTGGCGGTCTAACCATTCCGCCTGGTACTGGTAAGTGGGTTACTCTCTGTTTGCGATCTTTTCCTTTCAGTTTTTGTAAATATAGGTTTTTGGGTGCCCAAAGATAGCATCTTTTTTAGCTTTGAATTTGTTGGGTTTGTGACAGAGTCTCCGATCAAACATGAAGATACAATAACAGGGAAAGAAGACTCCTCGCTGGACCAGGATTCCCAGCTTCTTTCATCTCCACTTCCCAGGTTGCTAAGATACTTCACTTTTGTTTGGTTTCCTAGAAAAACATAATGAAATTGTTATGAATGGATATGAATCATTTGATCAAGTTTTAGCTTTGAGTTACTTGGCAGAAGTCCGCAGAACCCATGTTTCAATTTTTCATTTTTAGCGTTGTACTGGTAAAAACGGATATTGGGTTAGGTGAAAATTTGTGTCAAATACTGAATGTGAAGTGGTTGTGGTTTTTGGATGAAGCACAAGTAATGTTGGCATGGGGACTGATGATGGTGCGGAGGATCAACAAAGTGAGAGTGGGTCGAACTTTGGAGACTATGGCAGACTGCGTGATCTCAAAGCCAAGGAGATGATGAGGCAAAAAGTTTATAGGGAAGTTATGGAGAGTAGTGAGATGTCCTGGATTCGAAGCAAATATTCGAAAGAGGCCAAGACCAAATTATTGAGGTATATCATTTGCTTAGTATCTATCATTCAGTTTAGGTGGAACAGAAAACTTCATGTCCATATGCAACAAAATCTTTAGTATGGTCATTGGATTGTATGCGATTATGTGAAATTGCAGTGTCAAAGATCGACTTATAGAATATCCAGTGGAAGCATGGTTGTTTCAGTATGGGTAGCTGTAGTGGAATAACATTTTGAGATTAATTTAAATTGCTATAATTTTTTTTTTCATGTTGTTGGGGACTTGCACATGTAAGCTAGATATCTCCTGTTTATAGACTTCAAATGCCAATGACGGTCAGACTGTTAGGATTGTTGCTTGAACTGATGTGGCCACTTGAGTTTTACAGATACACCCCTGGGGCTTGGATTGAGACTGCTGGTGCCATGAAAAGGAGGGACTATGATGTGCCAAAGACGACAACTTTGTTGTTGGTTGGTCCAAAAGGATCTGGAAAGAGTAGTCTTGTAAACAGAATATCAAAGGTGCTTGAAGAAGACAAGTTTGCATCCGAAAGAGCACAAGTTTCATGTATGGCTTTTGCTGTAAAATTTGAAGAGATACTATCTTGCTGCACAATGCATGAACTTGCGCTATTTATTTTATCTTTACAAAGTTTGTTTCCTTGTGCCAGACAATTCATCTGTCGGAGATGGAACTGTTTTCCTCCAGGAATATATGATACCAAGAGGTTCAACTTCATTTTGCATCTATGATACTCGTAGTTTGTCTGGAGACTCGGCTGAAAACATAGAAGTGCTAAAGCATTGGATGGAAAATGGTGTTCGTCATGGGCAGCTAGCTACCAGGTTTGAATTTCAATTCTCGAGTCTGCATAGTTCGTTATGGTTTAAGAATTTGTCTTAGTTTTACTTACTTTAATCTTTCAAAATTGATTACCAGGGATTCAGACTGTCAAAGTTTGAGGACAGTGATGATGTGCAAAGCTCATGACAATAATTATCTTTCCAGTGAGATCAGGAAGGTTAACTTTGTCATATTTGCTGTTAATGGCATTTCAGTTCTGAAAGCGCTGGAAAGCGAAAACGATGAAGATACTCGATACACTCAAATGATTGTTTCCATGTTCAACGGCCCATACTTGGCTTTTAAAGGTATAAGGATGTTGGTAATTTTTCATGACTCAGTCTTACCATATGTATTGCTTCAATCATCTCATAGGATGTGGAAAATTGAACCTAAGGTGTTTTTTTTTGTCTTTTTGATGTTTTGGTAGATGATAAACCTGCTGTTGTTGTCACTCATGGTGATCTACTTTCAAATGACGAGCGTGCTCGTATTCGTGTCCATTTAGGAGAACTATTGGGTATTCCACCTACAACTCAAGTTTTTGACATTCCAGGTGAGCCATGTATTTATTGATCTCTACTTTAACATATCAACACAAATGCAGTAATATTAATTGGAACTCATTTCTTTGTGCTAGCAGAAAGAAGTGATCCTGTAACTGAGTGCACAATAATCGAAATGTTGCGCTATTCACTTGAGCATGCTGAGAAGAACCTTCCTCATAAAAAGAAGGTACGTTCTTATTTTACGAATCACATTCTATGCTAGAACTTAAAAACAAATATAACAGTCAGCTTATGGATGCCAAATAGGTTAGTTTGTAATATCTCTAGCTTTATGAGGTTTAGAATGATGCTTTAAACCCATGCAGTAGCACCAGTTTATATATTAAAGATTGCCTTCCTATTCTTCCTCTTCTTTTTTTTACATGGACGGACTTGGTTAGATCATGAAAAAAGGAGAAAGAAAAAAACAACTCAATGAGAGTGGCCTGTGTGTTTTGACTTTTGGAGAAGAAGAGAAAACAGATTGAATGATCTCTGGTTCTACTTCTACTGATTGTGATCTATTAGACGCAGGTTCAGAAGAAATATCTTCTACCATGGATGCTCCTGTTGATGCTTCTTGGAACTGCCATCAACATATGGTGTATGTGTCATCATCATGCACATATGCAGCAGGGTCCCTTACCTTTACCATTTAATCAGCATTGTCAGCCTTCCCAGACGCATATTCAACAATGTTCTTTGCTCCAAGCGAATGTTGAGCATGACCATGGCTCTTTGCCGGAAGAATTCATTCAGACAGAACCCTTGCCCCAAGAACACATTCAGAAGGATGCTTTGCCTGAAGAACACATTCAGAAAGAATCTTTGTCCCAAGAACATAATCATCAAGATCCTTTACCGCAAGTGCATGTTCAGCACTGCACTTCTCTTGGAGGCCATGTCCAGCATGACCATTCCCCTTCATCCGAGATTCTTACTCAGCATGACACTTCATCCCCTTCAATCTCTTTAACTCATTCATTCATTGGGGATCCTTCAACTCCTCCTCCTCCTTCAGTCCCTTCTGCTGATATGGATAACTCGCTGGTGCAAGAAAGTATTCAGGATGGCTCTTTAGCCACGTCTCCCCAAGCACATCTTCCTCCTGACCATATACCTTCATATCCACTTCATTATGGTCCTGTGCCCCGAATGCAAGCAGAACTTGAGAAAATTATGACCAAAGTTGGAAACTTTAAGACAAAGCTTGATTGGAGTAAAATCCGCGGTATGTATCTAGATGAAGATTCTCAGATGCATATTGATTGGAAGAAAATTCGACATCTGTATCTAGATGAAGATTCCAAGATACGTATAGATTGGAAGAAAATTCGGCATATGTATCTAGATGAATGACAACTACATCTATCTAGAATGTGTAGAGGGGAATTCAGAGTTGTACAGAATCTCGTCACAGTGTAGTGGTGTCTTATGATTGGCTCCTAGCAGTAGCTAAGAGCATTCTCCCGGTTTGAAACTTTATGTGCTTCAAGTTTATGTGGTTTTGCATATGTAAGAGCATCTTTTAGCTCAGGCAAACTTCCTGCATACTTCTTCATGTATATATTTGTTCAGTAGTGTTCTCTAAACTCTAGCAGATCAACATTAAGCTGTTGAAATGCCAAGTTACCTTTTATGGTACTGCAAAGTCCATCGTATGCCAAGTTACCTTTATGGCCTCCTGGACATTTTGATGGAAGCTTTACGTCAAGATAATTGAATGAGGTGAATACATGCGTGGATTTTGCCATGGGCGACGGCCAACAACAATTGAAGGAGTTGCAAAGGGACATCTCAGGTAACAGACTGAAGCTTTATTGATATTCCATTACCAATATGCTTGGTACTATCAATATATAACAGACTGAAGGTTTATTGGTATTCAATTATCAATATGCTTGGTACTATCAATACATCATTCGTATTCCAGTAAAGGGAAAAAGAAACAATCTTCAAAACAAAGACTTGCCTTGGAATCTTCCAAGGGTATAATGCCACAGATGATGGATGAAAACAAAACAAAACAAAACTTTAGAACCCCTGTTACCTGACCATTGGGCATTCGGCACCTTTCAGTCGAAACTTCCATACACCAAGACAAAATTGAGGTGACGCCCAAATTGGCTACAGGCCATCCTTTGACAAGATCATAACTTATCACTGAGCAGCCATGGCTAGCAGCAAAAATGAGGCAAAGAACTGACTTGAAAAGAATAGATAATTAATAGATGAACTGGGATCATGGTCCTGAAATGGCAGTGTTTGGAAGGCTCTGCAAAAACTTGGCCCTCGCGGCTGGGTCAGTGGAGAAATGACCCAGTACTGCAATTGTAGCTGTGCTACTTCCGAACTTCTCAATCCCTCTTGAGATCATACATGTGTGGTTAGCCTCCACAACTACAATCACATCTCCACCTGAAAGTGATGCCACAGTCTCCGCTATCTGCCGCGTAAGTCTTTCCTGCACCTGGAGTTTGAAGCCATAGAAACAAACGATCGATTGCAAAAGAGATTTTCCAATAGGATCGGATCCCTCTGTGTGTAAATAGCCTATATGCACCACACCATAAAAAGGAAGCAAATGATGCTCACACTGTGACCACAGAGTCAAGCCGAGCTCCGAGTGGATTTGCTTTTCTCTACAGATATCTCCGTTGGGGACTAGAGGATCCACCCTAGCAGAAACAAACCCATTCAGCTTCATATCCAAATTACAATTTTGGAAGGTCATCAACCACTTCACAAAACAAGCAGGTGTTTCGACAAGCTCCTTTCTTGATGGGTCTTCACCCAGTGACCTAAGAATGGAAGCTACTGCAGTGACCATTACCTGATTGGCTGATTCGGCCTTGGAGACAGCATTAGCAGGGGTTGAAGATCGAGATGGACACCAATCGCTTGAGTCTCTTGTGCAGAGTTTCTCCACATTTATGCCTCTGAATTTCAGAAGACTCAAAAAATCAGTCCAAATATCGACACTTTCATTTTCAAAAACTCCGGAACCTGAACTGACCAGCAACTTTACCCATCCTTGGTGGTTTGAGTCAAGAAAAGCTGATTCCAAATTTGGGAAATGAATGTGTGAACACTGAAGCATGACAGCAACACCTGCTGGCTTGATGCCATGGTGCAGGGCTGAACACACCTCATCTGCTAGACGCTGAGGCTCTTGCAGACGCTTTGCAAACACATCAGCTACTCGAGAGAGCTTGCTTAAGCCCACAACTCGTTGACCAGAAGGAACATAACCCACATGACATTTGACCTGGAATGGTAGCATACAAGACTCACAATAGGAGAAGAAGTCAAGATCTCGAACAACCACTAGTCCTCCAGCTCCTCCAGCATGACCGACTGCATTTTCCAGACCAGCTTCAGGAAATAAAGCACCTTGCACAATTTCCTTCACTTTTTGTCTATAACCTTGAACAAAAGAAAATGATTTTAAATTAGTGTATGCCCTGGTTTATTGTCATGCCAAACAATTAAAAAAAAAACAACCATACATTTTCAGTTCGAAAGAAATATATGAATGAATAAGGGACAGGCCCAGTGCTATATAGAATCAACTTCAAAAACATACAATCCAAGCCAATTAACTAGCTGAAAAATCTAATCTCTTACACCAATAAAGACCTTAGCCTACAATTACAATAAATAGTCAACTCTACCAGGTGACACACATAAGCCATTCTTGATGCTTTTGATAGAGATGATGAAAAAGTTGGGTGCATCCAAGATCTTCATCTAACTACAGATAACTCATACACAGTTTGGTTGCAAAACACTCAAATCACATCCATCATTTGAAGTTACAGAGTTAAAATGTGGATTGATATTTCCAGCAAACTGCTACTTCTAGTTTTTGAAGCTAGTTATGACGGCATTAAGTTGCAGAGGGTTAAGCATTTTGTTCTGTGTATAGTGTGTGTGTGTGTGTGTGTGTGTGTTTGTTTTTTCGATAGTATGTGTATAGTGTGTTATCTATCTGGTAATCCTACTCAAAAACAAGAACACAATCTTCAATAATTAATAATGAACTTCTGAAAGTATACACAGTACTGTCACCATCTAAGACTACAAATATTTCATTCAAACAAACATAAATACATGCAATTAGTTTGAGCCAACATAGATATAGAAATTTAAGAGTATTCAAGTCATGACAAATTGAATAAAATACACACCAAACTAACTACCCAAAATCTCAACAATGGTCATTAGCTATTAACAATAGCTAATCAAAAGCTGCCCCAAATACTACAAGACAGTTCGATTAAATACCAATCAAACAGAACAAAGAACACAATTTTCTCAACTAGTTTAATAAAGTCTGCCAAACAATGGTTGAGAGAACAGTGAGTTACCCCTGGTTCCTTCTCGAAGGGCTTTTGCAACACGCAGAGGCGTCTTCTTCAACCCTTCTCTGTTCACATCTTCACCAAGACCATGCATGAGAACTTTGACAGCATCTTCAATGGCTATTGTCTCAGGTTCACCGTCTACACTGAGCTCATGACAACCCAGCTTCACTCCATTCTCAAGCTCCGAACAGAAATGTCCCTCATCCAAAGCGCCCATTGACAGACCCCAAAATCCAAAAACAGCACTAACCCAATTCCCAATTCAAGCCAAAGGATTCCAAAGACCCCAACTTTACAAGAGATTGAAACCACTCTAATGTCTAAAGGTGCAAACTTTGAAGATAACCAAATCTTTGCTTATGGAAAATATGAAAATGGAGAAGGGCCTTAAAGGGAGAGGGAGGGAGGCTGAGGCTTCAAAACTTGGAAAGAAAAAAGGGATGTGGAAACGAAACGTAGGGCTGCAGATGTTATTGAAATGTGTGGATCTTCCTTGAGGAATCTCTCATCGGAATGTGGGACCCAATACAGGGGTGGGTGTGTAGATTTGTACGGGACCGGAGGAGGAGGAGGAGGAGGAGGAGGAGGAGGAGGAGGAGACCTGGGTCGGTGGTAACCACAGGGTTTCGTTATCCCTGTTGTTTTTGAGTTGTTGTGTGTCCGCTGTGGTTTGGTTCTCTCGTTCTGTCATATATATATAACTATCAATGGAGGGCAGTGATGGGAAACATTTTATTTGACGCTTATGGAAGTCGGAAGAAACCAAAAGCGAAATGGCCAAATGGGGTTATGGGACTCTAGAGTGGTACCAATCACATACCAACCCACCACCATTGCTACCAAAAAACGAAGAAATATTTTAGTCTCCAACCTCACCCACCGCATATCCCGGATCTCTACCACTTTGGTAAGGAAGAAGTACCTTTGGCAATGAATATATGGCATGACATACACCCAACCTACAAAAGAACCAGTGTATTTGCTTAAACGTAAAGTAAATTGGGAGTATGATACAGAAAAGTTGTCGTTTGACTTTTCCTTGCCACGAAACAATTTTGATGGAAATCCATCCACTTTACCGCTCACAGTACCATCAAATATTTTTCTCCAGCCAAAATACTTAATTCCAGTTTGGGAGAGTTGTGTGGTAAGAATAAGCAATTCTTCCCAAGGTTCTAAAATATGTTAGGCGACTCTAGACAATGAGGGTATCTTCTAGCGCCTAGGCGACTAGGTGAGGATTAATCGGATTCTTGGTAATTTCGAGGCGGTTTGTATTAAATATATATTAATTGATATATAAATATTCTTTTAAAGTCAAATTAGACATAATTATAGTCACAATAAACTAAATAAAAAACATACCATCAAGTCTTTATTATAAATTACATGACACAATGTTAAAATTTTATAGTCTTTAAAATTCATTTATCCACACAATATAAAACTATAACACAATGAAAAGCTGCAAAGTGAGGAGATCAAGTTTAATTAGTCGCAATTGATTGTCGCAAGACAAGACTTCATATGCACCGTGTTGCAAGTCAATTTGAAAATATAGAGTTAGATTTTTAAATTTTAAACTTTTATATTTCTGAAGAAAAAAAAAACTGACTCGCCTAGAATTAAAAAAAAAAAAAAACTAGGACCACTAAGGGGAAAACGATTTTTTGCCTGATTTGAGGCAAAATTCAACGATGGGTGACTGCCTAGACCGATTTTTAAAACAATAACTGTAGCTGTGTGGTGAGAATAAGCCGTTGTGATATTAAGTTGTTAAATAATTTGTAAATTATGCTGTGACAATTATTTTGAGTAACAAAAGTTAAGTTTAAGTGTTTTATAAACTTTAGTTACGTTGTGAGTATGTATAATGACTATAATGGATATGATGTTAATATTTTCATAGTCTTATTCATTTGTATGTTATTGACCTTTACGAATCATTTTCATACATATAAATGTATCCGGTTAATAATAATAATAATTCAATCATGTCGTAATTTAAATTAAGGGTTTTAAGGAGTTTACTATCATATGATTCATATCAAAGAAAAAAGGTATGATGTAATCTTTGGGTTCTCGTCGCTCCAAATTAGAGGGTTCTTTGTGTTAATTAATTTCATCGTTAAACTGAGAAATAGGCAAAAATAGGTGTAAAAGAGAAATTATGTTGGCTATTCGAAACCACAGGCTTATAGAAGCTGGGTTTTGCAGCTTTCATAAGCTGAGGGTTTGTTGCATTAGGTAGTGTGCACGGTTGCTTTAAGCTGCTGTTTTCCGATTTACCAAACATCAATATTGGCTTATAGATTATTCTGACCTCAGCTTCACCTCGTGGCCAAACTGGGCCTTACGCTCGAGGAGGTTTCACTTAGCCCAAACGCTCATAACTTGTATGATTAGAGTATGGCTCGGAATCAGGTCAAACGGTTTGAGTTTTAGTAAAAATGGAAATTGAAGTCTTTTATCGATTAGGTTTGGTTAGGTTTTTTCATTTTCGACAAGTAAAATCGTGACCTTTTGGTCCGGTTCGGTTCAAATAAAATTTCGAGATTTTTGTTTTCGATTTTTGATAAAAAAATCTCAAACACAAAAAAAAGAAGGAGCCTTACCCAAAAAAAAAAACTATTCAAAACTAGAAGACAGTACATTATTTTATCCATTCAATAGCAACTATACTGAAAAGTTCAAACCAATCTTATTAAGGTCAATCAGAACAAGAGACCAATGAGAGGGTCGCGTCGTTACAAGAGGAGGATGAGCGAGCTCAAAGTCTCATCGCGAGATGGCAAGCTCGAGTCAAGACAAGAAGCCGGCGAGTCGGCGTTGGAGGAAGGCAGAAGACCAACATTGATAGAGCAAGAGACAGAGAAGAGAAAACGGTTGCGCATCTTGCACTGCAATATTAAAGTCTTAGATTTTTAATTTTCTTAGTTTCGCATACAATACTACATCCAACGACATCGTTTCATATACTTTGCTACATACTACCAAAATGACGACGTTTTATTATGTTTGATTAATATGTTTGATTAAGTTTGATTTTTTGGTTCGATTCGGGTTTAAAAATTCCGAAACTGAAACCAAACCGAGTTTAAATGGTTTCTCAGTTTTTTCGGCTGCGGCTCAATTTCGGCCCCGATATTTTTTCTTCGATTTCCAGTTCAGAAATCACAGCCCTAACTACGAGTAATATATTAGTGATCAACGAATTCTGCGATCAGTTGTACTAAACTTTCCTTAGATCCGAATTAAATGATAGATAATTACAAAACAGTCTACCTAGCGGACCACAAATGACAACGAATCAACCACCAGAACATGATCGGTGCCATTACTTATTTTTGTTCGAGGAAAAATCGAGTTGGGCCAACTGTTTCTTTTGGGCCATCACAGTTTCCGGACCTTAATACTGTACCCATATTTTGGTTACCTTTTAATCGTCGCCGGTGACTCCTCCCATTTCAAAGTTCCAGAGAATCCATGGATCCTCCTCACTCTTGCCGGCCACTTAGACCCTGCTTGCTCCACCATCCTCACCATCATCTCCAACACCACCATCATCATCACCACCCGTTATTCCTCCACCACCACCACCACGTCCGCCCCAATTTCACTTCTTTCGCCCAAAACCCACAACACCATCCTCCCATCACTCTCCCAACACCAACTTCAGGGCTCAACAACGCGTACAGTCACAATCCTAACACCCAGTAAGTAGCTTCAACTTCTCACTGCTTCACATTCCTTTTGCTTTTTGAACTACAGCTTCGTTTTTTGACTGCTAGTTGTAAACAGGGTCTTGCAGGAAGCGAATATTGAGGATGATATCTTAGATCAAGAGGAGGATGATGACCCAATATTTGTCTTGACTGATGAATGGAAAGAGTTCTTCGCAAAATCGGAAGCCAAGAGGAAACTAGGTACATTATATCTCTCCAGTTCACCTCACTTTCTGTTTCTTTTGTGTCTCAAAGGTGCAGACTTTGATGTATGATTTTTTTCATTACAGAGAGGAAGCAGGCTAAGAAGGGAAAGAAGTAATGTCTATAGATTCCAATGAGTCTTGTGAAAATCTTGTTATGGCTATGAGTCGAATGCAGATTTATGTATCTATGACTTTGGTTAGTGTTATGTATTTTGGCAGTGATGAATCAAGTTAAGATCAGTAGATCATTATATCAGTACTCTTGTAGAAAAGGATAGATTCTTATGATGCTCATCTTTATTGAAATTATACTAAGTTCTGTTTAGCAGATTCGACATACTAGAGCAACTCTTAATATAAATTAGTAGCTACAACTTGCACTACTAGTGGAACAAACAATGAGCTTAATGGATTAACTGGGATGCAATGGTTTGTTATTAGTTTTACCGGATTTACTAGCATGTGGAGAAAAGCACGGGAGCCTCGCAGATCATTGCGTAGTTCTCATATAATTCTGATATCTCCATTTATATGTTTTGTCACCTGTCAAATTGGTTTGATCTATATTTATAAGTAGGCCGTTTTAATTGAAATCAGAACTTCATTTGAATATCAGGCTAGAACCTCACAGAGAAAATTTACATATTTATCAGTTAACAGAAGATCTCACTCTATTTATCTTTAATAAGATGAAGCAGGGATGTCTGATTAGAGCGGAATCTTTTTTTTCTTAGGATGCTAACAACTCTAAAGTTTATCTTAGGTTCAAGTTTTCCATCTGCTTTTGAATGTCAAAAAGCATTGCCATGTCAAGTTCCGTCTGTCAATTAATGTTTGTCTTCAAACTTTTCAAGCTTAACAGATAAGCAGCGTCATGATTCGTGAAGATCTAAGATTTGATTTCCTTGAAGAAGCTCCTGCTTTGTGTGCTGCAGAAGAGGTGATTCTTTTTCTGTCTGGTGAATTGTGCATTTGATTCATGACTGTACAGAGCTTCTATCTTGTTTCTTAGAGTTTGAGTTTTCTCCTGCACCAATCTGATAAACTCACTTTGAATCCTATTTGGTATTTACAGTGTGCTAACTGCTTCTAATTCAATCATTTGGTTCTGGGCTCTCTCAAGGGTCATTCTTTATATAGTTAACCTTTTCTTATAATGAAATAGACAATAATAAAACACAAATTTCAGGTATTCATCAAAAGAGTAATAAGTTATTCATCTCAGTCCCTTTGGAAAGATTTTCAAAGCCACTGCATAAGACAATAAGAACATCAAATTGAATTATCTAGATTCTAGTCATATGGCTTTTTCCCTGGTTGCAGGGGACGTAGCCATCGGTAATATGTCGGTTACTGGGATGTCGGTGATCTTCCAAAACATTTCGGTAGTGCAGACCTCAGTTTCCAGCTCCAGTACATCGAGTGAGGTGGGAGCACGGAGAGTTCCTTTCTTAAGGAAATGATTCAGTGTAGCTTTGAGGCCTGCCTCATTGACTACTTCTATAGCTTCGTGGAATCCTGGACCATAAATATCATCATTCTTCCTTTCAATTTCTAGTGCCAAGCAGTCTTTCAATTTTCTTGCGTATTGAGCTGGCTCGTTTGTTTTGTACCATGAGTTGAAATCTGTATTAGTACAAAACCAGTTCAACCACGTGTGTGCCATAACTTGGCATAGACCTTCTTCTGGAGTTATTGTTTTACTGTTCCATCGCCCGCCTGTTTGTCAATAGTCAATCACGTACACTATAACACATAAACCATGGAACATGTAGACGAAAGTAATTGGTGAACTGCAAAAGTTTTTTTTATTTTCTAGTTATATGCATATTCAAACAAAAAACAAGGAGGTGATCAACCTGTGGTACTGGCTTCACCTATTGCTGAGAAATTTGGAAGGCGAGGTGTGCTTTTATCTATCAAGGGGAGGTGATAAACTCTTTTGTGATTAGTGTCGCGGCTATGACATCTATACAAGAGCTGCTAGATACTAGAAGCAGAATCCCTAGATCTCCTAGTGTGACTAGGATTAGTGCTGTTTGGGAGAAACCTCTTGTGGATGGCATCAAATTTAATTGTGATGCTGGATGGGTTATGTCAACTTCACGAGCCACTATTGGGGTCATCATCAGAAACTCTGTTGGTGATTTGGTGGGTGGTTGGTAAGACCATAATTATGTGCCTATTACGCTCCTACCTTTATGCTTATAGCTTGTTTTTCATGAATAAAGCATTGTTCTTATGACGTTTCCTAATCTTGTTAGGAAATGTGGAGTTGGCTCGGAAATGTATTAAATATGAAGAATTAGATACTTATTGGAGAAGACGTATACATTTTCGAGGTCACGAGAGAATTTGGAGCAACTTTAGGAAAATGACGAAATAGCTTAACTGAAAGTCGCCGAAAGTTGCCCGGAACCTACCAAAATTTGCCACAGCCGGCTGGCCCACCTTGGTTGGTCCAATCACATGGAGTCCAGCCCAATGGAGGCCCATTCAACCTATTTATGATTACCAATCTGATTTGGAGAGAAAGAAAACAAGTTGGATCACATGATGTCACTATTTTAGAGCTTAGCATTCATAGCTTAAAATAGTGGATCATGGTCTCCCTAATTCAAAACTAACTCTTAGATCTTCTACCTCCTCTTTTATTATCATCCTAGGGTTTAAATGGAGTCTCCCAACTCAGCCAAATTCGAGTTTCTGTAAGTTTCGACACGTTGAATCTATCACCCTGGAACGATTTTGGCATTTTTTTGACCCATCGAAAATTTTGCCATGTTTTCTTCGACCTATCGAAGATGGTCCCCTGAACTTGACATCTAGCACTCTCAACTTGTCGAGAGAATGCCTCGACCCATCGTGCCTAACACTCTGGACTTGAACTTGAACATTTTCGACCTGTCAAAATTCTCTTCGGCCCGTCGATGTGTGTCGTCAAAATTGGTGTTATTTTGATGTTGATTGTACATCAGTTTTGCATTACCATCTCAAGCACTCTATAAGGGTCACAACCGTTTGAAAATCTTTAAGTATTCACTTAAAGTGTTCGCCATATCTTGAGTTCAAAGGTTGATTGATTCACATTATTTTGTAAATGTCTGGAGGTGAGATTGAGTGTTTAGCAGATAGTGGCACTATCCACACTATTTTGTGGAATATGCAATTATTTATAGATCTTATGTCATATAGTTCTCCAGTGACAACAATGTTTGGTTTAGCGCTGAATACAATGGCATGGTTCAGTACAATTCTTATTGTCACATAGTACTAGAATGTATGTCATTAATGCCTTATACGCGCCAAAGGATAATTAAGTTTTAAGGACGTTCGTACTAACTGTTTACACTTGCAAACACACTGAGTATTTAAAAGAATTTTTATGTGTAACCTCCATAGAATGTGGTAGAAAAGCGAATTCTAGAAAAGTTTATAAGCATTCATAGTGATTTATCTCTTACTACAGTTTGGATCATTGAATTTAATGCAGTCACTCATATTACTAGGTGTGACTCAACCTCATATAAGCTTCAGCATTATCCCCTGGGTCACCCAGGTCGAGATATGTTGATCAAAGATATTTAAAAATTCACACGGTCATTTGTTCTTTAGAGAAAAGAAGCATGTGGGAGTACCTAAAACTATTGATTTAGATGAAGGAGCTGAGATTACTCCTCTTGGTCCAGACTCGGTCTCCGAGATGAATGCAACACAATTTCAATGACATACTGTCAAGGCGTCATACGTTATCCCACCAGATTTCTTCGTGACAATCTCTAATGCACACCGCTTCTTTTGCAAAGTTTGTTCATTAGAAAAGTTACATGCATGACCTTCTTTTGTCGTAGACAACACTCAGAACATTCTATTGTTACAACGAATCTAAGGAGACATTTGTGAACATATCAAACTTGAATGCGGACCATTTAAATACTTCATGGTTTTGGTAGATGCATCAACGCGTTGGTCACATGTCGTTTTACTATCTACACTTCTAGCTCAGATCATTAAGCTTCGGACTCACCACCCCGGACCACCCAATCAAATCTATTTGATTGGATAATGTAGGAGAATTTACATCAAAGTATTTTGATTATTACTGCATGTCTGTTAGGATTAAAGTTGAACATCTCGTTCCCCATGTTTATTCACAGAATGGTCTTGTAGAAGCACATATCAAGCGGTTACACCTTGTGGCTTGGGCTTTGGTGATGCACACCAATTTACCTATATCTGCGTGGGGCTATACAATGTTGCATACAGCTATGCTTATTCATTTTTTGACCAGTAAAACACCAACCATTCAGTGTGTACCAGTTGGTAACTGGATATGAGCCTGATATTTCATATCTACACACATTTGATTGCGCGATATATGTGCCTATTATGACTTCACCTCATACACAAATAGGTCCTCATAGAAGATTATATATCTATGTTGGTTATGAAGATCCAACGATTTTTTGCTATTTAGAACCTTTGACATGAGGCATATTTCCCCGCACATCTCAGAGAGAGATAAAACTACAACATATTCTCAATCTTTGAAAAGTAGCAAATTTAATACCTGACTCGGTAACATCCCAATTTGTACTTCATAAAATCAAGCATATTTTAGTGTCGCGTGTCCCTAAAATTTAAGCAAAGATTCTTGGCTCAAGTCCTACGAACCCGCAAGACAAAATGAGAAAGTAAAACTTATCTTGCAGGAGCGTTTATTGAAAATGAGGTGAAAGTAAAGAAAACCATAAAGTGAATTACTTTAGAAACAAATACAAGTGCCAAAATAATAATCAAATAGTAATCCAGTTCAAACCAAAGTCCGAATAATTGACAAGAGAAGAATTTTACAAACAATTTAACAAGAGAATAATTGTACAAACAAGCTATACTAGACAAAGAAATCAAGCTAGAAGAAATGAAACAAGTAAACATGTCACGCATATCTAACTCCATCAATGACATACAAGAGACAAGAAAATTCAAGCCACATCAGCGTCATCCAATTGTCTCGTCTTCGTACAAAGTATTTGCATCCAATTTTGTTGTAGGTCTCCCTTCTCAATAGGTCTGTACCCCAGCTAGGTGCGAAAAGAAATAAAATTATGGGTGCCGGCAAGTAACTGAAATACCGATGCATATGGTAAAATGCTCAAAACCACAAATCATGCAGTTTATAAAACCTTAATTAGTACAACCCATGGAGAAAACTCAAACCTGATGACTAGACTCTATGTCAATAACCACCTTACCACGATCAGTATCGTCTACTTGGCGGGGTCTAGCGAGAGTATCCACTCATGTCGTATCACCTAGAAGCAGTACCACACCTCAAAGGATGCCAGACACTCTTCAGTCCATACAACCCCTTTAGAGGTTTAGGGCAAAGCCCAGGGAGGTCGCTATGCTTCTATCACTCTCAGGCCATCACCACAAAAATTACAAATGCATTTAAAACGTTGTAATCATGCATCAAGAAAATACATTTCTTTTTATAAAATTGCTAACTGAGGCAAGTCTTGAGTCCCATACTGATTCGCATCTTTTCAAGCATTTAATTAAACACTTAATCAAACACGAAAGCAATTAAAACCCTTCTTTGTAGATGTAGCATTGGTAAGTAGGGATCGTTCTTAACCGGGGATTGAGGGTGCATGCATAACTATGCTAAGTTTAAATGGGGGTGCGAGATTTGTTTGTTTAATGCCTACAAAATTAAAGACAAAAACGTGGCAATCATACACATAGAGAAACCCTAGGACCCTAACATGCTTCACTCATAGACAAGCAAACAATCAAGAACCCTAGAAACCTTAAACATGCATCATTGCCGAAAAAAACCTAAACTAGTTATTTACAAGTGATCATCACATACTAATTACCTAAGCCGATTACTTCTTCTTTAAACAAGTTCTACGAAATTCATAGCACAAATTAAAACACAAACACATGCTTACATCGAATTAGAGAGCAACCAAATCATCTAGTTAACTTCCTAACTCAATTTTATCTTGATTAATTCGGTGGAACATGCTAGGGTGAACCAAATCATCTAGTGTCATCCTAAACAAGTTTCAAAGCATTAAGATCATAGTAAGCTAGCATATATATTCGAATTCATACTAAGAACACATGGAAGAACTCATAAAAATCCAAAACAATCATCTTTACACTAAAACATGTTGTCTTTCTACAAAAAGTAAAGAAAACCAATACATAACCGAAATTTGATACAAGATGTCATGTTACACTTTTTGCTCCGAGGAATTCGTCTCTCCGCAAGCTCCAAGTATAGCAGCCCCTTGTTGGCGTGAGGGAGGACACAAGTGTTCAAAGCCAAATCTAGCGTAAGAACACTTATGGGTGAAGGAGGGATGTTTTTGAGGTGGTGATGGTGGTGTTTCGGCTAAGGAGAAGAGTTCTTCGACTTTGTGTGAAAGGAGGTAGTGTTTGGACAGAGATTCGGCTCCTAGAATGTGTGATGATGAAACCCTAGTCGAGCCCTCATTTATATAGGCCAAGCAAAGCCTAGTTCGACTCCTTTTAGAACTCTAACTACACACCCGGGTAACCTGACCCTTCTCCACTAAAATAGGATTTTCTCTCGTTTTAGGACTCCAAATCGCTTGATTCCAGTTGCGTTGGAAACTAGACTTCTAGATCTTTCCAACCATATGCTAATCGCGTCTAGATTCATCCGGATCTGTCCACAGTGGCCTTTTGAAGTGGGCTGATCTGCACAGGCAGATTTCCTGATTTCTAGCTTTTGATCCATTTTCTTCTTTTGGGCTTCTTTGTGGGTGAATCTTGACATGATCTTGGACATTCTTGGACACATGAGCATGGTCTTGACCCATCTTAGTGATCTTTGATCCATTCTTTATAAATCGTGGCCCATTCTTCTTCATCTTTCCTCCTCATTTTAGGAACTTCCTCCTTAGTAGGTTTTGAGCTCATTTCTGCCTCCTTTACGGATTCCTCCTTTATTTCTACCTACAAACATAAAGTAAGTTAAAAATATATTTACTAAGCACAAAACAAAGTTAAATATAGAGAGAAAGACATTAATAATCAAGCATAAAATGCGTAGATCAAATTCCCCCACACTTAGACTTTGCTAGTCCCTAGCAAATACAAATCAAAGCAACGGACTCGATAAAAGAAAAATAAAGGGAAAAAATAACAATGGGAAAAACGTCACACTTATATGTACAAAACACTTAGAAGTCTCAATGTTTCAAAGCCGCAAATTTTCATGTTATCATGTTTGAAAACGTAAGAGATACTAAGTAAAACAACACTAAGCCCTTAGTCAAAATTTGTCTCAGAAATTTCTTAATGTATATGGTAATGGAATTACATAACTTCAAATGATAACCAAGATATGATTCATGCAATGAACAAGTAAGACGTGGTGTAAACAATGGTGATGTTAAAGCTGTGCATGTTTCGAATAAAGTTCAAATCAACTCACATGGATGCACTCATCATATTTTCACTCAAAAATGGATAGAAATAATTGAAAACCTCATGAATGAAATACTTGCACAAATGAACCAAACCATATGCTTACTTATGCAACTTACTCAACAGATTAACTGCTACTCATCTTAAGGATCAAAAAGGACTTTCGAAGGGTTGTAATGGGGCAAGGCTAAGGCATTCGAAAATTTAGATAAGTGGTGGTTAAAAACGTTCCAAAGACTTAGTCGAAATATCACAAACTTTGTAAAACCAGACTCCTTCATCTTTTCCACGCTTCCATGGTCAATCTTCTATAAACAAGGGCCAAATTTCATTTTGTTGGACCCTAACTTCATTCTAAACTTCCCTTGAGCTTTGTGAACAGGACAAAGACCATGTTTTGCATTATTGGGCCTTCTTTTCGAAACAAACTCCAAACTCACAAGTACGGGGGACATTAATCCAAACTTAGACACTTAGAACCTATTGCCGGAGAGCTTTTTGATCTTTCTTTTGTTCTTGCTCTCTAAATTTTCTTCTGTTTCATTCGGCAATCACACATATTACAAGTCATTTGGACAAGTCTATCCCCATACATACATCCCTTAACATCTTCACGCCATCTTCTTTGTTTTAGTTTCAAAAACCCCACCAAGTCTTTTGAACAAGGGTATGGATAATCTACACTAAGTTAAAGTGTTTAGATTCATATGGCAATGAAAGAAAGGCATAATGTAGGTTCAAATGGGTTCATCTAAGGGTGTCGCAACTCGTGCGCACATAAGGGACTCATGGCAATTTGGCTAGTGGTGGTAAACCTAAGTGCCTCTTATCATATCCAAAATCAGAGTATATGTCAACTATAAGCTTTGCAAATTCGACATGAGTAAGTTCTAGTAATCTCTAGTTCATTAAAATCTATGGCAAGTAACCAAATGATGCACATGCATAGTTTTGAGACTAATATGCATAAAATTCACTCAAAAGAAATGTATAGGCTCAAAACTCACGTTTAGGGTTCATATGACTTAAACTTATTCTCACATGCGAAATCTGTACCATGTTTAATTATCCATATCTACTACATGTCATGACACTCAAAATAACTCAATTAACACAAGAAATCATGAATGCAATGCCATATGTATGTTCAAATTCAGTCCATTTTCATCATAAACTAACTAAGGGCATCCTAAGACTCTGTAAAACACTGAGTTAAACAAAAAGACTCAAAAAATATACTAAGAATGACTCAAAAGTTTTAAAGTTTTTATTTTATTTTATTTTTTATTTTTTTTATTTTTTATTTTAGTGACTCAAATAAGTTGTAAACCCTTTCCCCCACACTTAAACTCTACATTGTCCTCAATGTACCAAAGTAAAAGTATAGAATCAAGTATGAAAGAGAGATCTATGAAAATTCTATCTAAGAAAATTAAAAAGTAACGACAAAAATTAAAAAGAGAGGGAAGAGAATGCAAATCTGGTTTGTAGACTCCTCCATTGGGTTGCCTCCCAACAAGCGCTTGTTTTTTAAAGTCTTACAGCCTAGACGTGATGCTTCAATTTTTCTCTAAGAATGGCCTGAATTTTGAGGGCATCTCCTCCACGTTTAGGTCCTTCAATTTAGGGGTAGCCATCCATAATTACCGCGTCGGTTTTGTTCATCTAAACAACCTCCTTCTCTTGCGTTTGCCTCCTTGTTGTGCATAACTTTTTCATATTTTGGCACTTGTTTGATGCACTCAAGGGCATAAGAAATTTCTCCAAGTTGGACTCGTCAGACCTACCTGAAAACAGTTCACGAGCAAACGTAGAATTAGCAACAACCAAATTTGAAGGAATAGGGTCATTACCTTTTGTTGGGGCAAGTTGATCAAACGAATGTGCCATTGTGGCCCTAGGTGCCACATTTTCAACCGAAGATGTGGTTGAACCTCTCTCAAAAAGAATGTGCACAAGTTAGTAAATTCATGTTACAAGTTAGAAATCGCAGAAAATGAGCACAGCTGCAAGAATAATTTATATAGAATTATTAGCATGTCAAAATGCAACGAAATTTTACGAGCAAGAACTAGACACATATATACAATATTTCGTAAATTTTCAGATTTTTCCGACACCTGCAGCTATGTCAAACAATTTTCACAAAACAGAAGAATGATAAGTCTCGAAAATTTTATGAACAAGTATATGTGATTAATCCTTTACAAGTTTATATGCACAAACACACAATTTCGACATAGTATTATGTCCAAGCATGTCCAAATTGAGTGCGCCTAAGATTTAAAGAGAGTACACGAAATTGGCCTTTAGATCTTTCAATGGACGTGCGACCCGCGCGATAAAGTGTACACTTTCAATCGAATGGCCTTGGTTCAATCGAAAAACATGGCCAGTTAGGGATAGAGATAACGCGAGAGGTAGGACTAATTTCGACAATACACCCCGAGGCTAACCGGGCCAATGGTATATACTCTATTTTTGTAAGTCTTTCTTAGATCCAGAACCTGTCACCAGTCATAACCCATTCTAGACACCATGTCCGACATTCAGCCAATCTTTCGAAAATTTACACTCCCTCAAGTCCTTTGTAGACTCCGCCCTCAACCTCATGTCCATAACTTCACTTAGGTTATGGTGTGCGGTGATGAAATCCACACATCATGAGGGGTTAAGGAGATAAACAAGGAAAAGAGGCGCCATCTATTCCAAAGAGTGCGACTTAATCAACCAAACTCATGTACTAAATTTAAATCAAAGACTACCTTTAAGGTGTACACATGGCTGTAAAAATACAATATGAACAAGTGTTAGTATAAAACTCGAAAATTTACAAGTATATATGCACAAAATTTCACATATTTACAAAAAAAAAAAAAACACATGCAATTCCAGATTCTGCCAAACATGAGCACAGCAGCTTGTCGAATGTTTTTAGAATTATTGGCTCGGTCGACTGGTCTGAAATTTTTCAGGCACCAACTAGACACAAAACCAAACATTCCTGCAAAATTTCAGATTTTTGTGAGTCTTCTAGCTATGTCAAATAATTTACACAAAACATGGCAGTGCACAGTTCCGAAAACAGAAAAATATAAACATATTGTACAAGCATAATCACACAATTCTTTACAATCCCCGGCAACGGCGCCAAAATTGATTCGCATCTTTTCAAGCATTTAATTAAACACTTAATCAAACACGAAAGCAATTAAAACCCTTCTTTGTAGATGTAGCATTGGTAAGTAGGGATCGTTCTTAACCGGGGATTGAGGGTGCATGCATAACTATGCTAAGTTTAAATGGGGGTGCGAGATTTGTTTGTTTAATGCCTACAAAATTAAAGACAAAAACGTGGCAATCATACACATAGAGAAACCCTAGGACCCTAACATGCTTCACTCATAGACAAGCAAACAATCAAGAACCCTAGAAACCCTAAACATGCATCATTGCCGAAAAAAACCAAAACTAGTTATTTACAAGTGATCATCACATACTAATTACCTAAGCCGATTACTTCTTCTTTAAACAAGTTCTACGAAATTCATAGCACAAATTAAAACACAAACACATGCTTACATCGAATTAGAGAGCAACCAAATCATCTAGTTAACTTCCTAACTCAATTTTATCTTGATTAATTCGGTGGAACATGCTAGGGTGAACCAAATCATCTAGTGTCATCCTAAACAAGTTTCAAAGCATTAAGATCATAGTAAGCTAGCATATATATTCGAATTCATACTAAGAACACATGGAAGAACTCATAAAAATCCAAAACAATCATCTTTACACTAAAACATGTTGTCTTTCTACAAAAAGTAAAGAAAACCAATACATAACCGAAATTTGATACAAGATGTCATGTTACACTTTTTGCTCCGAGGAATTCGTCTCTCCGCAAGCTCCAAGTATAGCAGCCCCTTGTTGGCGTGAGGGAGGACACAAGTGTTCAAAGCCAAATCTAGCGTAAGAACACTTATGGGTGAAGGAGGGATGTTTTTGAGGTGGTGATGGTGGTGTTTCGGCTAAGGAGAAGAGTTCTTCGACTTTGTGTGAAAGGAGGTAGTGTTTGGACAGAGATTCGGCTCCTAGAATGTGTGATGATGAAACCCTAGTCGAGCCCTCATTTATATAGGCCAAGCAAAGCCTAGTTCGACTCCTTTTAGAACTCTAACTACACACCCGGGTAACCTGACCCTTCTCCACTAAAATAGAATTTTCTCTCGTTTTAGGACTCCAAATCGCTTGATTCCAGTTGCGTTGGAAACTAGACTTCTAGATCTTTCCAACCATATGCTAATCGCGTCTAGATTCATCCGGATCTGTCCACAGTGGCCTTTTGAATTGGGCTGATCTGCACAGGCAGATTTCCTGATTTCTAGCTTTTGATCCATTTTCTTCTTTTGGGCTTCTTTGTGGGTGAATCTTGACATGATCTTGGACATTCTTGGACACATGAGCATGGTCTTGACCCATCTTAGTGATATTTGATCCATTCTTTATAAATCGTGGCCCATTCTTCTTCATCTTTCCTCCTCATTTTAGGAACTTCCTCCTTAGTAGGTTTTGAGCTCATTTCTGCCTCCTTTACGGATTCCTCCTTTATTTCTACCTACAAACATAAAGTAAGTTAAAAATATATTTACTAAGCACAAAACAAAGTTAAATATAGAGAGAAAGACATTAATAATCAAGCATAAAATGCGTAGATCACATACCTGGAACATCATCTCTTTGACATCCACTTGCTCTCCTGGGCTAACACCACCCAAGCTTCTCACTGAATCAAGATTTGCGGAAATAACCAACTCAATCTTCAAAGCCATGACAAATTCCACAATTTACTTGATTTCATTTGAAGATCACCCAATCTTCTTCAAGCCATTTCTGAAGCTTCCAACTCAATAAAAGTCCCTCAATTTTACACCAAAATCCCTACTGTTACCCATATTTTTTGCATGATTCCAATAGTAGAGGATCCAAGCTGGTTTCATAGCAAGAATCATCATCGAAAATGAAACTGAGAAACACCACGACGTTGCAACAGATAATGAACTCTGACAACCACCAAAAATCAAAATCAACAACCCAATATACCAATTAATCAATTCTAGTCAAACTCACAAACGAATGTACCAAAACGAATACTATGAAGAGGACACCAACTTCCATTCCTTATTTCCCTTACATGGATGATCATAGACCAAAATGATACTAACATCGATGAGTTACAAGTCTCGATTACTCAATCCCAGGGGAAGAGCATCACCCATAACTCAGATGAAGAGAATTTGATAGAAGGGAAGGGCATGCAACACAAGTTAGAGTCCATCTGATGTGTGATATCCCGTTCATTTCGTAAAATTTGAAGTATTTTGGGATGTTCGGTTGAGTTTTATCCTAGTCGAGTATTTACTAGAACTATCCAAATAATTTACCATTTTGACTATTATCAACAAGGGTTGGGTCGTCACATGATGCTATACTAAAAATTCAAAAAAAATTTGATTTGTCATCATATTTACCTTGATCCAGCTTGATTCTACCGTCGGATCGTCGTAAAATTTGGATATGATACCAAAAAACACAATTTTGAACCATTTTTGTGAAGAATTCAAAGTCAAAGAAGCAACTTATTATGTCGATTTTGGCCCTGGAATGCAGCTGATGAGAATAGTGTTTAAAACCAAGAGAGTTGCTTTGTTGGGACAACTTGCTTCTGGCTCCTTCCAGATCCGTCATAGCTATGTATACTCATAAATCCAATGGTCCATATTGTCCAGCAATAGAACTTCTATTTAATGTAATTTCTTTATTTCCAATCTTTCGAAATTCGAAATAGATGAAATAGATAGCAAACGCTTTCAAAAAATGCCAGAAAAATTACAACGGACTCATGATGAAACGTACATATTTGTCGAACCTTTGTACCACGAATAACTTTTCCTTGAAATTTCATTAAATTTCCGTGAAAGTTCTTCGTAATCACCAAGATTTATACTATTTATTAAGAGAACTCATTTTGTTTCCTCAAAACAAAAAAATCGACAAAAATAACCTCGTACAATTAATGAAGTTAACTCCCGCAAAATACCACTGGGCCCTTAATGTAATCACACACGGAACAGAAAAAAGAAAAAACATAAAAACAAAAGAAAACAAAGCAACCACGTTCTCAGTCTCGTGCTCATCTTCATTAGAAAACTCTGACGACTCATGAACAGATTTTCTCTTTTCTTAATAGCACTCCAATTGAATTTTAGAAGTCCCTCCAAGAATCAATATGGATTCCCTTTACAGTTACCTGGAAAATCTTCAATCGCTCTCAAGAGCTTTCAAAACCTATAATTTGTAGTTGTCATACCTCAAAATTAGGCTTCACCATCTGTTAGAGATATTGTCAGAGATCATCAAAGGCTGTAAGTTTGCCAACAATTGTCGACAATTGTTTCATCGAGTTTGATTTGCTTTTCGTTGGTCCTAATATAACATGATTATTATACTTGTAGTGATTATTTTATATGGAAACTTACCCAGTTTGTGGTTTTTTCAAAGTGAACTATTGATATTGCAATCAAACCATCCGTTTTAGAATATCGGCAGGAGAAGAGAGGAGAAATGAAAGGCCAACAGGAAGCTGAGGGATGAGGACAAAGTATTGGTTCATCATTTTTTTCCTCAAATGCTCAAAGCTTCGGCTCTTTCTGTGTGGGGGTGAATAACCAGCTGTCTTTTACTTTGACATCTTTGTTTAACCAGGTGTAATTTAACAAATTATGCACACGCATCGCGTACGTGCATATTACTAGTTAAAAGACAAGTGTCGCATTAATCTCCTTAAATATTTATAGGGTCTCACAAACTCCTTTACTGATATCGTGAAAGTGACGAGATCGGATATACTTGATGCAAACGTTCCTGCAAGGTTGGAAGTTCGTAGTAAGGGGCGAGTAAACATCACACTCGGGCAAGGCGTCGTCCCTAATTCCTATGTAGATAGTGTGGCATCAACCTTGGCTCCTACTAGGAAGAAGGGAGTAAAAAAATTCGCAGATGAGGTTCCGGTTAAAAGGCACGTCATCCAGGGACAAAATGATTTGTTCATCATTAATATTGTGAATCTTTCACATGAGTTTGATCCTGACTACAGTTATGTCCTAGAATCACAATTTGCATCTCTGGGTGGCGCTTTAGAGTTATTTGTGATGTCAGTGAACAAAGAAATCTCACTAAGTAACAACGATGCGTGCGTTATTATGGATAGATCTTCAATATTAGTTGATGATGCATTTGCTTATTCCATTGCTCAGGAAATTATTAACGATGATGAAATAGAACTATACTCTCTTTAATCCGGGCTGAAATGAAAAGTTGCAACTTCAACAAAGCAAGGTTCTATTTCATCCTCGTTAATAATTTCCTAAGCAATGGAATAAGCAAATGCATCATCAACTAATATTGAAGATCTATCCATAATAACGCACGCATCATTGTTACTTAGTGAGATTATTAACTAATATTGAAGATCTACATTTTGTCAACGTAGAGAAAATTTGCCAAAATGAAAAGTTGCAATCTGGGCTGAACTATACTCTCTTAGAAAAATGCAAGTTTTCGGTTTGGTAGTGCTATATGTACCCAATGTTAAGGGTCTTTGTTCAGAAACGCAATAAGAAGAATGAAGTCTTACGGTATAAAGCTAGACTTGTGATGCAAGAATTTTCTCAACACCCTAGTATTGATTATAAGAAGACGTATTCTTTGGTCATGCACATCATTATTTTCTGCTACTTGGTCAGTTTGGTAGTGTACGAAAAACTGAGTATAAAGCTTATGTATATGGTTACAACATATTTCTATGGAGATCTTGATTCAAAGATATACATGAGAGTGCCAGACGACATAGTATTACCCAAATCAATTAACTCTAAACTATAGAGTGATCATGTGATAAGATTGAGATGTTCAATATGTGGATTGAAACAATCTGGTCAGATGTGATACACACGTCTAAGTGACTACTTGATTAGGAAGGGATATAATAATGATGAGTTATGCTTATGCGTGTTCATTAAAAGAACATGTTTAGGATTTCCCATTATAGCAGTCTATGTCGATGACTTGAACATCATCGGGTATCTTATTTGAATTAATGAGATAGTTGGCTACTTGAAATTCGAGTTTGATATGAAAGACCTTTAAATGACTCAATTTTTCCTTAGTTTAGAGCTAGGGTGACCGTAGATTACTTTCTCATGATCACCAGTGGCGACAGGATAAGGATAATTTGATGGGACAATATACAATAATCCTAAACCCCGACAGTGCTCCGGCGAAGAGAATTTTGAGGTTAAAAAGGTTCAATTTTGGTAAGTTGGCCAATGACGATGATGTGAAGAAACGCAATACACACCCTCTAAATGATCTTAGGTATTGCCATCACATGAGCATTTTCTTTGAAATGCCTTACTGGTCGAAGTTGAAATTCAGGAACAACCTAGATGTCATGTATATAGAAAGAATCTGTGTCACATAGTGGTGGAAACAATTCTCAGTATTAAGTTGAAGACTGAGGATACTCCCAAACCCCGAAAAGATCTGGAATCTATGAGGAATATACAACAAGATGTCAGATGCACCTTACACAGTGAAACCGACACTAAAGGATTAAGTATTCAACTAGTGTAAAACTGTTCGTTATCCGTCTAATTATGTAGTGAATATATTTAGATGTGTCAACGTTAAGCAACACACGTTCATTGGTCTAAAGACTCATGACTGTCACGTTATACTGCAACGTCTTATTTCAGTGGTAATTCAACCATATTTGTCTCATGACGTCGTCGAACCAATAGTAGCATTGTGTAGATGATGGCAAAGGTTATGCGTTAGAGAGTTGAAGAAGTCAGATGTGGTCGAACTACAATAAGAAATTGTCCATAGCCATTGCAAATTAGAGATGATTTTTCTCCCTACTTTCTTTGACATCATGATTCACCTCATGATCTACATTCCCGAACAAGTGCTGCTTTCGGGTCCAGTCTATTACACATGGATGTATCCTCAGGAAATGTACAATTAATTATAACGGTTTTTCTTTATTTATGTATATATATATTTGTATTTCTACTATTCATCAAATAATTAATTGTATCATTTTGTAGACAACTCAGACAGTATATAGGATTCGTCAAAAATAAATATGTCCCGGATGACTCCATAGCAGAAACATATCTAATGCGTGAGTATGTTACCTACTGTAAAAGGTACCTCAATGATTCAGTCCAGACCACCGCCTCCCATCCATATGACCGCAATAATCTTTCCGTCGTCACAGATGTTATATGACCAGTTAGAGGAGTATTAAACGAAAGATTAACTCAAGAAGAACTTATTGAAGTGCATTGGGTAGTGTTGCAAGATTGTGATGAGGTCGACCCATACATGCAAACTTACAGGGAGAAAATTCAGACAGCCAAACCGGACAAGAGTCATAACTATGTTGAATAGTGCTTAAGAAGAAGTTCCCTGATTATTTTCTCCAATAGGTATGTTTAAACCATATAGGTTTGTGATTTCTTTAATTATTTTGAAATTGAGAAATACATATGAAAATAGGTGCCCACGATAAATTTGACCTTAGTTTGGTGTTTTCTTATTCGAAGTGTTTTTTCCTTAGTTTGTGCATGCAGGTTTTTGGTTTCCTTTTGTTTTAGGGGAAATTGTGTCAAATTTTTGGTAGAATTTAAATACACATTCATATATCTTCTTCACAATTTTGCAGATGATCGATCTAGAAAAATCTGGTAACCACGAGGCATGCTGGTCATGGAAAAAGTACTTATCAGCCCATAAATTGGTCCAACACAATATTTACCCGGGATGTTTTGTCAACAATGTAAAGTTTCATTCATTAGACCGAGATGAAGGAAAAAGAACACAAAATAGAGGGATCGCGGTTGGGGAAGGCGCTGTTGTTTATTACGGGATTCTTGTTAATGTCGTTCAACTACTTTACGAGAATGATATCAACATCAAGTGTATATGGTTCAAGCATACGAAGGAATATCAAAGCCTTTTATCAGTCGATACACAGTTAAGTTGGTATGAGGATGAGTCATTCGCTCTTGCCACTTTAGTTAGGCAAGTATTCTATCTGGATGATCCAAAAGCTGGTAAATGTTGAAAAATAGTAAACCATATGTCTCACTAAGAAATATAGAGTGCCACAACACTTGAAGGGACGTTGGTGACTAACACTGAAGCGCATAATGAAAATGCATATCAAGAGCTTAATACTTCTATCATGCCCGACATAAAGGAACTGATTCGGTCTAACGAACACGTACCCATGCCTGATGGCGCCATGGATCGATCTTACTCAAGAGGTAGATCAACAACCTAAAGAAGAATGCCTCTGAAAAGGAGCTGGAGATGACGACGACAACATCATATACGATTCAGACGATGGAGATTATAATGATGAGGATCATTCGGTTGAGAGTGAGGAGGATGATTCAAACGATGATGATTATGAGGATGAAAGTGATTGATATATAAATATATCTAATACTTAATATTAATTAATTAATAGATGGAGATAATTCGATCTAATTTCAAACTTAATTTGTACGCACGCGCACGAATGTGAATATATATGCGCGGGCATGCATAATTATTAATTAATTAATTAAGACACACTAATTAAAAGAGGTTTATTTAAAGTGTTTTTATATTTATTATGTCTTACAGGAATGATTTTAGAATAAACGAATGCAAGATACTTTTCTGGTAAAAAGGACATCTTAAACGACAAAATCATAGAATTTCATCGTCTAAGGTTCACTTAGACGACGAAATAAATTAATTTTTGTCGTCTAAGAACTACTTAGACAATGAAAAAAATTAATATTCGTCGTCTAAGTATATGTACGAACCCTATACCCTAACCTCAATCCGAAACCCTTTCTCCTAAACCCTAAAAGGGTTAGACGATGAAAGCAGTACATTTCGTCGTCTAAGTAGAGTTTCACAATCTGACCTCTATGAGCATGATCATGTGTACCATTTAATATTGTGGACTATATTCTTCGAGGGCATAGAGTAAACATTTCTTGTCGACGGTTGGAAAATCAGAGTTACGAAGATTCGAATATCAACATTTCCATTTGGTTGAAATTTCGGTTTTATGGTTGACTACACTGATCAGACCCTTAACAAACTTCGTATTGAATGAAAATTTGTCTACTTACATATTAAGTTGTGATGAATATATCTAACTGTTATTTTTTCTAAATTCAATTTCATTAATATGGATGTAGAGTACATACAGACATACGAACACTTAAATTATATGTATGACAAATATTAACTCGTCAATCTAGTTTTTATGTCAAATTTCAAATAATTGATATCTAATTGATATATAAAGTTTCAACATAAGTAAAAATGCTCATAATGTCAAAAATAGTTTTACGATAAATAATATTTACGATCATTTCCGTCTTTTAAACTTTTGTCGATATTCATAAAACTGTATCGATCGAATACCAAAATTTACCGAATTGGTGACAATTTTTTCTAAAATATTATATAAATATAACCAGTACATCTGACGACTGATTTCTTCATATTTTTAGGCAAGTAGCCAAGTTTTCTTTCAAATATCTCAAAGAAATTAAATAAATTATCACTTAGACGACGAAACCCCTACGAAACCTAGAAGTTTCGTCGTCTAGGTTCCTTCTTAGATGACAAAATCATGTTATTTCGTCATCTAACCCCAAATATTTAGCGTAGTTTATTTTGTGCCAAATTTTTGGGCGACGACGAAATACCGAGTCGATTTAGGCGACGAAAAACCTATTATTCTTCGTCTAAGTTGATCAATAAGATTGATCGACTTAATTGATCTACTTCCCCAATTTCCCCCTAAATCGATTCCAAATTTCTAATTGATCCACTCTCTCTCCTCTCTCTCTCGATATGGATCCTATCTCGAGCTCTCTCCTCTCTGTTTCCTCTCTCTCTCCTTGCCTCCGTCTCTCTCTCCTCTCAATTTTTGCTCTCTCTCTCTCTCCTCTTAATTTTCTCTCTCTCTCCTTGCCTCTGTCTATCTCTCTCTCTCTCTCTTTCTCTCACACCTGTAGCCTCGCTTCCGTCTATCTCTCTCACACCGACTCCGACACCACTGAATGACCTCTCTTTCTCTCTCTCTCTCTCTCTCTCTGTTGTATTGGATTATTGATTATAGATGTGGATTATTGATTATTGATTATTGATTATTGATTATTGATTATTGATTATTGATTATGGATTGTGGATTGTGGATTATGGATTAGGATTATGGATTGTTGAATAGAATGACTTTATGGATCCGAATATATATGGATTGTTGGATTGTTGGATTGTTGGATTATTGATGGAGATAATGTAGAATTTTTTGAACTTAGGATTATGTATGTTGATGGAGACTATGTAGATTACATAGAATTTCGGTTGTTGATTATGGAGAATATGTAGAATTGTTTCCGATTATGGTGGTTATGTTCCAATTATGGAGTTTATGTATAATTGTTGTTGATGATCCTTTAATTATGTACTTTGTTGAATGAAAATAGTTAAGGCATGAATAAATAAGGAGGAGCATGTAATGAGGCTTAAGTTAAATATGTACTGGATTAGATGAAACTTTTGTTTTTTTGTATGAATATGTTTTGATGAATCGAATATGGTTTTTCTGAGTAAATATTGTTAATTTTCGATATCGTAGAGCTTAATTAAGATGTCTGGCGGTAGGAAGAGGCACAATGCATAAGAGAAGGCTGCCGAATTTTAATCCATAGGACGAAAGTTGGGTTGGGGTCAAACCTCAGAGGAGACCGTTACGGCTTATGCAACTCCTCAGACGATACTGAATACTCCAAATGAAGTGGCTACAACCTATATAGTTAAGCCAGAGATTTCCTCTTTGGAGGAGTCATAAGGTCCCCAAGAATCCCTAGACAATTTTGTTTGCTATAGCGACTGACGCAAAGTGAACAGGAAGGACCTCTCAGCCCCGGCCCCCAAACGCACTTGAAGACTTGTGAATGGAGTTAAAGTCAAGAGGATAGTAAAGTCAACGGGGAAGAAGATCGATGTGCAATTCAACGAGTTCATCAGAGGCCCTCTAATGCCAGAGCTGAGCAGTTTGTGCTCGCACAACATCGGATCTATCAGACGGAACAACATACGTATGAATGCCCCTTCTTGGGATGAGCTGCCCCAAGCCAAAAATTTCAAGGTGTACCACAAACTCTCTGTAATATGGTTTATTTTATTTTATTTTATTTCATAATTAATTACAAAACATAGAGGCATAGAGTCTAGGAATTTAATTTTTTGTTTATTTTTTCCTTGGTACATTATGACTATGAAGCCAAACTGAAGATGTGGGAATTCATAGAGGAGATGGCTAACCACTTTTACAAGGATTGAAAATACAACATGCACAAGCACTACAAGAAACACGACACCTTGAGTGTCCCAAAAGAGTTACAGACGAAAAGGGAAGACAAGTGAGAATGGTTGGTCGGGTACTTTGAGTCTGAGAAGTTGAAGGTTCGTCTTCCTTTTCTCACTTTTAAATATTTATTAATTATTTTATTTCTCTTGTTGTGAAACAGATAAGGTCGGTGGCAAACTAGGCTAATCGTGAGAAGAAGACCGACCACCATAAGTCGGGCTCTAAAAGGATAATCGACATCGCAAAGGCTCACAGTGATGCAGATTCGAAGCATTGTTTTCTTGATGCCACCTTGTTTGCTTAGGTCAGGCCCAGGCAAGCCGATACTGCGAGTGAATGTGACATAAGTAACCCCCCCCCCATTTTCTAAAATTGATTGAGTTTAATCTTACCGTTGATTTCTGGAGAATTGAATCATGATTAAGACATTTATTAGGTTGTGTTATTGGAATTTAGTTTAGTTGTTTAAATTAAACATTATTCTGAACTTGAGAATTCCGGATGGAAATTGGTGTCCATGGTTTATTATTTTAGAATTGGTTATTCAAAGTGTTTTCTTCCAAGCAGGTTATTTGAAGGTTTTTTATACAATTGGCCAGGGAGGAATTGGCGTGCGCACGTCTGCAGAACCAGGAGATGACTTCCGAAGAGCTGCCTCCTCTATCAAAGGAGATTCATATCAGTATTCCAAATATAGTTTTGGCCGCCGACTTGGGAAGGAGGTTCGTGGCCTTGGACGAGCAGTTGAGCGAGATTTGACCTAGCTTTCGATTTCGTCGAGTATGCGTTTGAGTACACGGCAAAAACTTTCGTCGTCTTTTGCAGAAAACTTTCTTCGTGTAAACACTTAGACAATGAAGTAAGTTTCGTAGTCTAAGATGTAACTTGGGCGACAATTTTTTTTTCGTTGTCTAAGTGCTTACACAACGACACTTAGTCGACGAACCTTAGACGACAAAAATTTAGTCGTCTAAGTACTTAGACAATAAAAATGGCTTCTTAGGCGAAGAAATTGCTTTGTCGCCTAAGTGTATTTTTCTTGTAGTGATACCTGCTGCAACCATTCCTGCAAGGTTGGAAGTCTGTAGAAGTGGACAAGTTAACGCCACACCTAGGCAAGGTACCGTTCTCCTATCCATTATGGAGGTATGGCATCGACCTCGGGTCCCACCCAGAAGAGGGGGAGATCAAGAAAATCCACATATGAGCTATCGGAGAAAAGGCAAGTCATGCAGGCACAAAACAATCCATTTTTCATCAACTATGAATTCTTCAAATGAGATTATTACTGATAACAGTTATGTCCTAGAATCACAATTGACAACACTGAGAAACACTTCAGTGTCAATGAAGATGTCAGGGAACAAAGAAATCTCACCAAGTAATACAAGTGCGTGCGTTATTATGGATAGATTTTTCATGTTAGTTGATGATACTTTCCTTATTTTGTTGCTCAATAAATCATTGACGATGATGACGTGGAACCTTGCTCTGTTGCGGATTGTCAATGTAGATTAGATTGGCTGAAATGGAAATATGCAATCTAGGCTGAACTAGACTCTCTTACGAAAATATAAGTTTTCGGTCTGTTGTGTTATGCCCACCGAATGTTAAGCCAGTTGGACATAAATGGGTCTTTGTTCAGAAGCAAAATGAGAAGAATGAAGTCTTGCGGTATAAAGCTAGACTTGTTGCGCAAATATTTTCCTAACGCCCTAAAATTGATTATGTGGAGACAAATTCTCCGGTCATGGACATCTTTACTTCTCGCTACCTGGTCAGTTTGGTAGTGTCCGAAAAACTAAGTATGAAGCTTATGTATGTGGTTACAACATATCTCTATGTGGATCTTGATTCAGAGATATACATGAGAGTGTCAAACGGCATAGTATTACCAAAATCAAGTAACTATAAACCACGGAGTACTCATGTGACAAGATTGAGATGTTCACTATATGGATTGAAGCAATCCAGTCATAATTGATACACACATCTAAGTGACTACTTGATTGGGAAGGGATATAATAATGATGACACTACCAGAAATGGAGACATTACCGGCGACCTGCCGTCCCCGGCCTTGTCTTTTTTTTTTGCCGGAATTGACATTACTGGCGACTTGTCGCCGACAATGACGTCGCCGGAGATTCCCCGCCGGTGTTGACATTGCCGGCGACGGGAAACGCCGTCGCCGGCAATGGCAGCGCCGCCGTGGCCGGAATGTGAGACATTGCCGGCGACTCGAGTCCATGTCGCCGGCAATGTGGGGAAAAATTTTGAAAAAAAAACGCGGTTCTGGATTGGGCCCAATTCCATAACCTGCATTGAAATACATAAACCGTACAATCATACAAGTTCAACAGTACACATAGCAAAGACAGTCATACAAGTTCAACATAAATGTCCAACGTACAGTACAAATAGCAACGACGATACAAAAATTAACTACAACTACAGGTCAGGTCCAGGAACTTGCGGGTCATCAGGGTTGAAGTAATCCATGTACTCATTTGAATTCCGGTGGCTACCTTGGTCTTGCTCTGGCGTTGACTGGTGCGGTGGTGGTGGTGGATAGCTAGGGATATGAGGGACCGAGGGAGGTGTGGGGAACGGTTGTCCGGTAGTCTGAGCCTCGTACATCGTCCGCATCCATGTGTACATCTGAGCCTGCACCTGTGTCTGCTACATTTGGTACTCGGCCATCTGCCTCTTTTGCTCCTCCAACTCCCTCTGCGTCCTATGAAGCTCCGCTGCGAGGTTACGACTAGAAGTTGAACTTCTTGACCCGGTAGAGTATTCTGAAGTGTTCTTCAATAGTCCTTCGCCCGCCGTGCCCATTCCCCTACAGTAGTAGGTATTCTTTCCAGTCCTGCACGCTTTTGCCATGATTTGAGCCGCTATCGGGGGATCAAGCGGATCGATCTGAGAGGCATACTGGGTGACTTCTTCCTCGGAGCAGTCAGGATGGTTAGTCCGAGCTATACTCATGGTCACTTCTGCGGTCGCCTCCTCCACTCTCGTCTAATTGAAAAGCGAAAATGAACAACGTATTAGCTAACAAAATCTATTAATATCGAAAAATAGTTTTATTAACACATGGAGAGGCGAAAGACTTACCACTTCTTCAGGGCACTGCGGGTAGAACTTCTGATGAATATACACCAACGGGTTCACCTCTTGTTGTTGTTGCGCCTTAGTCGACCAAACCATGTAGTTGAGTGAACCTGCATGATGGGCCCTGGTGTTTTTCAATCTATTCGCCCGGTTCGTCTTCGAAATCGCCTTGTTTGATAAACATATGAAAAAAAATTAGTAACTAACTATTTCAATCTGATACGATACATTAGGCTTGTAAGATATATTAAGGATGCATACCCGAGCTTTGGGGTGCTCGAAGTGGGCTATCAGCCACAGCCACTCGTACTCCCTAAACCGGAATTTGCTAGGGGTAGAACCTCGGCCTAGCTCCTTGTATACAGTGTAATGGGAAGAAAGCTCGTTCTTCCACTCTTTATACCTATATTAAAACAAGGAAAAAAAGTTAGAGATATTAAAACACTTGATAAACAAAAATCTAACTCGATATATATTCAAATAAGTCGAAGCACATCACCTCATATGTAGTTGACGCTCTACCCACGTGTGAATAAGAACTTCATCCACGTCAAACCACGCCTGCAATATGAATATATAAAAGGTAAAATTATATATTTATTCGGACTTAATTAATAAATGTAAAATTTACGTAATGAAAATACGATTTTACTCACACTGAGTGCATTATGCACTTGCATCTTCACGTAGATAGGCACAGATTCCCAATCTGGCCAAAGCATTGGGACCTTGTCCCGCACGATCGCACCGGCCATGCTGACATATTTGCGCGTGGTGTCGAATGCCTCGATCACCTCGCCATCCTCATTGGCCCTTATGGGCGTTTTCCTTCCGCCGGTGGCCTGCTCAAGTCTCTTCCCGGTGCAGGTGCCTCTAGCCCCTTTCCGTTTTCCAGTCCCATTAACGAAATTGCCTAATAATACAATGTCAACAAATTGATATCATTAATTGAACCTATCGCAAGTCTTAAGTAATAATTAAGTAATCAATCTGATGTTAAATAAAATTTACCTGTATCGTCCGTTTGTTGGTTGGTGCACCTCACACTCCAAAGATACACGGGGTCGAACGGGAGGAAGTTATACGCTTCCTCCACGGTCAAGAACTCCGGCCGTCCTTCAATATAAACAGGCATCCCCCTATCATCGAATTCAGGGATGACAGGAATCTCGTCGGGTAGGAAGAGACCGGACGGCGGAGATAGACGAGGCCTGGACGATGAGGCGCCAGCACCACCATGTGTCTCAGATGATTCCCGTGAAACGGGAGTAGGCACCGGGCAAATATGGGGCATTCGGATTGAGGGAGTTTCTGATGCCCCCGTTGACTGTCGCTCGTCTGAGGCTCTACCATCGGAGGGACGTCTGCTGATTGAGCGTCTGGAGACTGAGGCTCGAGCCTCGACTTCCGGTTGCACGGCTCTTGATCGTGCAGCTTCCTCCTCAGCTCGCGCCTCTAGCAAGGCTCTCGTGCGAGCACTCATCATTGGCCCACTGGGCGTGTTGCTAACTGCGGGCGAGGAGGAAGCTTGACTACTGTTCCCTCCACTATTTCGGGAACCTCTCCGAAGCCAATTAGCCGCAAAACCTCCTGGCATGGACACCGTAATAGTCATGGATTCGGTTCTATAACAAATCGGAACTGGAACCGTTTGGAACCGGAACCGTTTGGAACCTGGAACCATTATATTACAAACGGTTCCAGTTACAAACAGTTCCGGTTCAGAACCGACTGGGGTTCTATAACAGTTTGGAACCGGAACGGTGTGGAATCAGAACCGTTTGAAACCGGAACTGTTTGTAACCGGAACCGTTTGTAACATAACGGTTCCAGTTACAAACAGTTCCGGTTCCAAACCGTTCCGGTTCCGATTTGTTATAGAACCCCAGTTTGGAACCGGAACGGTTTGGATTCGGAACTGTTTGTAACTGGAACCGTTATTTTACAAACGGTTCCGGTTACAAACAGTTCCAGTTTCAAACCGTTCCGGTTCCAAACCATTGTGGTTCCAAACCATTGTGGTTCCAAACTGTTCCGATTCCGATTTTTCACCTTAATTTATACGTTAAATTAACAACTATATCACCTTAATTTATACGTTAAATTCCGAACAATTTTTTCACCTATTATACGTTAAATTAACAACTATATCACCTAACTTAACATATATACATACATCATTTCCGGCTTTAAACTTTTCACATATATATACATCAAATATACAGTTTGTATACATCGATCATTCATCTTAATTTCACCTTAATTCACACATATATATATATATACATCACATATTAATCCAATTCACCCTAGCTAATTAATTTTCCAAATTTTTCAAACATACGTATATATATACATTCCATATATATTAATTAATTTTTCACATATATACATCACATATATTGCTCCTTCACCCCACAATTATCCACATTTTTTTCCCACAATTTTCAAACATACCTTAATTACATTTTACAAATATTTTCCACATGCATACATATATACATCCCACAATTATCAAAAATTAATTAATCAAATACACACAAAAAAATTGTGGAATGAGAGAGAGAGAGGGAGAGAGAGAGAGGGAGAGAGAGTGAGCTCAAACCTGGCATGGTGGAGCTCGACCCAACTGTGCCGACGACGGAGGTGAGGGGAGGAGGAAGAGGAGGATGGGAGGAGGAGAGAGGGGAGGAGAGAGGGGAGGAGAGGAAGAGAAGGGAGAGGGAAGAGAGAAGAGAGGATTGAGGAGAGGGAGGAGAGGTGAGAATTTCGTCCTAAGAGAGGGAAGAGGGAAGAGAGATTCGAATTCGGCCGAAGAGAAATGGGGAGGAGGAGAGCTCGAGTTGCCTATACCGCCACCATTGCCGTCGAGTTAGGTCAACGTTGTTGGTAATGACATTACCAACGACGTACGTCGTGGGTAATGTCATTATCAACGACTTGACTCGTTGGTAATGACATTACCAACGAGTTGATAAGCAACTCGTTGGTAATGACATTAGCCACGAGTTGCTAACTCGTTGGTAATGTCATTACCAACGAGTTGCTTATCAACTCGTTGGTAATGTCATTATTTGTCGACTATTATCCGATCGACCAATTTCCGACTACATAATTTCCGACAACATTTAGTCGACCATATATAACTACAATTTCCGACTACGTACGATTTCCGACTACGTACAATTTCCGAGTACATTTTCCGACAACAATTTCCGACTAGGATTTCCGACTACAATTTCCGACTACGATTTCCAACACGATTTCCGACTACATACAATTTCCGAGTACATTTTCCGACTACAATTTCCGACTACATTTTACTACGTACATTTTCCGACTACATTTTCCGACTACAATTTCCGACTACAATTTTCCGACTACAATTTCCGACTAGGATTTCCGACTACAATTTCCGACTAGGATTTCCAACGTACACGATTTCCGACTACATACAATTTCCGAGTACATTTTCCGACTACAATTTCCGACTACATTTTCCGAGTACATTTTCCGAGTACATTTTCCGACTACAATTTCCAACGTACTAAGGATGATAATCGTAATCATCTTCATCACTTGAGTTTGACTCGGTTTCATAGGTAACCTCTGGCAATATGTGCCGCTCCTCGTCATCTGAATCAGCGTCAACTTCATATGGATTAACATCGAGAAGTTCTGCTCCAGTAATTCGAACCACACTCCCAGATCTCACATTATTAAGGCGAATCGTAGATGATTCCGGAATGTCAAAAGCGTTCGGCTCTTGGTATGCAATAACTTCCTCATCATCTGCGGTATCACTAAGTGTGGCAGCACTGTATATGTTTCTATGAGCAACATGGTTAACCACCTTCCACGGGACTTTGTTAAGAAGATCGTCCAGGTAAAACACTTGTTTTACTGATGAGGCAAGAACGAAAGGGTCATCTTCATACCAGGTAGTAGCAGTATTCACCAAAAATGTTCCGTACTGATCGGTCCTTGTGTTCTCCGGGCTAGTATCAAACCATCTACACTTGAACAAGTGCACTTTCATGCGGTTCCCATAAATTAGTTCAACAACTGAATGAAGGACACCGTAATAGTCAACGCCATCCTGCCCACCATGGACCATCACCCCACAATTCTGTGTTTTCAGTCGGTCGTCTCGATTTTCACATATAAATTTCACGCCATTGACCTGACACATCGAGTAAACTTTTGAAGCAATCGGTTTCATCGCCAGGACCCTCAATTCGTTTGACCACTCTGGGCAACCATCATCTGCTACATGGTTCATCTGAAAATGTCCATATATTAATACGTACAGAAGAAATTATATCATCTTGAAACCACAAAACCACATACATACATACATGCTAAACCACGTACAATTTTTTCACCTATTATACGTTAAATTAACAACTATATCACCTAACTTAACATATATACATACATCATTTCCGGCTTTAAACTTTTCACATATATATACATCAAATATACAGTTTGTATACATCGATCATTCATCTTAATTTCACCTTAATTCACACATATATATATATATACATCACATATTAATCCAATTCACCCTAGCTAATTAATTTTCCAAATTTTTCAAACATACTTATATATATACATTCCATATATATTAATTAATTTTTCACATATATACATCACATATATTGCTCCTTCACCCCACAATTATCCACATTTTTTTCCCACAATTTTCAAACATACCTTAATTACATTTTACAAATATTTTCCACATGCATACATATATACATCCCACAATTATCAAAAATTAATTAATCAAATACACACAAAAAAATTGTGGAATGAGAGAGAGAGAGAGGGAGAGAGAGAGGGAGAGAGAGAGGGAGAGAGAGTGAGCTCAAACCTGGCATGGTGGAGCTCGACCCAACTGTGCCGGCGACGGAGGTGAGGGGAGGAGGAAGAGGAGGAGGGGAGGAGGAGAGAGGGGAGGAGAGGAAGAGAAGGGAGAGGGAAGAGAGAAGAGAGGATTGAAGAGAGGGAGGAGAGGTGAGAATTTCGTCCTAAGAGAGGGAAGAGGGAAGAGAGATTCGAATTCGGCCGAAGAGAAATGGGGAGGAGGAGAGCTCGAGCTGCCTATACCGCCACCATTGCCGGCGAGTTAGGTCAACGTCGTTGGTAATGACATTACCCACGAGTTGCTAACTCGTTGGTAATGTCATTACCAACGAGTTGCTTATCAACTCGTTGGTAATGTCATTATTTGTCGACTATTATCCGATCGACCAATTTCCGACTACATAATTTCCGACAACATTTAGTCGACCATATATAACTACAATTTTCGACTACGTACGATTTCCGACTACGTACAATTTCCGAGTACATTTTCCGACTACAATTTCCGACTAGGATTTCCGACTACAATTTCCGACTACGATTTCCAACACGATTTCCGACTACATACAATTTCCGAGTACATTTTCCGACTACAATTTCCGACTACATTTTACTACGTACATTTTCCGACTACATTTTCCGACTACATTTTCCGACTACAATTTTCCGACTACAATTTCCGACTAGGATTTCCGACTACGATTTCCAACGTACACGATTTCCGACTACATACAATTTCCGAGTACATTTTCCGACTACAATTTCCGACTACATTTTCCGAGTACATTTTCCGAGCACATTTTCCGACTACAATTTCCAACGTACTAAGGATGATAATCGTAATCATCTTCATCACTTGAGTCTGACTCGGTTTCATAGGTAACCTCTGGCAATATGTGCCGCTCCTCGTCATCTGAATCAGCGTCAACTTCATATGGATTAACATCGAGAAGTTCTGCTCCAGTAATTCGAACCACACTCCCAGATCTCACATTATTAAGGCGAATCGTAGATGATTCCGGAATGTCAAAAGCGTTCGGCTCTTGGTATGCAATAACTTCCTCATCATCTGCGGTATCACCAAGTGTGGCAGCACTGTATATGTTTCTATGAGCAACATGGTTAACCACCTTCCACGGGACTTTGTTAAGAAGATCGTCCAGGTAAAACACTTGTTTTACTGATGAGGCAAGAACGAAAGGGTCATCTTCATACCAGGTAGTAGCAGTATTCACCGAAAATGTTCCGTACTGATCGGTCATTGTGTTCTCCGGGCTAGTATCAAACCATCTACACTTGAACAAGTGCACTTTCATGCGGTTCCCATAAATTAGTTCAACAACTGAATGAAGGACACCGTAATAGTCAACGCCATCCTGCCCACCATGGACCATCACCCCACAATTCTGTGTTTTCAGTCGGTCGTCTCGATTTTCACATATAAATTTCACGCCATTGACCTGACACATCGAGTAAACTTTTGAAGCAATCGGTTTCATCGCCAGGACCCTCAATTCGTTTGACCACTCTGGGCAACCATCATCTGCTACATGGTTCATCTGAAAACGTCCATATATTAATACGTACAGAAGAAATTATGTCATCTTGAAACCACAAAACCACGTACATACATACATGCTATATAAGGATATATATAAAAATAGACATATACACATATACTTACCCATTGACCAAAGTAGTTTGCAAACGTCTTTTTGTGGTAATCAACATTTCCGGCAATAGCAGGGCAGTGAAGATGATAGTTTTTCCAATATTGTACTTCTTGACAGTTAATCAGTACTGACCAGTGGGCAATGGCTACCTCATTTCCATCCAACTTGTACGACTTTGGCAAGCTTCCCTGTACTACCACGTCACTGGAGATGATAGAAAGGTTGAACTGGGGTTCATCTATCGGCATCTGTTGTTGGGGGTCCTCTACATTTTCGAGGTACACTTTGGTGTACGTTACACACTCGTGCGCAAGATATGCTTCAGCGATACACCTTTCAGGTGCATATTTATTCTTCACATAGTCCTTGTAGGCTCCCAATTGTCTACAAGTTAACAAGTGCATGTTAACTTACTTAAAAAGTAAGAATTTACATATAAAAACATAGGCAAACCAAATTTATGAATCATTTGTACCTTTCCATAGTGTACGGGACCGGTAAGCAACAATTGTTCGGGAAGATGGATCATCAGGTGAGGCATTATGTCGAAAAAATTTGGGGGAAATATCCTCTCAAGCTTGCACATGATAAAAATGATGTCATCTTGCATCTCCCTGAGGTCTGCTTTTTTAACTTCCCTGGTGCATAACTTCTGAAAGAATCTTGACAAGGCCACCAACGGCTCCACCACCTCTTTGGGCATGTACCCTCGAATGAAAATAGGGAAAAGGCGTTGAAGCAGTACATGGCAGTCATGACTCTTTAATCCGTACATCTTATTGTCCCGGAAGTTAACACACCTGCTTATATTTCCTGCATAGCCATAAGGATACCTGCATATATATAGATAAAGCCATATATATGCAACAATTATATTTCTCGCATATAACCATATATACTCCGTTAAAAAAAAAGGCCAAATTCCTACATAGCCATAAGAATATATACCTGACATTACTCAGCTACCGAAAAATTTCATGCTTATGCTTCGGCTTTACGGTGTACGGAGCTTGCGGCATTTTTCTCTTACCATCTCTTAACCACAAATGTTTCCGCAGACCCATTGCTTTCAGATCAATGCGTGCCTTAGGGATGTCTTTTGTTTTCCCCTCCAAGTTAAGAATTGTGCCCACCACACTTTCACACACATTCTTCTCTATGTGCATGACATCTAGGTAATGTCTGATAGGCAACCTGGGCCAGTAGGGGAGTTCCCAGAATATGCTCTTGTGTGTCCAAAACTTATACCTTTCGGGCTTGTCTGGAATTGATGCCACTATGTCAGGATGATTGCTCAGCTTGCCAAAATCATATTCATTCAACACTTCCAATGAGGACTGCAACAATCAACCGTCATGCACTCTGAACAAGCCCTGTAACCCCTGGTAACGTTGCCCGACAACATACCGCGGGCAGGAAAATCACTGATGGTGCCAACAAGCATGGCATGCATCTGGAACATCTCATTTTTGAACCTATCGTAAGTGGGGTGGCCACACTCACTCAGGTACTTAAGCTCCTCAATCAAAGGCCTCAAATACACATCGAGACACTTTCCTGGATAACCCGGGCCCGGAATTAACAGAGTGAGCATATTGTATTCCTTCTTCATGCACATCCATGGTGGAAGGTTGTACGGTACCAAAATAACTGGCCATATACTGTATTGAAGACTCATGTTGCCAAAAAGGTTGAATCCGTCAGATGAGAGCCCTAGCCAAACATTTCGGACCTCTGCTACAAAATGATCAAACTCCCTGACCATGTGCTTCCAAGTCTCTCCGTCGGAAGGGTGTATAAGGGTGTCATCGTCAGGCAAGTTCCTCTCAGCCCACTATCTCATTGCCTCGGCCGTGAAAGCACACATGAACAACCGCTCCAGCCTATCAATAAGCGGGAAATATCGAAGTATCTTCACAGCTTTCTTGTTGCCTGCAGGAGTCAACTTATACCTTTCTGTAAAACATACCGGGCAGGCTTCAAGGTCTTCGAGATCTTTTCCCCAGAAGAGAATACAATCATATCTGCATGCATGGATTTTGATGTAGGAAAGCCCAAGATCTTTCAGGATATGTCGCACCTTATGATGAGTGGTAGGAAGACGATGACCGGGTGGCAGTAGCGAACCAGTCCACTTCAGCCAAGAATCAACAGCTTTGACAGACATTTTGTTCTCCATTTTGAGCTGCATCACTCCCATCACACTTTCAAGAACAGTCTTACTACAATCGTCGTACAATGGAGTCTGTTGCAATGCAATCAGGTTGTTGTACTTGTCCATACCGCTTGTGTTGACATGAGCTCCAGGTAATGGCTCAACTGGCTAGATATGGGGGAAACCCTCAACGACGGGAGGGACATTTGGTGCTTCATCAGCAAATACACCGCTCTCATGAGGAAACATATCATTGATTAACATCGATGTTGGATCATAGGATAAACTGCCCCTCTCAGAAAAATCTCCATGATCATAGCGTGGACTGGCCCTCTCACCAAATTGTCCATGATCATGCGGACCCGCTAACGATGTTTCACCGTGATAAATCCAACAAGTGTACTTATCCCAAAACCCGTATTTACTCAGGTGCCTCTGGACTTTATCAATGGGAAAACGAAATCGATCGCTGAAACACTTACATTCTTTACACGGGCAATAATGAAGTGTAGTGTCTCCACTATTAGCCTTCACAAAATCCACAAAACTCCTAATTCCCTGGTGATATCTGACATCCCATCTTTCGAGGCTCATCCAACTCTTGTCCATCCTGAAAATTCTAACAATTTTACGTATTAATTATATATATATACACACATTCACTACTAATAATCGACGCGATATCTCAATTCAATTCACACATTCTCTGAATTCAATTCAGTACGTACTCGATGATGGTATTCTTCTTTTTTCAATTCAAAACGTATTTGACTAGGTAGGAGGCTCTGTTAAGCCTGGCAACGATAACACTACGATAATATATACCAGTCATTGATTCAGACACAAGATAAGATTAACTACAAGCAGTTTTCTCGTTTCGGTGATCACATCAACAAAATTTCATATATATATATATATCTGCTCACGAATTGGATTTGATCAACACACACACACACACATATATATATACATACACATACATATACGTATATATACACGTACCTATATATATAGCTTCCCGAGTGATCGAGTTTTCGACGCGCGCCTTAATTTTTACAATATACCGAATGATCGATTTCAGAGCCAACGTTTTCCTTATTTTGATTTCTCTGGATTTTTTTCGATCAAAATGAAAGAATGATCGGGCTGATGCAATCTTCATCTAATATAAGAGACATTGCCGGCGACGGAGTAAGTCGCCGGAAATGAAGACATTACCGGCGACTTTTCGCCGAAAAATCGCCGGTAATGTTCCAAAACATTACTGGCGACTCCAACCGTCGCCGGCAATGTCTAGTTTCACATTACCGGCGAAATTCCGGCCGGAAAATCGCCGGAAATGTGAAACTAGACATTGCTGGCGACGGTAGGAGTCGCCGGTAATGTTTTGGAACATTACCGGCGATTTTCCGGCGACATTACCGGCGGCGGTGTATGTCGCCGGTAATGTTGAACATTATCGGCAACTTTTCCGATCGCCGACCTTGTCTCCGGTGATCTCGCCGGTAATGTTAACAAATGTGGTAGTGTGAGTTATGCCCATGTGTGTTCATTAAAAGAACAAGTTTAGGATTTCTCATTGTAGCATTCTATGTCGATGACATGAACATCATCGGGTCTCTTATTGAGATTAATGAGATAGTTGGCTACTTGAAATTCGAGTTTGAGATGAAAAACCTTGGTATGACTCGATTTTGTGTCGGTTTAGAGTTGGAATATCGAGTTGGGGGAATTCTTATTCACCAATCTACTTATGTCCAAAAGATTCTCATGCGATTTAACATGAAAAAAGCACACCTCTTAGCACATCAATGGTTGCTCGCAATCTGAAATCTGAAAATGATATGTTTCGTCAGAAAGATGATGAAGACGAAATTTTAGGAGCTGAGATTCTATATCTTAGTGCTATTGGAATTTTGTTGTATTAGCTCAGTGCACACGTCCAGACATTACCTTCTCTGTGAACTTATTAACTAGATTTAGCTATGTGCCTATGCAACGTCATTATAATGGAGTAAAACACATTTTCAGGTACTTGAATGGATCCATTGACTTGGGCCTATTCTTTCCCAACAAAGAAACAAGAGAGAAAATGGAAATTCTGGTGAAAGGAATTGAGCTAGAAATGCAACTTTCTAATTTTGCATAGTTGGATCCATCAAACATTGATCTCAACCCGTTGAACCATATCCCCTGGATGGATCTGCTAGAGTCAATTGACTTGTTGAAGGAAACCCTAGACCCGTCGAAAGTTGATGTTGAACCTTCTTTCAACGTGGTTCCCTATTCTGAGACACGGAATGGTGTGTTGGTAAGATTTGCTGATGTTAGGTATCTCTCAAACCTGCATAAAGGACATTCTCAAACTGGTTATGTTTTCACCATTGGGAACACGACAATATCTTGAAGCTCTACAAAGCAAACCCGTGTTGCTACTTCCTCGAATCATTCTGAAATCATAGTTCTACATTAAGCTGTTAAAGAGTGTGTCTGACTTAGGTCAGTAATACACCATATTGGAAGGTCTAGGGGATTATCATATATTATGACAACACTAACCTACATCTTTGAGGATAATGTAACTTGCATTGAGCATATGAGGTTGGTTACATTAATGGCTTACAATACTAAACACATTTCGCTACTAGTGGAGCCAGCACTAGGCCAGGTAGGGCAAATGCCCGACCTGAAATTTTGGAGATAAAAAAGGCTATATATCCTATGATTGAATTGATCTTTACCTACAATATGGACAAAGATTAAGCGGGTTGGATATGACCAATATTCTAATAACATTAGCTACAGAACTTGATTCTTCATAATTAGAGGAATATGTGATTAGGTAATCGACCAGAATACACTAGATCAAAGTCTTGAATGGAGACAATGGTGTAGTAGACAATGGATGCCATTGTGCCAGCGGGTGCAGTACGAAAAAGTTGCCCTTATTGGTTTTAGTCGAGCTATGTTTTTGTTAGAGAGAGAAAATGAATGAAAGAATTGCAAAGCCAAATGTAATTTTTTCCCTTTGATTATTACTTAATAGAGTGCCACATTATCTTTGATTACTTTGTGAAGAATGTGGGGTTAATTTTATTTTTAGTATAAACTCTATTTAATTTATAAATTTGTAAATCTTTGTGTGATATATATTGAGTGAAGGAAGAGTGGGTTTATCCAGTGAGAGTAGAAAAATGCCCCAGAAAAATTTGCCCCACCTGGACGAAATTTTTGGCTCTGCTACTGTATTTCGCCAAGTCACTATAATCAGCAACAACAACAGTTCTTAAATATCTATGTGAGTTAAATTGATTCTGCGGATAATGCTATGGACTTGTTCATCAAATCACTTCCAAAATCCATATTTGTGAAACATGTGAAGAACATCGGCATGCGACACTTCTCTGAACTTCGAGATTGAGTTACCAATTAGGGGGAGTTAGAATGTGGTAGACATTAGGGGAAGTCTACACATGTAGTATCATTTGTAGTTGATATGTTGTACTTTTTTCCCTTCGACCAAGTCTTTGTTTTGCTCATGAGGTTTTTGTGTACTTGACAAGATTTCTAGGGAAACAAAAAGTTATGTATCATACATTTGGAGCTCGACACAAGGGGAGTGTTTAAGGAAAATATATTTCTGATCTTCCGGTGTGTGTCTTGTCCTAATTAGATTAGAAGTAGAGATTCTAGCAATCCTTGATTTATCGGGACATTTATTGTAATTGATTGTAATGTCTGTATTTAATGTCATATATCAATAGATAATGATATAATTTCAATTTTTAATTATTGTGTATCATTTTATCCTTCAACAATATTTAAATTTACTTATGCAAATGAATTAGATAAGAAAATAAAAATATTAAAAATAATTCACAACCGACTTAACATTTTTTAGAACATTTGTATGTATTTTTCCAATAAATTCATTTCGGGTCCTTTTTCTTTGTTTGACGAAAGAATCACCGAAGTTGTTGACCTAACCAATGAGATGAGGGAAGGATCATCAGCGAGGATTGCATTACAAAGTAAAAGGGCAAAAACACCAACTCCGGGAATCCAAATCCAGTGTCCTGAATCAAAACTCCACGCGTGCGTCCCCCATTGGCTCCTTTCGTGCCAACAATTTAAGTGCCACATAATTCGCGACCAATCTGCGTGTCCATTTGCTCGCCGAAACGCTCACACTCTTTAATCTCCAAACAACCCCAACACAACACATATTCTTCAATAGCTGAGATTTTAAACCCGATTCAAACCAAAAAAATATCGGTTGTTAAATTTTGTGATTAAATTATCTGTTCAGTCGGTTTGGTTTCTTATGTTATATCTTCGGTTCGGGTTTGATTTCAGAATTCAAAAATTGCGTAGAACCCGAATAGAACCAATGATATGCAAGACCTGTTTAAAATCATATATATGGCACATTTAGAGTGGTTGGGCAATTTATTAGTAATTTAGTACTTATCCTACTCTTTATCCCACTCAATTCTTATCTCTCTGCGTTTTCCCACACTACCACACCGTACGTCTTTCTTTTGTTCTTCTTTCTTATGCCCATATTCTCTCTCTTATTCTTCTTCTTCTTTTTCTCGTCTGCTCTTTGCTGGCCTTTTGCATCTGCCCCGATTTATGCTCGAAGACGACGGATTCCGGCTTTATTTTCGACGAACCTGTTTGCGATGGGCTCAGTGGTTTCGTCACAGACGAGTTATAGCGGCGTTGACGATCTTATTGGCGGGTTTGGAAAGGCCGTCTTCGAGAAGCTCAAAATGTCTCCTCTCCTTGATCATTTTCTTTTCTGGTGGCTTTTTTAATTAACATTCGCATCTGCGATTCTCATATGTGGATCTGAGCTTATCAATAATTGCTAAATATGCACCAAAGAACCGAACGAAAGAACCGAAAATCCAAAAAACTGAACCAATAGAAATCAGTTTGGATTTTGCTCGGTTTCAGACTTAGACATCTTGCAACCGACCAGAACTAGATTATGTCAGTTCGGTTTCGATTCTTGATATTTTGTGTAAAATCGAACCGGAATTCAACACTAGATTCTTCTTACTTCAGTTTTGTAATCCTCTCTCTCTCTCCCTCTCTCTCTCTCCTCCTTTGGTTTTTTCTCTCAGATTCCGACTACGATGGGGAGGAGGAACAGTTCGGTGAACGTTCTGTTCCAATGGGTGAGGAGTCAGTCAATGAAAGTCAAGATCTTTCTTGGAGCCTTGCTTGCTCTATGTGGATTGGTGGCATTGAAGTTTTGGGTCAGGAATCACAACCATTTTTCATTGCCTCTGAAGCTGTTCATTTTCTTGGGATCATCGTTCATTCGTTCTCATATACGAGCTCACAACCCAGAAGACATGCTCTGGTATATCTATCTCTGACTCTGTCCTCTCGTAATTCGTGTGATTAATAAAATGATCATAGCCTCATCAATTGGGTTACACTCAAACGAATACGGATACGGATACAGATGCGAATACAATATTATATGATACTCTGAAACATGGAGGATACGAAAAATAAATAATAAATAAATATTAAAAAAATAGCATATATATGAATCAATATATATATCTTAAATAGTCCATATATGAATATATAGATATAAATAAATAATACATAAATATTAAAAAATAGTATAGATATATATATATATCTCTGCTTGCTTCATAACCAGAATTACTCGTTAGTAGAGCATCACTCATGTAAAGTTGCTCTGTGAATAATGACAGAGTGGTTTTGTTCCTACCTGACGCATAGGTTTGTTTATTTTTCTTTTTATGTTTTTCTTCTATTCAAAAAAGTCATATTAATCCTCAAGTATCAATGTTATTACAAATATCAAAAAACAATTCCAAAATCCACACTTGTCTGGGAATTCCTTCCACATTTAGATTGTAGAGCATCTACATGTTTGCTTTCCTTTCCCACCGCTCCTTTATATCAAGCCCCCAATGTAACTTACGCTTCTTTGGTGTCTCCTCTTGTTGTACAGAAAGAACTGCTTCCATCATTTTGGCTCTCACCAGCTGAATTTTCAAGAGTTAAGCTTGAATCTTGATTCACCGAGTCATTGGAAGTCTTGTGTTTGCGGAGAGATTTTCCGGTACCAGCTTTTGGTTTCTTCTCGCACTTTGATTTTGATTTTATCTGTAAACGCTTCCAATGCAGCTCCTATACAAATAATGATCACAGATAAACGAAGCTACATCAAGAGCGAGCGCTCAAAAAAAATCTTTCGTATCCAGAATGGTTACTCACGTTTCCAATCAGTAACTGATTTCAGATACCGTATTCATCCATATCCGGCCGTATCCCAGGCGTATCGTATCCGTTTCCGTATCAGAAACGAAATACGCTAGATAATTGACGTATCAGTGCTTCTTAGCTCATAAAATGTATTGGTTTGCATGTATCCTGTATTCATGTATGTATGCGTATCCATTATATTGTCAAATGATTAATGGGATCGCTATTGAAATAATCGAAGAAAATCAAACAATATTCGTAATCAGTTGGTGTAGAAATGGATGATTTCAAGAACAATGTTGGACGTCTCACCAAGTTTCTTTACAAAATGATAGTCATTACACATATCATCAGAATAAATGGAGAGACTAATAATCACTGTCACATTATTTTGTCTGCGAAATGTGAAGTAGAATAATTTGGCAAGCTTAACATTAGAGCAGAGTTCATGGGACCACTTAAGACCAAAACCATCCCCTAAAAATATTCAATTTTGATATGTTTAGACATTTAGGTAATCCTTTTCATAGAAATTTGGTTATTGACTTAATCAGCCTAGCAGTTGTAGTAGTCATGAAACATGTCCGTGTAGTTGAAGATTTATGTTCATGAGGTTTTTGTTGATGTAATTAGCTTAGTTGCTCTATGCCTTACTTCCTCATCAATCTTTAGCTATGGCTAACATGGTATCGGAGCTCATGTCAATCTGTGACCTTGCTCATCCTCAATTCAACAATGCAATTAGCACAACTAAGTCTCATATTACTCTATACTCGTTACAGATCAGAGCTCAATTTCATTATTCGGTACATCATATACAGTACATCTTCATATCATACATTCTTCAAATCACACATTCTTCAAATCACTTGTCTACAGTTCAAATTCTCATCGAAGCCTTGGTTTTACATAAAGTATAAGTGAAGCGGTACAATCAATTTGCAACAGATTCATATTAGATCTAGATTTGAAGATTTTGTGTCCGTATTGTTTGACGCTAAAATATCTCCCGCGAAGAGATCATTCCGCAAAGCAGTCTCTTTTATTGATTTCGGATAGTTTGACCGCAGGTATCGGTTTATCCTGTATGTGCTTCGTATGCTAGCGTGACACTGATTCTTAACGGAATATAGAACTTAAAGCTGCCTGACTTCTTGATAAGCGATTAAGACAATGAGAGCACCAACCTTGCCAGAAAAGGTCATTCTCGCCTAGTAACCTAGGACTTCAGATTTTTGTGTCTCTAGCAGAGCTCCAGAAATCGATACCTCACACTCCTTTAATTAGTGCAAATCAGAGCAATTCCTATGACGATTTGTTGAGAACACTGATTCCTTAGATATCAGAACTCTCACTCGATATGTGACAAGCCCTTCAACCTTCCAGTCGCTATGCTTCCTTAGATCGCAATACTCTCACTCGATAGGTGACAAGCACGTTGATCGGCTGGTTGCAAAGAATAGAACCTCTTGACGAGATGTCTAGCTGTACTTGTGTATAGCAAATGTTTTATGTTTTATCGGGCACCTTTTCAACAATGCTCTTACTCTCTTTATATAATGCTCAGTAGTCGTCTTTCAATTCTCTTGAACTTCTTCTGCTCTTGCTCTTTGAATCTCAATATAATTCTAACACCATCCAACATACGGGTATTTTCTTTATATAGTTCTAATGCTATCACAACTCCTTCACCTAGAAGAAACCTATCTGAAACAGAAAATGCATAATAGACATTAAGCCGCATGAATCAGCTATCCGGAATCCCAATCCCCAGTCCTAAGTTGACCTGGAAACGTACTCTGTTTCTCTACTCGACCGCTCGCCAAGCTTTTATTTTATCTGGGCCACTCACCAAGACTTCAGCTCATCCTGATCCGCTCGCCAAGACTTCAGCCTTTCAAGCCCATTATGAAATATTTATTTCAGGCCCAAACATTGTCTCTCAAGTCTTGAGCTTAAATTACCTGTGCAAGTGAAAAGACTTGAATATTACCGGAATGACGCGCTGTTAAACCAAACGGTAACATCACACGTGAGTGCCACGTTACATAACTCTTCTAAAATGTTGCATCACTCGACTGACGTAATATAAAAGCACCAGTCCACATCAACAAAATCTCATTCCCCAACAAGACTTTCTCACTTGCCTTGATCCTGCACTTTCAACCTCCTTAGTCAAAAACTAAGACATTTCATTCTCGCCGCCGTACATCTATTCCGATCAAAACATGCCTCCACGTAAAGACATCTCCATTCCCTACTCAGAGCGTAACGCCGAGAAATTCTCCAGATACCTCAAGGTCGTTGCCAGACGACAGAACCCAGAGACAATCATCTCTTTAACTGTAGACCCAAATGAAGGCACTGGCCGACTTGGTCCCTTTCTGGATGTTCCAATCAATCCAGAGCTTTCCAATCTTCTCCGCCAACCCCTTTGCAATTCAGCCTTAATAGTCCAAGAACATCCCAAGGCAGAACCCAAAGAATGAACAAACAAAGACCCTTTGTTTAATTGGGAAATGGCCGCACCCAAACGTAGAGGATCTCGCTTGGTACCGGCACCGGCACCGTCGCGGACAAGATATCGATCGATGGGAAATGGTTGGGATCACCCAACTCATCGACTTGTGCTTTTCACTCCCAGCTAGTGGCAACAAAGTACCGTTCGCCTCAGCCATGTGCTTCTGGGATTGCACCGCCAACTGCTTCCACCTTCCCTGTGGTGATGTGAGCATTACTATCCTTGATTTATATACCCTTTTTGGAGTTCCAGCATTCGAAAACTCCTGGTCACATAATCACCAATCTGGGACACCAGTTCAAGCCTCCCTCAACCGTCCTTCTTCCTACTCTTCCTGGGTTAAACATTTCTCACAGGAGGAGAAAGACACCGACCAAGGAGGTATAGCCTTTTTGGAATATTGGCTATCAAAGTACATCTTTTGTCTTTCTTCCGTAAAGGTCAACAGATGTTGGACCAACCTTGCTGAACGCCTCTTCAATTGTGAACAATTGGGCTTGGTTGAATCCGTTCTCGCCTACATCTATTATGGTCTGAAGTGAGTCGTCCTTTCAAAGCTCGACCTTAATCAACCAGGGCCACTCTGGATGGTAGAGTTCTGGTTGCTACTCATCCATTCTTTTACCCTATAGCAGCTCCTCCTTTTGAAGAACACAAGTTGTTCGGCCAAACCTTGGTGTCTGCACCAACTAGGACTAGAGCGTGGTCCTATCTAGTTTGCTTCAACTACCTCTACTCATGTAAAGATTTTCCAACCCTAGAAGTTGAAGTGATTTTGAATCGTCATTATCCTGGCAGCCTTGCGAGCTAATTTATGCCCTCGCCAGAGTAAGATGACCTTGCGAGGAACATTTTCCTTCAATGTCACACTTGCAAGGACCTGCCAGTCCCAGATTCTGCGAGCTCCGGGTATGAGCTCTATGCTCCAAACCATTTCTCAAGACAACTCGGGCTCACTCAAGATGCTCCTATGCCCCTCGCTTGTTCTGTGAACAAATATACCCTTTGGAGAAGGACAAACCACCCTACAACAACAAAGGTGCAGGATGAACACTTTGGCTTTCCAACAGTGGTTATTCCTGTCTTGACAAAGCCACTTGTGATTTCTCAATCAGTCACTGAGTCATACCAAGTGTAGCACTCCCAACTTTGAGAAGATGTACAACACAAAGGACCGCTTGCCCGTTTTCCACCATCTTTTATGACTTTGGCAAAAGGTTTTCAAATGAAGAAGATTTGGTAGTTATTGGGAAATCGTATAAGAACATAAGTAAAATTCCCAGAACACAAGTATACTTCTTACATCCAAAAGTGCCACATGTATTAGAAATTTCTTATATTATGTATGGCTAACCCTTCCTTCTTAAAAATAACAGCACGCCCTAGAACCAGACGTGACTGTTGCCTTGCAATCCTTTAAGAAGAAAATGTCCAATCCTTCTGGGCAATCAGTTAATATTACAAATCATTCACCCAGAACAAATAACTTTCAATTTTGTCACTGAACCAATAGCTGACCCAATCTTTTGATAGTCTCATAAGCTCAGGAAGATTCACTACAGGCCTGAAGAGCCTTCAAGTGGCATCTGGACAGCTACAGAGATCATTAGCAGGGACAGACAAACCAAACTTCAAGCTCATGTCTTCCATGCCACCTTTGATCAATGGAGTGACAAAGCCTCCGGGGCAAACGCCTGCTCAGCATTGGTTTTCACCATTGCACACTGGCTATGTACAAATCCAAACAACATGCCCGCGGTCTTCGAGTTCCATTACCTCCTAGTCCAAGGTTCTTCGGAGTGGCAGAAACTGTGCAAGGACGAGACCCTCGCCAGCTCCTACCCGGATCAACATTATGATCTCGAAGTTATTTCGAAAGCCAACATCAGACCCCTGAAGATTTCATCTGATAATTCGTTTGGTATTTCAACCCACAGAGGTTTGCAGCCCTGTGTGGTCTTGCATCGTTTGATATAATATGGGAGCATATCAGCAAGAACACCAAGTCTCAGGTGTATATAGTGAGTTGGAATGATCATTTCTTCATCCTCAAAGTTGAAGATAAAGCCTATTATATTAAAGACTCACTCGGGGAAAGGCTTTCTGAAGGATGCTGCAAAGCCTATATCTTAATGTTTGACGATTCCAGCATCATGTGTGGAACTGAAGATCATGATACAGAACTGGAAGTCATTAACAGCGGCAATGTGTGCTGCAAAGACTTCATAGCCAAGTTTCTTGCTGGAATCATCCTGAAGGAACTCGAGGAAGAAGAGAAGAACAAACCAGTTGATATCGATATTCTGTTTCGACGTCTTCAGATTGAGTTCCAATCTTACTTCATTCCTTCCTCGCCTGGCAAGGTCACATGTGCTCAAAATAACTAGAGCAAGAAATTCAAATTACTTCCCCTCCAGAGCTCCAAGTCGCAAAACCACAGTCATTGGTTGAGGTTATTCCAGAACTAAGGGACCAAACTCCTCCCTCGCCAAAGGGTAAGCTTTAAGCGACTGAAGAAACACAACAGCTGTTCCTCATCCAAGTAAGAATTTTATTTGCTTACTTTGTTCTGTATTTTATTTACTTCCAACTGGCCCTAACACTTTTATCATTACTTTTCAGTCCAAAAACATTCCTTTGGAAATCAGAGAGAAGATTCCTGATTTACCAGCAGCAAGTCCAAAGGAAAAAGGAGCTTGCAAGGCCAATCCCAATTTTCTGAACTTTCCGTAATGGCCGCTATGGATCAACCTCCCAGTTCACTATGTGTCAGTGATGAAGACCCTGAAACTGTAACTGAAGAAACTACTGCGCCGTCTTCATCAAAAGGACCTTCCTCTCAGGCACTCCAACCGCAAGAAGAAGCATTAATCTTGCAAGGAATTTTTACTAAGTTGAGTGCATTGAGCTCTCCTTCTGTCATTGATATCGCCCTTCAGAAAATTCTTTCCAAGAACCTGGACTCTCCTCAAGACATCAAACGCACTTCAAACAATTCAGGGATCTAAAGGCTACTACCCATGTAGAATTCATTCATCATATACTTAACCTTGAGGAAAAACTTCATCAACTCTTGAGTCAAAGTAAAGCCCACCAATGCCTAACTCGAGGCAGAACGTAAGAAAGAGGCGGTGGAAACGTTGATTCGCCAGACTCAAGAAGAAAATAAACGAATCCAGGCCCTCCTGAAGGACACATCTACCCAACAAGAAAATCTGGCAACCAAAGAAGATAAACTAGCTACTCTCAAAGCTGAAGTGGCTGCCCTTCGAGCTAAAGTAGACGGTTTGCGTGTTGATACTTTTATAAATCAAGCCTTCGTGCGCCAATTCATGATTGAAGGAGAAAGTCAAGCTCAACTGTTGCAGGATGCAAAAGAAGAAGCCACAAGCGCTCTACAAACATTCAAACAATTCTTGCTAGCTCTTGATATCGCAAAGGCATCCCTGAGGGAAAAAAACCCTCCTATTGTAATCATTGGGCCACAGATTTTAAGCCCCTTTTTTGTTATTCCAAAATCCTTGAGTATTTATTTGTTCAGTCCAAATTTTGGAAACAATGTGTCAATTGGGGCCTTAGACACCAAGACTTGGCCTCAGAACCAAGCCTTCCCAGAACTTATTCGAACGGGACTAGTCTCATTTATAGATTCTAACCGCTCGCCTGTCCTGATAATCCGGAATAAATGGACTTTAATTCCAAGCTTGGAATCCGTATCACGTCAACCATTAAATCTTTAAAATACGTTTTACCTGCCCCAAAAAATCTTTCATTCATTATGCTCTCCTCCGGGGGTAGATAAACCGTAACCTGGCCCATGTTCCATTTGACACGTGTCCTCTATTAACGGGTGTATTTACTCTCGCGAGGCCTTACCGCTGTGACTCCTTTCTATAAAAGGTTTCCTTCTTCACTGTTTTGTGATCAACCTTCCAAACTTCTTTGCGAGAATGAACTCCCCTGTTGTGTGTTTGCTTTGGTTCTTCTATCTAAAGAAACCTCCAGATAGAACCGTCCATATTGTAGACTCTAGATAGCAATATCTGCGTCCAAACCTAGACTAGATAGTAATATTTACGTCTAGACGTTGCCTTGGCTGACTCAACTTGTGTTTCCACAGGAAGACGAAGCCACAATCCCGAGGGAGAACTCACTTCGTCTTCCTCTCAGGCCCCCACTCAGTTTCCAGATGTATAGAGGCTGCAAGCTTTATGGACATGGCTGCACTGAAGAGGAAAGACAGGGACTTCAACTAGGAAAAGGCAACAAACGCCAAGTCTAGTTTAAATGGTCTTCTGATCTTTTGAACTAGCTTCATTGGTGTTTCAAATCCTCTCTTTCTTGTCTCTTGAGGTGGCACTCTCTTTTCAATGTGTGCATATTTTACATGTAGACTCAAGGACTGGTTATCAATTGTTTGAGGATTTGGAAAAAATAAACTGTATTTATCTTTTTGTTCTGTTGCTGATTGTAGTTTGTAGTTTGTTTCTCATATGGTATCAGAATTTAAGGCCGCAAAGCCTTTGTATTCTTCCGAATAGTGTAATATTTTCGTTTAGAGCAAAGAGTTTCTTATGTAAACAACAAATTTATATTGATAAACTCAGATGTAGTTTGTACATATCTTTGGCCATAGTGCTTTGGCTAAAATGAACTCTCTTGACTTAGAAGAAAAAACAAAAATTAAAATCTTGGACTCCAATATAGGCCAAAACGAAAAGATTTAGCCCCAAGTATAGGCTATTATGATGAAAATAATCCCTGTGTGTTGCCCCTTCAGTTTAATCATGCGACTGAGATGGGATGAGTATGAATAAACTGGATTAAGCCACAGTTTGAGGGTCTTCACACTCCCAAACCGGTTGTATGAACTTCTTAAGGAAACGACCATTGATAGGATTAGCGTGAATAGTTCCATCTCGATCTCATAAACGAACTGCTCCTTTACCCAAAAGTCGATCGACGATGTATGGTCCTTCCCACTTTTCTAACCATTTTCCTCGGCCTTCAGTCTTCTCGCCAACAGGCAAAATGACTCGCCAAACCATTTCTCCTTCTGCAAAACTCATGCCCCGAGTACATCGGTCATAGGCACGAGCCACCTTTCGTTTTTCAGCACACAGACTGTCATAATCTTGTATTCTCTTCTCATCCAAGTCTTCATACTCCTACCACATTACTTGCCCATAATCTTCACCAATCAGGCTATGTTGTTCAATTACCCGTAAAGATTGGACGTTGATTTCTAAAGGCAGAACCACATCATGACCGAACATTAATGCATAAGGAGTGGTACATGTGGGTGTCATTTTACTTGTTCTATAAGCCCACAGAGTGTTAAATAATTTTTCATGCCACAGTCTGGCATTGCTCGCAAGCATCCGTTTAAGGATATGTATGATGACCTTATTGCTTGCTTCAGCTTGACCATTAGATTGAGAATAATATGGAGAAGAATGTAGAAAATGTATCCCAAAGTCCTTCATAAACTCGTCTACATCTCCAGACATGAACGCTGCCCCACGGTCTGAAACAAAACTCTCAGGAATGCCAAACCTACAAATAATATCTTCAAATAAAATCTGGCTGATTGCCTTTGCTGATGAAACCTTGAGAGGTCGAGCTTAAACCCATTTTGTGAAGAAATCAGTAGCCACGATGATGAACTTGTGCCCGTCTGATGAATGAAGATGAATCATTCCAATTAAGTCCAAAGCCTATCCTCGAGCTGGCCAAGGCTTGATTATAGGCTGTAACAGTATTCTGGGTATATGGCTGATTGGACCATGTTTCTGGCATTCTTCACAACCTTTTGCAAACGTGATGTAATCTCTGAGCATTCCTGGCCAGTAAAAGCCATGTCGTCGTATTAACCATCTCATCTTTGGACCGGCCGGGTGTGCCCCTGCTATCCCAAGATAAATTTCCCTCTTTAATCGCTTAGCTTCTCGTCCAAAGACACATCGCAAGAGTATGCCTTCATCTCCTCTTCTATACAACTCATCATCTTTGAGCATATAATTATGAGCTAAAAACTGAATCCACTTATTGGCTGAATTATGAGGATTCTGGAGATAAGAAATGATATCCTGTCTCCAATCCTCATCAATGTGATCAAGGGTAGCAACGTACCGCTCATTTTTATCTTCTTGGTGAGCAAAGAAAGCTGGCAGGGTCCTGCGTTCAACCCTTAATATACGTTCACGTATTCCATCTTGCAAGCTCACCCCTGTTGCTAGTTGGGCCAACTCATTTGCTGCATAGTTCCTCTCGCGAGGGACATGGCTCAACTCCACTTCAGTAAACAACTTGAGTAAGTCATAGGCTCGCTTAGCGTATGGCTCTAATACTAGTCCAGCCTTATACTTTATTTCAAGTTGTCGAATCACTAGTTGGGAATCTCCAAATATGTGTACATCTCTGATCTCCAAATCTAATAAAAGTTCCAAGCTAATGATAAGGGCTTCATACTCCGCTTGGTTATTTGTGCATTTGTAGTCCAACCTGAAAGAATAAGAAAAAGTTTGGCCGCGTGGAAAGACTAATGCTACTCCTGCCCTAGTCATAGTACTTGTACTTGACCCATCGAAGTATAAACACCAAGGGGCCAAATCAATACGAGTGAGTTCCAGTTCTGGCCCCTCACTAACATCCTTCATTGGATGATGCGCCAAAAAGTCGGCCACTGCTTGGCCTTTAACTGCTTTCTGGGGAACATATTGCAAAGAAAACTCTGACAAAGCCAGAATCCACTTCCTAATCCTTCCCCGGAGAATGGGTCTAGAAAGCATGTATTTCACCAGATCTGTTTGTGCTATGACACATGTGGTGAAGGACAACATGTAATGCCTCAACTTGCATCCTAAAAAATACAAGGCCAGGCACAATTTTTCCATTGGCGAGTATCTCGTTTCACACTCGTTCAAGGTACGATTGAGATAGAAAATAGTACGTTCAGTTTCTGATATGTCATCCTGAGCTAATAAACTCTTAATAGAAAGGTCTGTAGCTGAAATATATAGCTTAAGAGGAACCCCTGGTCTTGGAGGTACCAAGACTGGCGGGTTTGTCAAATATGCTTTGATGGTCTCAAACGCCTCTTGATGGATATGCGCCCATACAAAGTCTTTCTGATTCTGAAGCTTGAGCAACGTCGAAAATGGTTGTATTTTTCCAGCAGCATTAGCAATGAACCGTCATAAGAAATTGATCTTTCCTAATAAGCGTTGTAGTTCTTTCTTACTGTTTGGTGTGGTTGCACTAAGCACCGCTTGTTTCTTGTCGTCCGGTATCTCAATCCCACGTTGATGAACCAGAAATCCCAGGAAGTCTTCTGCTTGTACTCCAAACACACATTTAGCTGGATTCATCTTCAGTTGATGTTGCCTCATTCGGATAAACACCTGCCGCAAGTCTTCAATGTGATCACTTCTGCATTTTGTTTTAACTACCACATCATCGATGTAGACTTCCATAGACTTACCAATAAGATCATGGAAGATTTAGTTCATTGCTCGTTGGTAAGTTGCGCATGCATTCTTGAGTCTAAATGACATGTCCACGTACTCAAATACTCCTACAAATCCTGGGCACTGAAACGCAATCTTATGTCGATCCATTTCTGCCATTGGGATTTGATGATAACCAGCCGTCCCATCCATGAATGTCAACATCTCATGACGAGCCATTAAGTTCACCAACAAATCCACTACTGGCATTGGGTATGCACCCTTTGGAGTTGCATTATTCAAGTCTCTATAATCAACACACACTCGCATTTTTTCGTTTTTCTTCTTGACCGAGACTACATTGGATAGCCACTCATTATATTTGGCGACTTGTATGATCCCTGACTTGAGCATCTTCTCGACTTCTTCCTTGACTAAAATTGTTGTTTCTGTGTTCATTCGGCGCGTCTCTTGTTTCACCGACTTCTCTCCCTCTATGATGGGTAATCTGTGACAAACCACATCATATTCATGTTGTAATTCAATGAGCTTCAGTCGTTCTTCAGGCTCTAGGAAAGTACTGATGGCCACAGAGATTGGCTCTTCATCGTCCCCAAGATTGACTTTTTCAATGGGATCTTTGACTTTAGGAGGTAAATCATCCAGAGCTGCTGGAGCTAATTTGATTTCTTCCTCCTCATCTAAGTCGTTTAACACATCTTCGTTCACATATTCCAACGCTGAAATCATTGGAACCTTCTCATAGGCTTGACTCTCCAACAAAAAATTATGGAAGCGGTCGTACAAAGAGTAGCAAGCCTCGGTCTCTATACTTGATAGAGACCCGATCATTGAGAATGTTTGGATGGTAGATCAATGGTGTAGGGTCTTCTATTATCATGATTTACTTGAATTATACCCCACTGAGCTAGCTCAGAGACCGTAACACCAACTGGGCGGCCTTTTTTTATCAACACCACATATTTCCAGTGGCCTGAGGTCACTGTTATAATAACTGCGTCCAAAGAATTAGCGGAAACGGAATATGGACGGGGATCAAGATTGACAATCTCTGCTTCTCCTGACTCCATATTCCAAAGTAACATCTGTTGATGAAGGGACAAAGGTACACAGTAGCTCCGGTGGATCCAGTCACGCCCCAGAATTACACTATATGGAGCCATGCATTAAGCTACGAAGAACGTGTGTGTGCCGGTGGCTGGACCGATGTATACCTGCAAAAAGACAATGCCCAAAGTTTTGGAAATGCTACCCTGAAAGTTTCTAACATTGAGGGTGGTTTCTTGGATAACAGACTTGGGAACGCCTAATAAGGTCATTGCTTTGACTGTGATGATATTTACCGCTGCCCCTGAATCCACTAAAAGTTTATTGACTTGGATTCCCTGGACGTTTCCTGTCACATATAATGGCCGCATGTGCATGGCCATGTCCAAGGTAGGTTTGGCGAACGCCATCTGTCCCTTTGTCATTGATGAGTCAAACTCTGTTGTCTTGGCGAGTGCTAATTGGCATGTCGATATTGGTTCATCTTTTGGTACCACCAAGTTGTTAACGTCTTCGCTTGTGAGTGACTCATCCATTGATTTTGGTGAATGTAAAGCATACTTGGAGGATAAAATGAACACCATATTAATAGTGGTATCCACCTCCTCGACGTATTCTTCAACTTCTTCATCTTCACCATAGTCCAACAACTCTTCATCATTTGTATTGTTGTTATCTTCAGACTTCTGCCCCTTGAGGTCCAAAGTTGCAGTGACCTCCAGAGAAGCAACATGTTGCATCTGATCCTCAGGTATAGGATCTAGGGTTGTTGGCATAAGTAGTTCAAAACTTTGTCCTTTAGGAAGGAGAATAGTCTGGTTAAGACTAACCTTCTTTTGTTCTTCTATGATTAAAGGTCTTGGTCTCCACTGCAAAACTCTAGTTTCGCCTGGAGTGTTATGCACTTGAGCATGTTTCCCCTCCTGTGGTGGTGTGTGTAGCCCCATTGTTTCCATCGCTTCATCATCGAAATTAAGACGTCGTCTCACTGGCTTTCGCTTCATGACTTCACGAAGGTCCTCATGAATAGGTTCGGGCTGTTTTTCCTTGGACCATAACTCTGGGTTATGGTCAAAGACACCTGGTCGTTGTTCTCGCACTTTGGGCTCGCGAGACTTCTTCCCAAAAACCACCAAGGGGTTTACTGCAAGAACGTGCAATCACTTTTGCAGCGTCTCTGGGGAGCACAGCAGTTCTTCTTCTTTGAGCAGGACTATTTCATAAGCCTCTAATGCTCTTTTGGCTTCTCCTAATTGGCGCTGAAGATTCCGTCTTCTACTTGGAGTTACCTCGATGGTCTTTCCCTTCTCCTTCACATACCATACGTTTTCCTTTGTAATGTTTCTTGAGGCTGGTGGGACATATGGCCTGGCGAGCTTGTCAGCAATCCCTGATTCAGATTTCTTGGCTTCACTGACCCTTTCTGTTACTCACAAACGCTTAGGACCTGGGAAGTCCCTTTGTCTTGCTCGTTGTGGGTTATGGGGCTGACGATTTGTCTGCGAAAATAACTCTGGGAAGACCTTAGCTGCTTCAACCAATTCTTCATAGGAAATCTTCAACCCGCCTCTGAGTTTACAATGAGCACAAAGGGCTACTGGCGACTCTGCTTTTGGATCCACTATTTCTTTTCCTTTCGTTGATTTTGTCGTTTGCTTGCTTGGTGGACTCTCGCCAGTAGTTTGATGATTGTTGGTCTGTTTGCGTTTTCCTGATTTGTCTCTTGTTAACTCCAACATTCTAACCGTCAGAGATATTTCGGTCGCCAAGGTTGGCGAGGGCTCTTGATCTATCATTATTTCTCCCTCATCAATCCACTGATGAATCCTGAACTTCAAATCACGAAAAGCACTCGTGGAATGGTGACCCCATCGATGATGATATCGACAATAAAGTAGACCCCTAACATCCTCAAGATGTGGGTCTGGCGTTCCCCAATTGTCAGGAACTGTGGCTATCCCTGCTTGGATTAGCTCCTTAAATATCTCCTCTTGCCTAGACGCATCATAAGTTATTTCAACCCGCTTAGGTCGGACAAATGCAATATTACGTCTAGGCCTCCGCCTTGACCGTTTCCTTTTGTAGGTTGGTTCAGATTCATCACAAGTGGAAACGGTGTCGGGGGAAGGAAATGGTGTGTAGGGAAGAGGTGATGCCCTATTTTAATGTGGATGCCATTCCACCACTCCTTTGTAGTTGATCTTAATCACTTCCTAGTTGATCAACCCCTAAATCTTATCTCTCAAGGTCGAACACTTTGCTGTTTGATGACCAAACTGGTTATGGAATCTGCAAAAATGTTAAACCAGACCTTCGTACCGTAAATGTCCGAGTTCAAGCACGGGGTAATATAAGATCAAACCCATGTCCTGCAACCTGTCTAAAATCTCTTCCAACTTGTCGAAGTTGAAAGAATAAGACAAAAAGACAGGCTGATTCCAATCTTCCACACCTCCAATACAACTATCGGGTGATGACCACTCGACATCAATCATATTGACTTGAGGTGATGGGAAGGGTTTTGAATCTACTAATGCAGCTGCTTTGGTCACTCCCTCTAGTTCTAGTCTTCCTTCATTGATCCACTTTTGGATCTGATCTTTCAGCTTGATGCAGTCCTTCGTAACGTGGTTCCATGCTCCATGGAACTTGCAATTTTTTTTGCCTTTTAACTGCTCAGCCGTAGGGAGAGGTCCGAAATCTGCTTTGACAACTTGCATACCATAAAGCTCATCTAAGATTTCATGAGCCATGTTAGCATCGTATGTGTACGTTTTGAAATCTGGCTTAGTGAAAGCCACTGTCGAAAGCTTGATATGACCCTTATTCTTTTGAAGTTTGCGAGGTTTTAAAACTTTATTTGTTGCTAAATTCACAGCTCCCACTTGCTCACCATCAGAGTCCAAATCTTGGTCGTCTATGTCTTCTATATAAGCCACAGTTTTTGGCTTTGGTCTGTCGTAAGACTTAGCAGTGTACGTTTCCTTGGACGCATTCCTTCGATTGTCTCGTTCTTGCATGGTACTGTAAGCTATAGTTACATCTGTGATAAGCTCGTTCAAGGAAAAGTACTTGCTATTCAAAAACAGCTGGTGGTATGTATCCTCCAAACCATTCTTGGCCATCTCTACTACCTCATCTTTGCCTAGTGAAGTCTTGCATAGATTATATTCTGACCGAAAGCGGTGCAGGAAGGTGACTGAACTTTCTGTCACCGATTGGCTCAAGGAAGCTAGCTTTCCAACACTGGTTTCAGGTCTCGCTATTCCGAAGTGGTCTATGAATAAATCCTCCATATCCTTCCACTCGTTGACTGAACCTTTTTCTAATCCCGTATACCATACGAGGGCCGATCCTGACAAAGATGATCTGAATACTCGTAATTTGAGTCCCTCATTATCGGCAAACTGCCCTAATTGCAATGTGAAGTATGCTAAAAATGTTGTCGCACTGGAATCATTATCGCCAGAGAAAATCTAGAAGGTTTGATGCCGGTAGTACTTTGGCAATTGCCAAGAATCTGGGTCATCCTTCTGCATGGGAGAAAACGGTGTCTCATATAAATCATACATCTTGGCCAGATGTATGTCGCAATCGTTCATGAACCTATTTAACCGTTGTTCCCACGCAGGAGGGAAAGACTGCTTGTCTAGTCTTTCTGGCGAGGTCAGAAACGGATTTAGTTAGAGACGCAATGTCCCTGTCTGTCCCTTGAGACAGTGTCGCCACATGCCGGCAGTATTCATCCAAACTTGTTCCCAAGTGTTATATGATATCAATCCGTAGTTTGTCCTGACCCTCTGAGATACTTGCTAATTGGGCTCCAATTGCCTCCCTCTCCTCCTGATCTCTGTTGAGCTTTACCCTTAATGCTTGGATTGCGGCTAATGTCATGTTTATTCTGTCACCTTGGGTAGTGAGAATAGTTGCTTGTTGTTCAATCCTTTCACCAAGAGCCGTATAGTAGTTAGTCTGATGTTCGTCGCGCCTAGCCGCATAAGCTAGGTACTCCGGGAACGTAAGTTCCGCAATCTTCGCTTCACTTAAAGATTTGAATGACATGGTTGAATGATAGTGTTTAGCGAAGATAATGTCAACCGCTTGATTACTCAATGAACGACACCGAGTAGATGTATGTTCACGGTAAGCCGGTTGTGGGTGTTTGCGACACTGAGGGTAATTCCTTCGGTAAGGATCCCCAATTGTCACTTAGAGACACAAAGATTGTCCCACTGGGCGTGACAAAATGTTTGACGCTAAAATATCTCCCGCGGAGAGATCCTTCCGCAAAGCAGTCTCTTTTATTGATTTCAGATAGTTTGACCGCAGGTATCGGTTTATCATGTATGTGCTTCGTATGCTGGCGTGCCACCGTTTCTCAACGAAATGTAGAACTTAAAGTTGCCTGACTTCTTGATAAGCGATTAAGACAAGGAGAGCACCAACCTTGCCAGAATAGGTCATTCTCGCCTAGTAACCTAGGACTTCGGGTTTTTGTGTCTCTAGCAGAGCCCCAGAAATCGATACCTCACACTCCCTTAATCAGTGCAAAGCAGAGCACTCCATATGTCGATGTGTTGAGAACACTGCTTCCTTAGATATCAAAACTCTCACTCGATATGTGACAAGCCCTTCAACCTTCCAGTCGCTATGCTTCCTTAGATCGCAATACTCTCACTCGATAGGTGACAAGCACTTTGATCGGCTGGTTGCAAAGAATAGAATCTCTTGACGAGATGTCTAGGCGTACTTGCGTATAGCAAATGTTTTATGTTTGATCGGGAACCTTTTCAACAATGCTCTTACTCTCTTTATATAATGCTCAGTAGTCGTCTTTCAATTCTCTTGAACTTCTTCTGCTCTTGCTCTTTGAATCTCAATATAATTCTAACATCATCCAACATACACGGGTCTTTTCTTTATATAGTTCTAATGCTATCACAACTCCTTCACCTAGAAGAAACCTATCTGAAACAGAAAAGGCATGATAGACATTAAGCCGCATGAATCAGCTATCCAGAATCCCAATCCCCAGTCCTAAGTTGACCTGGAAACGGACTCTATTTCTCCACTCGACCGCTCGCCAAGCTTTTATTTTATGTTGGACGCTCGCCAAGACTTCAGCCTTTCAAACCCATTATGAAATACTTATTTCAGGCCTAAACACATACACTTCAAAACCTAGCCTGTAGCTCTTCAGATTGATACACATAAATACTCTTGAGTCTTGAGTACTCTCACTCATTGTGTGTGTGCAAATTTGCCATCTATTCATTCAATTTGTGATATCTGAAACCCTAAGTCTGTCAATGTCACCAACTACCACTACTACATCAACCACTACTTTTGCTAGCACTACTATGCCTACCATTAGTACTGGTGTCACTCATACAACTGTGTACTTGCCTAATGTTGTTCTTAATGAGAAAAACTATTCCACATGGAATTTTTGGATTGAATCTTTCCTCAGAGGGCAGCACTTGTATGGTTTTGTGGATGGATCTATTCCATGTCCACCACAATTTATCACTGATTCAGAAGGCAATATCACGGAGTCAGCTGAATATATAGCATGGAAGGCTCAAGATCAGATTATTGTGAGTATGCTTGGAAGAACATTGGGTTTCTCAGCTCAGACATGTGCAGTTGGAAGCAAATCTGCTCAACAAATGTGGGAAAACTTGAAGATTAAGTTTGCTACACCAAACCGTCAAAATATCATGCAGCTCAAATCCAACTTGCAGATTTTGAAGAAAGGCAATGATACAATATAAGTGTACATGGACAAAGTCAAAGCAACTCGTGATGCTCTTGCTACTGTGGGTGTATTTCTCCCAGATGAGGACATAATTGTGACAGTATTATGAGGTTTACCTTCTTCCTATACAGCTGTTAAAACAGTTATTTGAGCACACCATGTTAGCTGTACAATGGCAGAACTTAAAGACTTGTTGAAAGCTGCTGAATATGACATGGAGTGTAATGCTGAGGAATCATCCACACCACTTACTGCAATGATAGCCTATCAGCTCAACATTCATGACTCAGGATCTACCTCAAGTGCAGCACATTTATCTAACTCTAGTGGCTCTATCAACTTTGTTGGTACACAATCATCAATGAGTACTGTCTATAATCAGTCACCTTCTACTGTGGCATCTACATCTACATCTCCACCTGTGTTTAATGCCTCATCAATGGCCACTCCTGTTACATGCACATATGCTCCACCATCAATTACACCAGCTTTTTATCCTAATGTGTTACTATAAGCTCTCTTTGCTGTAAGAGATAATAATGGTGGAAGGTTTTTTAGAAACAACATATTTGGTTTCAACAACGACATAAATGGTTCATTTGATGGTATACCTGGTCCAGAGGAGGAATGTTCGGTGGTGCTCCTAATGTTATGCCATTCATTGCCATGTCACAAAATCAGAATATCAATGGAGCTTTTATACCTAATGTTGGGGATACTGTGTGTCAACTGTGCAATATGCCTGGTCACATTGCAAGGTGTTATAGCGGAAGCAATTGAATGTAAGAACAAACACATATCACGTGGTTCACTAACGCGAGTTAGATACGTCTACGGCAGAAGGAGAACAGATTTATTATGTTGAGGATACCAGATTACAGAGTAGCACACTAGGTTAGCCAACCTAGGATTACAGAATACAGAATATCTACCACACTAGGTTAAGCCTAACCTACAGGATAGAACCAGATTTCATTCACCCTCATTTAGCTAATAACCTTGTATACATATATAGCCTAACAGAGTCCTAAATACCAAAGGAATCCCAAACCCAAACGTCAGAGGAATCCTAAACCGGAATGACTGAGGAATCTTTATTCCTTACGGAATCCTGAGTAGTCCTGCTCGCCAGTGACTCTAACTCTCCTCATCAAAGACTGCTCGCCAAAGACTCTCTCGCCAGAGACTCTCGCTCGCGAGACCTGCATACGCCGACACCATACTTGATTCAAGGCATATTCTAACATAAGGAATTGCCGCACCTATAATTCTCCAAGAGTTGAGCCATGTGCTATTTGCCACACAAAAAAATCATGCAACTGCAAATTGTCACTGGCTTATTGGCTTTCCCAATCAGAACAACAATGTTGTTGCTCTTACCAGAAACATTATTCAAGCTGCTTAAGAACTGTTTGCTGCTCAAGGCCAAACTTTTCAAGTGCCTACTGCTCAAGTCAATCCATTTGCTACTCAAGGTGCTCAAGCTATGTTGGCTACACAAACTCATGCACCTCAATATTGGTTGGCTAACACTGGAGCAACTAGCCACATGATCAATGAAGTGCAATTGCTCAACAATGTAACCACTTATCTTGCTGCAGATACAGTTCAAGTTGGGAATGGTAAACAACTCAAGATAACTCATCTTGGGGATACTACACTTGGTCCATTCTCTCTTAAAAATGTGTTACTCATCCCTGAATTAGTTGCTCATCTATTATCTGTTTATCAGCTATGTAAGCAAAATAAATGCTCAATGAAATTTGATAAGTTTTGTTGTGTTATACAGGACAAGGAGATAGGAGACATATTGTTCAAATGACTGAGTAAGTATGGTTTATACCCACTGCCATTACATCTTCAACAACAAATAAAGCAAGGATAGTCTGCTATGAAAACACATAATGGTATAGTGGTTGGCATAGCATATTCTGGCAAGTTAGTCTCTTATTTTCTTTGGCACAAACGTTTTGGACATCCATCTACAGATATTGTTAATATCATGTTAGCAAAGTGTGACATCAAGTGTGGTTCATCATCTTCTACTTCTGTGTGTGAAGCTTGTCTTCAAGGAAAGTTTCATAAGCTCCCATTTACTGTATCCACTACCGGAATTACTGAACCATTCACTCTTATTCATTATGATGTTTGGGATCAAGCCCTACACTTGTCTATTGATGGCTATAGATATTTTATAATTTTTTGTAGATGATTGTACTCGTTACATTTGGATGTTCCCTATGAAAAATAAACATGAAGTTTTATCCTATTTTCAAGCTTTATGTGCCTTTGTTAATAATCAATTCTCTGTAACTATTAAGACCCTCAGAATTGATGGGGGAGGGGAATATAACAGTGGCAAATTCAAAGATTTTCTTACTGCCTTGGGCATTGTTCATCACATCACATGTCTACATGCAGCAGAGTAGAATGAAATTAGTGAACGTAAGAACAGACATCTTCGGGAAACAGCAGTCACATTGATGTAACAAGCTTTCTTGCCACCAAAATTTTGGTATCATGCATGTGCTACTTCAGCATTTCTCATAAATTGCATGCCAACTCTTGTTTTGGACATGAAATCTCAATTTGAGGCCCTGTATTCTCAAGTTCCATCCATTACTATTCTCAAGGTCTTTGGATGTGCATGTTATCCATTACTTGCTACTTATAGATCAAATAAGCTACAACCAAAGACTACAAGGTGTGTGTTTATTGGTTTTGTTGTTGGCTACAAAGGTTTTATCTGTTATAATATGCAGACCAACAAGTATGTGATCTCATGCCTTGTTATATTTGATGAAGACTGTTTTCCTTATGCTAATGCTGAGACAAGCACCTCACATGCTAGCACTGTAGTTCCTTCTACTGATCTTTCTTCTTTATTTACAATATCATGTTTTACTCAGTCCTACAATCCATGAGCTCATATCCTCTCTCATGTCCTACACAACTGTGGTCTTACCTCATCAGGTCAGTCATCTTCTCCTTTACCTTTTGTACAATGCAGGTCTACACCTTCAGTAGTTGTGCCTAATAATGAAACATCAATTCAACCATGTGCCTCTCCTGCATCTTCATTTCCAATACCTACTTCACCGTGTGCTTCTCCTATAACTCAAGCTTTTAGTCTCACTATACACACTCAAATACAGTTCACTGATGAAGAAGGGGACCTCAATATTCAAACTTTTAAAGGTACTAGTTTTTCTTTAGCCATTGAATGCTCTCCTCAAATGTCCAATCATCAAGTCTTAGACTCACATGTTCTTCATCTTGTTGAGGGTGTTTGTCCCACAGTTTTGAACTCTCATTCAATGCTCACTAGAGGAAAACATGGTATTGTAAAAAAGAAATGTTTCATGTCTGTGTCATCCTCTATTCCTTCCCCAGACACTGAACCAACCAGCTACAAAAGAGTTCTCAAAGATCTTGTTTGGAATACTACTATGAAGGAAGAATATAATGCTTTGATGCACCAACAAACATGGTCCTTGGTACCTCTTCCTCCTAACAACAATTTGGTATCTTGTAAATGGATTTTCAAAACAAAGAGGCATGATGATGGATCAGTAGCAATATATAAGGCAAGGTTTGTGGCTAGAGGCTTTAGTCAAGAATATGGTATTGATTATGAGGAAATATTTTCACCTGTAATTCGACATACTACAGTAAGGTTGATTCTTGGTCTTGTAGCTTATAATGGGTGATCTCTCTCATAGCTAGATGTCAAGAATGTATTCTTGCATGGTCAGTTACAAGAGGAGGTCTATATGTCACAACCACTTGGGTTTGAAGATTCTAATTATCATCATCATGTCTGCAAATTAAACAAATTCTTATATGGCTTGAAGCAAGCTCCTCGAGCATGGAATGAACGTTTTACAACCTTTCTGCCATCATTAGGTTTCAAAACCTCATATGCAGAGTTCATCTCTCTTCATCAAAAACTCAGGTGATTCCAGGGTGTATCTTCTCACTACAAGAAAAACGCACTTAGACCGCGGAGCGTTTCCGTCGTCTAAGTACGTTTTTCCGCCGTTTAAGTACTTAGACGACGGAGGCTCCGTCCTCCAGGCTCCGTGCTCCAAGTGCTGTCGTCCAAACACTTACACGACGGAGAATATCATCTCCGTCGTCCAAGTGAAACTTGGACCGCGGACATTCTCCGTGGCCCAAGTAAGCACTTGGACGACGGAGATGACATTCTCTGTCGTCCAGGTTCTTACTTGGGCCGCGGAGAATGTCATCTTCCTCTGTCGTCCAAGTGACCACCTGGACGACGGAGAATGTCATCTCCGTCATCCAGGTGAAAATTTAATTTAAAAAAAAATTAAATTGTTATTAAATATTAATAATTTAATTTATAAAAATTGAATTTAAATAATGAAAAATGTTAAAATTAATTAAATAAAATAAATTTGTAATTACTTAATTAAATAATAAAATTAATTTGTACATACATGATCGAAAAACGCATAAAAATTAAAATATAGTTCGGAATGCGGAAAGAAACGATATAATAAACTACTAGCTAAAATACTGGAGGAGCAGATGCGCCGCCGAGTCCCCCGCCTCCAGCCGGGTCGTTATCGTCGGGGTATGGGTTCGGAGGAGGTTGACATTCTCGTCGACCTTGTTGCATGAGGGCGATGAGTTAGGTTATTTGTGCTTATTGCTCATCAAGCCTTTGACGCATGGATTGATTTTCCTCTCGTGCGAGTCGAGCCTCTTGAATGACTACTTCGACGGCCGCAGCCTGAGTACTTCTCCGCCCCGAACCTCCCGTAGATGATGAGTCGGAGGTCGTCGACAAATCTCGAACCACCTTAGGTTCGAACCCCCTAACCTCCCTGCCAGCTCTACGACCGTAGACCTCATCCGCGATTGCAATTTGGCTCTCCATCGATAGAGGAGGCAGGTCTTCCAGCGGCAATTCTGGGAACGCAAGCTGAGTGCTAGCCAATTCTTTCTGCGCACGCTCTACCACCCTTGCATACAAAAGAATAATTAAAAAATTATAATGAAATAATAATTAAATAATAATTACTACAATTAAAAGCACATATATATATCACTTACGCCGTATTGACACGCTTCATTATCGAGCCCAGACGTCACGTACGCGCTTATGCTTGCATCGAGATAAGGGTGTTTGGAGCCTTTATCCCTGTGCTCCTTGGCTATTTGAATAAGTTGCTTGGCGCCGGAAGTATGGCGTTTGTCCTTCTTCCCCCGGTTGGTTTTGTTGACTTCAGAGAATTTCTGTTAGACAACATAAATCATTAAAAAATTACTAAGTAACTAAAATTAAAATAATTCAATTCTCTTAATTGAAATAAAAAAAGTAAACACCTTAAATTATTCATCTTGAAAGTGGTTACACAACCACTGCCACTCATCTTCTCTATCCCCACGCAGCTCTACGGGGGTAGGCACAGGGCCGATATGTTCGAAGTATTGATGAAGCCTGTACTTCCAGTCACAGTAGATAGAGTTGGCGGTGGAGTTGATATGTCTAAGCATCGCCGGTGTGGGATCTACCTCATATTGTTCCTATCAGAAATAAATAGAAAATTATAATCGTATATATTATGAAATTATAATGTTTATTGGTTATTAGAAAATAAATTTAAAATTGTACTTATTACGTACCGAAAATTCTTTAAAGAGTTTCGCCTTCTCTTCATCCGGCAACTCCTTCCAATTAGGGGCAATGAGACGAACCCGGCTACGAAGGATTGACCCTATGATATGCGCCGAGAGACTTGCTAGCTGAGCTGTGGGAGGGCCACCGGTGAATTCGTCGTACGGCAAGTCGATCTTTTTCCCGGTCGCCTTTAAAAATTTCTCTGCTTTGCCGCCTTTGACGAGACCGCGAGTCCTTTTCGGTTCCGGGTCATTCGGGGCCCTCCTATGCTTAAGCCGGGCGCTGTAGAGGATAGATTCAGAGGTCGATGACGCCTGAGTACTTGCTGTTGAACCGGTACCGGGCGTCGGACTTGAATAGGAGTCGTCATCACCACTCGGGATAAATGGGGCAGCGAGAATTTCCCCAGAGGGCGTTGCCGACGGACCAGATGAAGGGTCCTGATTGAGGGCGTCGTTGCCCTCCTGTAATTCCCAACCGACTTGGTCCGCCAAGCGTCGGAGCATAGCATCTTCGGCCTCCTGTTGAGCTTTTTTCTTTCCGGACGGAGCCATTTAAACCTAGGAGTACGTTGTTAAAATACCTGATTACCATAATAATTATATAAAAAAATTTACGCTAATTAAGTGCGGCTAAGATTTAAATAGAGTACACTAGCTTGGCTTTTTGGGTCGTTCAATGGACGTGCGACCCGCGCGATAAAGTGTAAATTTTCAATTAATCAGCCTTGGTTAAATCGAAAAACATGGCCAGTTAGGGATAGAGATAACGCGAGAGGTAGGACTAATTTCGACAAAACACCCCGAGGCTAACCAAATGAATGGTATATACTCTATTGGTGTCGTCTTTCTTAGATCCAAAACCTGTCACCAGTCATAACCCGTTTCTAGACACCATGTCCGACATTCGGCCAATCTTTCGAAAATTTACACTCCCTCAAGTTCTTTACAAACTCCGCCCTCAACCTCGTGTCCATAACTTCACTTAGGTTATGGTGTCCGGTGATGAAATCCACACATCACAAGGGGTTAGAGAGATAAACTAGGAAAAGAGGCGCCATCTATTCCAAAGAGTGCGACTTAATAAATCAAGCTTATTTACTAAATTTAAATCAAAGACTACCAATTTACTAGAAAATTCTCATAATTATCAATTAATAATTTTTAATTACATGCAATAATAATCACAAATTATACTATTAATTAAAACAATAAATAATAAAAATAATTAATTATTATTTATCATGCATTTAATAATAATTATTCATTTACCAATATAATTAATTATTATTAACAACAATTATTATTACTATTATTTAATTTTAACTAATAAATATTCATTACCAAATAACAACTAATAATGATTACTAAATAATTAATTATTACTAATAATAATTATTATTAATTACTAATTATTATAATTACTAATTAATTAAAACTATTATAATTACTAATTATTATAATTACAACTATTAATTATTATTTACTTATTACTATTATAATTACAACTAAATAATTATTATAAATACTAATTATTTAAAACTATTTACAAATTAAATAATTACTTAAATAAAAATAATGTTAATTAAAAAATAGAATTATTACCTTGCCGGAATGTCGCCGGAATGTCGCCGGAGTAGAGTCGTCGGAGAGAGGGAAACTCGCCGGAATTTGAGTCGCCGGAGCGACGCCGGAGGAGGAAGGCCAGAGGAGAGGAGAGGAGAGGAGGAGAGGAGATGGAATGAGAAAATGAGAAGGGTGGACTGTTCTATATATAGGCGTTCACTTAGACGACGGAGCCCTATTTTCCGTCGTCTAAGTGCACTTGGACGACAGAAACGGGCTTTTCCGTCGTCTAAGTGAACCGTTTCAAAATTTTGAAACAGCGCCCAATTAATCGGCGGGACGTTTCAACCGCTTTAAATTTAAACTTAGACGACGGAGAATTGATACTCCGTCGTCTAAGTCAAATTTGAAGCGGCGCCGAAATTTAAGGCGGCAGAATGAACCGCCCTATCTTTTGAACCTGGACAACGGAGAATGACCATCTCCGTCGTCCTGGTGATCACTTGGACAACGGAGATGGTCATTCTCCGTTGTCCAAGTAGTCACCAGGACGACGGAGATGGTCATTCTCCGTCGTCCAGGTTCAAATTACGTAAAAAAAAATTTAAAAATTAATTCGCAAGGAATTTGGCGATCTATCATTCGAATGAAATAGTCGTAAAATATCGATGAACGCATCGTATATATGAACAGTTAAATTTGAAACGACGAATAATTTTACGTCTTTAAACTTGTTAAGTATCTACTAATCTTTACGACTTAAGTGTTAATAAGTATAGGCTCATTTGCACCAAAGTATTAACGAAATTGAATTTGGACAAAACAACCGTTGGATACGTTCACCGTAACATAATATATAATTACAATAATTTTCAGAAAATAATAAGTTCATGAAGGGTTTCATCGGCACAGTCAACCGCAAAACTGAGATTTTGACAAACAGGAAACGTGGATACAAGACATTTCGCAACTCCGATTTTCGAACCGTCGAAGCTCACACACCAAGAATTGTTTACTCTAAAGTCTTGACGAAAAGAATATGCATTGGAAGATGGTCTAGATGGTCGTTGTCTTAGAAAAAATTACGAATTCTGCACCTGGACGACAGAGATGAGCTTCTCCGTGGTCCAGGTGAGTACCTGGACGACAGAGATGACCTTCTCCGTCGTCCAGGTGCAGACTAGGACGACGGAGAAGCTCATCTCCGTGGTTCAGGTGTAGAGACCCTGAATTCAGGGGTTAGGGCCTTATTGTTTAGGGTTTAGGGTTTGTGCACTTGGACGACGCAAATGCCTTTCTCCGTCGTCCTAGTTAGTACCTGGATGACGGAGAAGGTCATCTCCGTCGTCCAAGTGTAAAACCCTGAATTCAGGGGTTAGGGCCTTACTGTTTAGGGTTTAGGTCGTCCAAGATTATTTGTGTGTCCGTTCAATTCTTCTGATTCAAGTCGATAATTAAAAAAATCATCGATCGATTCGATCTGCTAGCTTTAGGGTTTAGGGTTTAGGGAGATAGCTCAAGGTATTTATGTATGAACTTTCCTTCTGGCATGATATATAGATTTAACGCCGTAATTAAAACAACATATACTACATCGTGCTCACAATAATACTATCACATGACATAATCAATCATAGAATAATATAGTATAATTTCTGAAACATTTATTTCATTCATCTCTCGCAATAATCATAGGGACCCATAATCCTATTTACACATAAATATTATTTAAAAAAAATTAAACGAATGAAAGCTTCTTGAGGAAGCTTCTTGGACATAATAGAAAGCTTTCACCTTTTTGACTACCCAAAGCCCAAAATACCCAAAAGGTGAAATCTGTGATTAATTTCTCCGTTGTCCAGGATATATAATTCGGATTAATTAATTAATTTAATTTAATTTACGTACGTCGGTCGATCCGATCTGATCGAGCATGGACGCGTGTAATTAATTAATTAAGTACAAAAATATTAAGATCTACGTACATATATACATTCTCCTCCTTATAATATTTATAATAATTTTTGATCGATGATGCATCGATCGATCATATATTACAATAATTACAATAATTAGGGTTTACCAATTAATAATCCTCGTCGTGTGACCGTACTCTTCGTCATAATCGTCATCATCCTCATCCCCGTTATCCGATTGCTCATCCTCCTCATCGTACTCAACATCGTCCGACGAATAACCTGAGTCCTCGTCCGCATCCTCATCCTGCACGTCTTCTTCATCTACCTCATTAATGGCATCGATAATCTCATCTTCAGTTAGATCTGTACAACCATCAGGCATGGGTAACCGTTCACCATCTTGAACCAGATCCATTATATCGGAGCGGATGACATAAATATTAGGCTCTTGATAGGCAGGAATATCTCTTTCTGGTTCAGCAGCATCTTCAGTCGCCGGTGTCCCTTCAATTGTCTCTGTATTCCATATTCCTCGATGAGAGATATGGTTCACTATTTTCCACCCTTCACCAGCTTTCGGATCGTCGAGATAGAACACCTGCATAACTAAGGTGGCGAGAGCAAAAGGCTCATCCTCATACTAGCTTGAGTTTATCGCACAGGTCTTCCTTTGTACGCTTGAACCATCTGCACTTGAATAGTAAAACGTTGACATCATTCCCGTAACATAGCTGAACCACATTTACAATAGCCCCGTAATATAGATCATTGTCTTTCTCAACCGCTACCCCACTGTTTTGTGTTCTTCTTCCTTCATCTCGGGCCAATGAATGAAACTTTACACCGTTCACAAAACATCCGGGATAAATATAGTGTTTAATCGGCTTCCCTGCTAGCAAGTGCTTTGGCCAGGACCACCACCCCCCCCCCCCCCCCCCCCCCCCCGCCGTGGTTTTCAGATTTTTGCAGATCAATCATCTGCGAAAATAGGCAAATATAATGGTTTACTTTCTACAAACATGATCGATATGTATATAAATTACTAAATACCGAGACGTACGTACATACCCATTGGAAGAAATAATCGAGAAACTTCTTCTTAACCATTTTCTCAATCCACGTCGAACTCTTGTTTTGATTTAACGCATGAAGCCTCTCCCTGTATGACATCATGTACGGCTCAACTTCGTCACAGTCTCGCAACACTACCCAATATGCCTCAATAAGTTCTTCCCGTGTTAACGATTCCTTTAATACTCCTCTAAACGGTCGGACGACATTGGTGACGACAGAAAGATTGATGCGGGCACTGGAATCGGAGGCAGTGGGAGGTGGTGGATCTTTGAGGTACCTGTTGTAGTAAGTAACACACTCATGCATTAGGTATGTCTCTGCTATGGAGCCATCCGGGGCCGACTTGTTTTTGACGAATGACTTATACTGTCCAAGCTGTCTACAAAATCAAACGTACAATAAGAATAAGTACATATAGCTAGTAATCTCCAATGGAACAAATTATGAATCGAAAAACATGTATAATTAATTAGTTGTACGTACCTTTCTTGAGGATACATCCAAGTGTACTGGACCGAACCAGAAATGAGCACCTGCTTGGGTAGGTGGATCATTAGGTTAATCATGATGTCAAAGAAAGCAGGGGGAAAAATCCTCTCTAGTTTGCAAATGATGTGCACAATTTGTTGTTGCAATTCCACCACATCTGACTTCTTTAATTCTCTGGCGCATAACCTCTGCCACCATCTGCACAATGCCACTATTGGTTCTACGACGTCACGAGGTAAATATGGTCGAATTACCACTGGAATCAGACGTTGCAGCATAACGTGATAGTCATGTGTCTTTAGACTAACAAACTTGTGTTGCACCTCATCCACTGCTCCAATTATAGTAGCTGCATACGTAGCCGAATAACGAACGCCCTTAAACCAGTGAAATACAGAACGTCTAAGTGTCGGCTTCACTATGTAAGGTGCAGCTGGCATCTTGTTGTACACTCATTTCCTATCCCTCCTCAACCACAAGGGACGACGTAGATTCATTGATTCCAGATCTTTGCGCGCTTTGGGAGTATCTTTAGTCTTGAACTTAATACCGAGAATTGTTCCCACCACGTTGTCGCACACATTCTTTTCTATGTGCATCGCGTCCAAGTTGTTCCTCAACTTCAACTTCGACCAGTAAGGGAGTTCAAAGAATATACTCTTGTGATGCCAATAGCTGAGATCATGTGGAGGAATTGGATTGCATTTATTTACATCTGCGTCATTGGTCAACACACCAAAGTCGAAATAGCTCAACCTCTCTAAAATCTCTTCTCCCGACCAACTACGGGGTTTAGGATTGTTCTCTACCGTCCCGTCGAAATGAGTTTCATCCTATCGCCAGGGGTGGTCGTGAGGAAGCCATCTACGGTGACCCAAGTAACACACCTTCCCCGTGTGCCAACTAGAGTTCACGTCGTCCAAACATATAGGACATCCATTATATCCTTTTGTCCTGCAGGCTGCCAACATCCCATACGCTGGAAAATCGTTGATCGTCCACATTACGGCAGCCCTCATCGTGAACATCGTATCAGTGAATTTGTCATAAGTTGGGACTCCATTTTCCCACAACAGTTTCAGCTCGTCGATCAAAGGTCTGAGGTAGACATCTAAGCACTTCCCTGGAGATTTAGGACCTGGAATTAGTAGAGTAAGGAAATTAAATTCTTTGTTCATGCACATCCACGGAGGCAAGTTGTACGGCATCAGAATAACTGGCCAAGTGCTGACGGCGGAGCTATTACTTCCCCAAGGATTGAATCCGTCTGTAGATAGGCCGAGTCTAACATTTCTAACCTCTGCAGCAAAGTCTCCAAATTCTCTGTCGAAATGTTTGAAACCCTCCCCATCCGCGGCGTGTCGCAGAACATCGTCATCTATTCATTTTTCTGCATACCATCGCATCGCCTCTGCTGTGTGTACAGACATGTACAGGCGCTGCAATCTGGGAATCAAGGGAAAATATTGAACAACTTTCACATGAATTCTCTTTTTCGAACTCTTCCTATTCAGCTCATATCTGCACTAGCCACATACAGGACAATAGTCCAAATCTTTATACTCTTTGTAAAATAGCACACAATCATTCAGACATGCGTCAATTATCCTGTACTTTAGGCCGAGGCTGCTCAAGATATTTCTAACCTTATAATGAGATTTAGGAAGATTGTGATCATCAGGAAGCAACTTACATATTTGCTCCTGAATTTCGTCAAAAGCACTCACTGACATTTTGTGCTTCACTTTTATCTTCATTTGCTCCATCACATATTGCAACACATTCTCTCGACATCCAGGGAACACCGGGGTCTGCGCTTCAAGTAGCATCTGGTTGTACTTATCCATCTCACTAGTGTCAGTGGCCAAGCTAGCAGCGGGGAATGTGTCATCATGCTCATGAGTGGTACTGTAACCTCCGTCTTGGTGTTGGTGTCCACCATGACTAAATCCCGGAAACGCATCATGGACCAAATCTGCAGTTGGGTTGCAAGCTGGGGGGCCGGCACCACTGCTGCTGGATGAGGCACCCTGGTAACTGTACCCTGAGCTGAAGTCTGCTGAGCTGAACTCTACTGCTTCACCATGCTCGCTCCATGTAGTGTAACTCCACATCATACCATTTTCGTACAGGTGTTGCACCATAACATTAACCTCCACATACTGACAATTAAGACATTTCTGGCATGAACACCTGAAACGCTTCTTTCCCTGACCATGATCTATCGCAAAATTCACAAATTCGCTAATTCCATCCATATACCGGACATCACATCTATTCTTCAACTTCATCCAACTCTTGTCCATACTGCTACAAAATATTATAATTAATTAATTATTACATATATATTAGTCCATTAATTAACTATTAATTATACGTACTCGATCTACATCGATCAATTACGTAATTTAATATGTGTAGCTAACATCCATGCATGTATGTACGTTTTAACTAAATATTAAGCAAATTTTAAAACATCCATACATATATATATACGTACTACATATGTGTCTATAATTAATTAATTAATATATATATATATATATATCGATCATCAATTTCCTAACTTAATATATTAATTATATATTAATTAGACGTACTAATTAATTAATTATTAACAATGGGCGTTTTAACAAACGTACATGCAATTAAATATATATATATATATAAACCTACGTTAATGGTGTTGAAAAATTAACTGCATACGTACCTGCTGGCCTTCTCCGATATATATATGGCGAATTAATCGATGGTCGGAGCTAAAAATCGATATATATATATATAGTGCTATATATCTAGCCAGCTAACTAGCTAGGACGTCGATCGTCGTTTGCATTGCGTGCACACGTGAGGCGCTAGCTGATCAAGACAGGAAGAGATTATGCTCGATCAGTTAAGAGTGAGCGGAGATCCTTCTCCTTCTCCTTCTCCTTCTTCTTCTTCATTTAAATTTCCCAGGAGAGGAAGCTAGAGAGTTTGGCAGCATCGGGCTTATATAATGCTTCACTTAGACGACGAAGGTGTCGGTACGTCGTCTAAGTGGACGTCACTCGGACCACGGCGTGTCGGTCCGTTGACCAGGTGAGAACCTGGACGACGGAGAATACTATCTCCGTCGTCCAGGTGGTACTTGGACGACGGAGAAGTCTCCATCGTCCAGGTGTCACTTGGACCACGGAACAATTACGTTTCCATGGTCTAAGTGATGTTTTCTTGTAGTGTCTACTTTATGTTGATGATATTATAATCACAGAAAACTTGAAGACCATCATTGCCTCAGTTAAAGAAGCTCTTATGGTTGAGTTTGATATGAATGACCTTGGGAAGCTCTATTACTTCCGTGGTGTTGAGATACAGTATACTTCCTCTGGTCTATTTGTTTCACAGCAAAAGTATGCACATGATCTCATTCACAAAGCTGGTCTTGGTGCCTGTCACACTCACCTTACTCTTTGTCAACATGGTGTCAAACTTTATGAGAATTATGGTTCTCCTGTTTCTCCATCAGATACTTCTCTCTTTAGGAGCTTGGTGGGATGTCACCAATATTTGACATTTATCAGGCCAGACATTACTTTTAGTGTCATTACTGTCTGTCAGTTTCTTCATTGTCCTAAAGAAGACCACATTTTTGCCACCAAACATATTCTTAGATATGTTAAAGGAACCATGATTATGGTATTCATTTTCAGAAAGGTCTTGGCACGTTATCTCATTCACTTACAGCCTTTTGTGATGCTAATTGGGCTGGTGATCCCAATGACCGCAAATCCACCACTGGCTTTGTGATTCTACTCAACAATGCTCCTATTTCTTGGTGTGGTAAGAAGCAAACTGCTATTTCCAGATCATCTACTGAGGCTGAGTATCGTAGTATGGCTGATACTACCAGTGAAATTCAATGGTTGACCCATTTACTTCAAGATTTGAACATTGATCTCTTTGTTGTTCTATTACTGCATTGTGACAATATCTTTGCACTCTCCCTTTCTAGTAATCCAGTGTACCATTCTAAACTCAAACATGTAGAAGTGGATGTGCATTTTACTCGAGAACGTGTGAAAGTTGGTACTCTTAAGCTACATTTCATTTCCTCTAAGGAACAATTGCCAAATTTGTTCACCAAGGATCTATGTTCACCTCAGCATACGTATTTGTGTAGCAGCTTGATGCTCGGACCTCCCTCCCATCCAGCTGAGGGGGGTGTTGATATAATCAGCTTAGTTGCTCTATGACAAGTTTGATTAATGTAACTGAGTTTAGAGATAGTTTGTGGCCTACAACTCAAGCTGTCTAGTTGTAAAACGTGAGTATATATAGCTTCTGTAACTTCTCTTTTGTAACTTGATACACAATATTAATCAATACAATACACAGAGCCTTACTTCCTCATCAAGCTTTAGCTATGGCTAACAGTTTTTATTGCCAAATCAGGTCTTTCTCTGAAAACTCATGAACTCACAGCGGCAGCAGTCAGACTGGTCTGCAGTACCATCATGGAGGCCGATATACACACTGTACTAGATTTTGCTACTCTCATATCTACAGTGTGGGTCATTTATATGATAACGTTTAAACTGAAATCAACCTACATCAAGGAACTCGACAACTTTCGCTTATAAATTGTGGTAAGATTGATCTTTTGCTGTTGTTGTTTGCCATTGATCAAAGTTGTTTGCCATTGATAGAAGCATCCAATGTATTCAGTTTTCTACTTGTACTTATCTCCCTGTAACCAATAATGTGTATTGTGCATCTGTGCAATGTAAATATGTACGTTCTTGGGAATCATTTTCCCAGCAGCAGTTCATCACTAATCATATCCTCAATGCAATCCAATTCTAGATTTCTAAGAAGAACTTCGGTAGCACTTTAATCAAATAGATCAGACTAGGTAGAATATATACTGAACGTTCATATAACTGTCTAGCTACGATCATTTATCAGCAACTTGGTATGTTAGGGCAATAGGGTTTGTATTGCTGAAGGACAGGTTAAACATAACTAAAAAGACTGAATGTAGTTGCCTCTCTAGATAAAGAGTGTATGAAAAAATAAGTGATATTAAACTAAATATAATATAACAAATACTAATTAAATAATTAGTAAAATGTAAACATATGAACGAACAACAAATTTTTGGTAAGAAGATGAACTAAGTTGAGTCACGTGTATCACACGTTTTCCTTAAGAACTTTTATGCCGCCCATAGGCTTGTATGGCGTTGTTCTCCTAGGATAAAACAACTTCAAAGTTTTGTACCGCAGCACAAGAACTTCTCGTCGAACTGAAGAATATCTTACTCTATCATCGAAATTGCACACTTGTTGAGATAAGAAGAGAAGTGATCAGAAGAGGAGATTGCTTTCTGATGGGATGAAAAATGAGGGAGGATGGAGCCTCTATTTATACATGGAGGAGATGGAGTATGACATTAAGGTCGACCACTAAAAGGTCATGAGTTACCACTCATTAACCATGCAACATAATTTCAGCCAATAATGGTGAGAAAACCCACAATAATTCAGCCAATAATAGTGAGAAAAAAACCCACCATAATTCGGCCAATAAACTCACCATAACCGGAGAAGTTGAAAGGTCTTGAGGAATGTAAAAAGTCTTTCCTGAGTGCAAAAGGAAACTCGTGCGGTCTGTCCCAAATCGGAACGACATTCGTGTTTGCAGAACGCGGACGCACACAAGTCTATATAGCATACAACCAAGATTTGAACCCCTTGCGCGCGTGAGAGAGAGCCTCTCTACTCACTCACTCAAGGCATACTAGGGTGCAATCATAAATAAAGACTTCCACATTCCTAATTTCTCCCACGTGAGATCACATTCATTCATTTTGTTTCAAGTGGCCAACTTTGGGTGATAATTTCTCATTCACCCCTTAACCAATTTAAACAAATGAATACATAATCTTTATGTACTCTTGTAGGAGAACAAAATCCATGTTTCCCTCACATTAAAATTAAGTGTAACATACTCAATTATTTTGTTTAAATTGTCATATTAAAATGGTGGAAAACTACCAATTTTCCAACAAAGAGCAAATGAAATGAGAGAGAATTTCTATATGAGTATATCCAACGCATCATTTGAACCCTGCTCTTTCTCTGTTTTGTTACACCCTTGTCCGGCAATACACTATCAAAAATGGCCTGCTTACTCGGATTGAAACAGAACCCTCCTCTGTTATCATTGCTTTTGAACATGTGCTTACCATTCCTAGCTATATGCCTCATAGCTTATACAGTTATACCCATCACACTGATCCATTTAAATTGCAGGTTGTGCCTGCTGCTATACTTGACCTGTTCATCCATCCATTCACACTAAATCATCGCATCAGTCACAAGGGGCGAATCTATAATTTTAAAATAGGGTGGGCTATATAATATTATGCACATAAGATTAGAATACATCACTTAGATGATGAAATGATTTAATGTGTTTGTTATAAAATATAAAAAGAACATATATCAGAGGAAGAAGAAAAATTCCGTGAATTTTATACTTTTAAATTATGATATTTTAGCCTAATATCTACACACAAGTATCTTATCATTAAAAAAGCATATGGAAAACTCACACCTATGATCTCTAATAAAATAAAACCTAGTTTTCATAATAAAAAACTTTATTAAATACACGCACATGTATACATAAAAAGAAGCGGATATAGAAAACTCTTCTAAATTACCAATAAATAATACTTTTGATAATATTGGTCTATTCGTAAGATTACACTGTTGGTTGTTCAAAAAACTCACCGAGTAAAGAGACATATATGAAACAAAATATAAATTAAACAAGCCAATACTGCATGCATATGCGCCTTTGACTACTACTATATGAGAAAACGAAAATGTTGACTCATGTACAACCGGTAAGCAGATATAGGCCGAATTTAACATTCAGTGATTGTATCTATGAGAAATCATCCCCAAAAAAAATTGAAGCTATAGAAGAACATAGAAATAGAGAAAAACAAATGCGAAGGAGCACCGGAGAGCGCGATGGTGGAAGAGAACTCCTATATGAGAGAGAAAGACGGGCAAAGATTCAGTGATCGAGACTTCGGGAGGTGAGAAAGTTACGAGAAGAGGCGTGGGTGGGCAAGAGATTGATTATAAATATATACTTAATTTTTTTATTTTTAAAAATATCCCAAAAATCTGAATGAGCCCAAAGAGGCGTGAGTGGGCAAGAGATTGATTATAAATATATACCTAATTTTTTTATTTTTAAAAATATCCCAAAAATCTGAGTGGGCCCAACTTACCTTGGGCTGAATCCGCCCCTGATCAGTCGTATCCTTTGGGCATTTGGTGGATACATGGAAACGGTTTCAGTGCTCCCGCAGCTTCGCTTGATGCAGAATGCCAAGGTAAATCCAGATTCAATCAGATTAATAGCTATTTTCACAACTTGTCTAATAACTATAATTTCGATCCTTTAATTTCTTCTAATCATGCTTGTTTTGCAGATGATTGAACCATTTACATCTCATTATGTGTTTGCATTGGGTATTTCAAGGTTCTTTGCTTGTGCTCATTGGATCATTGTGGTTAGTAATGATCAGCATCATACGTTTATTTGGTGAAAGTTAGAATCAAACGATTTTCTATCACCGTTAGACATGAATTGTAACTAAAGGCAACACTTTGTGATTTCCATGCAGATCTATGAAACTAAAGGGCGATACATATTCTTAGTCGGGAGTGGTTATTTCTGGATTTTGGCAGCTTTTCTATGTGGGATGATTCAAACATTCATCCTAGCTGACTTTTGTTACTACTACATAAAGAGGTAACTTTTAATTTACAATACATGGTATTATAGAATTTAGAAGAGGGGGGACTGAGGTGGTCTGTTTTGTTCTTCAAGCCTCGATGTGTCTTAATTGACTTTGCTTAACAATTTCGCAAGTTACATATATAAAAGATTTAAGAAAACATCAAAAACAACAATTTGTAGCTCTTGGTACTGACATCAGTTACATGTGTTTCTTACGTTTGCAAACTGGCCTTAACCATGTTTTACCTGTATGGCTGTATCTGTTTTTTTTCAGTCATGTGCAAGGTCAGCTCATGATGAGGATGCCTGTCTAGACTTCAACGCTGAGAACATTGTGCTCGCTCACTACATCTTTTTTTTTTCTTTTTATTTGATCTTTGATCAATATACAAACATCTTATAGCATGGAGAAGCAAATGAGGAAAGTGTTCATGTACGCAAAACGTTTCATCTATGTCTTATGGTTTTGGAATTAGTATGATATCGTTTCTTGTACTTCGATTCCAACCCCAGGACAGTGCCTATTTAGAATGACCAAATATATTGGTTGTCTTCATCCCTCGGTCAACATGAATCCATGAACACATTCGGATTGGAGAAAGAAAATTAGGCAATGTTGGCACGTCTATAACATATATGTACGAGACATCAACGTTTCTCCAGAGAGATGACGACTGCTATAATTATGAGCCTACCGCCCATCCCTTTAATCAAATTCATTGATAACAAAGAAAAAAAAATATAAAGGAAAGTGGAACGGGGGAACATAGACCAAAGCCTAAGCATGGGAAGCAATGCCCATGTTTACGGATCAGGCTGTTATGCACCTTTTATGCACCCCAGGGCTAAATTTGTCAAAATGACACGTGTTATCATCTGATTGGTTAGCATTGTTGAATTCTTCAATGGTTGACTCAACCTACAGTGAGATGTGTGTGGAGTATCACACATCCTTAAACAATCTCACCTACATCACCGGTTTCATCGTCGTTGACCTCCATGAAAGCCCTCCATCTCTCTATGTCTCTCCTCCTCCCTCTTCCTCCCATCCCTCGTGCACGCACTCTCCCCCTCGATTTTTGACGCCCCGAATAACTCTGGGCACCCCAAAGTTGCTCAATCGATTCACTTCACGATAGCCTGGCTTGATGAATTAATGGTATTCAACAAGGTGCTAGATTAACAACATTAAGAAAGCTGCAAGACATTTCTACAACTAAGAAACAGTGGACATCAAAATCAGATTAAAGGCATCGACTAGATCAATATCCACACAATTAGATATCCACATTGACTAAAGACATTAGATATAGTCTATGTCTTTAGTTTTAAATTTCTTCTTTTTCTTCTTCTTCTTGCCTGTGTAGTTGCGCCTCACCTTGCTTCATCGGCAAAGGACGACATCGCAGTTGAGAAGTAAGCACGACGTCATCTGGTGTTCAACAGTACAAACGGCCTAGAATTTTTTTAATATAAAAAAAAAAATCCACAATAAAACGAACGGTGCAAAGGAACCCATTGTTAAGATTGATTTTCTTTAATTCCATACAATTAAAAAATTAGAACAAATATGTTATGATACCGAGAAATTCAACAAAAAAAAATTCAAAAAACCATTATGACGTGTATTGTATTTTGAAATTATCGAATTCAAAAAATTATGAGATCAAATCTTTCGTTCAATTTTCATTAATTAATTATAATTAAATATAAATTTAAAACTCTATTAAAAATTGACCAGACAAACCATAAGATTAGATCTATGAATTATTTTGTACATTCCCAAAATAATTGAACAATTTTGAGGATCATTTGGAGTTTGATCGACAGAGTAGAATTTTTATTTTGAATGAAATCGTCGATTTAAACTCTCAAAAATATAAAATAAATAGCTCGGTCGCTGAAAAAATTATCAAAAAATACTTCTGGTTATTTATCGTACCTATTTTCATTCTTAATGTCTAATATTACGAAATCCACGAATTTGAGTTGACGGAATGAATGAATTCATGATGTGTCCACTACTGTTGTCTAACTTGTTAAAAGTTTGAACAAATATGATCATTTGAAAGTAAAAAAGATAGATACAAATCGTATATGAACAAATGAACTGCAAGATGGAGGCATATAACTATTATATACATAGTTTAAAAGTTTGAGCTGGTTTGGTCATCGTTTAGACCTCGATCCATGTAGTCAACCCCCACAGTCATTTATGACCCTATCGTTATTATATATGAATCACAAAGAAAAACTCTATCGCACATCCATTTGGAAAAGTAAAATGTAATACTTGCATACAAAGGTACCCCTTACGATGTCTTGGGCGTGAGGAGGAAAAAAATTTAATTGTCGAAGTCGCCAATAAGGCAAAATTAACGGAACTAAAAGATAGGGGTATAAACGACCGTCACGGTTGATCGAATGGATCGAGACTGTGACCGCAATGAAACCGGTTGAAAATGTAATCACACTTTTAAAATAGTTAAATGATCTCATCATATGGTAGATTTTTTAAAATACATTATTTTTTATCTCGATAGATGTGGTCAACCGCGACACCACTTATGTCCTATTTTCATTTTATTCGAGTTATGGAAGAAAGCACTATCTCTACATCATTTGAGAAAGTAAATTTTCATACAGAAATATATAAGTAGCTAATTGTATGATGTTGAGGTCCCAAGAAAACAGAATATTGAACCATAGAAGCAACATATAAGGAAAAATTAGTAAAAACAACAAAAAGAAACATAAGAGGTGCCATAGTTGAGTACATTGATCAAAGTAAAAATAATGTATTTTTATAAACAAACTGTACAATGCGATTGTTGTACGAGTATGAAAATGTGGTTAAATTTTCAGTCTATTTCGTTACTGTTTCAATTTTTGATCAATTTAGTCAAAATCACGTACCACTTATGCACTTATTATTTAGTTTTGTTAATTTTGCTTGATTGAAAACTTAATTAATCCAATTTTATGTGTCTTTGTATCCATTATCCTAATGGGCACTTCTACATTCTTAAATAAAATTGACATTTCCAAATGACAGTGCGGTCACATTTTATTCCGTAAGTCGAATAAAATGAAAATAGGACAAAAAGGGCATCGCGGTTGACCACATCTATCGAGATTAAAAATAATATATTTTAAAAAAAATTCCCGTATGATGTGCTCTTTTAACTAGAATAAAAGCATGGTTAAAATTTCAGCCGGTTTTGTCGTGGTCTTGGTCTCGATCCATATAGTCAAACATGGCGGTCGTTTATGCCCCTATTTTTTAATTTCGTTAATTTTGCCTTATCAGTGGCTTCGACAATTAAATTTCACGTCTCTTCGTGTCCAAGACATCGTAAGGGGTACCTTTGTATGCATGCATTACATTTTATTTTTCTAAATGAATGTGCGATAGAGTTTTTCTTTATGATTCATATATAATGACGATAGGGTGATAAATGACCGTTGGGGTTGACTGTGTGGATCGAGATTCAAACGATGACCAAACTTGCTCAATTTTTTACAATATGTATATAATAGTTATATACCCCCATCTTGCGGTTCATTTTTTCATATTCAATTTGTATCTAACTTTTTTATTTTCAAAAGATCATATTTATTCAAAGCATTCAACAAGTTCGACAACACTAGTGGGCACATCATGAATTCATTCATTCCGTCAACTTGAATTCGTGGATTTCATGATATTAGACATTAAGAGTGAAAATAGGGACGATAAATAACCACAGGTTTTTTTGATAATTTTTTAAGCGACTGAGCTATTTATTTTCTATTTTTGAGAGTTTAAATCGACGATTTCATTCAAAATAAAAAATTCTACAATGTTGATCGAGCTCCAAACAATTCCCGAAATTATTTAAATTTTTTGGGGATGTACAAAATAATCCATAGATCTAATCTTACGGTCCATTTTTTTAAAAAAAAATTAACTATTAGTAGATATTTCAAACAACTATATTTCATTATAATTAATGAATGATAATCGAACCGACGCATTTGGTCTTTAATATATTTTGTGTTCGATAATTTAGAATAACGTAGATGTCAAAACAATTCTAAAAAATATTCATAGGATTGTTCGGAATCTTAATCTATTTTTTATAATTTTTAAAAGAATTAAATAAAATAAAATTTATTTAAAAATTTTGAAATAATTGGGTGCTACAAAATATTTGAACTATCTAATCAAACGCTCACTTTTGTCGATTTTATTTTTGAAGTACTAGTTTCATTTTTGAAACATTTTGGGATATCAAATTATTTTATTTCATTTTTTGATGTTTTGATGTTTTGAAATTAAAGAAAATTTTATACCAAAAAATTAAACTGGTGAGACAATCTAGACCGTTAATTATAGTTTAACGACACATGTCGATCATCAACAGCGTTCATTTAGTAATGATTCTGGGTCGTTGATTGCAACAAATCTGCACCGTCCATCTTCAACCATCGGCACGCTCAAATCGAGCTCGGCCATGTCGACCTGAGGACGGTTTGCTTCTGCTCGGCTGCTACAACGACGATCGTCTTCTTTGCCCACCACCCTCGGAGTGGAAGCTCGGCACAGCGGCACGACAAACAGAAGGCGGAGGACGCAACGCGACCGGTCGACGATGAGGTGGAGGCCGACGTTGAATCTCGTGATGCTTCCACTCAACGAGAGAGAGAGAGAGAGAGAGAGAGAGAGAGAGAGAGAGAGAGAGAGTCAGCAATTCTCGGCAATTTCAACTATGGCAGCGACGATTTCTCGACGGTGGTTTTTTGCCAAATAATGGGATCACATACAGTCGGCTTATGATAAGCTCGGTCATATTTTATAAAACTTGACTTCATCAATCATTAAAATAGTGACACGTGTCAAAAAAATTAAAAAACTTATGAAATACTTAGACTCTCGGTGCATCCCAAAATTATCTCATGTTTACAACTCATGTTGGTTGCTTGATGCATTTCGCCTCAACAATGCTCTCAAGTCTTTCATGTTGAAAAGACTACTGATTACATTTGTCCTACAGAAAATGTGCAATCTAACTTTCTCACCTCCACAGTTCCACCTTCAAAGCCTTCAACAATAGAAGAGTGTCCATTGCTGGATAGGAAGAAATTGAGCCCCAAAAGAGTTACTCTCCGCTCTTAAGAATAGAAGAGGACACATGGCTGGTAGGACGCATGGGCGAAACGCAACACAGCCTATGAACGCTAAATGCTAACACGTGGCATCCCTGCATTGTACCAGCGACCGGTTGCTTTGGTCACTTTGCTTTTCATACTCGATCTATGCGCCACAAAACCTTTTCCTCCCTTCCCATAAAAGGACTAAAGCACACACCAAAGCCCCTCCACGTGTTAGATTACGCCATCTTATCCATTCGCTTGATACCACGTATCCGTCCCCAGTTCCTCAATACCCGTCGGCCCGTGAAAAAGCTGCATGCCAGCAACATGGCCCCGCTGAACTTGTGCAGTTGGTATTGCCCGCCACGTTTCGGCTCCTCATTCGGGTACTTCATGGAAACCAGGCCCACTCCAAGCTACGACACACGTGGTAAAACTCAGAAGCGACCACGTATCTTCCAAGCCTAGAGATACGTCGAGTGAAAACGACAGTAGAGATTCACCACCCGCCCGTTGTTGGGCTACGAAGAATGATGATGATATTCGGGGGTCAACAGAACACAACTAAAAGAGAGTTTGTTAGCAGTTGATTAAGTCGGCAACTGAAGGTTCGTGTATGGTTAGGATTGATCTACACATTTGTTAGAGCAGCTGCACCGCGAGCAGCTCGAGCAGCTGGATTTCGGCGGGTCCCGGCACCGGTAGCACGAGCAGCTCCAAAGACGACGTGCACCGGGGAGAGAAGGAGACGGCGACCGCCCGTTGACGACGAGGACGAGCAGCTGCTGCTCGTTCTGTTGCTCGAGCAGGCTGACGTCATCCACGCGCGTGGGTGACGTCAGCACGGGTTAATTTTTTTCACCTTGGCGCGTGGATTACACGCGCCAGTAAAAAGTAAAAAAAAAAAATTTGACGGACCAATAGGAAGCTGACACGTGGCAGCCCGGGTTATAAAAAAAAAAGTAACGGTCAGATTGATCTGGACCGTCCATTTCAAATCAAAAAATCTGATCGGACGGTCCAGATTCAACCGAAACGGTAACCTGATTTTTTTTCTGATTTTTCTGATTTTTTTCTGCCATTTTGCAAAATAACCCCTAAAAAATTGCAAAAAAATCCCTAAAAATTCTAAAAAATTACAAATAACACCATAGTATTTTTCTATAAATACTACATCAATTTCATTCACATCTCACACAAAATTATCCTCTCCTTCCTCTTCTCCTTCTTCCTCCTCACAAAATGTCCAATTGGCTTGATTCCGAAGATTTGCAACTTTGTATTTCTTATTGTCGCATTAGCGTTTGCCCAATTACCGGCAACATGCAAAAGTCCGACAAATTGTGGGAAAAAGTCTATGCCGATTATAAGGAAAATTGGGAGCTTGCGCATGGTGAATCAAGGCCGGAGCCTAGGACCCAAACCGCGGTTTCTTCTCGTTTTACAAAGTTGAAGCCGAGTTTTAGAACTTGGGGTGCCGCTCTTGCATATGCACGAAGGAATGTACAATCCGGCTCAAATTTGCAAGATGAGGTAAGTGTTAATAATTTTGTCGTAAAGCTCATCTATTACATTTATTTTAATCAATGTTGACATCTCCATTTCCTAGATATTATTTTGACATACAAATTTTTGGCACCTTAGATAAGAAATGCTCAATCATGGTACGTGGCACAAAAAAAGAAACAGTTTACCAAGTTTGATTGTTGGGAAGTGATGAAAAACCATCCAAATTTTCGGGCCGTCGAACCTACTATACCACCTCCTTCATATTCCAACTCCGCAACTACTCCTCCTTTTACCTCAATGCCTCCCCCCGTCGACGTGGAGGATGATGAAGTCATTCCAACACCACAAAGCAATGAAGAAGAAGTGTACTCTAGTCCGGTTAGACCAATCGGAGTGAAGGCGGCCAAGGAAGCCAAAAGAAAGGGGAAAAGAGCATGCTCATCTTCAAATGAGGTAAGAGATGAGGTTTTGAAAAGCATGATGGAAAATCAAAGAATGCATCTCGTCGGGCAAAAAGAAACTGATGCCACTGAACTAGCTTTGTACCAAAAACAACTCGCCCTTAAGGAGAATGACTACAAATTGAGGGCCGAAGCGGAGGATTCAAGGATAATGGCAATGGATACGGATGATATGACCCCAAAATCGAAGAGGTATTTTTTGAAGAAAAAAGAGAGTATCCTAAAGAAAATGGAGGAAGAGGAAGGAGATGGTAGCGATGAAACATTTTCAAATTGTTATCGCCCACTGTTTCAGTAGTTTGGTATTTGTTTTTCCATTATGAAATTATGTACTTTAAATTTCCAATAATTCTAGGGTTTGATTGAAATTATGTACTTTAAATTTCCAAGTAATAAAAACACACTTTTCTTATTCCATCATAGCTCACGCACAGTACAATAACACATAATGACTTAAAATCAAACACACATCACTCAAACAACTAAAAGGAAAAACAAATAAAGCAAACATGTTGCAAACCAGGTTAATTAAAATTACACACCCACATCATTTAAAGTCGTTCGCCGGTCTCTAGATACCAGTTGTGCTTAACTAAGTCTTTTTGCAACTCTCCATGGATGTACGCAGATTGGAGATCTACAACACGGTCGGCAAATCGTTGTTCATTTTGTGCATCCCTTCCAACAGGCTCAAAAGGAATACGATTACCTTGTTCATCTACTGGCCCATCATAAACATTGAAAGCAGTTGATGGGTTTTGAAGATCTTCTTCTTCCAACTCCTCGAACTCCTCCTCCACAAATTCTTCTTCGACAATCATGTTATGCATTATAATGCAAGCCAACATGATGCTCTTCAATGTCGATTGGTGATGACACCTAGCTGCATGCCGAATAATTCCCCAACGAGATTGCAAAATTCCAAAGCACATCTCTACATCTTTGCGGTATGCCTCTTGTTTCTTGGCAAAGAGTTTCTGTGGAAGCTCTTGGGGATTGGAGATTGTTTTCACAAACGAGCAGTACCTGGGATATATACCGCCAGCTAGATAGTAAGTATTGTGGTAAGTTATACCATTGACTTTATAGGTCGCACTCGGACTGTTTCCGGCAAGGAGCGAATCAAATATGTCCGATTGGTGGAGCACGTTGATGTCATTTTGTGATCTGGGTACCCCAAAGAAGCTGTGCCATATCCACGTGTCATATGAGGCCACCGCCTCTAAAATAATGGTTGGACGCTTCTTTCGGCCCGAGAATGCTCCTTGCCAAGCTGTGGGGCAGTTCTTCCACTCCCAGTGCATGCAGTCAATGCTTCCGATCATACCAGGAAATCCGCGATGCCTTGCTCTCTTTAGAAGTCGGGATAAGTCTGTGGCATTTGGAGCGCGGAGATAGAGGTCACCGTAAAGCTCGTAGATATGCATACAACACTTCTTCATGCATTGTAGTGTTGTGGATTATCCCATCCTTGTTATTTCAGCACACTGATCTGCGGCTGCGCCGTACGCCAACATACGAAGAGCGCCTATCATCTTTTGTTGTGGAAGAAGTCCAACCAATCCAACGGCGTCAGCTCTTTGGTGCCAAAATTGGTCGTGGTTGCAGAGATCCGTCATTATACGGTTGAATAAATTGGTACTCATTCGATACCTTCGACGAAAGGCTTGTTCGTTGAAGACGGGCCGTTCGATGAAGTAATCCTCCATCAGATTATGTCCCCTTGACTCCCTCATTCTTTCTTCATTTGGTCGGCGGCGAGGTGGTTCGTCATCGAACATTGCATCGACCACGACCGCTTCAGTGATGAAAGCATTAGCAATTTCGGCATTTCGTCGACGTTGCTGTCGCCTCCTCCGGAAAAAATTCTCAAAACTAAAAGGATTCATCTTATCGGAATGTGGAATATATGGTTGGTTTTGGTGTGAATGAACGATGAGCACCGATCAACAAATATATAGCCGAGTGTAGATGACGTGATTAGATAAGTTGATGACACGTGTCGTCTTTCAATTGGTCGGAAATCTCTCCGAGAATCTTATACAATTATTAAACCCGATCATGAATAGTGGACATGACACGTGTTGCCTCGTGATTGGTTGAAAATCTTATCGGAAATTTTGTACAATTATTTACCCGATAACCTTCTGTCGGCGTGACACGTGTCAACTCTTCATTCGTCGGAAATCTTACCCGAAATCTTATTCAATTATTCATACAACAACGACACGTGTCGTTTATGGATTGGTTGAAAAAAAATATATGAACAGTAATAGCACGTGCTATTTTTTGACACCGCTGCGCGAAAAACAGCTTCTGCACCTCCTATTCGATGAACAGTGACTGCTCCACCTCAAACAGTGTCTGCTCCTCCTCAAATTGCTCCTCCTATTCGATTTTACCCATGCGGGTGCTCTTAGTTAGATCTTAATTGATCTATGTGTGCATATAGCTAGGGGTGGAACATTGGAATCGAAAACTGAAGAAAAAAAACTCAATTTAAATCGAGCCGCGACCGAAAAAAATTACATCCGATAAAAACTGAAGAAAAAAAACCGAAATATTTAGTTCGGTTATGGTTTTTAATTTATAAGAACCGAACCGAAAAACTAAAGTATGTATAAAAAGATATCATTTTATAAATTTTGTAATATATTATATAAATATATGCAAAACAAAAACCTTAAACTCCTAAAATCCTAATTTCTTTATGCACAATTCTTCTCAATTTCTCTCGTAGAATCTAATTAAAATGTTACACAACTCAAAAAAAATAAATTTTATAGACAATTTTTTAGTTATTTATTCAAAAATTATTTTTTATGCATTATGTAAAAAACCGAAAAAATCCGGAAAAAAAAAACCGAACCGAACCGAATAATCACGGTTTTTCTTTTAAAAACTGAAAAACCGAACCGAAAAAAATATTCCGATTTGGTTATGGTTTTTAGTAAAATCCGAACCGAACCAAACTGCCTGAATCTCATCCCTATATATAGCTGTACTTTAGCAAGTTTCTAATAAGAGGAAATTTGTGAATCAAAAGGTAACAAGAGAAAAGCTCGAGGAATAGATTGACATACTAAGTTTTTTGTAGAATTGAGAGAGCTGTTTTCTGAGAGATTAGTATTCATATATCTGTAATTTTGAGAGAATCAATAAAATATTTCTATACTTAAGTGTTTATTCTTGTGTGTTTACATCTGAACCATGATTTCTATCATGGTATCAGAGCCGTGAGGCTTACGTTGATTGATTCTGGTGCTTCCACAAAGATTAGGGTTCTTCAAAGATTTGAGGATTTTTTTGTTGAAACAAAGATTTGAAGTGTTCGGTCATCAAGGGTCTTCTCAAGTTCTCTACGTCTCAAGCAGCAGCTGTATTCTGGTGTTGGTAACATCACTACTCTCAACACTTGTTCTTTCTTGAAGTGTTCTCTGTGAAAGTTTGATGAAATTTGATGTCTTGAAGACTTGTTTCTAATGACTTGATGAAATTTGATGTCTAATGACTTCACAAGGAAATCAGAGTTATATAAATAGTCTCTTGCATATGATTACTGTTTGTTTAGATGATGAGAATTTTGCTATATAGAGTTTTCAACTTGAATCTTTATGGAAACCAATGACTTGTTTGAGTATCTTGAAGGTTCTCTGTCTTGTCCACCAAGATTCATCTCTGTAGCTATTGGTGATGGATATGAAAATATTGAACCAAATCTTGAATATAAAAGGTGGGTTAAAAGTGATAAAGCTCTCTTGAGTTTGATTGTTGCTACTTTATCAACAGAGACAATTGAGTATGTCTTAGGTTCTAAAACCTCAAGTGAAGCATGGTCTATCTTGAATGATAGATATGCAAGTGTGTCAAGATCAAGTGTTCTTTAGTTAAAGAATGATCTTCAGACAATTCAGAAGGGTTTAAGCATTTTTGATAAGTACTTGTTGAAAATTAAGAGGGCTAGGAATCAACTAGCTGTAGTGGGTGCAAGAATGTCAGATGAGGATATTGTGGTGGTCACACTCAACGGTTTTCCACCTAAATATGATATGATTCGGACTGTGATTTGTGCTAGATAGACAGCTATCTCTCTTAAGGAACTCAAAACTCAATTACTTGCTACAGAAAGTACTATTGAAAGAAGAGCACAACTACCAATCTCAAGAATAATCTCTGCACTGGTTGCAAATTCATCAGAAGTTACTACTCAAAATGAAGAATCCAAAGGTTCTGATCAGGGAGCATTTGTGGCTCAAAGCTATAATAATCATCATGGAGGAGATCAAGGTGGTACCAACAGGCCTAGATGGAATGGAAGTGGTAATGAGAATAATGGTAGATGGAATAACAATGGGAATTCTGGAAGATGGAACAATAATGGAGGTAATGGTGGAAGGTTTCAGGGAAATCACTGAAACAATAGAAACAACAACACTGGTGGCAATGCTAATGGTGGAAATACCAGTGGGCATACTAATGGTGGTATCATAGAATGTCAAATCTGTTCAAAAAGGGATCATACTACATTGAACTATTATCATAGAGCAGAAGATTCTCAAAACTCTACCTTTACTTCTATTGTTGAGTGTCAGATTTTTGAAAAGAAGGGACACATTGCACCGAATTGTTATCATAGAACAAAATTTGCATATCAAGGCACTGCTCCACCTCAGAGTATTCAAGCTCTCACTGCTTAAGCTCAAGCTTTGACTGTTCAAGACACAGTTGATTACACAAGTCCAGACTCATGGATTCTTGATAGTGGTGCCACTCACCACATGACAGCAGATGTCCACATTCTTACTGCAATTAAATCGTATGGTGCAAGTGACAGAATCACTATTGGCAATGGCACAGGTCTGAAAATTCAAAACATGGGATCCACTATTTTGTTACCTGTAGATAATGTTATTAGGCTGCAGAATGTGCTTCATGTGCCACATCTGGTAGTCAATCTTATGTCATTTAGCAAATTATGCAGAGATAATCACTATAGAATAATTGCTAATGAAAGCGAATTCTGTTTGCAGGATAAGGAAACACAAGTGGTCATCTACCAAGGAAGGAGCAGCAGTAATGGATTGTATAGGATTCCCAACATTGTGTCTTCCTAATCAAAGTCTAAACCTACTTCCTTTCTTGGCCAAAAAGTGATGTCTTTTGTCTGGAATTTAAGGTTAGGTCATCATTCAAATGACATAGTCAATAAAATGTTCTCCAATTCCAAAATAGAGTCTGTAGTAGATGATGATCAAAGTGTTTGTATAAGTTGTTTGTCAGGGAAAATGTTTAGGTTACCATTTTCAAAAAGAGAGGTTAGATCAGATGTGCCACTTTACAAAGTTCATAGTGATGTTTGGGGGCCATCATCTTATATTTCCATTCGAGGTCATAAATACTATGTAACCTTTACAAGTGACTGTACCAAATTTCTCTAGATTTTTTCCATGATAAATAAATCAGATGTTACTACCATCTTCATGAACTTTCATGCTTTTGTTGCAAATCAGTTTGGCGTTTAGATTAATATTTTCCAAACTGATGGGGGAGGAGAGTATAACAACAACATACTCAACCAATCTCATCTGTCTAAATGTATCCAACATTTCATTTCTTGTCCATACACACCTCAACAAAATGGGTAAGCCGAAAGAAAAAAATAGACATATTATCAAAACAGCATTGTCCTTACTTCATACAACCAAACTTCCCTTTCCTTTCTGGACCTATGCATGTGCACATGCTGTATTCCTTATAAATAGGATGCCTAGTTCAGTTTTACAAATACAGTCTCCATTCTTTAGACTTCATGGCACAGAACCTGTGATCTTTCCTCTTAAATTTTTTGGCACAGCTTGTTATCCCTACTTGAGACCATATACTCAAATAAACTCTAATACAGGTCAGCTGAGTGTGTCTTTTTGGGATATGTAACAGGGTATAAAAGGTGTGATTTGTTATAATGGTGAAAATCACAAAGTCCTAATTTTTAGGCATGTTATTCATGATGAAACCAAATTTCCATATGGTCCTAAACAGACAGAAAATTCTCCACTACCAAAGTCAAATCCTCTCCAAATTCAGTCTATCATTGTTCCTACTAACCAAGTCATTGGGGCTCAGGAGTCAGTAAAGTCTAGAGGTTCAGGAAATAGGAGTGATCCACATGCTTGTACTACTACAAATATACAAGCCATTGTTGTTACTACCAACCAAACCACTCAGTTGCATGTCCTTACTCCTAATCAATTGGAGGTGATTTTTCCATTTCATGCTCAAGTTAATCTAGTTGGGAATATACATGAGGATATACCAATACAATTTGAAGTCGACTATGACAATGAAGCTGCACCTATTGCTCCTGCAAATCATGCAGCACTAGAAGCATTAATTGTGGAAATGCCTATTAATGGACATACAATGGTCACAAGAGCCAAGTTTGGAATTGTCAAGAAGAAGCCCTTTACTGAGTTTCATTGTTATTCAAGTATTCTGGAGACAAAGAGGTATGATGATTATTATCTCTATGCATGTTTTACTAGTATCAAAGAAATTGCAAATATTTCTGAACCAACTACATATAAAATAGCTTGTGGTGTATCTCAGTGGTAAAAGGCCATGCAGGAAGAAATTGATGCACTACAACATCAAGGTACTTGGTCTCTTGTTCCATTACCTAAAGATAAAAATATAGTAGGCTGCAAATGGGTGTATAAAATTAAGAAAAATTTAGATGGTGCAATATCAAGATACAAAGCTAGGTTAGTTGCACAAGGTTTCAGTCAGCAACAAGGATTAGATTTTGAAGAGACTTTTAGTCCAGTGGTTAGGCATACCACTGTTAGACTAGTTTTGGCATTAGCTACTTCTAACAAATGGAAGCTTAGACAACTTGATGTAAAAAAAATGCTTTTTTACATGAGGATCTTAAGGAAGAAGTCTACATGCAGCAACCTAAAGCATGGAATGAGAAATATACAAGAAAAAATGCTTTTTTACATGCAGCAATCTTAAGGAAGAAGTCTACATGCAGTGACCTGAAGACTCCATACATCTTTCATATGTTTGCAAACTTCATAAGTCAATGTATGGACTCAAACAAGCTCATAAAGCATGGAATGAGAAATATACAAGTTTTCTTCTAGCAATTGTGTAACGACCCGAACTTTGAGCATATGATTATCGCGAGTTGTTTGTACATATGGGGTTTGCTAACGACTACATTATCGAGCAAGAATTTGGTTTGAGTCCCTTCACGAAAATTGTAGAGGATTTGATTTCGAGCTCGTAGGAGGTTTCGGAGGATATTTCAAGTAATCGAAGAATATAAAATAAATATTTGAAATTTTCGTTGAGTTAGTCGTACTTATCCGATTGTGTTGGAGTTATCCGAGTCGTGGGTTTGGTCAGTTCGCGACGCATAAATATAGAATAGTCGTAAAAATCGGAAAATCACACATTTGGACCGAGTTTGACCAAGTTGGATCGAGTTGACTCGGGTTGACCAGAGCTCCATCAACCCGTTTTCTTGCCGCAGTCGGACCCGGCGATTCCGGCCACCTCCGGCCGTGTTCTTGGTATGGTTGGAAAGCTCTCTTGATTTCCTATTATTTCATGTATTTATTTGTGAGAATTGGTTGAGTTTTGAGAGAGTTTGAGCTTGTTGAAATTCTTGGATTTCGCCGGAATCAGGTGGCGGTTTCCGGCGAGATTTGGTGTCGGGTTGGTGGGGGGTTTGGTTCCCCTTAACCCATTGAAGATTTCTGGGTGGTTAATTTGGGATAAGGAGGTGGTTTGAGGTGGTCCATGGTGGTGACTGGAGAGGAAAATCCTGCGAGATTTTCGAGGGGTATTCCGGCCAGTGTGGTGTGTTATGGCCTTGGAGGTTGAAGAGAAAAGTGTTGGGCTTTAGGAGAGGAATGTTTTGAGGTAAGGGTTGTCGGGGTTGGTTACCGTTGGCGCCGTGCTGCCGCCGGCGGAGCTCCGGCGAGGGGGTTGACTTTTGGGTTTTCGGAGATTTTTATGTCGTTTTGCTCGTAATCGCGCCCCAATCGTAGTCGTGAGGTTTTCGAGTTGATTTGGGTGTGCTAAGTTAGGACGAGGTTTATTTGGGTGTATTTTAAGAATTTTGTTAGCCTCGTCGATATTTCGAGCGATACGCTTTTCGAGGACGTGGGGTTCTCGACGTATTTGCTCTGTATGTTGAAATCGAATATGTATTGATCGTATCTCTGTTATTCAGGTGATCGTGATCAAGTTTGTGGCAAGGGATCTTCCGCTGGGCCTCAGGGCTAGCTATTACCTGTGAGTGTACATTTTATCACACGTTGATTTTCATACTTTGATTTTTACAATGGATTTGCGAGTCTTTGAGTATGCTTTACGATTATGCATTTACGAGTATGCATTTATGATTATGTATTTTATGAGTATGCATTGATTTGGAGGCACATGTAATTTGTTTTTACACTGAGTATGGATATATGATGCATTGATGTTATGGCCTCTCGGTTGATCCATGAGATTCTCTGGGCAGGTTACAACTTGTGAGCACTTGACCCGTGATTCACTGTACCAGGCGAGTTACGACTTGTGAGCACTTGACCCAGGCGTATTGTAGCTTGAGGGAAACGTACTCAAGTTACTGCCTCCACACATACTTTGACTCGCATGATTTTATGTGCATTTATTGTGAAAAGCATGTTGGATTTATTTATGCGGCATATTATGATTTACGTTCACTCACTCTAACGGTTTTATTATTTATATGCTTTTCTTTGGACTTTTCAGTTTTCGCCGCCCAGATTGCAGTAACTTTCCCGTAGTTGCACGTCATCGCAGGAGGCCTAGAGTTCATATCACACTTTCCTTCTAGTAGGTTCCTGATGTAACCTGCTAGTCTTGTATATTTTGTAATTATAAGCTCTGAATACTTGTGTAGTGTTGTTCAGTTTGAGTTATGCTCCTGAATATCTTCTAGATTTCTTGTAAACCTTGAGTTTTATGTTATGTATGGATTTTGAGAAATCCGGATAGACAATGGAGGTTCACGGTGTGTCTGAGAATTTATCTGTGCAGTGTAATCTTCTTGCAGTTTTTTGGTTTGTAAGTTTTATAGGGTAAACTCTGGCAAAAAAATTTTGTAAGTCATGGTTTCGTTAAGGCTTAATTTCGGTTTAGGCAACTAAATCGGGGTTGGGTCCTTTCAAATTAGTTTTGTCTCCAGTCATTCTGATCCAAGCTTATTTGTTAGGAATTTTCAGGATACTGTAATCATCTTACTATTATATGTCGATGACATTATCCTTATTGGGAATAATGAAGTTGCAGTGCAGTATGTGATTGATGAGCTGAGTGCTGTATTTGATCTCAAAGACATGGGATTATTAACATATTTTCTGGGATTACAGATTCAGTATAAGGACTCTGGTTTATATGTTACACAAGCCAAGTATGCAAAGGATCTCATTGCTAAAGCTATAATGTCTACTTGCAAACCATGTTCCACTCCATGTTTGCCTAATGCTCATCTGTTGCCAACAGATGGAGAACCTCTTGCCGATCCCACCATATATAGGAGCTTGGTTGGTGCACTTCAATACATTACTTTCACTAGATCTGATTTAGTATATGCAGTTAACACAACATGCCAATTTATGCAAATGCCTACAAATGCTCATATGGATGAAGTCAAAAGAATTTTGAGGTATCTTTAAGGGTCGTTAACAAAAAGACTTTACTATTTTTCTGGTCCAATGCATGTTCTAGCCTATAGTGATGCTGATTGTGGTGGTGATCCTGGCACTAGGCACTCCACTACTAGTTTTGTTGTTTTTCTTGTCAGAAATCTTCTTTCTTGGCAATCTGAGAAACAACCTTCTGTGTCAAATAGCTCTACTGAGGCTGAACATAGAGCTTTAGCTAATGTGACAGTTGATATATATTGGATAAGACAAGTTTTTCGTGCTCTTCATGTCTACTTAACACATCATCCTTTAATATGTTGTGATAACCTCTCTGTTATTGCCCTTAGCTCTAATGTTGTTTTTTACTCAAGGATCAAACATCTAGATATTGACTATCATTTTGTACGGAAAAAAGTTCAGGAAAAGGATTTGGTTCTTCATTTTGTTACAATTACAGAACAAGTAGCAGATATTTTGACTAAAGGTCTAAACTCGGGTATTTTCTGTCAACATTGTGACAATCTGAACCTGACTTTCAGTCTTGTTCAGCTTGAGGGGGGATGTTAGGCTGTAAAGGCTGATGATGATATCCAGGGGTCAACAGAACATAGCCAAAAGAGTTTGTTAGCAGTTGACTAAGTCGGCAACAGAAGTTTCATACGTGTATGGCTAGGACTAATCTACACATGTGTTAGTTAGATCTTAGCTTATCAATGTGTGCATATATATAGATGTACTTCACCGAGTTTCTAATAAGAGGAAATCTATGAATCAAAAGGTAGAGAGTGAAAAGCTTGAGAAATAGATTGGGATATTGAGTTTTTTGTAGAATTTTTTTTACTACAAGATCGATCCTCTAGAGGACCCTTGACTTATTACATCAAACTAGAGAGCTAAACTAGCATAACTAAGAACAGAGTCAACTTGTTCCTGTTATTGTAATAGCCTGGTATGGGTATTTTGTTGCAGAAAGAGAGGTCCTTCAGGCTCCTCTGTAATGTAGCTTTCTTGCACAGCTCCGCGAGGTACTGGTAGGAGAAGTAGATTCTAGGAATTACTCCTATCGTCATACCTAGGTATTTGTCTGCGAATGCCTGCTCAAGCTCTTTTCCTATTAATGGGGGCATCTTCCTGAAGAACTTTTCTGACAGCTCCTGAGATATAAACATACGTCCTGATTTGGTGGCAAGGACTTTGAAATCGTTCATATAGTCGAACAGATCCTTGACGTTGTCGCATGTCAGTCTCTCCAGGTCTTTGTATGCCCTTTCCTGTTCTACTGTAGATCCTGTGTATCGGTCGTCAATGATAAACAACCGTTTGATGTGAGACGTGATGTTCCTTGGATCTTCTGCACTGTTGACCAACATTTCGTACTCTTGAGAGTACTCTGTCCTCCACTGGATCCATGTCTTTTTCTCCACCTCCCCGAGTAGATTTTCGATGAACTCTACTTTTGCCTTGTTATCGTCCCACTGGTACTTCTGGTTTACCAGGTTGATTGTTATGGTTTCCCATCTTTCCAGTACTTCTGAGTACAGGCCTATGTTTTGTGGGAGTATGAGCATGATGCCTGCTGATTGCTCTGCGGGAGGGAGTGTCCACATTCCATCGTCGAGGCTTTTGCTTCAGAATCGGCCTCTCCACCCTTCTGTGCTGATTGGTGGTGGTCTTGATGTTGACGCACCACTTGGTGCGGGAGGGTATTGTACCTGCCCCATGAGTGGCTCTATTGGTGGAGGTCTGTACTGGGATACCACCGACGTTGAGCTAGGAAAAGTTCATTCTTCTTGGATTTTCCGAAATACCTCAAATGCTGGGTATTCTAGTTCCTGTGATAGCTCTTGTTCTTCTTTTACGGCTGCGACGACCAATGTGTCGGTGTCAGTTTCAGCCATGTAGGTGTCAGTTTCAGCTATTCCCCCACCCTCCTTAGAAAAGAATGGGTTGTCCCATTCTTCATCAGCTTCAGAGTGATCCCATATTGGTTGGGGTGCTTCCCTAGGTAGAGCTGCGAGGTACTGGATGAGTCCAAGCGGGTTGTCTTCATCCTCGTCATCTTCGATATCATCTCCGTAGTCGAGTGGTATTACTGGAATGGTATTGTCGTCTTCATCATCCCACCCGGTGGTGCATATGTGATCGAGGGGGATTCGGGACGATTCTGGGGCATCGTACCGTACCTTGAAGTCGTACTTACCACTGGGTTGGCCCAGTGTGTCCCATGTTTCCCCTTCTCTTTCAACATGATCAACCCACGGTGGGTTGCTGGCTTCCCATAAAACTCCGGCGAACTCCTCGCCTCCTTCTTCCTCCTCAGCTTCTGCTTCTATTAAGGAGGGAATATTGTGGTACCCACTGAAGGATACCCGTACTCGTCCGTCCGACAGAGTCCGTGTTAGTGCCCTCTGGGGCCTTGTGGATCCGAGCGTTTGTGGTGGTGAGATTGACCAATTTCGCCCTTGTAGGAATTCAGTGCTATGATGCTGACCTTCTATTGCTTGAATTCCCGTACTGGCGAGGTAGTCTGCTACTCCTCGTATCTGGTAGCGAAACCCCACATGACTAGTGTTAGTGAGCCGGCCTACTAGTGACCTGGTGATAAAGAGGTTGCTCATTCCTCCTTGCCAGTTTTCATATCCCCTTGTTTGTATGGCTACTTCGACGTGGTTATGGAAGTCTCTCAGAGACATCTGCATATCCATTGTCATGTAGACTAGCTGTATGCCCTGTGATAGGTCTACCTCCATGCCCTGTGATAGGTCTACCTCCATGATGCCTATAATGGAGACATCATCGGACCACCTTGTGTCTCTGAGTACGAGCAAGGCGTTTGTCCCTGCTCCTCGCCTATGTAGCGCGTGGATTCTCACCATTATGAGTCCAGGGTGTATAAATCTAAAACCCTCTCTGCTAATGGTGTTGTAGCTCAGCGTGTTCATTAAGGGGAGGTTGACCTGTTGTCCTTCACCGACGCACAGGATTTCTTCCTCCGAATAATGCTCGTATACCCTGTGGTTGGCTCCTGTCCATCCATATTCATAAAGTACTTCTGCTGGGACAAGGTCTGCCCTTCTCCTTTGTGACAGATTTAGCTGAGCATCGGGGTTGAGTCTACTTTCTAGACTCCTCCGGTATCAACCTGTCCTTCTCGGGAATCGTCGTTGTGCTTCGTAGCATGCACGACTGCTCCACCTGTAGTCACGTATTTGGTCTTCTTGTGTGGATGGTCCAAGTCCCCTGTTGTCACGGTCTCCTGTGACTGGTGGTAGTTGTTCTGTCCTTGTGCGGCTCATTGTACCTTTAGTTTGGCCTTCTCTTCGTCGTAGATTTTCTTGGGGTTTGTGTAGACGAAAAAGGGGGCTTTCTTCTTCCTCCTGGGTGCAGGTATTCCGAGTGAGAGCTGTTCGAGCTGTTTTTCTAAGTTGGCAAGGGATCCCCCAATGTCTTCACTGGAGCTTGCTCCTGCTTTATGTTTTCCCGTAACTCGTAGCTTCTTTAGTTCCTCCTGACAGTCTTCAATCTGCTCTCCTTGTTTGATGAGCAGATAAATGACTGTGTTGTTTTGCTTGATGAGGGTTGCAAGTGCCTTCTGTGTATTACTTGCTTCTTCACTTGGTTTAGTAAACCCTTTTGATGAGGGATCAAGTGATTCGGTTGCTTGTAAGGCTTCTCTATAGGCTGATGAATTTGCTGTTTGGGTCCAGCTCATCTAATTGGTTTGGAGCTTAGAAGTCAACCTAAAAAGCCAAGTTTTTCAGGGCTTTTTCTAGCTTCACCCTCCTCTTAGATAGCCCTTGAACTAAAGCCTGTTCTTCAGCTATTCTTTGCCTAATTAGGATGTTCTTTGCTCTTTGATGATGGCAATTGGGTTTCTGGCACTTGGGATTGACTACTGCCCCTGTTTGCCTTAGCAACTGAATCTTTTCTTGTGAGTTTCTGATAAACTTACGCACAAGCTTATGCTGAGATTTGATATAAACTAAGGTTGGGAACATTAGGGTTAAATCAAACAGATTGATAGAATCAAGGTTGATAGGTAAGGGAAGGTTACCACACAAAGGTTAGGGTTATCCAGGTTTTGCTTTAATATGATGGGATAGACAGACTTATCTCACCGGGTTTCCTATATGGCCTTTTCTGAGGACTTACCAAGGACCTAGGTTTGCCTTTTGCCTGGGTTTTCCTATCTTATTAAGCAAAAGATGAACTCCCTTTTCCTATGGGTAATAACCTAACCTATCCTACTCCCTTGAAGTGTTTAATGTGCCATAACAACTACTGTGAGGATCAAATTACCTTTCCCCGCTCTGATACCAGGGTTGCGGTTACTACAACTATGACTAAGATTGGCCATCTTGTCAATAATGAAGTTGGTTTCTCTGTAGATATGATCAAACTGAATAGATTGGAGGAGCTAATTTACAGGTTGATCGCATCACTGTGGTCTTGAGTCTCTATAGAATCTGAAAGCCTCCATTGATGCACTGAATTATAAGATTAGAGTTTTCTGTAAAATTGAGAGAGAGCTGATTCTTGAGAGATTAGTATTCATATATCCGTAATCTTTCAGAGAATCAATCAAAGATTTATATACTTGGTGTTTATTCTCTTGTATTTACATCTGAACCATGATTACTATCACTCGTTCGTACCGTTTGCCAAGCTCCTTCACTCCTTGTGTTCTTCATGCACGTGTCCCACGTGGCGCACTCTTAACCTCCGAGCGTGGGCCGTTGGTTTTAAAAGAGGGACTTTATTTCCCGCTAAATGAACGAATTAGGAAGCTTTAGCCTGCGAATAATCAGGATTAGTGGTTCTAATTATATCACCCAGCAAACAATAAACCTACGTGTTCCCTACCGCCCTTTTCCCTTGTCAAACATCGACACGTGGCGCACTTCCTCGCTTCTCGCTTCTGCCTACAAAAGATCTGCAAAAGCAAACCCTACTCGATTTTGAAACCAACATCAAACGCTTCTTCCTTCATTTCCACTACGAGTCTCTCCACCACCTTTGAAAGAACAAAAGCTTCGAATTTGATTAGCTAGATACAACAATGGTGGAAGTTTCTGAGCGAGGGATTAAAGACGACGGGCTTGAGCTGGATTTAGGCCTGTCAATTGGCGGTGGCAGTTCCAGAAGATCGGAAGAGTCGAATTTGAACGGCGTAGATCCGAGAGATGGTGAAATCCAGACGGTGGCGGTAAAGAGATCGACATCGACGGTGGTTGGCTTGTCGTCGGATCCGCAGACGAAGCGGGAGGTGCAGGCTCTGCGGAGACAAGAGGCGAAGAGGAAGCGAGAAGTGAAGAGAAGCAGAGGAGGAGGAGGAAGGAGCGAGCCGCAGGAAGTCGGAGAACGACGATGGTCCCCGCCGGCGAGAAAGAAAGAGAAGAGTTCGGAGCCGATGACAAATAATAATAATAATAATAATAATATTTTATTGTCTCAACGCAGTGAGAATTCGGTAAACGTGAATTTGAATTTGAGTAACGGCGAAACGGAGCGGTACCCGTACGCGGCGCCGGTCCAGTTCGTGCCGTACACCAACGGGCTCGTTTATCCTTGCGTGGTGCCGTGTTGGGCTCCCTCCCGCGGCAGCGGCTTCAGGCCCTTTCTGGCTAATCATAATTTGGGGAATAACGGGTGGTGCAACAACAATGAGCAGAATGGCGCAGCAGGAGGAGGAGGAGGAGGAGGAGGAGGAAAGGTGGTCAAAACGGCGTCGTTGAGCAATGGGTCTCCGATTTGTAGCACCTCCACCATCTCCGAGCATTACAGCACAGCCTCTCATGAAGGTAGACAATTTACATAATATAGCTTTGTGTTTTTGTTTTTTTTAGGTCAATTTTGTTTTGAATTTCGAAATGCGTTCTCATGTTGTTGGGGTTTCGAATTGTTTAGGTGGTGGAAGTAGTGATACGAGAAGCCAATCGAGCCTTTTGAATGGTGCGATTGCAAAAGAGCACAACGCCCAGTCTGACCACACTGCTACCTCTCATCCAATCGAATCAAAAGCCCAACCTAATGAAAAACCGGCTCAACCCGCAGAACCGGCTCCGAAACCCGTTTTATTAACGGAGGATTGTCCGCCAACTATTACTACTTCTACGACTACTACTCCATTGAAGGAAACGACGAAGAAGACCCCTTCAATGCCACAAATGCCGTACGTGTCCACGACCGGAAATGGACCGAATGGGACGACAATTCACGGGTTCTTGTATAGATACTCCAAGTCGGAGATCAGCATTGTGTGCGACTGCCATGGAAGCACATTCTCGCCGGCGGAGTTTGTGCAGCATGCCGGAGGCACTGACCTTACGCAGCCTTTGAGACACATCACGGTGATCCCGTCTGCTTTTGGATGAACAAGAACATCAACATGATCGCGTTGTGGCCCTTGGAATTGCTGGTTTTTTTTTTCTAGGCGGAATTCAACGGGGAATAGAAATTGTGGTAGTTAACAATTTTGGTACTGCCATTGTAAAGTTAACAATCTCGTAGCCCTTTCCTTTGTTTGTTAGGAGCTGAGGTTCTTGTATTTAAATCTGACTTGCTGCTTTCATCACCTTTTTTTATTGGAAAAGAGAAGACAACAAAACTACAAAACAAAGCCACCGTTACAACCTCCTTTGAATAAGTCAAACTGCGAAGCATGATGAGTATCTGGGGGTAAGCCTGGCAAACGGACGCTGATAGTAGGCGGACTGTTAACGGGTTCAATCTAATATACTTTGTTAAGTTTAACAGGTTATATCATGTTAGTCCGATAAAATAACGGGTTACCCATTGGAGTCCGATAAGATCCGTTAAGTTTTTTTTATTTTATTAAAAATGTCCTTTTATTACCTCAAAATTTTATTTATTTATTATTATTATTATTATTAAAACTTTTTTGATTATCTCAATTACCGAAATACTAAACCACAATTATGAATACAGATTATCTAGTTAATTCTATATTAATTGTACCTGAAAGTAACTGCCCTATACTATTTTAAACAAATAATGTTGTTGTGATACACTACCACATTTGAAGACATTACCGGCGAGATTTCCAAAAACAAGGCCGGCGACCGGGAAAGTCGCCGGTAATGTTCATCATTACCGGCGACTTACTCCGTCGCCGGTAATGTCGCCGGAATTTCGCCGGTAATGTTTCAAAACATTACCGGCGACTTCCTCCGTTGCCGGCAATGTCAAGCCAAACATTGCCGGCGAAATTCCGGCAGGAAAATTGCCGGAAATGCTTGGCTCGACATTGCCGGCGACGGAGGAAGTCGCCGGTAATGTTTTGAAACATTACCGCCGAAATTCCGGCGTAAAGTCGCCGGTAATGTCTCCATTTCCGGCGATTTAATGAATCGCCGACAATGCCTCTTATATTAGATGCAGATCGCAGCAGCTCATTCATTTTGATCGAAAAAAATCCGGTGAAATCGAAAGAAGGAAAACGCTCTGAAATCGATCCTTCGGTATTGTCAAAATTAAGGCGCGCGTCGAAAACTCGATCACTCGGGAAGCTATATATATATAGGTACGTGTATATATACGTATATGTGTATGTATATATATATGTGTGTTGATCAAATCCAATTCGTGAGATATGAAATGTTGTTGATGTCACCGAAACGAGAAAACTGTTTGTAGTTAATCTTATCTTGTGTCTGAATCAACGACTGGTATTATCGTAGTGCTATCGGAGTCAGGCCTAAGAAAGCCTCCTACCTAGTCGAATACATTTTGAATTGAAAAAAGAAGAATATCATCATCGAGTACTGAATCGAATTCAGAGATTAGATTGATATATATATGCATGCATGCGTTGATTTAATTAGAGTTGAATTGAGATATCGCGTCGATTATTAGTAGTGAATGTGTGTATATATAATACGTAAAATTGTTAGAATTTTCAGGATGGACAAGAGTTGGATGAGCCTCGAAAGATGGGATGTCAGATATCACAAGGGAATTAGGAGTTTTGTGAATTTTGTGAAGGCTAATTGTGGAGACACTACACTTCATTATTGCCCGTGTAAAGAATGTAAGTGTCGCAGCGATCGATTTTGTTTTCCCATTGATAAAGTCCAGAAGCACCTGAGTAATACGGGTTTTGGGATAAGTACACTTGTTGGATTTATCACTGTGAAACATCGTTAGCGGGTCCGCATGATCATGGACAATTTGGTGAGAGGGCCAGTCCACGCTATAATCATGGAGATTTTGCTGAGAGAGGCAGTCCATCCTATGATCCAACATCGATGTTAATCAATGATATGTTTCCTCATGAGAGCGGTGTATTTGCTGATGAAGCACCAAATGTCCCTCCCGTCGTTGAGGGTTTCCCCCATATTGAGCCAATCGAGCCATTACCTGGAGCTCATGTCAACACAAGCGGTATGGACAAGTACAACAACCTGATTGCATTGCAACAGACTCCGTTGTACGACGGTTGTGGTAAGACTGTTCTTGAAAGTGTGATGGGAGTGATGCAGCTGAAAATGGAGAACAAAATGTCTGTCAAAGCTGTTGATTCTTGGCTGAAGTGGACTGCTTCGCTACTGCCACCCGCTCATCGTCTTCCTACCACTCATCATAAGGTGCGACATATCCTGAAAGATCTTGGGCTTTCCTACATCAAAATCCATGCATGCAGATATGATTGTATTCTCTTCTGGGGAAAAGATCTTAAAGACCTTGAAGCCTGCCCGATATGTTTTACATAAAGGTATAAGTTGACTCCTGCAGGCAACAAGAAAGCTGCGAAGATACTTCGATATTTCCCGCTTATTGATAAGCTGGAGCGGTTGTTCATGTGTGCTTTCACGGCCGAAGCAATAAGATGGTGGGCTGAGAGGAATTTGCCTGACGATGACACCCTTATACACCCTTCCGACGGAGAGGCTTTGAAGCACATGGTCAGGGAGTTTGATCATTTTGTAGCAGAGGTCCGAAATGTTTGGCTAGGGCTCTCATCCGACGGATTCAACCCTTTTGGCAACATGAGTCTTCAATACAGTATATGGCCAGTTATTTTGGTACCGTACAACCTTCCACCATGGATGTGCATGAAGAAGGAATACAATATGATCACTCTGTTAATTCCAGGCCTGGGTTATCCAGGAAAGTGTCTCGATGTGTATTTGAGGCCTTTGATTGAGGAGCTTAAGTACCTGAGTGAGTGTGGCCACCCCACTTACGATAGGTTCAAAAATGAGATGTTCCAGATGCATGCCATGCTTGTTGGCACCATCAGTGATTTTCCTGCCCGCGGTATGTTGTCGGGCAACGTAACCAAGGGTTACAGGGCTTGTTCAGAGTGCATGTTGGTTGATTGTTGCAGTCCTCATTGCAGTAAAATTGTTCAGATACGTCACCGTTGTTGGCTTCCATATGATCACCCATTTAGGCAGGATCCAGACGCGTTTGATGGGACTGTGGAAACAGGTGTGGCACCCAGGCGATGGACAGGGGAAGAAATTTTGGAAGTGTTGAATGAATATGATTTTGGCCAGCTGAGCAATCATCCTGACATAGTGGCGTCAATTCCAGACAAGCCCGAAAGGTATAAGTTTTGGACACACAAGAGCATATTCTGGGAACTCCCCTACTGGCCCAGGTTGCCTATCAGACACTACCTAGATGTCATGCACATAGAGAAGAATGTGTGTGAAAGTGTGGTGGGCACAGTTCTTAACTTGGAGGGGAAAACAAAAGACATCCATAAGGCACGCATTGATCTGAAAGCTATGGGACTGCGGAAACATTTGTGGTTAAGAGATGGTAAGAGAAAAATGCCGCAAGCTCCTTACACCGTAAAGCCGAAGCATAAGCATGAAATTTTTCGGTGGTTGAGTAATGTCAGGTATATATTCTTCTGGTATGCAGGAATTTGGCCTTAAATTTTTACTGGATTATGGTTATATGCGAGAACTATAATTGTTGCCTATGGCTATATATATATATATATATATATATATGCAGGTATCCTTATGGCTATGCAGGAAATATAAGCAAGTGTGTTAACTTCCGGGACAATAAGATGTACGGATTAAAGAGTCATGACTGCCATGTACTGCTTCAACGCCTTTTCCCTATTTTCATTCGAGGGTACCTGCCCAAAGAGGTGGTGGAGCCGTTGGTGGCCTTGTCAAGATTCTTTCAGAAGTTATGCACCAGGGAAGTTAAAAAATCAGATCTCAGGGAGATGCAAGATGACATCATTTTTATCATGTGCAAGCTTGAGAGGATATTTCCCCCAAATTTTTTCGACATCATGCCTCACCTGATGATCCATCTTCCCGAACAATTGTTGCTTACCGGTCCCGTACACTACACTTGGATGTATCTCATGGAAAGGTACAAATGATTCATACATTTGGTTTGCCTTTGTTTTTATATGTAAATTCTTATTTTTTACGTCAGTTAACATGCACTTGTGTACTTGTAGACAATTGGGAGCCTACAAGGACTATGTGAAGAATAAATATGCACCTGAAGGGTGTATCACTGAAGCATATGTTGCGCATGAGTGTGTAACGTACACCAAAGTGTATTTGGGAGCGCTTGAGGACCTCCAAAAACAGATGCCGATAGATGAACCCCAGTTCAACCTTTCTATCATCTCTAATGACGTGGTAGTACAGGGAAGCTTGCCAAAGTCGTACAAGTTGGATGGAAATGAGGTAGCCATTGCCCACTGGTCGGTACTGATTAACTGTGAAGAAGTACAATATTGGAAAAACTATCATCTTCACTGCCCTGCTATTGCCGGAAATGTTGATTACCACAACAGGACGTTTGCAAAATACTTTGTTCAATGGGTAAGGGTATATGTGTATATGTCTATTTTTTATTGCCATTTTCCTTATATAGCATGTGTGTACGTACGTGGTTTTGTGGTTTCTATGTTAATAATTTCTTGTGTGGTTGCTTATCGTTTTCAGATGAACCATGTAGCAAATGATGGTTGCCCGGAGTGGTCAAACGAATTGAGGGTCCTGGCGATGAAACCGATAGCTTCAAAAGTTTACTCAATGTGTCAGGTCAATGGCGTGAAATTTATATGTGAAAATCGAGACGACCGACTGAAAACACAGAATTGTGGGGTGATGGTCCATGGTGGGCAGGATGGCGTTGACTATTATGATTCGCATCTTTTCAAGTACTTAATCTAAACACTCAAACAAACACGAATACAATTAAAACCCTTCTTTGTAGATGTAGCATTGGTAAGTAGGGATCGTTCTTAACCGGGGATTGAGGGTGTATGCATAACTATGCTAGGTTTGGTTTAATGGGGGTGCAAAGTTTGGTTTTCTAAGTTCCTACAAATTAAAACAAGAAGATGGGTAGATACATATCAAGAAATCACAAGTTCTAACATGTTTAAACTCATATACAAGCAAACAATCAAGAACACATAACCCTAAACATGTTTCTAGCCGAAAATAAGATTCTAAATCTATTATTTACAAGTGATCATCACATCTAGTCACTTGAAACCGTTTACCTCTTCCTCCTTTGGTACCTACGAAATTTCCAGCCAAGGTTAAGACATGCACACATGCATACATTGAAAATAAGAAGCAACCAAATCGAGTGAACTTCCTAAGTCCAATTTTATCTTTGATTAGTTCATTGAAACATGCAAGGATGAACCAAATCGAGTATCATCCATACAAACTCCAACGCATTAGGGGTAGGTATGCTAGCATGCATATTCGAACCTAGGGTTGCAAACACATGGAAGGCATCAAACAAGTCTGAAAATAAACATCCATACATCAAAACTTGTTCTCTTTACAAGTAGGTTCGAAATAATATACAAAAACCGAAATAAAGTACAAGACATGGTTACACTTTTGGATCCGAGGGATATTCGCTCCGCAATCTTCAAGTATAGCCGCACCTTGGTGATGATGGAGACGCAAGAATCCCAGCCAAGTCGAGCAAAGGATAGTCACGGGTGAAGGAAGGATAGTTTGGAAGGTGGTGGAGATGGTGTTTCGGTTTTAGGGCAAATTTCTTGCTTAGTGTAAGAGGAGTTGATGTGAGGACAGAGCTTCGGCTCCTAGAATGTGTGATCCCCCAAATGAGGAGCCAAGCCATAGTATTTATAGGGAAAGGAATGTTCATGATTGCATGCTTGTATTTGAGCTAAAAACCGTTTCATTCAATAGCTAAATTAGCTTGTGTCCGTTCATGCACATTTAGCTCCATGCCGTTTTGCTTCTCTTCCCCTCATCTCATCTCTGTTACAGCAAACAGCTTGATTCCATTTCATTAGCTAGTCATACAATTATGCATCCGTTTCTTACATGCAATTAAGGCACCGTTATTTCCATTAGCTAATTATACATCCGTTGCATGCATTAGCTTATGCCGTTTCATGCACTCATCTCCATTAGCTAGCCACCGTTCAAGCCATTTGCTTCATCTCATCTAATTAAGCTTCATGCCATTAATTAACTTCATGCTATGCATGCATCACTAATTTATCCTCCATGCAATTACGTACACTCCCTGCATAGCTCCATGTAATTCCACGTGACCATTTATTCTTCGGAGTTTAGGAACGTCTTCCTTAGCACACATTTTGCTCCGAATCGTCTCCTTTATTATTTCTCCTTTATTTTCTACCTAAAAACATAAAACAAGTTAGAAACATATTTACTAAGCTCGTAACAAAGCAAAATGTAGAGAGAAAGACATTAATAATCAAGCATAAAATGCGTAGATCAAATTCCCCCACACTTAGACTTTGCTAGTCCCTAGCAAATACAAAACTAAACAAGGACTCAAAGACAAAGAAAAACAATAAAGGGAAAAATAACAATGGGAAAAACGTCACACTTATATGTACAAAACACTTAGAAGTCTCAACGTTTCAAAGCCGCAAATTTTCATGTTATCATGTTTGAAAACGTAAGAGATACTAAGTAAAACAACACTAAACCCTTAGTCAATATTTGTCTCAGAAATTTCTTAATGTATATGGCAATGGAATTACATAACTTCAAATGATAACCAAGATATGATTCATGCAATGAACAAGTAAGACGTGGTGTAAACAATGGTGATGTTAAGGCTGTGCATGTTTCGAATAAAGTTCAAATCAACTCACATGGATGCACTCATCATATTTTCACTCAAAAATGGATAGAAATAATTGAAAACCTCAAGAATGAATTACTTGCACAAATGAACCAACCTATATGCTTACTCATGCAATTTACTCCACAGATTAACTGCTACTCATCTTAAGGATCAAAAAGGTCTTTCGAAGGGTTATAATGGGGCAAGGCTAAGGCATTCGGAATTTAGATATGTGGCGATAAAAACGTTCCAAAGACTTGGTCGAAATATCACAAACTTTGTAACACCAGACTCCTTCATCTTTTCCACGCCTCCATGGTCAATCTTCTATAAACAAGGGCCAAATTTCATTTTGTTGGACCCTAACTTCATTCTAAACTCCCATTGAGCTTTGTGAACAGGACAAAGGCCATATTTCTTTATTTTTTGGGCCTTCAATTCGTGGCATACTCCAAATTCACAAGTATGGGGGACATTAATCCAAACATTTACAAAACATAACAGAACACATTGTCATGAGAGATCACACTTTTTTTTTCTTTTTCTTTGTTCTCTCGAAATTTCTTTTCTTTTGGCAATAACACACTTTTTAAGCTATTTGGACAAGTCTATCCCCATACACACATTATAACAATCAATGAACATCACCAAAATCGTTATCTTCTCCTCTTGTCGACATTACTTCACACTAAGTCTGCAGAACATAGGGTAAAGAAGTCCTACACTAGGCAAAGTGTTTAGGTATTACGGGTGATGAAAGAAAGCTTAACGTGGGCTCAAATGGTTTATCTAAGGGTGTCGCAACTCGTGCGCACATAATGGGACACATGACTATTTGGCTAAGTGGTGGAAAACCTAAGTGCCTCTTATCATATCCAAAATCAGAGTATATGTCAACTATAAGCTTTGCAAATTCGACATGAGTAAGTTCTAGTAATCTCTAGTTCATTAAAATCTATGGCAAGTAACCAAATGATGCACATACATAGTTTTGAGACTAATATGCACGAAATTCACTCAAAAGAAATGTATAGGCTCAAAACTCACGTTTAGGGTTCATATGACTTAAACTTATTCTCACATGCGAAATCTGTACCATGTTTAACTATCCATATCTACTACATGTCATGGCACTCAAAATAACTCAATTAACACAAGAAATCATGAATGCAATGCCATATGTATGTTCAAATTCAGTCCATTTTCATCATAGACTAACTAAGGGCATCCTAAGACTCTTTAAAACACTAAGTTAAACTCAAAAGACTTCCTAAAAATTCAAAATAATAAAACCCACGAAAATTATAAACAAATTTTTTTTTTTTTTTTTTTTTGACTCAACAAAGTTGTAAACCCCTCCCCCACACTTAAACTCTACATTGTCCTCAATGTACCAAAGTAAAAGTATAGAATCAAGTATGAAAGAGAGATCTACGAAAATTCTATCTAAGAAAATTAAAAAGCAACGACAAAAATTAAAAAGAGAGGGAAGAGAATGCAAATCTGGTTTGTAGACTCCTCCATTGGGTTGCCTCCCAACAAGCGCTTGTTTTTTAAAGTCTTACAGCCTAGACGTGATGCTTCAATTTTTGCTCTAAGAATGGCCTGAATTTTGAGGGCATCTCCTCCACGTTTAGGTCCTTCAATTTAGGGGTAGCCATCCATAATTACCGCGTCGGTTTTGTTCATCTAAACAACCTCCTTCTCTTGCGTTTGCCTCCTTGTTGTGCATAACTTTTTCATATTTTGGCACTTGTTTGATGCACTCAAGGGCATAAGAAATTTCTCCAAGTTGGACTCGTCAGACCTACCTGAAAACAGTTCACGAGCAAACGTAGAATTAGCAACAACCAAATTTGAAGGAATAGGGTCATTACCTTTTGTTGGGGCAAGTTGTTCAAACGAATGTGCCATTGTGGCCCTAGGTGCCACATTTTCAACCGAAGATGTGGTTGAACCTCTCTCAAAAAGAATGTGCACAAGTTAGTAAATTCATGTTACAAGTTAGAAATCGCAGAAAATGAGCACAGCTGCAAGAACAATTTATATAGAATTATTAGCATGTCAAAATGCAACGAAATTTTACGAGCAAGAACTAGACACATATATACAGTATTCCGTAAATTTTCAGATTTTTTTGACACCTGCAGCTATGTCAAACAATTTTCACAAAACAGAAGAATGATAAGTCTCGAAAATTTTATGAACAAGTATATGTGATTAATCCTTTACAAGTTTATATGCACAAACACACAATTTCGACATAGTATTATGTCCAAGCATGTCCAAATTGAGTGCGCCTAAGATTTAAAGAGAGTACACGAAAGTGGCCTTTAGATCTTTCAATGGACGTGCGACCCGCGCGATAAAGTATGCATTCTCAATCAATCGGCTTTTGATCAATCGAAAAACATGGCCAGTAGGGATAGAGATAACGCGAGAGGTAGGACTAATTTCGAGAAAACACCCCGAGGCTACCGTGATCAAGGGATATTACTCCAATGATGTTTCTCTTTCTTAGATCCAAAACCTGTCACCAGTCATAACCCAACTAGACACCATGTCCGACGTTCAGCCAAAATTTTGAGAATGACACACTCCCTCAAGTCCATAGTAGACTCCGCCCACAACCTTGTATCTCGAATGAAATACAAAGGGTTAAGGAGATAAACTAGAAAAAGAGGCGCCATCTATTCCAAAGAGTGAGACTTAATCAACCAGCTCATGTACTCAATGTAAATCGAAGACTTCCCTTAATGTTTAATTGGCTGCAAAAACAAGAATATGAACAAGTGTTAGTATAAATCTCGAAAATTTACAAGTATATATGCACAAAATTTCACATATTCACAAAGGACATATACAAATTCCAGATTCGCGCAAATTGCGCGCAGCTGCTTGTAGATTTCCTGCAAAATTATTGGTTACTTAGATGGGGCTGAAATTTTACAGGTACAAACTAGACACATAACCAAACAATCCTGCAAATTTTCAGATTTTTAGAAGCTCTGTAGCTACGTCAAACAATTTACCCAAAACTGGGCAGTGTGCAGCCCTGCAAAACAGAAAGTTATTAACATAATGTACAAGCATAATCACACAATTCTTTTCAATCCCCGGCAACGGCGCCAAAATTGATTCACATCTTTTCAAGTACTTAATCTAAACACTCAAACAAACACGAATACAATTAAAACCCTTCTTTGTAGATGTAGCATTGGTAAGTAGGGATCGTTCTTAACCGGGGATTGAGGGTGTATGCATAACTATGCTAGGTTTGGTTTAATGGGGGTGCAAAGTTTGGTTTTCTAAGTTCCTACAAATTAAAACAAGAAGATGGGTAGATACATATCAAGAAATCACAAGTTCTAACATGTTTAAACTCATAGACAAGCAAACAATCAAGAACACATAACCCTAAACATGTTTCTAGCCGAAAATAAGATTCTAAATCTATTATTTACAAGTGATCATCACATCTAGTCACTTGAAACCGTTTACCTCTTCCTCCTTTGGTACCTACGAAATTTCCAGCCAAGGTTAAGACATGCACACATGCATACATTGAAAATAAGAAGCAACCAAATCGAGTGAACTTCCTAAGTCCAATTTTATCTTTGATTAGTTCATTGAAACATGCAAGGATGAACCAAATCGAGTATCATCCATACAAACTCCAACGCATTAGGGGTAGGTATGCTAGCATGCATATTCGAACCTAGGGTTGCAAACACATGGAAGGCATCAAACAAGTCTGAAAATAAACATCCATACATCAAAACTTGTTCTCTTTACAAGTAGGTTCGAAATAATATACAAAAACCGAAATAAAGTACAAGACATGGTTACACTTTTGGATCCGAGGGATATTCGCTCCGCAATCTTCAAGTATAGCCGCACCTTGGTGATGATGGAGACGCAAGAATCCCAGCCAAGTCGAGCAAAGGATAGTCACGGGTGAAGGAAGGATAGTTTGGAAGGTGGTGGAGATGGTGTTTCGGTTTTAGGGCAAATTTCTTGCTTAGTGTAAGAGGAGTTGATGTGAGGACAGAGCTTCGGCTCCTAGAATGTGTGATCCCCCAAATGAGGAGCCAAGCCATAGTATTTATAGGGAAAGGAATGTTCATGATTGCATGCTTGTATTTGAGCTAAAAACCGTTTCATTCAATAGCTAAATTAGCTTGTGTCCGTTCATGCACATTTAGCTCCATGCCGTTTTGCTTCTCTTCCCCTCATCTCATCTCTGTTACAGCAAACAGCTTGATTCCATTTCATTAGCTAGTCATACAATTATGCATCCGTTTCTTACATGCAATTAAGGCACCGTTATTTCCATTAGCTAATTATACATCCGTTGCATGCATTAGCTTATGCCGTTTCATGCACTCATCTCCATTAGCTAGCCACCGTTCAAGCCATTTGCTTCATCTCATCTAATTAAGCTTCATGCCATTAATTAACTTCATGCTATGCATGCATCACTAATTTATCCTCCATGCAATTACGTACACTCCCTGCATAGCTCCATGTAATTCCACGTGACCATTTATTCTTCGGAGTTTAGGAACGTCTTCCTTAGCACACATTTTGCTCCGAATCGTCTCCTTTATTATTTCTCCTTTATTTTCTACCTAAAAACATAAAACAAGTTAGAAACATATTTACTAAGCTCGTAACAAAGCAAAATGTAGAGAGAAAGACATTAATAATCAAGCATAAAATGCGTAGATCATATTACAGTGTCCTTCATTCAGTTGTTGAACTAATTTATGGGAACCGCATGAAAGTGCACTTGTTCAAGTGTAGATGGTTTGATACTAGCCCGGAGAACACAAGGACCGATCAGTACGGAACATTTTCGGTGAATACTGCTACTAGCTGGTATGAAGATGACCCTTTCGTTCTTGCCTCATCAGTAAAACAAGTGTTTTACCTTGACGATCTTCTTAACAAAGTCCCGTGGAAGGTGGTTAACCATGTTGCTCATAGAAACATATACAGTGCTGCCACACTTGGTGATACCGCAGATGATGAGGAAGTTACTGCATACCAAGAGCCGAACGCTTTTGACATTCTGGAATCATCTACGATTCGCCTTAATAATGTGCGATCTGGGAGTGTGGTTCGAATTACTGGAGCAGAACTTCTCGATGTTAATCCATATGAAGTTGACGCTGATTCAGATGACGAGGAGCGGCACATATTGCCAGAGGTTACCTATGAAACCGAGTCAGACTCAAGTGATGAAGATGATTTCAATTATCATCCTTAGTACGTTAATGATGTAGTCGGAAATTGTAGTCGGAAATTGTAGTCGGAAATCGTGTCGGAAATCGTAGTCGGAAAATGTAGTCGGAAAATGTAGTCGGAAATTGTAGTCAGAAAATGTAGTCGGAAATTGTACGTATTCGGAAATCGTGTTGGAAATCGTAGTCGGAAAATGTAGTCGAAAATTGTATGTAGTCGGAAATCGTGTTGGAAATCATAGTCGGAAATCGTAGTCGGAAATTATAGTCGGAAATTGTAGTCGGAAATCGTAGTCGAAAATTGTAGTCAGAAATTGTAGTCGGAAATCGTGTTGGAAATCGTAGTCGGAAATCGTAGTCGGATATTCTTCGGGAAATAATGACATTACCAACGAGTTTAAGTCGTTGGTAATGACATTACCAACGAGTTGCAAGTAACTCGCCGGCAATGTCAACTGAATATGGTCAAACCCATCTCGAGCTCTCCCTCATTTCTCACTATCTCAAACCCTAAAACTCCTCCTCTCCTCCTCCCAAACTGTTTCGGCCGCCTCCCTCCCCTCAAATCTCTCTTCCTCTCCTCCCCTCTCCCCTCCCCTCACCTCCTCTCCCTTCTCCTCTCTCCACACTAAAAAACCCCATTTCAAATTGAAATTTCCTCTCCTCCCCTCCTCCTCTACCTCCTCCCCTCACCTCCGTCGCCGGAAAATCAGCTCGAGCTCCACCATGGCAGGTGCATGCAAGCTCACTCTCTCTCCCTCTCTCTCTCTCTCTCTCAATTTTTATTTATTTTTGTGCATATATATATATATACGTATGTACATATGTGGCAATGTGTATATATATATGTATGTGGAAATTAAATTTAATTAGGGTGATTTGGATTAATTTATATGCAATGTATATATATACCGGTAATGTTTGAAAAATGTGGAAAATTAATTAGGGTGTGTGATTTGGATGAATATGTGATGTATATATATATGAAAATTAAATTTAATTAAGATGCATGATGTATATATATGTGTGAAAAATGTGGGAAATTAATTAGGGTGCGTGGTTTTAACGTGTTTGGATTAAGGTGATATAGTTGTTAATTTAACGTATAAATTAAGGTGAAAAATCGAAATCGGAACGGTTTGGAACCAGAACGGTTTTAAACCGGAACCGCATGGAACCGGAACCGTTTGGAACCGGAACTGTTTGTAACCGGAACCGTTTGAAACCGAACGGTTCCAGTTCCAAACGGTTCCGGGTTCAAACGGTTCCGGTTCCGCCCGGTTCCGGTTACATTTGGTTCCGGTTCCGATTTGTTATAGAACCGAATCCATGACTATTACCGTGTCCAGGAGGTTTTGCGACAAATTGGCTTCCAGGCATCAAACGGAAAAGTTCCCGAAATAGTGGAGGGAGCAGTAGTCAAGCTTCCTCCTTAGCCGCAGTTAGCAACACGCGCAGTGGGCCAATGATGAATGCTCGCACACAAGCCTTGCTAGCTGCGCGAGCAGAGGAGGAAGCTGCACGATTCATAGCCGTGCAACCAGAAGTCGAGCCTCGAGCCTCAGTCAGCAGACGCTCAGTCAGCAGACGTCCCTCCGTCAGCAGACCCTCAAACGAGCGACAGTGAACGGGGGCATCAGAAACTCCCTCTATCCGAATGCCCCCTATTCGCCCGGTCCCTACTCCCGTTTCACGGGAATCATCTGAGGCAGATGGTGCTGGCGCCTCATCGTCCAGGCCTCGTCTATCTCCGCCGTCCGGTCTCTTCCTACCCGACGAGATTCCTGTGATCCCTGAATTCGATGATAGGAGGATGCCTATTTATGTTGAAGGACAACCGGAGTTCCTGACCATGGAGGAAGCGTACAACTTCATCCCGTTCGACCCCGTGTATCTTTGGAGTGTGAGGTGCACCAACCAACAAACGGACGATGCAGGTAAATTTTATTTAACATCAGATTGATTACTTAATTATTACTTAAGACTTACGATAGGTTCAATTAATGATATCAATTTTTTGACATTGTATTATTAGGCAATTTCGTTAATGGGACTGGAAAACGGAAAGGGGCTAGAGGCACCTGCACTGGGAAGAGACTTGAGCACGCCACCGGGGGAAGGAAAACGCCCATTAGGGCCAATGAGGATGGCGAGGTGATCGAGGCATTTGACACCACGCAAAAATATGTTAGCATGGCCGGGGCGATCGTGCGGGACAAGGTCCCAATGCTTTGGCCAGATTGGGAATCTGTGCCTATCTACGTGAAGATGCAAGTGCATAATGCACTAAGTGTGAGTTAAATCGTATTTTCATTACGTAAATTTTACATTTATTAATTAAGTCCGAATAAATATATAATTTTACCGTTTATATATTCATATTGCAAGTGTGGTTTGACGTGGATGAAGTTCTTATTCACACGTGGGTAGAGCGTCAACTACATATGAGGTGATGTGCTTCGAGTTATTTGAGTATATATCGAGTTAGATTTTTGTTTATCAAGTGTTTTAATATCTCTAACTTTTTTTTCCTGGTGTTAATATAGGTATAAAGAGTGGAAGAACGAGCTTTCTTCCCATTACACTGTATACAAGGAGCTAGGCCGAGGCTCTACCCCTAGCGAATTCCGGTTTAGGGAGTACGAGTGGCTGTGGCTGATAGCCCACTTCGAGCACCCCAAAGCTCAGGTATGCATCCTGAATATATCTTACAAGCCTAATGTATCGTATCACATTGAAATAGTTAGTTACTAATTTTTTTTCATATGTTTATCAAACAAGGCGATTTTGAAGACGAACCGGGCGAATAGATTGAAAAACACCAGGGCCCATCATGCAGGTTCACTCAACTATTTGGGTTGGTCGACTAAGGCGCAGCAACAACAAGAAGTGAACCCGTTGGTGTATATTCATCAGAAGTTCTATCCGCAGTGCCCTGAAGAAGCGGTAAGTCTTTCGCCTCTCCATGTGTTAATAAAACTATTTTTCGATATTAATTTATTTTGTTAGCTAATACGTTATTCATTTTCGCTTTTCAGTTAGGCGAGAGTGGAGGAGGCGACCGCAGAAGTGACCATGAATATAGCTCGGACTAACCATCCTGACTGCTCCGAGGAAAAAGTCACCCAGTATGCCTCTCAGATCGATCCGCTTGATCGCCCTATAACGGCTCAGATCATGGCAAAAGCGTGCGGGACTGGAAAGAATACCTACTACTGTAGGGGAATGGGCTCGGCGGGCGAAGGAGTATTGAAGAACACTTCAGAATACTCTACCGGGTCAAGAAGTTCAGCTTCTAGTCGTAACCTCGCAGTGGAGCTTCAGAGGACGCGGAGGGAGTTGGAGGAGCAAAAGAGGCAGATAGCCGAGCAGCAGGCAATCAGAGATGCCGAGTACCAACACATGGTCCAGTAGCAGACACAGATGTTCACATGGATGCGGACGATGTACGAGGCTCCGACTACCGGACAACCATTCCCCACACCTTCCCCGCACCCTGTGTTCCCTAGTTATCCACCACCACCACCGCACCAGTCACCGCCACAGCAAGACCAGGGTAGCCACCGGAGTTCAAATGACTACATGGATTTCTTCGACCCTGACCCGCAAGTTCCTCGACCCTGACGTGTAGTTGTAGTTAATTTTCGTATCGTTGCTATTTGTACTGTACATTGGAAATTTATGTGTACTGTTGAACTTGTATGATTGTACGGTTTATGTCTTTCAATGCAGGTTCTGGAATTGGGCCCAATCCAGAACCGCGTTTTTTTTTCAAAATTTTTCCAAGCATTGCCGGCGACATGGACCTAAGTCACCGGCAATGTCTTCAAATTCCGGCCACGGCGGCGCTGACATTGCCGGCGACTTGAGTCGCCGGTGATGTCAAGACATTACCGGCGACATGAAACGCCGTCGCCGGCAATGTTATCTCCGGCGGGCTATTTCCGGCGACGTCATTGCCGGCGACTTGTCGCCGGTAATGACAATTCAGACGAAAAAAAAACAAGGCCGGCGACGGAAAGTCGCCGGCAATGTGTCTTAATCCGGTAGTGATACATAGAGTGATGAAGCAGCGGACATCTTCAGGTGCTGCATGTTCAACATCAGTCTCACCAAAATCTAAATGAAATAATGTGTTAGCTATTTTGCTTAGTTTAGACACGTTGCTGCAAATATAATTCAAACGAGACTATAGATCGCACAAAATAATTCAAAGCACACTATCCCAATCCGGCCATTGCTTTCAGTTAACTACTAAGAAATAAGAAATGCAACGCTAATACACCTAATTTTGGAAATATGTTTCTCACCCACCTAAGAATTAACGGGCTATAGTTTCCAAATCACCATAGATCACGATATAGTATCTTCAATTTTAACTAACAACTCTAGATGAACAAAATAGAAAGAAGTCAACTACAAAGTCTATCATATTTCAAAGTAAAAAGATCTCATTGCTCTTGTTCTCGGTCTCTTCTTTCTACCTTCCTCCTCTTTCTCCAGTTTCTCTCTAACACCTCTGCAAGCAATATCTCACACCTAGCTAGTACTCAACCTGAAGCATCAAATTTTTAAAGCTCATATCAATTTTCTATTAACTTATGCAACATTACAGAAATGAAATTGCAATTTTTTAAGAGTAGCATAGTACCAATCAAACCATCCCCATACTAGTATCAAAGCCCGATTGTGTTTCTAGCATCAATGACAAATCAAATATATCTTCTGTGAGCTCTTCGTCCTTGACATGGTTCTTGCCTAAATTCAAAGAAGAACAAACATTTACCAACAAGAAAAAGCAAATGAATTATGTCCATATAACAATGCAAACACCTAATAGATGAATCAAATATTACCATGGCTACTACCAAATAACCAATCCCGCGTGCATAACAAAGCTTGGACTATTTTAGGCAATAATGAGCTCCGATATTTGTCCAATACTCTACCACCAACACTAAAGGCCGACTCGGATGCAACAGTAAATATAGGAATGGCTAACACACCGCATGCCAAGTGAAATAAGACTGGATATCGGAATTGATTAACTTTCCACCATGCACTGATATTTAGCTCCTCCTTCCTCGGTAGCCTGATTTCATTTAGATACTGATTCAACTTGCTTTGAACACTTGTGATTGAACCAGTACTATAATGGCTATCAAAATCCTGCATAATTGGAAAGGAAAGAAAAAACATCACAACTAGGACCACACAACTAGAATAGAGCGAGTGAGAGAAAAAAAGTGTGAGAAATTACCTCAAACAAGTCATCATCTTCAGTCTGAGAACTTTGACCCATTGTAAAATCAGATTGGTTAGTAGCAGGCCCCCACTGTGTTGCATAAGTGTTGAACAAAGAAGACAGTGTATCCTTCATAAGTTGCAATTGTATAGAATCAACACTATAAATCTTCTCGTAAGCCCACTCGACAAATTGCAACAAATATCGCGGATCCAATATAGTTGCAATCCCTAAAATTAAACTATAGTCTGACCAGTACTTTTCAAACTTGGCATTCATCTCGATCCCTATAGTCCTCATAAAATGATCAGTATCATTCATGGCTAACCGTGCTGGATGACAAAGACTTTCGAAAAAAATAAACTTGCTGTAGGATACTTGGTTCCTGAGAACAAGGATGTCACATCATAAAAGTATCCTAGGAATTTAGAGACTTTCTTAATCGTCTCCCACTCGTCATCCGATGGACAACCAAGAAAGTCCTTATCCACTAGCTCCATGTGTCCTAAAGCACGTCGGTAGAATAGAGCACTATCAAGCATCAGATAAGTCGAATTCCATCTCGTAGGCACATCTTTCCTTGAGCCTTTTCTACTACTTCCCAACCCCACTTTTTCAACACAGTAAAAAAATCTATACTTACTTGCCATCGGTATGTTTATGTACTTGATGCAATCACAGATTTTCAAAACCGACGGATCAATCGATTTCAAGCCATCTTGAACTATCAAGTTCAAGATGTGTGCACAACAACGCATGTGGAAAAATTTTCCATTCATCAACAACAAACTTCTAAAGTTCAACTGAGCCATCAATTTAAACACAAAAGAGTCATTGGTTGAAGCATTGTCTAATGTAATTGAAAACAACTTCTTTTCGATTCCCCACTCACTGATAAGAGAACCAACTTTTTCAGCTAAAGCTATCCCATTATGGGGAGGAGGCATATGGAAAAAATTCAAGACCCTCTTCTGCAAATTAAATTTGTGGTCCATAAAATGAGCAGTCAAAGTAAAATAACCATCTGTTGCCGCAGAAGTCCACAAATCTGATGTTAGACAAATTCTACCCTGGACTGAATCTAACATCCTCTGAATACTTGATTTTTCAGCTTCGAATATGTCTAACACATGATTCTTGACAGTATTCCTACACGGAAGCTTAAGACTAGGCAACACATATTTAAATGTATCTCTAATGCCCTCATACTATACAAAGCTGAATGGCAAGTCATGCCATATTATGCCCTTTATCAACATATCAACAAATACGGCATACTCAAATGTAGGGTTTGGGGCTGGTGAGTTAGATACCTTCTTGCATGATTCATGGTGACAATTCATAGTGGATGTCCCCGAGGAACTGCTACACATATTCGCGTCCGCAAATTTAACACTTTGCCCGTGGTATCTTATCAGAGCCTAACTGTAACATTCAGAATGACTCCTAGCATACGGACCTCTTCTTTCTTTGTCTACAGACTGATGTACCCTCTTGTTCACCGAGGTTTGATCCTCCACCCATCGACAAATGATCACTTTCATCATTCATTTTTAATCTACAATGACAAAAAAAAACATGATTAAAGAATAAGCATGTCAAATGTGTAATGTGTAACAAATAGAGAAACAACAGCAGCAAGTATTTGAAAAATTAAAGACCATATACTGTGCAAAATTTCTTTGGTTTCTTATTGTTTTTATTTATTTATTATTTTGAGAGAAGGCCTGGGATTGGTTTAAGCTATAGCAATAAGCTTTCTAAAACAACACAAACAACAGAAAAACAATAAACCAACCTTAACAAAGAAAAAGAATCAAATTAATACATATACAAACCGAAAGTTGGGAAGAGTAGCTGCACATTTGTTATTTGTATTACATATGCAGATTCTTTTCTCTATTTTTATCTATTTGTAACAAGCTACTTGCCTCAACCTTAAAGGTAATATTTCAGCACAACGTACTATGAATCTTCAAAACTAATTTTCTAGCTAGGCTCTTAATCTGTTAACAAAACAAATTGAAATGTAATTTTTCCAGGTTTGCTAACTCATTGGCTTCTATAGCTTATTATTTAACCGAGCTGAAGATGAGAACAGAAACATAACATCGATTTCAAACAGAAATGAAGGAAGGAATAATTACCTAAAATTAACTATGTACTGTAGGTAACTTGGGATCACTACAGACGAGCATCACACATATATATAGACTCAACACAGCTCAGCTAAAATCATGTGCTATTAATAAAATCTACAGGTCATAAATATTAAGAGATGTACATTTCAATTTTTCTACCATTACAAAATGATGCATGTAAAATAATTAGATTCAAGGTGTATTGGAAGAAGAAATAGAAGCTGAATTCCACGACTCTTCTAAGTTAACGTAGTTTATACAACACCATTCTGTGGGGATTACAAAGGAGGCTTGAACTAATCGATCTTCTTCCTCAAACTTGCACAAGAGTTGGAAGTTAACCTTCATTATAACCTTCAATCTAAGGACTTACACATCCTTAATCCAATCTCATCGAACCAACAGGTGCTAAGCTACAACTTTAACACAATGGAACATAGATGTGACAAAAAGTAGATTATTTGTGCTACTTGACTTTAGTTTGTGAATGAAAACATGGTACTATCAAGACTGTCTCATGGTATTGCAAAGACTATTAGTAAAAAGAGATGTAACTAACTTACTATCACAATTACAACCCTCACTATTTCTCAGTTATCTGTAAACAGGGGTGACAAATTAACTCACCTATGAGTGATTACCACCACCTTTGCCTGAAAGATGAGGAACAACAACAGACCCTCCCCGAACTCTATCGAGAGCAAAAGTAATCCTCAATGGCCTACCCATCAAAGCCTGCAAGCAGAGAGCTAACTCAATTAGCAAGACATTGTTTTCAAACAGAAACCTCTTGGTATATCATTTAGCTTCAAAATCTATCCTCACCATTCCATCCATAGCATCTTTCGCAGACATGGCATCATTTTCCTTGGAGAAGCTAACAAATCCAAAGCCTCTAGACCTACCTAAGTCCTTGGCGTAGACTATATTCACTACAATGCAATTGTCCACATTATACAATGAGCAAAAGTAAATGAAATTCAACTCAACATTGTAATGTAAGTTCAGTCAGGCATTTTGTCGAAAATCTAGAATGTATGTGTGGAAAATGAATGATCACCACACCAAATAGTTCGATAAAGTTGGAAACTCTTTACCTTCATTGACCTCCCCGTAGCAAGAGAAAGTGTCCTTCAATGACTTCTCGTCCACCTACCATGACACCCTGTCAGCATTTGAAACACACCCAGATAAAAAACCACATTACAGAAGAAAAAGGTTTGAGTCTTTAAACGTGTGTGAGATTTTAAAGAGACACCTCCAACGAAGAGCTTGTTGTTGTTCGAGGAAGAAGATGGTGGTGAACACAAGTATCGCCGGCTAAAAAGGGAACTAATGGCAGTGCATCGGAAGCAAGAAAAACCAGTGAAGACTCTGAACCTGAACCAGTATAGAACTGGTTACAAACATTGAGCAAGAGAAATCAAAATTAGAGAGAAACCCATCACAAATTCAAGAACTTTATCACACAAATCCCAGAAACAGATCAAGAAAAGAGGAAATCAGAAAGAGATGGAAATCATGGAATACATACAGAGAAAAGGAAAGAGAATGATAATGAGAGAGTGTTGCCGTGTTGGTTTCTCGTCGGTGGTCGAGGGCTCTAGGCGGCGGAATCGAGACAGAGGCAGCAAGGTAAAGGCGGCGACGACATCATGATAAACTTTGGACTTTGGTTTTCTGAGATACTTTGATAGAATTAGGTTTTGTGATTTTATGATTTTGGTTGTGAATTCTTATCAGGCTTAAACGAGTTTAACGGGTTCACCCGAAACCGCCCGTTTTGATAACGGGTTGTTATTGGACCACTCGTTAATAACCCGATTAATTAATGGGTGGGTTTAAACGGGTCATTATCGGGCGATAACGGGCGGGTTAATAAATGACCCACCCGTTTGTCAAGTCTATCTGGGGGTAGTGTATTATGTCAAATTGTGATAGCCCAATTTAACTAAGCCATCAGCCGTGAAATTAGCTTCCCAAAACACGTCTCAAGACAGATCCCAAAAAGCTATACACCATGCCCCTTGATGTCTTTAACAATGGTAGTCACTCTCCAAGGAACATCAATTACACCGTCCAAGGCATCCGGAGTCTCCTTCAATTATGAGTCGGGGCAAGGTTGATCATCTGAAAAGGAATTACACAAATAATGTAGGCTATTCCGGAGCGCAATATCTGCAGCCACAAGAATGTTTGTCCTGCCAAGATTCTTAGCATAGACAATAATAGGGTGACAATCTGAGTTCCGAATAATAAATCCTGCCGCAGCATTTTGGTTCGTAATAGAACCATCAAAATTTATTTTTAAAGCTGAATTAGTGGGAAGAGTCCATTAAATATTATGAGCAGAATTTTTCTGATTTTTATTTAAATAATTGGCGTGACGAAATTGTCTCATGATCGTAGCAGAAGCATACACGACCTCATTTGGAGTAAATGTTTTATTTTGGAAGAAAAGCCTGTTTCTGACTTTCCAAAGATAATAACTAATGGCCAAAGCATTTTCTTAAAGTTCTTGACCATTAGGTTTTGATAATAAGGCTCAAAGCCAATCCAGCAAATTTTGATGAGCAGTATTTGAAGTAGAGAAACCCGCAAGATTCTAAATATTATTAGCAGTAGGACAATCCTTGAAAAGATGATCGATGATTTCAATATTAGAACTACAAATGGGGCATAAAGGGAAAACATTTGACATAAATTGAGAGAGCTTATCTTGACTCTCTGACAAACTAAAAGCCAACTAAAAATTTTCATTTTGTTTGGGATTTTTAACTTCCACATTTTATTAAGAAGATTAGCATACTGATATTCATAAGCCTCATTATTCAAAAGATTCAAAGCTGATTTGATACAGAATTTTCCATTTTCATTTGGTCTCCAAACAAAAGTATCAGGTTGAGGGAAAATGAGGATAGGCACAGCTTTAATAGTATTTAACACATCATTATTATCAAACAAACCAATTAAATGTCGGAGGTTCCAAGAACCTTGGTGGATTAAATCTTAAACCATGCATTAGGTTTAGATTAACATGATTAGCATGAAAAGAGGAGAGAAGCTTGATTAAAGGAAATGGATAGACCCAATTGTGAAGCCACACGTTTATTTGGGATTATCACCAACTACCCACTTCTCCTATATAACATTCTTGCAAACTTGCCCTGCTCTTTGTAAGAGGTTGTTTGCATGAGAAATTTTTTATTTAGAACCTTTATGGTGAGATTTGGTGAGTACCCTTCTTAAAATTCATATTTTTGAATTCTGACAATATTTTGGAAGATCAACCGTTATATATTTATATCTATACAAGTAAATCATTTACGTAAATATTTATTAAATTTTTAAATTGTTAAGGTGTCGAACATGTAACGACCCGAACCCAAATTAGAGTGTTAATCATCATTGTCACGCTAATTAACTATCTAAGCATCACGTGACACGGTTATCGGGATTAGTCATGACTTATATAACAACTTTTTATAAGTTGTGATTTTGGACTCATTTTCTTCACGAAAGTGGTAGAATGTTTTATTAAAAAAATTGTGTATTTTTGTTTTATTTTTTGGAGGTCCGATCAATTAGTTATAAATTTTTTAAGTTTGACAGTTAGAAAATTCTTTTGGAAATCATTTATGTATCAGAAAATCTTGGATCGTCATATCTAATAGTTGTTGATCTGGACCATTGAATCATTTCTATCCTAGGGTATAAATTTAAAAATTTCTACCGGTGGGGGTAGAACCGATTAGGTGTGACCCGGTTAGGATCCGATGGCGTGACCCAGACCTGAACTCAACGCGAATCGGCAAACCAGTCAGATTTTGCTCGTCCGGCCACCGTGGAACGTCGATCCAGTTGAAAAAAAGGGTATCGTCGTCCTCCCCTCCCTCTGCCCTTAGAACCACCATACATCACCATAGGAGAGAGTTTTGAAGCCATGAAGTTCAGACGAAACTCACGGCTTTGATCTCCGGCGACGGCGGCGTCTTGGTAGGTTTTAGGTTGCACCACCTTGGGGGTTTTGAAGCCCTTGCTTCCAGGAGTCATTTGAAACCATCCTTGAGTCACGTCATGGTCGGACGAGGGTGATTTCCTGCGGAAATTTTTGAATTGTCGAGGTAAATTCTAGCTTATTGTGACCAAATTCGACCATGGTGCTTTGATGAATATTTTTGGGCTCAATTTCATCTTTCTAATGGTGTATGAATTGTAGGTATCAGAGCTAGTCAGATTACGGTCGCCGTCGGTGGTGGCGCGTGGGCTTCACACTCCGCCGTGCGCGACGGAGCTCCGGCGACCCGAACACCCTTTTCTTCATAGGAAGTTTCCTAATCCCATTGCTAATCGTACTTTTCGTAGTTTTGTTTTATTCGACAAGCTTAGTGATGTTTTCGGCTATTTTCAGGATTCGAGCTGACTCGACACTTCCATGCCATCGTCCGATGTGTGTCGAGTCGAGGCTCACCTCCCTATCAAGTTTGGAGTCAAGGCTTGACGGATGTATTTGAATTCATGATGTGGCGGAGTAGTGCCATTTAATTATCGAGAATGTAAGATATGAATCGTCTCGGAGCCCTTATCTATTTTACAATTAGAATGTTGTATTAATTAAGTTAGATCTTTGTCTAGCTTAGGAGCTCTAAGTACGTTTATCAAGTTAGTGGATTGACTTATGTTTCAACTAACCAGGTGAGTGGACACTTTGTGTTTTTCACTGTCGTTGCAAGTTTAGATATATACTTATGATTTCATTTACGTTAAATTACTATGATATGTCTTATATTTATGTTTAAGCAGGGAGGCTCTATAATATAATTTTACATTTTCCACACGCTAGGTCTATGTTGTGCATCGATGCATCCACCGGCTGATCCTCGAGTTACACCGAACAAGTCATCACACACACCTGAGCCAGCTACGATTACGTTTATGATGAGTAGATGTTTATGCTTTAGTCATAGCGTCCACTCACTTATGATTTTACGTTTTTACTAGACTCCCCATTCTTTTATTATAAGCTTGTATTGTTTTGGTGAAAGACATAAACATACGTTTTATGATCTCTTTAGAATATTTATTTTCGTCCACTCACTCTAATGGTTTTCCTGTTTTATATGCCTTTTCCATGAGCCCTTCAAATCAAATGCCTAGGTTGTAGTCTTAGTTGAAGTCGCGTGCACACGCAGATCGAGGCATAACAGTATCTGCCGTTAATCGAATTACATTGTTGTATGACCTCAGAGTCTTGAATTTCTTTTTTCTTCCATTTTCAGTCAATTATGAGGTTAACCTTAGGTTAGTATGATTATAGGGGTTTGGTCTCAGTTTAGGTATCTAAATTGGGGTTGGGTCCTCACAGTTGGTATAAGAGCTTTAGGTTATAGGTTCTATAGACAGTACTAGGCTGCTATCCTTTTCGTGTTCAATTACGCACAACATCTCCCGACCGGCTGGCGGATCCCCATCGAATACTCAAGGTGTTGAACGTCGTTGAATATGTGGCAAATATGACTGAGTACCAACTCCAGCCTGTGACTCAGCTTGCCTCTATTACTATGCCTCGTGTGCGCTGATCTCGATCTCTCTTCTTGTGAGTTTAAAGTAAAAGTTTTTCTCAATAAGTTGGTAGTATATCTGAGTTTGCATACGTGTCATCTCTTAATTTTCTATGCTTTTGGCCTTAATACGTTAAAATATGAAAGTATGATACCAAGTTTACAAGTAATACTGTATGTGCCAGATCAACGAACACGTATTGATTAGTAAGATCTAGTTCGTTATGTGAATTGTTGGTGGACTGCCACTTTTCTATAAGTAGAATTTAGTTGTGTATCGATCTCCTTCGTAGAAACTTTTACGACGTTTTCATTGCTTTGAGAAGATTTCTGTTTTGAATTAAATTAGGTGTTTTATATGATGAGTATTCTGACTGAGCAACTGTGGCTCACAGTTAGTATCTGGAACTTGTTACCTTTGAAATGTAATATCCCTGCAGGTTTTGGTTGATTTTATGTTTATGAGGAGGTTATGTCGAAATTTGGGTAAATTGTTTGAGTTATGTCCGGTCGCGTATTATAAGAAGTGTCACAGCGAGTCAGTAAGCAATTAGTGTTTAGCAATTAGATCGACACCTCACAAACCATGATTTAGCATTAAGGTAGTAAATTATTAGCTATGTTGAAGAATCACATGCACAAACTTCTGTCTTTCGCCATGTCTAATTTTTGCAGTCTCCTTAATCACGTTCCATAAAATCTTTGAGTGTTTTGTTTAGCTTTTTTGCCTTCTCTTTCACGTTTAACCTCCCAACTTTATGCTTCATGTTCACTTACCTTATAGGGATTGAAAAGATGTATCATTCTCGTTCAATCCAGTTCCAATCAGTTTTGTTATTGTTAATTCGTTTCACTCGGCCATGATGTGATCGTTCGAGTTTACATTATTTTGTTTTGTCATGTAGTACCCACGAAAATGTACATCTTGAAGATTATTTATTGATTTGATTGATTTCTATTGTATCATTATCGTAGATGTTAAGATCCATTGTCGTTGTTTTCCAACTACATCGAGACCCTAGAATATTTCTGGGAACATCTCCTACAAATTATCTGATGAAATCATTGAGTATAGCTTCAGCTAACTTCATTTCACTTTCTTTGATGTTCACTCCATTCATTAGTTTCAATTTGCTCATTCAGTTTGGTTTCGTAACGTTTCTCGATTTTGTCGGTCGAGAAGGTTGTTCATCTGTCTTAACTGAAATTCTTATTCTCAAATTGTGTCATTTCAATTTCGCGTAAGCTTACGATACAGATGGTGTATTCCTCGATTCAGGATATACGAAATGTAGCAAAGTCACATAGGTAATTATTTTTGATCCACTATCATCGTAGTAGTTGTTCCTAGCATAAGAATAAAATATCGGATATCGAGGATATATCGACCATTAAAAATATGAAAATTTCGATTGAAATATCGAGAAAGTATCGATACAAGTAAAAATTTCAAGAGATATTATGTAGATTTAAAAACAAGAATTCTTTGTCTTCAATCAAATCTTGAAACCAAATACCAAATATATACATTATAGATGATTATAATTTCAAAAATCTTTGATAACACCATTGATTGGGTGTTGGGATTGGTGAGTAAGGCACCAGAGTTTGGATCCCCTGGCTGCTAATGGATTTTTGTTTGGAATTTACTTATGCACATTAAAATTTGGGTTTGGGTCTTAAGAAATTGGGTGGGCTACCTGCAATTTCAGACAGAAACTGGGGATAATATGAGAAACAGTAATATCGGAAGATATAATTTATAATTATATCGGAGTTGTGAAAAAACTGAAATTTCGGCGATATTTTGTTGAAAGTTTTGATTTTACATACCTTATTCTTAGCCTTATTCGTTTCCGAATTTCATCTAATTGGTGGACCTGTCTTTTTCTTATGTCGACATTTCATCTTTCGGTTAACTCGTTTGATGGGTAGCAATTCGATTATTCAAGATGAGGTTGTTATTACTGCTATGTAATATATTAGACTTTTTATACTCTTATGGATTATTCTGGACAATTAAATTTTTGTTGTTGTGGAATCTGTTGGTATTGTATTGGAGAAATGTTCTAGATTTGTAGGTATTGGGTTCGATCATAAACGAATAAGTCTTGCCGAATTTTCGGTAGAATTCTCTTGATTTAGAGTTAACGTTATTACTTCCTCCGTGTTGTGGGAACATATGGGGAATTATGTTTAGAATGCGGCGCTTGATAACTAATTAACAACTAGCGTTATGCAAGATGTGTATTATGGTAAAGTTTTACAAGGTTGTACGCAGATCTTTCGTTGGCCTTATTGAGGTGGAGAGCACTCTAAGTACGATAACGCATGGGCAAGGCTAATGAGATTTCATGTACGTCGTATTTCTCTTGCGGGTATTGGAGACCGATTAATATTTAATAAATAACTTTCTGCAAGATTTGTATTTTGTTGCGTTTGAGTGAGCTATGTTTAGGTAAGTTCTACAAGATTAGGCGCGGATCCTCTTAATGTTCAACGAAGCAAGATATACTTTGAATGAAGTTTAGCATAGCTGGTATTAATGAAATTTTTTAGTATACAATATTTCTCGTGCCTGTACATGAGGCTCAAGGTTTCACGTGGCATCAACGTCTTGAGGAGTTTTATCGACTACTTTCTAAAATTACTCTAAGTTTTGTACTTCTATGACTACCGATACGGTATTTGTATATATAATTGGATCAGATTGATCGAGTTGCTGTGTACTCGATATCTTGTGTAGTCGTTGCAGATCTATGATTGAGAAAATTCAAGCCTATAAGACAAGATATATGATGCATAATATTCACTCTCTTTCAAGTTTATCATGATATGTATTCTTCTTGAAAGTTAACATGGATGATGGAGTTATTTCTTTTAGATTAAGTGTTTAATTTGGGAATGTCCTTTCATTTGTGATTTGACGTTTTTGATTCTCTAGTTATTGCGACATTTTGGATTTACGATCTGATTATGTTTATGGGCTAGTACGGACATCAGTATCATAGTAGATAGTAATGCTGAGGTCTTGTTACGCGGGTGAATAATTTGTTTAGGTAGCAGCAGTTTAGCATTTCTACATTTTCATTCCTAAGCGAATGATATATTTCTTAAGCGTTGAAGAATTATGGAAGTCAATTTGTTGGTAATCAAGGAATATTAGGATATCGATCCTCGTGCAAGGAGTTAAGAAGTTTTTGAACTATTCTTAACATGGTGAGCTATTTCGGTCAAAATTTCGATGTTAAATCCTTAAAACCGATCACACCACATGTTTCATTAGAAGTGAAGAAATAAGGTATACCAGATGTTTATCGGAGAAACTTCAAGCAGTGATTATGACATTATAATCTCAGTGCATAGGATTTTCGTGATGTAAATTTTGAGGACGAAATTTTTCTTGGGGGGGGAGAATGTAACGACGCGAACCCAAATCAGAGTGTTAATCATCATTATCATGCTAATTAACGAGCTAAGCATCTCGCGACGTGGTGAAAGAACCCAACCCTAGATTAACTAGTAATCTAGGATCATGCCCTAATGACAAGACTTAAACTACAGATTTCTGTAAATTTTTTGGGATAGTTTCCTCTACGAAGTGGACTGCCAGAAACATGCAAAAAACTCACACTTCGGATTTCCCACAAACAACATCGTGCACGACCGATGTCCATCTGAATTTCTCAATAAAATGCGGAAAGTAATTTAATTAAAATGCTGGAACAATAATACATGAACTGAAAACTCATAATCCAGCAATGCTAACAATTCACTACCAACACTGAAAAATATTTATAACACTATTGTCCAGAGCAGATTTTAGGAGTAGTGTAAAACATATGAAAATACACTGATAGTGAGCTGAAACCTACAGAAAGATATGATAATCTGGTGGACTCAAAGCCTTTAGGGACGGAAATTCAGCTCAGGAGAAGCACTACAACCTGGGCATAGAAAACCAAAAAGCTCAGGGAAAGGCAGATAAAAACATAAAAACGTAAGCGTGAGTTGACAAAAAGTCAAAATAAGTGTAAAATAATAAAATATTCTATATGTGCCTTTTTGCAAATTTCTGTGAAATCATGCGAGTTCAAAATAATAAACTTAATAAAATATGGAGGTGAGCGCTCAGGGTGTTTGTCCTAACTTGAAGAGTCTCCATGATTGTAAATAAAAGGTGATAGGATCGTCTATGGTGTTTGTCCTAACCCGGTGTGACCCGACTAGTCAGTGATCAGCCGACTAGTCAAAGTATCGATGCTTTAAATAAACCATCACAAAAATACCTCCAAACTCGACTATAATAAAATACAGGAAACTGTAAATCTGCAAAAACATGAACTCGCAGCAACTATGAAAATAAATAAACTTTCACTCATCGTACTACGCCGCCAGGATATTCCTAAAGTCGAAACTTGCTAATCAGCACAATAATAATCCGACACGGCCCGCTAACTCGTAATCCTGAAATCACAATTAAAATTAATATATATTCGTCGATATTCATAATAAATAGCTAAGCTCGTAATCCGGCGAGCAATAATGTCGAGAATCTCACATTCTCGAATAACGTATTTCTGACTAAAAACAAACTTAATCAAATTTTGAATTCAGTTCCTTGCATTCCTTCACTATAAATCCATTTTGGACTCGCAACAAAAATCTCAAATATCGAGCGACTCGAATTTAAATCGATAGTCGGAACGTCTGTTTATAATATCGTGAAATAAATTAATTATTATCCGATTAAACACATGTCGATATTAATCAAGTCCAGATCCAATCAAGAATCTCACCATTGTGTTCGTCGCGAAATTACGAGCGAAATGACATAAAATTTTGCCAAAAATCCAACCTCACCGGAGCTCCGCTGCGCAACGCAGCGCGTGGGGCCACGCACCACTGATGGTGGTGGTTGGAATTCCCATGGGGACCAAATCAAGCAATCTGCATAACAAATGTTCATCTCAACAAGCCCAGCAACATTCATGAAGAACACAACATCAAAATCAAACAGAAAAACCTCCAAATTGCCAAAAAACTAAAAACCCACAAGAAAAATCAGTTCACTCGATCGCTGTTGTCTGACCACGGCAATGTCTGAGACCCATCACAATCGATCCGCCTCTTCCAAGACTTCAAAACCCCTTTGGGTTCGACGTCCAACGCAGTCGTGAGCACCGCCGCCGTCGCCGAGAAAATTAACATGGAAACCGCCACTTTCTCGACCTCCATTCTCCCTCCTCAGGCCGCCAACGTCGGAGATATACCCACCAATCAATAGAGGACAAGAAACCCAACCGTTTTCACCAAAAATCACGGCCGGAGGTGGCCGGAAACCTTCGAGTCGTCGCCTTCGACAGCGATTATGGGTCGGTGAGCTCGGTCAAGGTAGGTCAACCCGCATGCAAAAAATGGAAACTTCTCACTTTCCTAAAATAGAAACTCATATTTATACCCACTATTTTGCGATAAAATGTTTACCAATACTTTCGTGAAATTTTCGCTGACCATAACTTTTTTGTTGTAACTCTGATTTCAACAGTTGACGGGGCCACGAACTTGTATCAACAAACTCTACAACTTTATCCTAAGAAATTTCTTGAAAAAATAATCCATAAAATCTTGACGAAACACCAGCGAAAGTTACCGACGGTAAAAATTAATTACGATCAACCATTAACGTAATTAATTAGAGATCAACCACATAAGTTCCGTTTATCGTATTATGATATTCCGGGTGGTAACAATATACCCCCCTTGAAAAAAATTTGCCCTCAAAATTTACACATAAACGTTCCATCCAGTGACTTCAAGCTCATAAGAACAACCGCAACTAACAGAATGATCCATAAACTTTTTATAAACTAACACTTCATCAATAACCATTCCAAATAAATCTGATACCAGAAGCGACATAAGTCAAATCCAATAATGTGCATACTTAAAAGCTTCTGATATCTATGGCAAAACTATTGGCCAAGTTTACCAACATACTCTAACTTTATCGATCAGACTTACCCAAAATTTCCTGACCAAGGTCCCACCAAGGTGCGGTTCCAACACAGAAGTGGCACACAAATCTCCATCGGAACCCAGCATCGAAAAATGACTGAGATGTCCAACCACGGACACTCACCCATAAAGTGGATATTAAAACCACCAAGATTACAAACAGGGGACCCGACAAACTTGTTTAAAATCACAACCAACATGGGTAATTGACCGATCCGTAACGCACTCAAAATCATATACAGTTCTCAAAATCACTTACGGAAAATAAACTATGGGCTCCAAAAATCAGTATAACGAAAGTATTCTAATAATCTTAACTGAAGAATATAAACTGTGGGCTCCACATCCCGTCCAGATTCCTCATAAATCAACATAACTATAGCATTAATATAAATTACTAATATTTATCTGATTTCATGAAACATATTGATCGCCAAACCATATATCTCCATCATATATAACTCCCAAGAACATACTATCTCAACATACATCTACAATACCATAAAGAGGCTTAAAATAATATATCCACAGTAAGCCTCAAATAAATTCAAATCTATGGGCGAGAATGAGAAAGTCAAATTGACATCGCAATACTACTAATTGGAGATATAAACTCGGCATTCCATTTGAATTTCTGGAATAGTCACCACGATTAACTCAATAATATCCAATATTTCCGCAGTCTGAACAAATATCAATACATAACCTGAACCTCAGTATTTGCTCAATCATTTCCGGAGCTCAAATACTCGAATTGAAAACTAAGCGTCTAACAACCTGTACCTGAATGATTTACTTATATGGCTTGCACAACCACATAGCTACTACTAACATGAGCCAATAGACCCAAAGGAATTAGGTATATGCCACAAATACAACCAGAAATACATATACAAGTAAACTGACAATAACAGTTTATTGAAAATAACATTGGGATGCCAAATTAATGTCAAATTATCATCCCAAAAATGAACAATCAAATTGTTGCACTCTTACACGCTATGTTACCATATATATTATAATTCCTCTGACACTGGATCATCAACTTATAAAAATTAATCAGAAGATCAGGGTACTGTGAAATCCAAGAAACGCGATAGTTCCCGATAACATGCAGTGTTAGAACTCCATATTTTATAAAGCTGGAAGAAGTAAATTAAATCATGGTCGCCAAACATAACCCTGGTTAGAATTCGCACTCATGTGTAAAATTATCATATACTTTTGCGCGTGATAAACACTGAGTTATAATGAGGATGCTCCAAATCACGTCTAGGAGAAATCCAGAAATCATGCAACATACAAATTTCAAATCTTACCCATCTGCTACTAATTTCTTCCTATACCTATAACTCTCGTTAACTCATATCTGACATCGAACTGGAATGATTTAATCTATGTGGCATAACATACACACCATCGGTCCACTGTGAATACAATATCTTTTCCTCTACGAAGTCTTATGATTAATAAATAGAAGAAATTAATACATTTTTAGGCTGGTAGCACGAAGCGAAAAGTATCCTTTCACGAAGGAATGTGTTCACGAAAAAAAAAATAAACACAAACAATATAAGAAACAACAAAAGTGAAAACATTTTAGGTTAACAAAACTGAATATTACTAGAATTCCTCAAAGAATGAATGAGTTTCGAAGAAGGAATATCAAGATTAAATAAATCATCGACCCCTGGTAATGGGCATTTATTCTTTCCCAAAACTTGGGTTCAATTTCCAATAAGCGATGTGTAACCTCGTTGAACCATCCTTCACATTTGTAAATAATATTGGGGCTCTTCACGATGAAATACTGAACGGATAAAATTCTCGTCGATCAATTCCTGATGTTGAGTCTGCCACTCTCACAACTCAGCTGGAGCCAACCGATAAGATACTTGAGTTATAGGATCGGTACTCGATAATAACTCAACAACAAAATCTCTCCTGAACTGTAGGTAAACCTGGTAACTTCTTGGGAAATATATTTGGATACACACTTACTACTTTAATCGAATCATTACAAGAAGTAAGGACACGAATTTTCACAACGTGTGCCAATTATGCGGTACATCTCTCCCACAACAACATCACAACCATCATGGTTGAACCCAAACACAAAATAACACATTTATCTCACTATAGAACAAAATATCAGGCAACGCCGAACTCTAAAACACCTCTTCTCGATAACCGTCTACCAATGCTTGATGATGGTCAAGAACTCCATGCGTAAGATCAAATCAAAATCCACTAGATCCAAAAGTACTAGATCAATAAACAAACTAAATTTTTTGAACATACACTACAATCTCTATAAACTAATCCAACTAGAATCACCTTGTTAGAGGGATAAATTCACTTGCCACAATTTCAAAAAGGATGTGATATGTACGTTGACTATGGACGCCCACCTTACCGATATAAAAGAACATGTCACCCACTGAGTCAAACAAAATATAAACAACATAGTCAAAAACATTCAACATACAAATAATGACCTCTAAAGATGCTCGGGGCTCCCACAAATTCATTCGGTGAAGGCAAGCCTGGCCTTACAATCCTGTCAGTCGTCCTCCTGACCTCGGTCTTGGTATGCTAGTGGTCAGGGTAGGTCTGACTCCAAAAGTAATTCTCTGGTCGCCACCAGAACTTAGAGCTAGAAATGCACCAGAGGTGTCCCTCTATGAATATTTCTTTGCAAAGAGGTCCACTTGACCACAGCGGTAGCATACTGATATCCTCAACGGGCACTGGCCATAGTAATATTTATGGAACATGTTACACAAAAGAGAATCTCTGGGCGTTGGGGAAATAAATCCAGATCCCCCGGAACTCACCTAAAACTCTCGTCTCTGGTTTCGGCTCCTCCCCCATCTCGGAAACAACTCGAACGATGGTCACTAGGAGATGAGGTATGAGATCTCATGCCAGAAGATGATGTGAAACAAATTATGCTATAACCTCTACTCGTTGAATATTTCTGGCGGAGTCCACCTCCCTCAAATCATCAACTAATACCCCGAAAAAATTGAGGTCAAATCTCACATTAAACCATAGCACAGACACATTCATCGAAATCCGTGTATGGCGGGCTCGCCATAATTGAAGAAATTACAGGTCACAAGCCTTTCTCAGACCTCCAGCATTTCTCCCTCACTGTTTCGACAAAATAGAATGCAAATCAGAACGAGCAATAAAAGCAGTTCTGATACACCATAGTTGACAAATTTCCTCGCTGCAGATACACGAACTCTGCATGCTTCCTCTCCCCATCCGCCTTACTGGAAAGTGACACCTCCAAAAATCGTTGATCTTAGCCCACGAGGTAGCAACCTCCTACCTCTCGGTGCTCATTCACTAACGATAGGCATGGTTCTGCATTAGGCCAACAACTAATTTTGTCCTCTGCACAGGTGTCAATTGAGGACACATACGATCGTAAACTCGATAATTCTTGATAAGCTAGTTCTCACACACCACCAGATCGTGAGAACCAAGGAAATGCACAGCACCTACCTTATTAGCCTGATTACCAAGATCGTCATGGTCCTCCTGTGGCGCTGATAAAATGCGTGCGAATAGCTCATGCATTTGCTAGGACAATGACTCTGCCTCATCCTGATCTACGAGTTCACCACTACTAATTAGCCCACAAAACCAGACAAAAAACACCGGCTCAACTAGAAGACTCTGAACACTTAACAATGCACAACACTTGGAGGTGATGGGATCCGTCGGCCAGTCAGGCTACCCCTCCCAGAAGTGTTGTACACTATCAAATGTTCGAACTGACCTAACCAAGGAAATCTACAGAATCTGTGACATAATGCTCCGATACCAACTGAAAGGACCCAACCCTAGATTAACTAATAATCTAGGATCACGCATTAACAACAAGACTTAAACGATAGATTTCTGTAAACTTTTTATATAGTTTCCTCTACGAAGTGGATTACCAGAAACCTGCAAGACAATCACACTTCGGATTTCCCACAAACAACACCGTGGACTACTGATGTCCATACAAATTTCTCAATAAAGTGCAGAAAGTAATTAAATTAAATTGTTGGAACAATAATGCATGAACTGAAAACTCATAATCCAACAATACTAACAATTCATTACCAACACTAAAAAATATTTACAACACTAGTGTCCAGAGTGATGTCTAAGAGTAGTATAAAACATATAAAAATACACTGCTAGTGGGCCGAAACCTACAGAAAGGTATGATAATCCGGTGGATTCAAAGCCTCTGGGGACCAAAATTCAGCTCAGGAAAAGCACTGCAACTTGGGCACGGAAAAACGAAAGGCCCAGGGAAAGGCAGATAAAAACATAAAAACGTTAGCGTGAGTGGATAAAAACTCAAAAATCAGTGTAAAACAATAAAATATTTTATCTGTGCCTTTCCGCTGATTTCTGTGAAATCACGCGAGTTCAAAATAATTAAATGAATAAAATATGGAGGGGAGCGCTCAGGGTGCTTGTTCTAACCCGAAGCGTCTCCATGACTGTAAATAAAAGGTGATGAGATCGTTTAGAGTGTTTGTCCTAACCCAAGGTGATCTCGGTCGGAAGGGTGTTTGTCCTAACTCAGTTTAACCCGAATAGTCAACAATCAGCCGACTAGTCAAAGCATCGATGCTGAAAATAAACCATCACAAACATACCTCCAAACTCGACTGTAATAAAATATAGAAAACTATAAATCTTTATAAACATGAACTCGCAGCAACTGTGAAAATAAATAAACGTCCACTCACCGTACTATGCCGGGATATTCATAAAGTCGAAACCTGCTAATTGGCGCAATAATCATCCGACACGACCCACTAACTCGTAATCCTGAAATCACGATTAAAATTAATATCTGTTCGTTGATATTTATAATGAATAGCTAAGCTCGTAATCCGACGAGCAATAATGTCGAGAATCTCATATTCTCGAATAACGTATTTTCTGACTAAAAATGAACTTAATTGAATTCTGAATCCAGTTCCTTGCATTCCTTCACTGTAAATCAATTTTAGAGTTGCAACAATAATCTCAAACATTGAGCGATTCAAATTTAAATCGATAGTCGGATTGTCCGTTAATAATATCGTAAAATCAATTAATTATTATTCGATTAAACACACGTCTAAATTAATCAAATCCAGATCCATTCAAGAATCTCATAATTGTGTTCGTCACGAAATTACGAGCGGAACGACATAAAATTTTGCCAAAAATCCAACCTCGCATGAGCTCTGTCGTGCACGGCGGGGCGTGGGACCATGCACCACCACTAGTGGCGGCTGAAATTCCTATCGGCACCAAATCAAGTAACCTGCATAAAAAATGTTCATCTCAACAAACCCAACAATATTCATGAAGAATACAACATCAAAATCAAATTGGAAAACCTCCAAATCGCCGGAAAACTAAAAACCCACTGGAATAATCAATTCGCTCCATCGCCGCCAAGAAAATCAACCCGGAAACCGCCACTTTCTCGACCTTGATTCTCCCTCCTCCGGCCACCAATGTCGGAGATGCACCCACCAATCGATAGAGGAGAAGAAACCCAACTATTTCCATTAAAAATCATAGCCGGAGGTGGCTAGAAACTGTCGAGCTGTCGCCGTCACCTTTGGCGGCGATTCTGGGTCGGTGAGCTCAGTCAACGTGGGTCAACCCGATTGCCAAAAATGAAAACTTCTCATTTTCCCAAAATTGAAATCTGTATTTATACCCGCAATTTTGCGATAAAATATTTTCTGATATTTCCGTAAAATTTCCATTGACCATAACTTCTTCATCTTAACTCCGATTTCAACACTTGACGTGGCCACGAACTCGTACCAGCAAACTCTACAACTTTATCCTAAGAAATTTCTTGAAAAACAAAATCGATAAAATCTTAACGAAACGCCAGCAAAAGTTACCGATGGTAAAAATTAATTACCATTGACGATTAACATAATTAATTAGTGACTAACCACATAAGTTCTGATTATCATATAATGATGTTCCGGGTCGTAACACAGTTATTGGGATTAGTCACGACTTAAATATCGACTTTTTATAAGTTGTGATTTTTGGACTCATTTTCTTATGGAAGTGGTAGAGTATTTTATTACAAGTTTGTGCATATTTTTATTTTATTTTATTTTCTACCCGATCAATTAGTTATGAATTTTTGAAGTTAGCGAATTTTAAAATTCTTTTGGAAATCAATTATGGATCAGAAAATCTTGGACCGTCAGATCTAAAAGTTGTTGATCTGGACTGTTGAATCATTGATCCACATGCTAGGTCTATGTTGTGCATCGATGCATCCACTTGACTGATCCCCAAGTGGCACCGGACAGGTCACCGCAAGCACCTGAACTAACTACGATTATGTTTATGATGGGTAGAGAATTTATGCTCTAGTCATAGGATCCACACACTTATGATTTTACGTTTTTACTAGACTCGTCATTCTTTCATTATAAGCTTGTATTATTTTGGTGAAAGGCATAAACATACGTTTTACGATTTCTTAAGAATATTTCTTTTCGTCCACTCACTCTAACGGTTTTCTTGTTTTATATGCCTTTCCCATGGGCCATTCGGTTCAAATTCCTAGGTTGCAGAGTCTCAGGTGAGGTCGGGTGCGCACACAGGTCAATGTATAACAATATCTGTCGTAGGGGCGGGTTGATCCTACGAGCTAGTATTTCAGTTAGCTTAGTTAGTCTTGTAGCTCTGATGTCATAATGTCTTCTTGTACTCTATACTTAGTGTGACCCAATAGTAAATGAATTACATTGTTGTATGACCTCAGAGTCTTGAATTTTTGTTTTCTTTGATTTTAGTTAAGTATGAGGATAACCTTAGGTTAGTATGGCCATTGGGGTTTGATCCCGGTTTAGGTATCTAAATTAGGGTCGGGTTCTCACAGAATAAGATGAAATCAATGAACGTATCAAATTTGTCAAAGTTAAACCGTTCATGTTCATAATTGATCCATCATGATTATGAATTCGTTAACAATTTTTGATTAGGTTGAAACTTTGCAAAAATAATCTCCTTATATATGGCTAAATGTAATGGTTGTTTTGTCAAAATATAATCTAAAATTGACTCTTATTCATCATTGATTAAAAATTCCTCATCAGGTCCCCACCATAGAGGTCCCTAATGGAGAAACTTCCTTGTTTGTTGTTTCTAGCAAGAACTACTATCAGTTCTAAGATAGAGATGAGTTGATCTTCTTGTATGTTTGTGATTTGCTTTCCGGTGATCTCTTTACGATATTGTCTATTCCGCTACTGCTAAGATAAGCACTGGATAAGGAGAGATCGGGTGTGCCGATCTTCAACCCTTTGATGCCTAAGCCATAAGCAAATAGTGAGATAAAAAGAGTAACGGCGTAATAGAGAAAAGAAAGTGTACCATTAATGTGGATTTGGATACCTTAAATGGGTAGTTGGAATTGGTGGCGCCATTAAGGCTTTGATGTGGGATTAAATCGCTTATTACCTTCCTCGGGTGTTCTATGCAGAGTCGTAAACTTAGCACGTGAACGTGATGTTAGCGTTCATTCCTTATGGTCTCGTCATCATTTCGCCTCGCCTCCCGACGGTCTTCACTCTTGTGCCAGAGGTGAGAGTCACTTAGATCGTAGCTGGTGCTTACATATGAGTGTAATACGGGAAAATAGGAAATATATGTACATTTGTATTGTCCTTTCATGTTGTTATTCTCTTCGATACAGACGTGGCAACTTTATTTATGTCCAAGTCGATCATGGTTATCATTCCTAGAGCAGGTTCGAGTTGAATATTGTAGAGCTAGGTCAGTTAAATTATGTTTGGTATTGGTTCATTATACATGTTTGATTCCTTATGGTGCCAGTGCCAAAAATTTGAGGGCTCCTGTGACATTCTTGCCATGTTCTTATGATCAAGGGGCAGTTCCATAAGAACACTTTGGAAAACTTAAGAACATGCATCCATTCTCCATGTTATAGGCACTAGGCATCAAATAGTATGCTAAGGATAGAGGGATTTGAACTTAGGTGGTGAGTGAGGAGCTGAGGAGGCACACTGCCTTGCCACTTCCACTAATCTCAAATGCTTAAATAATGATCGTTTTAAAAGTACAACGATTCCAAACTTATTTTTATACCGAGTATGTTCTAATTTTGTGATTTCTAAATTTATGCAAACAAAAATAATTGTAAATTTAAGAATCTTCTAAAGGAAAAACAAATGCAGTTTGTTATTTTTATTTAGGTGCGGAAATTTGCATCATTTTTCTCTTTTTCATTTTTTTTGTGTATTTTCAATACACTTTTGTTTTAGAAAATTTTTATTTGCACATCCCTATTTGCTAAATAAACATCTCTAGAATTTTCGTTTCTAACTTTCTATCCTAACTTCCACTTATGTCTCTCTTGATTAACTACCCAAAAGAGATCGATGAACAACAACTTCCATTGCCAAGCTTCTTCAGGTTGAAGTCACAATCCTCAGTTCACATAAAGTCTTGTTTGAAATTATGTAGTTTTGGATGAAATCTAATCAAATATACATATATATTTGATCATCTCCGGTATTTCAAGTTGAGATTATCTAAAACTTAGCTATCTAAATTTTTCTTTCAAAGATGTCAAGGAATTGCTGTGTAACTTCACCAAACGAAAAGGCTTGAATGAGTCAATAGAACACAATACTTAGAGAATTTTTTGATATATTGATAAATCCCAAATTGGGTATATATACAAACATACTTATAGTTCTAGAAGGAAACTACTTACACCTAAACAATTATAGAATGCTACTTAATTACAGAATATACACCTTCTAAATATATAAAGAGTGTGACTCACTCCAACACTCCTCCTCAAGTTGGAGTATACAAGTCTCGAATGCCCAACTTCACACTGTTACATTAATATATTCTCTCCGTAACGGTGGGAAGACTATGATATTGACCATTCGTAAAACATGTGTGTAAGGATATCATGTCTTCATACTTGTTAGTGGGTGTCAAGCTCAAACAAATTATTTGGTCAAAGTAATTGTCACTTACAGTTTGCGCATATTTGATTGAGATTCTCCAAATAAAATTAAAGTACATGGTGAATAATATCACACACCAATTTTAAATGACAAGTTGCACAAAGATATGTGTAAATAATGGGTTTAAAAACCAAACTGCTTGTTAGTAAGTATTGTAATTTATGAGTACTCAAACACTGATATCATTGGAGATTTTGATGATCTTACACATTATAGTAGATCCATTGAACTTCTAGTTCATGCATACATCAGATGTAGAGAAACATACTCCCATTTTGGTCAAAAATGTGTTATATAGGTAATATGATACAAGTTCTTCCGCAGCTATCAATAAAACTACCCACCCCTCTTGGGATAATTGTTACAATAGCTTTTATAAGCATCATAGTAATAGATGATCAATAATTATTTGAAGTCTTGAATATTGAAGCCTTAATCTCTTGTTTTTATAACGGTGAACCCAATTCAAGTTTGGCCCATACATAATAGGTTTGACCAATTAACTATTAGTCATTATATATATTAATCATATCTAAATACAAATTTAATGTATTGAGATTCATTGTTTTCTTGCTGACAGTGCCACCACACATACGATTCTTCGAGATTGAAAATATTTCTCTTCCTTAGTACCTTATAAAACTAATGTGACAACTATATCATGTCCTACAGACTTAGTTAAAGGCTTCGGAAGAGCCCACATTAGTCTTTCAAATGGAAGCCTATTTTCCATTAAAGATACTTTATACTCTCCTAGAAAGGAATCTACTAAGTTTCAAGTATATCAGTTTAAATGGATTTCATCTTCAGACCACAAATGACAAAAAATGTGAAATATCTTTGCATTATTTCCAATGAATGCAGCCAAAGGCACATATTGGAAATGTTGGTTGGCTTATCATCAGGTTTGTACTATACAATTATTAAGTCCATTGAGGCATACCATGTCATGAACCAGAAGTTCAAGGACAAAAGCACATTTATGCTTTGACATGACCGTTTAGGTCACCTCGGATCTACCATGATGCGTAGGATCATTACAAATTTCAATGGACATCCATTGTTAACAAAAAATATCATTTTGCCAAGCGACAACAATTGTCAAGCTTGCTCTCAAGGAAAATTGGTCACTAGACCCTCTTATGCAAAAGTTGACACTGATTCCCATCTTTTCTAAAAAGAATACAAGGGGACATTTGTGGTCATGTTCAACCCCTTGCAGATCATGTAAATATTTTATGGTTTTGGTTGATGCATCGACAAGATGGCCAAATGTTTGGCTCTTGTCTAAACGCAACGAGGTTTTTGCCAAACTTCTTGCTCAGATAATTAAGTTACGAGCACAATTCCTAGACTATCCTATTAAGTCCATCAGACTAAACAATGCTTGTGAGTTTATATCTCAGACATTTGATGATTATTGCATGTCTTTGGGAATAGATGTTGAACATTCGGTTCCACATGTTCACACTCAAAATGGTTTGGTTACTTTCATAAAGCGCATTCAGATAATTGCGTGCACTTTGTTTATGAAAACAAAGTTGCTTGTTCATGCATGGAGACATGCAATATTCATGTGGCAACATAAATTCATTTGAGGCCCACAAGCAACCACCAGTATTCCCATTACAACTTGTTACCGAGAGACAGCCCAACATCTCCCATCTTCAATTTTTTGGTTGCGCTACTTATGTACCTATTAAACCGCCAAAACATTCAAAAATGAGCCCTCAACGACGATTGAGAATCTATATCTCCATTATTCTATAGATTGAACCTTTGACGGGTGACAAGTTTTGTACACGGTTTGCAAATTGTCATTTTGATGAGACAATATTCTCACCTTTAGGGGGAGATAAGAAAGTTCTTGAAGAATGTTGTGAATTAACATGGGTAGTACGTATGTTGTCTCATCTTGATCCTCGTATCAAACAAAGTGGGAATGAGGCATAAAAGATTCTGCATCTTCAAAACATTGTTAATACAATGCTTGACGCATTTACTGACACAACAAAAGTGACAAGATCACATATTCCAGCAACTAATACTCCTGCACGAATTGACATCCAAGTTGGACAAAATAATGTGGCGGCAAATGAGTTATCTGTTGCTCGCTTGAAACGCGCCAGATCTATAGGTTCAAAAGATTCAGTTCTAGAAAGAGGAAATCAAAGGCACATATGAATTCAGATGATATCGCTTTTGAAAATACTCTTGGGCAAGACATTAATGTTCGATCTGCAATTCATGATTGTGTGACTACAGAAGAACCAAATGACTTTGGTACCCCTGAAGAGGCCCAAGTACCTGAAAAATAAGGAAATTTCTGTAAATTAAGTGTACACTAATGAATTGTAGGATAGTAAAGATATGATCATAGATAATGTATTTTCATTCACAGTAGCTACTGAAATCATAAAAAGTGATGATACTGAACCTCGCTCAGTCGATGAATGCAGATAGAGATATGATTGGCTCAAATGGAAAAACACAATCCAAGAAGACGTAATGTCTCTAAAAAAGCATAGTGTTTTGGACATGTTGTCTAAACACCACCCAATGTGAAACCGGTTAGATAAAAATGAGTTTTTGTAAGAAAGTGCAATGAGAAAAATTAGGTTGCAAGATACAAAGCGCGACTTGTCGCGCAAGACTTTTCACAAAAGCCTGGTGATATTGCTAAAACAAAGTATTAAATTAAACACTTAACAATAACGCAAAAAATTAAAAACCCTATAGATGTTGTACGTTTAAGCAAGTAGAGATATTTCTAACCGGGGATTGAAGGGTGCATGCAATAATTGTGTAAAGAAAGGGATATAAAAATTGATTTTAGTTTCCTAGATTACTACCTAAAAACGTCACAAATATAGCAAAAAATTTTAAGAACCTAACATGCACTGACTCATAGACAAACAAACACATAAAAGACCCCTAAAATCCTAACCACGTTTTAGACAAAAAAAAAATAATATCCTAATTAATTATGTACAAGTGATCGACTTATCCTATACACCTTGCAATTACACATATATTCTCTTTCAATTACCTACGAAATCTACAAGTTTTAATTCCGGATTACATGTCATGACTTTGAATTAAAGTGCAACTAAGCGTCTAAACACCATATATAATCTCAACTTCATTGATTTAAGGTAAAAAGTGATTGACTAAGCGTTTCATCGTAAGACCTAAACTAAAGCATTAAATACAACACACAAGATGAAATCAAGACTCAAAACACATAAACACATAGAAGATATATTAAACTCAAAAATAGCATAAAATCAAAATAAACATGTATTCTTCACAAACAAAGCAAAACAAATATAAGGAGAGTTACGAAGTAAAGGTTTCATGTTTACACTTTTTAATTTCCGATAAGCCCTGAAAAATCACGAGTGGATGGAGCTTTAGGTGGAAGCTACACACCTTCTAAAGGGGCTAAGCGTATTTAGAAGGAATGTGATGGAAATTTGAGAAGTGGTGGTGGTGTAATTCCGCCTTGCACTTGGAAAGCTTTGTGGTGGAGATTTTGTGGTTGTTTCGGTGGCAAAAGAGCTTAGAATCAGTGATTATCTAATCCTTGGACAAGCTCATGTATTTATAGGTGGGGATGTTGGCCTTCTTCTAGGAGAAATAAGATTCCTTATGTAATCCAGCTGTTTTGACATTTCTTCACTAAAATGGACATTATGGGAGCTACAGACCTCCTAAAATTACGATTTTTGTCTCGTTGGAAAGAAGACTAAGAAATCCATAGGTCAACCATTGTCTAACTCCTCCTGAGCAGTTCTCAATCATCCGTTGAAGCTAGATATTCTGCACAGGCAAAATACTGTTTCCTTATTTTTCTAGATTTCCTTCTCCTCAAGGATTGAGGTATCCTCTCCTTACCATATTTCTTCTCCACCAAGTTTTTGATCTGATTTAATCTTGATATTAGGGTTCTATGATGGTCTTCTTATTAATTTGGCTCATCTTGTTTTGCTCCTTCCTCCAAGAATCTTCCGGAAACTTCTCAATCCTAGTCAACATAGGAAAGGTTTTCCTAGTCAACCAAAGACTTCTAGTTTTCTTCTTTCTTCCTTTAAGATCATTTTTGCCGAATTAATTTCCTCCATAATTAATATATTTTGCGTGCTTTGTAGCTCCTTTACTCCGTCTCTTTTGGTAAAAACCTAAAAACAACAAAATAAGTAAAAACTAATAATACTAAGCAATTAACATATTCAATTGTAGAGAAAAATGTATTAATTAATACGTCTAAAATGCATAGATCAAATTCTCTCACACTTAGACCTTGTTAGTCCCTTAGCAAACATTAAATTAAACTAAGACTCAAAACTTTTCAACATATGACACTTCCAAAAATTCCCATATTTTTCACAAGTATATGTTGGAAACAAAAACACGACTAAGCCATTTACCTAATATATCTCGAATTTCATGGCAATCACAAAGTTTAAGCACAAGAAATTCAAGAGTTAATAAAGACATTCTCATGTATGAACAAATAAGACTTAGATGAAAATAATGGTGATTTAAAAAGCTATGCATGCACTAGTTCAAAATCACCTCACGTGGATGCACTCATCGATCATCTTCACTTATGAAAAAGGGTTTTGACTCAATATATATATATATATATATATATATATAAGAATCAATGATTCATGAAAGGAACTAATTACTTACACAAATGAACCCAAATCATATGCTTACTCATGCAATTAACTCCACAGATCAAAGGTTACTCATCTTAAGGATCATAAAGGACATGAAAGGGTTGTAATGGGGCTAAGGCTAAGGTATTGAAAAATTTGGATTAGTGGTAATTAAGAATGTTCCAAAGATTTAGTCTAAACTCCATTATCTCATCAATTGTACACCTTTCTTCCTCCAACGCCAAATATGTCAAACTTTAAAAGCAAGGGCCGGATGTCAAAATGTTGGGCCTTGACTTCATTCTAACCTTCTTTAGAGCTTTGTGAACATGACAAAAGCCGTATTTCTTCACTATTAGGCCTTCAATTTGTAGTAATCTTCAAATTCACAAGTATGATGGACATTAATCCAAACTTTTAACACTAAGAACACATTGTCAGAGAGCTTAAATTTTTTCTTTTCTTTTTTCTTTTCTTGCTCTCGATTTATCTTTTCTTTTCTCTGTTCTATTCTCAACAATCGATCTCACACTTTTCAATTTATTTGAACAAGTCTATCCCTATACGCACATCCTCTTTCAAAGGTCTATCATCAAAACTGTCATCTCCAATGTGCTAGCTCAAAAATTCTCACCAAGTCTTTGAAATAAGGATATGAATATTCTATACTAGGCTAAATATTTAGGTACATATGGTGATGAAAGAAAGGCTTATGTGGGCTCAAAAAGGCTATCTAATGGGGTCGCAACTCGTGCACACATAATGTACATATGACTATTTGGCAAAGTGGTGGTAAATCCTAAGTGTCCTTAATCATATCTAAAATCAGAGTATGTATTGACTATAAGCTTTGAAAATCAATATGAGCAAGTTCTAGCATTCTCTAGTTCATTAAAAACTGTGGCAAGCAACAATATGAGGCATATAAATAATTTTGAGGCTAAATCTAAAGATGTTGAAAATTTCTTTCAAAATAAAGCATGGATTTTAACTCAAAACTCACATAGGTTCATATGACTCAAACTTATTCTAGCATGCGAATTTTGTACCAATTTTTACTCTCTATATCTACTATATGTTAATGCAATCAAAACATCTCTATCAACAAAATAATTCCATTAATTAGTGATCGAAATGCTATGTATATTATTCGTTTCGGTCCAAAATCATCATAAACCAAATGAAGGCATTCTAAAACTTTATAAAACACTAAAAATCACACAAAAGACTCCTAAAATATTCAAAATAATAAAAGCCACGAAAATTAAGAAAATAATTTTTTTTAGGGCATCATCGTCGAGTTAGACTCTTATCCGCCCAAGTTTTTACGATTTATGACTCAATAAAGTGTAAATCCCTCCCCCACACTTAAATCCTACATTGTCCTCAATGTAAATAAGAATAAGCATAGAAACATAGAATCAAGCATGGAAAGATATGGTTCACAAAATATCTAACAACCTAAAAAGAAAACAAAAGTTACGAAAATTTAAAGACTGAAGGGATAAAGAAAACAAATCTATGTTGACGACTCCTTCATCTTAAAACATAATTGGGTTGCTTCCCAAAAAGTACTTAATCTTTAACATCTTTTCTGCCAAGACATGAGGCTTCATTTATGCTCCAGAAACAACCTCATCTTGAATGTGCATCTCCTCCATTTCTTCTTCCCACTTTTCAGCTTCATATTCTGACCTCCGCGTCTTTAACCTTTAATTCTCAACGATCTCGAACTCACAATTTCGTGATCTTTATATATATGGATGAAACTAGATGTCCAGGGCTTTCCAACCATATAAATAATTCATGTTAAATCCAAACCAGCTGAAAGTTATGGCTTTTCAAAGTTGACTGTTATGTTTTGGACAAAAGCTGCGAATTATGAAAACACTTGGAGCATGTTCCTCTATTGTATCCTTCAAAACCCAACAAACATCCAATACAATGTAAATTCATGAAATATATGATGAATATGATGCAAGATGATGCAATTATGAAATGAATGGATGAATGAATGATTTATATGCAAAGATGCGTAACTATTCTAAATATTCACAAAAATTGAGCAACACTGAGCATGACTAGCAGAATTTCTCTAAAACTAATCACATGTGATAACTAGCTGAAATTTTATGAGCATGAACTAGACACATATATAAATATGTCATAAAATTTTCAGAATTTTCAGAGACATGTAACTACGTCAGATAAATCACACAAAACAGCCTATTACCCAACTCTAATTTTTATTAACATTCTAAACACATAAAAACACACATGACAACGAAAATACTAAGACACAATGTACTAGAAACGTGAATGCACATGATATATAATAATAATGAATGCATATGAATGTATAAAACCACGAGATGTATAGATATATATATATAGAGTAAGTTATTTCACATGTTTGAACACAACTTAGGGTTTGTTGCAGACAATGTCACACTTTAATTCATCATGGATCACACATTTACTTAATTAAAATTTTAGCTAAATGCATCAAACAAGATCAACCTAAATGATAACATGGTATGAATGCATAAGAGAAAAAGGGTTAGAACCTGCAAAAAACACACAAGTCACGTGAACAATATGAATTAAAATGCAATGTGATTATGGCCTTTACCAGTTCAAAATTTCGAGCAAGCTCTTTAGCAAACACGTCCAAGTTGAGTTCACCAAAGATTTAAATAAAGTACATAGCTTGATCTTTAGATCATTCAATGAATATGCAACCCGCGTGATAAAGTATGTTTCTCAATCAATCGGCCTTAGTTCAATCATAACATGACCAGTAGGGATAGAGATAACGCGAGAGGCAGGATTAATTTCAAGAAACACCCCGAGGCTAACAAAGCCGATGCTATTGATGTTTCTCTTTCTTAGATCCAGAAATTTGTCACCAATCATAACCCATCTAGACACCATGTCCGACATTCAGCCAAAATCTCAAGAAAACACACTCCCTCAAGTCCTTTGTAAACTCCGCCCTCAACCTCATGTCCATAACTTCACTTAGGTTATGGTGTGTGGTGATGAAATCCACACATCACGAGGGGTTAAGGAGAAAAACAAGAAAAAGAGGCGTCATCTATTCTAGAAGAGTGAGACTTATTTAACCAAACATCTATACTCAATGTAAATCTAACGTGCCTAACAAATATTAGATATATATATATATATACAAACACCGGATAATATTTACAAAAATTAAAATCTAACCAACACATATTCACGAAAATTATTGGCACAAAATTTATACAAGGCATCAAAAATTCGAAGTAAAATTAGCATGTATATTTACACAAAATTCCTACAAAAATTGGTTAGTAATATTCACAAGTATAAAATATAGACAATGATATTTACATATATACACACAAAAATCACAAACAATTTTCAATCCCCGACAACGGTGCAAAATATTAATATTGCTAAAACTAAGTATTAAATTAAACACTTAATAATAACGCAAATAATTTAAAACCATATAGATGTAGTACGTTTAAGCAAGTATGGATCGTTCTAATCGGGGATTGAAGGGTGCATGCAATAATTATGTAAAAAAAGGGTATAAAAATTGATTTTAATTTCCTAGAGTACTACCTAAAAATGTCACAAACATAGCAAGAAATCCTAGGACCCTAACATGCATTGACTCATAAACAAGCAAACACATAAAAGACTCCTAAAATCCTAACCACATTTTAGACAAAAAAATAAAGTCGTAATTAATTATCTAAAAGTGATCGACTTATCCTATACACATTACAATTACTCATATTTTCATTGAATTACCTACGAAATCTACAAATTTTAATTCCAGATTACATACCATGACTTTGAATTAAAGTGCAACTAAACGTCTAAAGACCATAATCTCGACTTCATTGATTTAATGTAAAAAACGATTGAGTAAGAATTTCATCTTAAGACCTAAACAAAAGCATTAAGCATGACACACAACATGAAATCAAGACTTAAAACTCATAAACACATGGAAGATATATTGAACTCAAAAATAGCATAAAACCAAAATAAACATGTAGTCTTCACAAACAAAGCAAAACAAATATAATGAGAGTTACAGAGTAAATACTTCATGTTTATACTTTTTGATTCCCGGTAAGCCCTGCAAAATCTTAAGTGGAAGCTACACACCTTCTAAATGGACTAAGCATATTTAGAAGGAATGAGATGAAAATTTAAGAGGTGGTGGTGGTGTAATTCAGCATTGCACTTGGAGAGCTTTGTGGTAGAGAGTTTGTGGTTGTTTCGGTGGCAAGAGAGCTTAGAATATATGATTATCTGATCCTTGGTCGAGTTCATGTATTTATAGGTGAGGATGTTGGCCTTCTTTTAGGAAAAATAGGATTCCTTGTGTAACCCGGCTAGTTTGACATTTCTTCACTAAAATGGACATTCTGGGAGTTAAAGACCTCCAAAAATTACGATTTTAGCCTCATTGGAAAGAAGACTCGAAGAAATTTCCATCCATAGGTCAAACGTCATCTAACTCTTCCTGATATATTCCCAGTAATCCATCGAAGCTGGATGTTTCGTACATGCAGAACATTGTTTCCTTATTTTGATAGATTTCCTTCTCCTCAAGGATTGAGGTTTCCTCTCCTTACCATATTTCCTCTCCACCATGTTTTTGATCTGATTTTATCTTGATATTAAATTCTATAATGGTCTTCTAATTAATTTGGCTCATTTTGTTTTGCTCCTTCCTCCAAGAATCTTTCGGAAACTTCTCAATCCTAGACAATATAGAAAAAAATTTCATGGTCAACCAAGGACTTGGACTTCTATTTTTCTTCTTTCTTCCTTCAAGATCATTTTTGCCGAATTAATTTCCTCCATAATTGATATATTTTGCGTGCTTTATAGCTCCTTTACTCCGTCTCTTTTGGTAAAAACCTAAAAACAACAAAATAAGTAAAAACTAATGATACTAAGCAATTAACATAGTCAAATGTAGAGAAAAATGCATTAATTAATATGCATAAAATGCGTAGATCACCTGGGATAGATTATGATCAAACATATTCTCCTATGATGGATGTCATTACATTCGACTATCTAATAAGTTTGGCAGTTTTCGAGAAACTTGATATGCAACTGATGGATGTTGTAACTACATACTTATATCGAGATTTAGATACTGACATCCACATGAAGGTCCTAGAAGTACTGCAATTGCTTGAAACAACCACGGAACCACGTGGCATGTACTCGATTAAATTGAGACGATCCTTGTATGGATTAAAATAATCTGGGCGAATGTGAAATAATCATGTAAGTGCATATTTTATAAAGAAAGAATACGTGAATGATCCAATATGACCGTGTGTGTTCACTAAGAAATCAAATTCTGGTTTTGCCATTCATTTGGCCTGGTTGACCTTTTAGAAGTTAACTAATGACAAATTCATCAAATTTGTTCTGATAATAACTTGGATGACCTTTCAAAAGTTAACCAAAAGCATTGGATTGAGACGGTTGTCAGAGTTATCAAATTTGGCATGCAGTGATCAGGGGGAGCACTCATAAATGTGCTACCTAGAACATATGTGTGTTGCACTTTTTTCTCCTTCGAATAGGGTTATTTTCACTGAGTTTTTTGTTACCTGACAAGGTTTTTAATGAGACAACACTAGGTGCATCCAACATCATCATATTGATGAACATCCAATGTGGAGTGTTATAAATATTATTTCTTATGTGACTATCCATTTATAGGTTAGTGACTTATATGAAATATCACAATAGTCTATGGACTTATTCCTGTAAACCCTACATTTATATAAATGAGGCTTATAAGATGAATAAGACACTTCACTTCCTTCCCTCATAGTTTTTTCTTTGTGTTCTTTACTTTGAGTCTTGCAAAGTTAACGATGAATAACACGTTATCAACAACACTCGTGGATGCAGGAATGCTAGAGACAGTAGGTGAAACTGAAGAATCACACAATCAATTTTTGATTAATACAGCACATCTGATATATCCTAAAAGCTTAATGTAACAATTAAATGATCAAATCATCTCCGATTGGGCTGAGTTTCTGTAAGCCTGATCGTCTAATAATTAATAACCTAAGTATGCTGATAACGCGTTAAAGCTAGGAAGAAGAGAGATAGAGAGATAAAGGAGAAGGAAGTGTATAGTCGTGTACTTGTGTATTATTTATTTCATTGGATCTCTATATATAGATGTAGAGTTTATATGGTAAGTACACAACTATTGAGTATTTACATAAACATCTACATAAATATTATATTTACAACAAAAATAGTGGATTTAGAGTACTAAAGTACTTTCAAATATTTATATTTTGACGAATAAATTGACGAATTTCAACTAATTAGACAACAATGTAACAAAATGACAATTCTATAAATTTTAGGGTAGCAAATTGACATTAAACTGATTATTAGGATAGCAAATTGACAATTGAGCCAAGCAATTATGAAATCTTGCGAGTTGCAACTATACTGCCAATCATATTCGTACTCACTACCTCAATAAGTTTATAAACAATTTTTTAAAACAATTTTTTAAAACAATTTTGTAACATTGGGGGTCTGTTTATTGTTGTTTTACAAAATTAATTTTGTGAAACGGATACAATTATATAATATATAATTAATTTTGCAATAGTAGGCATTTCCTCTAGAAATATATATATATATATATATATATATTTAAGGGCACGCGTGAGACGTCATTTTTATATAATTAATTATTATATAATATATAATTAATTTTGTTTATTATTAATTTTGCAATAGTAGGCATTTCCTCTAGAAATATATATATATATATATTTAAGGGCACGCGTGAGACGTCATTTTTATATAATTTCAACAATCAATCTATTTGTGATGTATTCTTTGATTATATTTAACGATGTGTTTGATTTTGTATAATTAAATTATCCTATTTAAAATTGAAAAATTATTTTATAACACCCAAGATTGTCACGCATATCTTTTTACTTCATTTTTTGTATTTGAAATACGATGAATTGTTTCGTACCAAACAAATAGAGAATTTTGCAACGAAAAAGGATTTTGTGATGATATAAAGAGAGCCAAAACCCTTGGTCTGCTCTCTCTCTCTCTCTCTCTCTCTCTCTCTCTCCTCCCAAAGCAACAACTGCTCTCGCGCCTCTTGGAAGATCCAGCAAAACCCTAGACCCCCTCATCAGGAGGTGAGAGAACCACCACCAAACCTCTCCTCTTCTATCACCTCGCTACTTTCGATCCACCAACTCTTGCAGGTAAAACACACACTCTCTCTCCTCTTTGTACTCTTAACTCTCACATTACAGCTATTCAATTTTTATCTCAATTTACTGGTACCCTCAGATCTCGCTTTGTTTCGCTGAAATCTGATATCACTATGTTTGGTTGGTATTCAAATCTGCGCTTGAAAACATGTTTCGGATTTTTGTCTATGGACTTGAGCTGTTTCAGCTATATAAATTGGTTAATCAGAGAAAAAATTTCTGTCTTTCATATTGAAATTGTTTAAATTATGTATGAGAAGCTCACGAGATTTTGGAGTAGTTTCGGAATTGAGTTTTCTTCTTTTCTGCGAATTTGTGTGTTCACTGCGTCTAATTGTTTTGGTTTGGTTTGTGGAGGTCAAACAGAAATGGCTGCGCCCGCACAGCAAGTGGCTCCAACTGCCGATGTGGTATGTGTTGACGTTATCAAGAGTTGTAATGTTGCTCATTGCTTGTATATGTATGCTTGAGATTGCTAACTGAGTTTAAATGAAATGCGTGGCTCAATTCAGGTGGGGAATGCATTTGTTCTTCAGTACTATCATATCTTGGAGCAGTCGCCTGAGCATGTGTACCGGTTTTACCAAGATAACAGTAAATTCGGTCGCCCTATATTTAAAAATTGTGGGGATATGGAGACAGTAACGACCATGGAGGTGAGCTTCTTTCATGGCATTTACATCCTAGGTCTTCCCCTTCCTTCATCTGGCTTATGTTCTTCATGTAGTTATATTCTATCATTTTATTCACAGTACATGTTTAAGAATTATCTCAATGCTATTGAAGTTTCCTGCCTGGAGCCCTGGAGCTTGATATTGTTCGACTTGTATCGTTGAATGTGTTGACTGCGTTGTTTTACTATGAAAAACTATAGAAATCATTTCTGAAAGCTCAGAGATATAGAATAATGTCTTTTCCTCTCTCTCTGTATACACGCATGAGAATCTATGGTTTTATCTTGGTATTTTTTTTGCTCCTCTAGTATTTTGGATGCTGAAGATTGAAGATTTGATATTTTCTATAGTTACTCTTGTATCAGGTCAAACAATATGAATAATCATGTACAACCAATGGAAAATCATATAAAATTCTGACAATATGGTTTTGTATTGGGCAGTTAATCAACAAGAAGATCGTTGAGACCGGAAAACTCAGTGCAAGTCTTATAACTGTGGATGCTCAAGAATCATTCAATAAGGGAGTATTTGTCCTGGTTACTGGGTTTTTCCTTGGACATGACCTTTCAAAGACGAAATTTACCCAAAGCTTTTTCTTGGCACCACAAGACAAAGGCGGCTTCTATGTCTTGAATGATGTTCTTAGGTATGTTGGTGATCCCATTGTCGAAAACAAGGACCAGGGCAATCTTGCTACTTCTGAAGCTGCCCTTACTACAGAGCATGGTATGTATTCTGATGGTTCTTAGGTAAAGGGCTCAGAGACTGTTTGCTCCTATTGATGTTTAAAGGAATCGTCTTGCAGATCCTTCTGCTTTGCAGGACAATCATGTGTCTGATCCTGTAAGTGCTGTTTCTGAAGGCAAAGTTGAGGAGGAAGTATGCAATGCCTCTGAGAGTGGAGAAGTTCAAATTGAAGAAGAGGATACGCCAGTACCTGAGGGTGTCAATGAAATTCAAATTGAGTCAGAGGTGCTGACCGAGTTGGAAAAAACGGTGGTGGAACCTGAACAACCTGCATCTGTGGTGTCCAATGCTGGACAGTCCGCACCAGTGGTGGCTGAATCTGGACATTCTGTACCAGTGGTGGCAGAAACTGTGCATTCAGCACCAGTTGTGTCCGGATCCATTCCTAAAACTGAAGAAGGACCCAAGAAATCATATGCCTCAATTGTAAGCCATCCCTCAGTATCTGATACGATTTTGTTTCAAGTTGTGGCCAATTTAGTAGTAAAATTTGAGGAAGAACAACTCTTTATCTTTTCCTGTTCTTGTCCATATACTGGGTTCTTATGTAAACCACTTGCTACAGGTTAAGGTTATGAAGGAGAGTGCTCAGCCATTTTCTGCTCCTGTACATGCTTCTGTGAGAACTGTCGTGAAACCCCAAGAACATGGGGTGATTGCAGCTCCAACATCTGCCACTGTTTCTGAAACAGTAGTTACAGGCACAAATCCTAAAGAAGATGGGAATCAACTAGAGTCGGAAGGTGTGCATTCCATTGATGATCTTTAGCTCCTATGTCAATTTTTTTGTTCGTTGTCTTGTTATGCTTGGTAATAACTCATGCTATTATCGCTTTGTCTGGTAAACAGCTGAAGGGCACTCTATCTACATCAAAGGTCTCCCATTAAATGTCACACCTGCTTTAATAGAGGCTGAGTTCAAAAATTTTGGACCCATTAAGACTGGTGGTATCCAAGTTAGAGCCCAGAAGGTTTGTTCTCTATGAATTTCCAGTATCTGTTGGTCAGTGTAATCTTTGTATGACTAACTATTTATTATCCCTTCACCTGAACACAACAGGGCTTTGGTTTTGGATTTGTGGAATATGAGGTTGCCAGTGCTGTACAAAGTGCGCTAAAGGTAATCTACTATTTGATTTGCAGAATTGTTTTTTTTATGCTCTGTTGGCTTGGTGTATTTGGAAAAATTATAACGATAAATAAATGCTGGTGAAATTTTAGTCTTTTAGTGCTGATGTTAATATGCTGTTGACATTTCAGTGCTTTAGCCTTTGCATCGATTCCTTTATTTTCTTGTGCTGATGTAAATTATATTCAAGTGCGGATGTGAATTATTTCCGCTTGTGTTATAGGCTTCACCCATCATGATTAATGGACGCCAAGTTGTTGTTGAGGAGAAGAGATCTACAAGTCGAGGTAAGTAAGGTTTGAGGTGAACATTTTCTGTCGCTGCTGAGGTCAAATTTACATGGCTTGGTAATGTGAACAGTGCGATGGGTCAAGTCTCTCATGTTAATGTCTTTTAAACTCTGTATTTGACATGTTACTGTTGGATTCGGGAAAAGAAAAAGGTTCCATTAGTCATTTTACATGTCGGTTCACTTTATATATGTGGTTCATGATGATGAGAGGTAGCTTGTTAATGTATTGGCTTGGGTACTAATTATCGCATTAGTACAGTATTATTGGTTGCAGTGAACTTAATTCCCATGTATTATTATTGTTATATACAGGGAATAGGGGTCGGTTTTCATCTGCAAGGGGAGGCGGATACAGAAATGAAGGCCCTAATGGATTCAGGAATGATGGACCTAATGGTGGACTCAGGAATGATGGACCTAATGGTGGTGGATACAGAAATGATGGACCTAATGGATACCGAAATGATGGACCCAGAGGACGCGGAGGCTATGGAAGTGGTAGAGGTTATGGTCGAGGTGATTTCAATTCGAAGTCTGAATTTGGAGGCCGGAATACTGGTAGGGGAGGGTCATCAGGCCGTGGAGGTGAAGGATATCAGAGGTCTGAGAATGGTGGCCGTGGTAATCACACTGGTGGGCCGGCTGTTAATGCGGCAGCCAAAACTGCAGCTCCTCGGGTGTCTGCTTCTGCTTAGATCCGGGTTTTGAAATCTGTTGGTTAGTGGATACAAAATGATTTTTTCTTTTCTTTTCGGGAGTGTCGGCGGTTAAGTTGTTCAATAGCATGTTGAGAATGGCTGTTTCAGATGTTTTCGGGGATGTGAACCACCAAGTAAAAATCATAGGATTTTCTTTGACTAATTTTTCGTTGCGTCTTTCTGCTTTTGGGTTTGATAGTGGCCTAGATTTCTGCAAGTACACGTTTCGATATGTGCTTGTGGGTTTCTATTCTCTTTATTTGGGAAGCGTCAGTTTAGGTTGGTTAGCAGTTTGCCTTTGGGTAGCTGTGCTCTTCATGTTGTAGGCTTCTCTTATTATATTCAAGTCCGAGGATGGTATTCTCTTGTCACAAATTTTTAAACCTCAAGTATTAGTAGAGAATCTGAATTCTCGGAATGAAATCATCGACAGGTTCTGGATTTAATTTTATTCGCATTGGTTAAATTCTAGGGAAAAGAGATGTCAATAGGGGGTTCAGAGTAGGTGTGAAAATGTACGTATACGATAAGCTTATGTGACCATGTGAGCTGATCACCTTCTTGACATCGTCATCTCAAATACTTGCTAGAAAGGCACGCAGTTGAGGGAGATCCTGATCGGAAAATGCTTTTGCATACGAACCTAGCGGGATCGATTTCTCCCCGATCTTGCATTGGATTGGAGCAGGTGGGTACGAGAAGAAGGTGAGGGAGATGAATCGGTTTGGGTTTTGGACATGTTCACTTTCAATCTTCAGGAACCAAGTTCTAGTCCATTTGGGTTTAGTGATCATTTCTAAGAGCATTTGCAGTGGTTGGAATTTTGTGGGGAAATCGGAGGAATTCCTTGTGGGTCCTGCCGGTGAGAGGAATTTCTCTTGGAAAAAATGATGTAGCGGAGCAAATAGGGGAGGAGGACCCATCATTGACGTAGAGGAAATCCTCTCAGCTGATCGGAAATGGGAAGCCGAAGAGGAAGTGTTTCCTAGAGGAGTTGATTTTTTTTTTAATTTCTAGCACGTGTATTACACGTGCCGTAAAATAGTTTTTTTTTTAAGTGACGGGCTGTCTGCCAACGCCTTTCCAACGTCTCTATCCATCTGGGCCGTCCATTTTGAATCGAAAATTTAATCCGATGGCCCAGATTCAAATAGAACGGCTACTTTTAGATAATAACAGGCTGATATCAATTTTTGCTTAAAAAACCCTACAAAATTGTAAAAAATTCCAAAAAAAAATTCAAATAACCGTCATACTATTTTTCTATAAATACTATCTTAAGTTTCCTAAATACCTCACATCAATTTGTGCACAACAAATTTATCATCCTTCTCCCTTTGTTCTCTCTCTCTTTTTTCAATCATTTTAGTTTTTACAAAAGTTGTCTACTAATTGGCTTCTTTCAGAAGATGTACAATTGTGCATATCTTATTATCGTCAAAGCGTGTGCCCTATCTCCGACAACAAACAAAAGGTTGACAAATTGTGGAAAAAAAATTATGCCGATTACCAAGAAAAGTGGGAGATGGCTCATGGTGAATCGAGTGTGGAGGGTAGGACCCAAAATGCACTTACTTCCCTTTTTGCTAAGTTGAAGCCAAACTTGACACAAGGAAAAACTTCGTTTGCATACGCAAAAAGGAATCCGGAATCTGACAAAAATTTGCAAGATGAGGTAAGGATTTAATTATGTTGGTCATCTCCATTTTATTTGATTTTATAAAATAAAAAATGTCAAGTCCATTTTATTTAATATTATTGTGACATATCAATTCGTTATTTTTTTTTGTAGTTAAGGAAAATTTAAACACTTTATGTGACAAAAAAGAAGAAAGAGTTTACGAACTTTGAGTGTTGGGAAGCGGTCAAGAATCATCCTTCTTTTAGACCCATTGAAAGTAGTTTTCCACCTTCTTACCATTCCAACTTCGAAGCTACTTCTCCTGTTAGTGAAGTGCCTCATACAGTCAACTTGGATGAGGATGAAGTGATTCCAACACCACAAAGCAACCTTGAAGGTACCTCGAGTCCGGCTAGATCTCAAGGAGTGAAGGCGGACAAGGAAGCAAAAGAAGGGGAAAAAAGGTCATGGAACCTACAAATGAGATACGAGATTTGACTTTGAAAATCATTGTGACTAATAAAAAAAATTCGCCGATTGGCAAAAGGCAAGTGATGAAGAGCAACAAATCCTTGATGAGAAAAACTATAAATTGAGGGTTTTAGAGAAAGAAACAAAGATCATGTCAATGAATTTAGAGGCTATGAGCCCAATGTCAAAGAGGTAATTCACAAAGAGGAAAACGGAAATCCTTAAGCAAGTAGATGACAATGAAGAAGGAGATGGCGATGCAAGCTTTATAAATTGTTATCGTCCTCGCCCAGTTGATTTTAGTGATTAGTTTAGTTTTTTTTAATAATAATCTATGCTCGGCATGTCATTATGTACTAAATTGTTTTCAAGAAATAAAAACGCACATTATTTATTTAGATACATTTCAAAAATATTACATTAAAACATAATAAATTACACTCAAACAACATAAAATGCAAACACACAAAATTAAAACACATTATTTAGAGTTGTTCACCGATTTCAAGAAATCAACTGTGCTTCACTAGGTCCTTTTGAAGCTCTCCATGGAAATAAACTGATTGGAGATCAACGAGACTGTCGCTAAACCGTTGTAGATTTTGATCTCTTCCAACTTGCTAAAAAAGAATTCGGTTACCATATTGATCCACCGGCCCATCATAAACTGTAAAAGCACTAGTTGAATTTTGTAGATCTTCTTCTTCGTTCTCCTCAAAATCGTCATCCACAAATTCTTCCTCAACAATCATATTATGCATTATGATGCAAGCCAACATGATCATTTTCAATGTCGATGTGTGATGACACATAGCTGAATGACGAATAATTACCCAACGAGATTGCAAGATGCCAAAACACCTCTTCACATCTTTGCCAGATGCCTCTTGTTTCTTTGCGAACAGCTTCTGTTGTAGATTCTGGGGATTGAAAATTGTTTTAACAAATGGGGAGTACCTCAGATATATTCCATCAACTAGATAATAAGTGTTGTGGTACGTCATACCGTTGACTTTATAAGTCGATTGTGGGCTTCTTCCGGCAAGGAGTGCATTGAAGATATCTGAGTGATTAAGCACATAATATCATTTTGTGCTCCAGGAACCCCGAAGAAGTTGTGCCATATCCATTTGTCATATGACGCTACCTCTTTTAAGATTATAGTGGGATGAGCCTTCCGCCCTGAGTATGATCTTTGCTAAGCTGTTGGGTAGTTCTTCCATTCCCAGTGCATGAATTCGATGCTTTTGATCATACCAAGAAATTCCTGTTTCCTTGCTTGCTCTTCTTAGAAGTCGAGTGATGCCTACTGCATCTGGAGCGCGGAGGTAACGGTCTTTATAAAGTAAGTATAATTGTGTGCACCATTTCTTCATGCATTCTAATGTTGTTGATTCCCTCATCCTTGTGATTTCAGTACACTGATCTGCAGCTGCGCCGTACACCAACATTCATAGAGCACCGATCATATTTTGTTGGGGAAGAAGTCCTTGCAATCCAGTGGCATATGCTCTTTGATGTCAAAATGGGTCGTGGTTGCAGAGTTTTGTCATGATCCAGTCGAACAAGTTCGTGCTCATTTGGAACCTCCGGCGAATATCTTGCTCGTTGAAAACAGGGCATTCGATGAAGTAATCTTCCATCAGATTTTGCCCCCTTGCTTCTCTCTGTCTTGGTTTGTTTGGATGGCGGCGGCGATGTGACTCATCATCAAACGCTACAGCTACCATGACAGCATCAGTGACGAATGAATTAGCAATTGTGGCAGCTTATTGACATTGTTATCGCCTCCTCCTGGAAGAGTCATCAGAATTGACAGGATTCATCTTACTGATGAGGAAATGTGAAGAAGTGTTTGAAGAAATGTGTTTACGGGTACAATATCAAGTGACTCGTAGATGATGTGAGTATATAAGGAGCCATAAATGATACTTTTATAGCAAATTTCATGTAATCTGATGTTTGAAGATTAATACACGTGTCACTCATTGGTCGGAAATCTTACTGAAAATCTTCATCAATAATTTAGACGACAACAACATGTGGATGTGATACGTGTTACATCATGACTGGTCGAAAATCTTACCGAAAATTTTCATCAATAATTTAGACGATAACGATATGTGGAAGTGACACGTGTCACATAATGACTACTCGAAAATCTTATTGAAAATTTGGATAAATAATTAAGACGATAATGACACATGTTGTCTTGTTATTGGATGAAAATATTACCAAAAAATAAAATTAATTTTTTATAATTAATGAATAGTAATAGAAATTCTTATTTTTTTGCACCCGTGCAAGAAAAACATGAATAGAACCTCACATTCGATGAATAGTTATTGCACTTTCTCAAATATGAATTCTTAGGCCAATAAAAATTTCAAAACAGGTGCGGATGTTCTAATAGGAACTTGGAAACTACATTTGTATCACTTTACAAAGAATCCCGATTTGTTCTGGTTTCGGACATGGATGTCCTTTTGATCGATCTTCTCTATAAAAGGACCATGGCCTTTCATTCACAAATCACACTTCTCTCAGAAATCACAACACAAAACACCCGATCCCATATGGCCAAGATTGTTCACTCACTCTTATTTCTCATCACCTTTTCAGCGTCCACAGCCCTAGCACAACAACAACCACGCTCAACTCACCAGTTCCCCAACCACAATAGCTTTGCAGCATGCAATGATCTCCCAGTCCTAAACGCCACAATCTACTGGAGCTACTTCCCATCAAACGGTACAGTTGACGTTGCATACAGAGCATCCCTAGTCAGCGAAGCCAGAGATGGGTGGCGTGGGCAATGAACCCTACTTCCGAGTTCCGACCGCATGGTGGGTTCGCAAGCCTTCATTGCTTTTCGAAGAACAGATGGAAGCATGGCTGCCTATTCATCGCCGATAGGGGGTTTCATGACTGGCCTGCAACCTGGGAACCTCACCTTTCCAGTGCACAACTTGTCCGCCGTGTACCAGAACCATTGGTCTCCCTACCAATGCTACCACCGTGGGTCACGTTTGGCAAGAAGGTCCTTTGGTTGATGACGCACCAAGAATGCATGCACTTGCAGGCCCTAACATTAACATGCAGTCGTATGGCACATTGGATTTTGTTTCAGGAAAAATTGAAGCAACCGGTACACAACAATCTCCATTCTCCGAGCTGAAGATATCTCATGGATTCACAAACGCCATCTCTTGGGGTTTCCTTTTGCCAACAGGTGCCATCGTGGCTAGAAACTTTTAAGGACATGCACCATGGTGGTTTTATGTCCACATTTCCAATCAAATGTTGGGTGCCGTCGGTGGTGTAGCTGACGGGGAAGATGGTCGGTAACAACATGCAAGAAGGTCACAGGTGCATTGGAATCTCACTCATGACTATCCTCGCTCATTTGAGACAAATGTCAGAATCAGCTTCTACTTTCATTTGTTTCCGCATAAGGAACGTCCTTAGAGCAATTCCTCGACTCCTCGTTTGTCCACAGCTAAGTCAACACCCACAAGTTATTCCAGAAAAGTAAAATTATTCTCGTTCCTTCTTCTGAGTGGACATTTAATGCTGGTAAAGAAGAGGAAATGATAAAAATAAAAAAATTAAATAAAAAATACACCGGACGCGTTTACCTAAGTAATACGGTTTCATATCTTGCTTAAAATGAGCAATTGTCTAATTGATTTTGAACTCGGTTTACAAGCAGTAAGCAGATGAAAATGCATTGGCAAACGACTTGTAGCAATGCATACATCACTGTTTGGGAATAATACGCATTTTATCACAACCTGCAAGTTATACGCCCTAGCAGACATAAAATTTTCTTTAACAAGCAAATACGCATTTTACAATCGATGCCTTTAGTGGTTATGTTTGGGAATAATAGTATGCAGAGTTTACAATTCTTCAGGGTCCAAGAAACAGTACAAGGTAAGTTTAGTGATAAATATAACCAATTTGAATAATTTGGCAGCACATGTAAGCTCAAGTGTGTTCACTAATAAAAGGAGTACCTAAGATTGACATAGAAAACAAGTATGCTACACTTAGATTGATGCCGACTTCTCTATATACCTAATAAGACATTTTGGATGTACAAGGCGCAACAACACTGAATGAGTTATAATAGCTTAGCACCCCTTGTTCATTCAAAGCCCGAAGTTGCAGCCTTGAACAAACTCTAAACCATAATCAACATGTTTTTCCCAGATTGGCTTGAACTGGTTCATGGCAATATCAAGCCAAGGCTTCATATTCCCATTGAAGTGAACCACTGCAGCATTGCAGATCTCATCCATACTGATGCTTGGATTGTAGCCAAGTCCCAGAACATGCCATGACTTGTCCAGTGGCTTTGTTGTTGAGTAAAATGTGATCAAACCTGGGGGCAAAGTCCCCAATTTCCACAAGGTACGATTCTCATTCTGCAAGGGATTTAACATCCATAGTTAGTGCTACTCAATCCAGCAATGTCAATGAAAGATTAAAGCAAATAGAACAAAACTGATTCAAAGATATCATGGAACAGAAAGATGTTTAGCAATGATATATAACATCTATGAAGCATATTGTAACTTTATCTGCTGTTTCCATTGGATTCAGTGACACATTAGTTATCAGTTCTAAAGAAAACCAAACAACCACATACTTTTAAAGCAACAAAACACAACAAATGCCCCACAATATATTAGCAGAAAATGACCATGATATTACATATATACATTGAAATGAAGATGCAATTGCACTAAACAGAAGAGAGAGAAATAGAGCATCCCTTACCAGATTCTGCCAGTAATGATAATCAGCTGTGCAGTTCACCCTTCTCCAAGCATCCAAATCAAAGAAGTTCATTCCATACGCCCATGCACACGCATTTGGATTAAACTTCTCCTTAATCAAAGGGTGCGAGAAATTCATGTACTGGGCATAACGATGGAAGGACCCGAAACATGTTTCAACCGCCCCATTCACCTTCCCATCCATATCAATTTCCCACAACCCAGTTAAATCCTTTTGCACCACAATATCATCATCCAGAAATAGAATCCTATTCAACGTTGGGTACATTTCTGGCAAATAAAACCTCAAGTGGTTCAATATGGACAAATACTTGGGGTTCCTAAACTTCATGTTAGTTGTGTCTTTAGTTGCATTCTCAAGCTTATTCTCAAAGTAAAACTGTTGCAACTTGGCATTCTCTAGTTGCTTAAGCACCGGCACATACGAAGAATTCAAGAACTTGTAATCTTCCACAGCCTTCACTTCAACTCTTGCCCCATTGTACTCCTTCAGCTTGAACATAACCTGCATTGCTCCAAGATTCATCTTATCAGTCACCACATGGAACACATGCTTCCACGGCTCCTTGGCGTTCTTCACAGCCGAATTCACCACCACAGACGCAGCTATCACGTTATCCGAAAATATAGCATAATGGTAAAGCCTGGGGTCATCCAACTCTGGCGGCCTCGGCTTCCCTTCATCTGTATACTTCTCGGGGTGCGCCATCCGCTCCTCCATCAACCGCATTGCAACACAGTGCAGGCTCTTCGGGATCGACTTGGCAGCAATCAAGCTTGAGAAGGCCCCTTGCTTCTTGGCCTTGGTCAGCTGCTCGTTCACTAGGAAAATGGTGTCCTTGTGCTTCTGAATCTTGAGCTGATTATCGAAACTCTCTTTGGCTTCGGTAATCACTTGCCTTGTGCCTTCGATCCGCTCCTTCACTTCCTTCTCGAACATCCGCAGCACCGATTCGTCAATCGAGACCGCGTCGGACTCGAATAGAGCACGATAAGAAGGCTTGTTCATAAGATCCGAGTAGTTTCTAGAGATATCAGCGAAGATCCGAACCAGCTTCACGTTCTCGAGCTTGAGCTTCCGCGCGTAGCTAGCGTAAGCAAGCGCCAGGGCTCGGTGATCCTCCGCCTGCTTCCGGATCTGGTCCAGCCGAGGCTTTAGCAGGTCGGATTTTAGAGCCAACACGGACCTTCTCGTCGATCCCAATCCAAACGACGCCGAATCGAAAACCTAACCCCAAATCAACAACAAACACAATCAGCATTCCGGTCCGGCCGCCAAAACCGGTAACGAAATCAGATCAGGAAATGCAATTCGGAGAAACTGAAACCACTATTATATAATCTGAAACTTGAATGTGGAGTACAAAAATCTTACCAAGGTGTCGAGATCAGAGGAGTCGGTTGTGGAAGTGGCGAGGAACGAGAGTGAGAAGAAGAAGTAGACGACAACAGAGGCTGTGGCGGCGAGCACCAACACTCGGAGAGGCGAGCTTCGCATGGCTCTGCCTCTGACGGTGGCGCCGGAGAGTCGTAGGTTGGGCAGTTACGGTGGTGGGGTGGGGGTGGAGACTCTCTCGCACACACTCACTCAGACTCGGGACTCGTACTGAAACCAACACCATCTATATCATCTATATCTGTTTGTTTTAATTAATTAATTCAAATGATATTTATCTTAATTAATTAAGCAAAAAGTGTTTATGGTTAAATTTTCAAAAATCCGTCAATTGCCCCTGAATAATTGATCTGTTTAATGGCAAAAAAGTAAACTATAACTGCACTATGTACAAATCACGTGCATAAAAACTACTCTACATAAAAATCTCAAGCGCGTATGCGCGTGCATACTGCTAGTGAACTGTTAAACGCAGATCCAAGACTGCCGACTTGCCGATGCTTATTAAAATCTCCCCACTTATATGTGGGCTCTAGCAAATAGAGTGTTCTTTTGACTTCTTCACTCTGTAGTAGCTACATTTGCCATATTAACTGTAAGTGCATTTGCCATATTAACTGTAAGTACAACAGTGTTGGCAATTCATGTACAAGACAATGTCTGTGGACCAAGGTATGTCTAGATGTTTCGCCGATATTTCGCCGTATGTTTAGAAAATATTGATCAAACATTTATATATTTCGTCGATATTTTAATTTTTTAGAGTTTCTGAAAAATTCTCAAATATATCCCTAAATTTCTCGAAATTTTCTGATTTTTATCGATATTTCCGATATATTTCCGATATTTTCGATATTTCTCGAAATTTCCATAAACTTTTCACATTTAACATTTAGTTTGGTAAATGTCCAATCTTCACATGCTCAATGTCCAATCCATCATTCACGTGACATGTCCAATACATGCAGAATTATATAGGAGAACAATCATTTAATGATTATTCTTCACAATACACACATGATTATACACAGGGAGATGGAGAAAATAGTGTGAATTTCAAACCTCATAGGTCCCCTACGTGGTTTTGAAGTATTTATATATTTGATTTTGTGATGTGTAATGTGAAATATATTGTACAAAAGACGTGATGGCCTAGCCTCCCATAAGTTTTAGTCATCAAAAAATAAAAATAGAACTAATAAATTATATTTTAATAATTATCAACACTTAACACGTACTAATTCATATAGTAATATAGTAAATTCATATGTCTAGATGTTTGATCAATATTTTATTTTCACATAAGGTAGATAATTGATTATGTAACAACCTCCAAAAGTTTCATTATAAATTTCCATGTATTTTTATTAGTTTCCGTCATTTCCGTCAGAATTTTCACTGAATCGATATTTCATTGATATTTCCATCGATATATCCAAATTTTGGAGCGTCGATATATCCTCGATATCCGATATTTTACTCCTTGCTCTGGACAAACTGCTTGTAGTGAGAATGACCACAAATTGAGGATCACTTAAGGTAGTTCAATTCCTCTAATTACTCATTTTGATTTACTTGACTTATTTGTGAGTAGTTAGTTAGGAATGAGCTAAAGTGATAAATCTCATAATTCCGTTTGTGATATGATTTGGTTAAGAGATTCTTTTTTAACTATTCGGATTGATCTCATTCGAGGAATCTTATCTTCAAAGTGATCGAAGATTAGGAGGATTCTATTTTTATGAGAAGATTAAGGTTTGAAGTCTAAGAGTATAAATAGGACTCTAAAACTTTAGACTCGGGATGCATTGTGTTTATCAGAATACTAAGAGCTTCATCTGTGAACTAACGAGGTATTTTGCAATGCATCTGTTTGTGTGTTGTGCTTGATTTGTTTTGCAGGTTTTAGATCTGCAAAGTGCATTCTCACTGGAAGCAACAACTAGTCTTGATCAAGGAAACAAGGAGGTTTCCTAGTTGTGCGAGGAAAGTTGTTTTACATTGTTTTCTAGGATTGTGTAGAACATACATAGTTTGCATAGATGCTAATTGATATGTAATGTTGATCCTTGTAAAACATTTGAATTCTAGTGAATACTTGGGTGCTTAGTTTAAAGCCCCGCAGGGTTTTCACCTCATTGAGGTTTCCCTGTACCAATACATCGTGTGTTCTTGAGTTTTTACAATTCCTAGTCATTTGAGTATTTTTAATTGGCATCAGAGCCTAACTAAGAGGATAGATACCTTTTAGGTTAGATCCGGGCTAGGATGGATACGAATTCCAATAGAAATGCTAGTTCTCTATCCACACCACCAATGTTCAATGGTGAAGATTACTTGAATTGGAAGATTTACATGCAATCCTTCCTGTTTGGTTTAAATCCTCGCATCTAGAGAGTAGTTAGAAAATGATGGGTTTCTCCTATAACCGTGCCTAAGAAAGAAGATACTAATCAAATCCCTAGAACTAAGGTATTAGATGAGTACACTGATCAAGAGTTGGCTGATCTTTAAAGAGATTATAAAGCCAAAACCTGTCTCTTCACTGCTTTGAGTGAAAAAGAGAGAGTTAAAGTGGAACATTGTGCTACATCTAAAGATGCTTGGGATCTTCTTCGTATCACCTATGAAGGAAATGACAAAGTCAAGGTTTATAAACTTCAAGGGCTTATGTATGAGTTTGAAACCATGACTATTAGAGACAATGAATCTAATGATGACTTTCATCCCAGACTCACTCGCGCGACTGGGCAGTGTAATGGTTTGGGAGAACCTATAGTGGAACACAAAGTTGTGAAGAAGTTTTTGAAAGTCTTGCCTACGAGACTAAAGGTTAAGAGAACCATCATAGAATATTGTCAGAACCTAGACACCTATACCCTAGAAGAGCTGGTGGGAGATAAGGGAAAACCTAGACAAACTTGAAAAGACTGAGAAACAGACTAAAAGTGTTGCGCTTCAGTCTGTAAAGAAGGATAAGAAGTGTGAGTCTAAGACTGAGTCTGCTGACTCTAATGATCTTGCTTTGATTGTCAAAGAGTTCAAAAAAATCTTGAAAAATAGAAAGGAGTCTAGTTTTGGTTCCTTATCTAAAATGAATGATAAAAGTTATGATAAGCGTACTTCTTCTACAAAGAATAAACCTAAATATTTTGAATGTGGTGGCATTGGCCACATGGTTGCTGACTGTGGTAACCAGCGTTTTGCAGATAGAAAGCTAAAGGCTCTCTAGTCCACCTCTTGGAGTGACAATGAAGATGAAAAGGAGACTAATAAGAAGGAGACAAATGTTGCCCTCATTTCATCTCTAAAGCTGGATGTAGAGGAAGAGTCTGATGGCTTCTCAGAATTCTCAAATGAGGAAACAAATGACTGGTGTCTGGAGCTGTATAATACCTCAATGACTATGGTCAAGAAAAACAATCTCTTGGAGGAAGAGATTAACAATCTCAGAAAAGAGAAATTCAATCTTAAGGAAGAACTTTTGAATGTAAAGGGATAGCTGAAAGCAACCTCAAGCAATTGTGAGAACAGTGATGTCAAAAGTCAAGATGAGTTGATTACCAAGATAAATGAGCTACAAATTGAGGTAAAAGCACATATTTTGTTAAATGTGTCTCAAAATTTAGAGATAAAATCTTTGCAGGAACAGCTGACCAAAACTGAAGAAAAGTTTCAAAGATTTGATGAAAGCTCCCAAAAGGTCAGTCAATTGCTTCTATAAAAGAAAACCGTAGGAGATACTCACTACGTCAAAAAGTGCTTCAGACAACACCTAATAGATAACAGCCAACAATTTGTCCATAGTTTGAAAAATGTTGTCAACACCCAGAACAAAAAACCATTGTCTGAATGTGCCCATATGTGCTAAGGAGACAAATAGATTTTAATCAGCTATAGATGGTAATATGTTCTAACAACACCCATTTTTTTCTATTGTCTGTGCCCAAGAACTGAGACAACATCCATTATTTTTGATGTTGTATGAAATCTTGTTATACTATGGTTTATAATTGTTGAATGAATGTGCTTCAGACAATAATTTTTTTTCCATTGTTTCATTTCAGACAATAGTTTCTTCTGTCTATTGTTTGAATTGTAGCTAGCCAATACTAAGATTTTCGTTAATTATCTTAACAGAAGGTTTTCCCTCCTAACAGTGTAGATCAAAATTGGGGTTCCTTCCAACACTTGTCGAAATTTTTTGTTTCCCCTACAAAAATTTGTCTTGACTTTGTTCTCTTCATTAATTCTCTTGACCTAGCACTCCGAGCTCACAAACCCTCAGCCCCAAACTAAATTCACTCACTCTCTCTCTCTCTCTCTCTCAAAACTCAATCTCTCTCAGATCCTTTTCAATGAAAAACCCACCAAAAGAATCAAAGACCCGAAACTCCAATACCCAAATGGATCTCATAGATCTCTCTTTCAATGAAAAACCCATCAATTCCGTCTTGGCTGGACCTTGCTTCCCCGCGCCGCTTAAAACATCACCTCGAACTCTGCCTTTTGCATCCTTGCCGTCACCTCCTCGACAACACCGTCACGGATCCTCTTGGTTGTTGTCCCTTTAACAGCACCTTGTTACCCCTCGGCAAACCTTGCATGCATCTCTCTCTCTCTCTCTCTCTCTCTCTCTCTCAACAAGTATTGAGGTAAGAGCCTTTTAATTCATGTCAAGATTGAGCAATTGGGGTTTAGCTGAAATCAATTGATTTAAGATTTTGTTGTTCTTTTTATTTGTCATGGTATGAGAAATTTTAGGGTCTTAACCAAGGTTTATCATGCTAAGTGTCACGGGCTGACTTTTTATGCAGCGAAATTTGCCCGTGCGGCGCCATGGTTCTCTAACCAAGGCTAGCATATCATCCATTTCTTCCACTTTTCGGGATATAATGCGCATACTTGCATACAACTTGGATGTCATCTTCCTCCTACAAAACCTCTCTGACATTATTTTTACACATGTTAAGGTTAACCCACAAGCTTTACTCCATACTGAGTCTCATCACTTAAGACTTATTGTTTGTGTCCTTGTGTCGTGGTAAATTAATCCAAGACACTCGCACCCTACTTGATCGCTTTCTTGTGTCCCGGTACATCTCCCCAAAGACACTCGCTCAACCGATAGGTTACCTTGTCAATATAAACACTCCCTCAAAGTCATCATTTGCTCATCAGACTTCTCTGTCTGTTGGACATTTCATTGGGCACTTGTGTTAGGTGTTGTGGCTTACGTGAACTCAACCATCTCTGGAGCACCCAACAATAACCTACCTTTGAGACATGTGCAACCATCCTGGTTGCTTACGATCTCAAGGTTTTCCCTTGATGCGCCCTCTCTTAGCGGCTTACACACTCAGGGAACCACTTTTATAGTCACTTGGATAATGCACTCATCCTGGTGGCTTACATCCCAAGTCTCTTTATCCCATCATGGGCTCCTTCGACTCTTCACTGGACACTGCACTAGTCCATCACAAGTTCCAATATCTCTTTCATGATCATTCTCTGTCCGGTCCCGTAGCTCGCTCGTTTCCTCACATTTGTCAGGGTGTAGAGGAACCACTCGTACTCGTGCACACCTCAAAGTAGTCCCCACCATCCGCAGTGCTTACCCATATGTACCTCGAGGCTTACCCATACACTCCCTGGGGTGGTGCCTACAGTCCTCGATGCACACTCATACTCATGTCCATCTTCTAATCACAACCCAAGCTCGATGTTACATCAGACTACCATCAAGTACTCACTTCCTCTTATCCGGGTCAGGTAACATTAACACTTCTATTGGAGGCTTAATTAGTCCTAAGGGCTTACTCTCGCCCCTAGTCCATTCCTCGAGTGTTGCTCTCATCGAGCATCTTTCTACCTCGAGTGTGTCAGACGGGGTTGGCACCCCTTCTCGTCTTCCTTCCCATCCTACACGGTATGACTCAACCCGTGCTTCCTCGTAGTCCAAACCAAACCAAACCATGTGCCTTCATTGCTTACGGTGTGGCCATTGCGTACCACGAGGTCTCGACATATTTTACTTAATCCTTCCACGCCTGTCCATACGCTGCTGGCATAAGGGGAACACCAAGGACCTCACTCATGGCACACATGCCGCAATACTGGCCATTTCGTCGGCCAATATTACCCGGAAGCCTCGTGGGAACCCATGTCGTCCCTTCTAGACTTCATAGGCTCGGCTCCTAGGCTCAAAGGAGCCCAGGGGAGCTCGCTTAATGCTACCTAGAGGGGTGACACCATGGGTGGTGGAGAGCTTGACACCATGTACCCCCTTATATATAATAACGGGCATAAGTTCACTTGCCAAGACATTAAAATGTCCGAGGAGTCATAATAGCCCATAACTTCTTCATTCGAGCTCCAAATGACATACCGTCAAGTGCGTTGTACTATTTTTGTTCTTCCGGACATTTCTCGTGTTTATAATTTTCTCAAATTCTAAGCATAGGTACCTCGAACCCGAGAATCACTAAGTTGTACTTATACGACTATGTCACTAAGTCTTCACCTTCCAACTCGCATTGGCTTCCTTCCAATGCTCGTTGGGACTTGGCCCTATGTCATAAGTGCACAACTTGTGCAGCTCGTGACATCCTCCTCCACTTACTTTGTCAATCCCCTCATTGACGTGTGTTGCGCTCGTGACACTAAGCGTTGAAATTCTTTTACTTGGTTCATGAAATTTAGGTCCTGATATTTATGTTTTTTGCAGTCGGCTGAGCTCAAACAAAAATAGGTAGTTGCTTGTGGCTTATTCGGTTGAAATCGTGTGGTCGTTGGATGTAGTGGAGTCCTTGCTGGAGGTAGATAACTTCTTTTTCCAAACATCACTAGACTAGCTCCTTTTGTGTTTTCTTTTTACATGAGGCTTCTGTTGATGGAGCCGGAGGTGTCTCCCTTGATTCTAAAGATTCACAGGATCGAACAGGTTATAATTGAATTTCAGGCTGTTGGGTTCAGGGCCTTCCAGGCCTTCACCTGCCACTGCGCTTTTTGAGCTTCAGGGATTCGGGAAGACTTCCAGCAAACTTATGCAGATGAAGGAGATTGCTACATTCCTTGCATATAACAGCAAGAACTCATGTAAGTCTAATCAATCACTCTTTCACTCTGCCACAGATATGTTGTTGTATATGTTTGAAATTTCGCTACACGCCTTTCGCTCTTTGATTAAATTTTAAGCGGAATGACTATAATGTTGACGGTAATATGAAATCAGATATGACTTGTTTTTTTGACTTTTAACAAAACTTTACTCAACTTTTGAGATAAATATTGCACTCCATCCAAAATTCATTGGCATATGTTAGAACTTTGTTATTTCTTATCGTTAGAATGTCGATCAGTGTCATGCACACTGATTTCAGCTTTCTATGCAATTCCTATTCACGTGATCTAATGGCTGTTATACTCGGTCCTTAAAGATTTTATTTCAGTAATTATATCATCTGTATTTAACATATATGCACATCAAACATTTCATGCCAACACTATCATGAGCACTGAAGTAAGATGCTTACTTCACGTGATCTAATGGCTGTTATACTCGGTCCTTAAGATTTTATTTCAGTAATTATATCATCTGTATTTAACATATATGCACATCAAACATTTCGTGCCAACACTATCATGAGCACTGAAGTAAGATGCTTACTTGTCCCAATCTAGAATCTTTCAGATGAAGTTGAACGGATAATTTTCTGAAGTAAGATGATTTTAGATTATTCATATACATCAATGTACCTTATAATGGCTTCTGGACTGAAGTGCTGAGTTCTAACACTTCTGTTCTGTTGCAGGTGAAGGAATGCACGTCAGCCTTTTTTGCAAAGAAGACTAACATCCCTGTTTTTTTGGTGAGCTTGTAGCCTTAGCTTACACTATCCAAAGTTTGATCGTTCATGTATTTAAGTATTTATTATATGCAGATTATATTTAGAAGATTTTGCCAATGAAGACCACTGTCTAAGGAAAATGGATAGATGAAATCATGAAAATATATTTAACTTCTTTCTTTCAAGTTATACCAAGGTCTTTATTCTATTATTTGTTTATATTTTCTGGGTAGTTTATGGAATAACTAGGTAGTCACATTGTCATTGCTCTTTTTTGTTTGTATATCAGATCGGACATGTAAACAAATCTGGAGAGATTGCTGGACCTCGTGTATTGGAGCATGTTGTCGATGTTGTTCTATATATGGAAGTTGGTACCTTGTTACATTGGCTTTACTTGATGTTGGTAGTTCATTTTATTGTAAATCCATAGATCACTGATATATCAATACTCAGGGAGGGAAGTACTCAGCTTATCGTGTACTTCGATCTGTGAAGAATTGCTTTGGATCCACTGATGAGGTGCAACTGTAGCTTTCTGAATCTATTTTTTTTTTGCACCATGTATAGCTCCTTTTTGCCGATAATTGATTTATTCTTACTGTCTAGTGTTTTATTAATAGATCTTTTCGGTTTGCTATTATTAATCTTTTGGTTTCTAGGATTTAAAAGTTAAGATCAAATTTGTTTATTCCTTTGATGCATTTTTATCTATCAAGTGCCTTTCATTACTATTTATTTTCCTTTTAAAATTTCTGTGCTGAAGCTGTTTTTTTTTTTTAAACTTTACATTTATGCTTGTGGTAATACTGCCCAAATATAAAAGTGAGCAACTAGAAGATAAAGGGATGATGCAACATATGATGGTCATAGAGTTGTGTATTGTGTTGTTTTTTGTATATGCTTTTTCTTTGACATCATAGTCTGTAACTGATACATGCACTGTATTTGGTTCTTTATTCCCAGCTTGGAGTATTTGAAATGTCACAATTAGGACTACAAGCTGTTTCGAATCCCAGTGGGATATTTCTAGGAGAGCAGTATCCAGATTCTGAATACTTGGCTGGTTTAGCAGTTGCTGTCATAATGTACGGGTCTTGAAGTTTTCTTCTTGAGATTCAGGTGTCTTCTCCACTGCCTATACATTTCTATTTGTGTCACTTTGCATTTTAATTAAGCATTTTCTTTGTCAACCGGATCAAACTAATCAGTTATATGTTGTACTAACCTGATTGCAATTGTGCTATACTGTGTTACCTTTAGTCGTGTATGATTAAAATATAACATCTCTTACTCTTTAAAGTTGTTTCTTCCAAACCCAACCAATTGCTAAATTCTTCTAGTGCTGCCATTATAGTTTCGAGTGCTGTCAAGGAGTTGACATTGCCACTAGAGCAGCAGTTAACTCTTAAATGCTACATATTCATATGTCTGTTTTTAGTTCAGGATGTGGTAGCCATATGTAAGTTCCCTTATACTATCATAACAATATCACAGTTTGAGTGCTTACTATTTTCCCTTTGAGATTATAAGCATTTCTCAATCAAGACGCTATGCCACTCATGGGAGTGAGGCAGTATTAACTATTAAGATTAAAATAGTGGTAATTAGTCCTCTGCTCTGCCTATATATATATGATGAAATATCATGCCATGCGTAAAGTTCGGGTATTTTATAGTAATTTTTGTTTGATGCACCCTTTATGTGGATGTCCATTGTTTTATTTGGTCGCTTTTATTGTGTTTCAGTGGCTGAATACTCATAAGGGTATGAAGTATACTCAACGGGAACTCGTTGAAGTGAGATCAGAATGTGTAGCATATATAATGAAGTATCTTACTTAAGAGAAGCATGCATGTGGAGTTGATGGAGCTGAAGGATTGTTCTTTTTGGTATGCATATGTTGAAAGACAACTTGTTTTGGTATATATCTCAGCTTAACTGGAGGGTTGCTCTTCATGAAAGACAACTTGTATAATGAACCTGTATAATGAAGCATTACACTTGGGAGCAGCAACATGTATGTGGAGTTTATGGAGCTGGAGGGTTGCTCTTTTTGGTATGCATATGTTGAAAGGCAGCTTGCTGTTTTGGTATAAATCCCAACTTAATTAATTAAACTTTAGCTAGTTGGAGGGTTCTTTATGGAAGACAACATGTTTTTGTATAGTTGCAGCTTTTGAGATCATATCAAACAGTTTTTAGGTACTTTTATTTAAAGTGTATGGATGTATGTTGCTAGATATTTGTAAAATGACTTCTGTTATGCAAGCTACTTCAAGTGTGAAACTATGAATGGTCTGTTCTTGAACTTGTACAATGCAAGTAGAAATTTTACCTATTGTTGCATAAAAAAGAATTATTGATCAAACTATTGAAGGGCAACACAATTTAGTCAAAAATATTGTCTGAAAACTACATTGTATTGAGGCATACCATTATAACATTGAACAAAAGTATTGTTTGAATGAAAAAAACACAAGAAGAGTGACAAATAAAAGAATTGCTTGATACAAAAAATACATCTCTTGACATAAAATTGTTGAGTATTGTTGCTATGCCAAATAACTTTGGAAAAAATATTGTCTGAATATGAATAACACAAGAACTGAGTTTAACAGATTGTTGTATGAATTTGTTATCTACTATAGCACTCTACAGAACACCATTGTATAACTTATGTACAACAAAAGATGAGTTCAGCAAAGTATTGTCTGAAATGTACATTACAACAGATTAAGCTTAAAACCAGTTATGAAAAATATTTTTTAACAACCAGATGGATATAAAAAAGCTTCATCTACATTTCAGACAATAGAAAAGAGTATAAATGATGTCGGCTGAATGAATCTATGCAATGGTAAAATTATGGTGAATATAGAATTCACCATCTCCAGACGATACATTTATTAAAACAAAATATTGTTTGATTGAATTCAGACAATGGTTTTTTCCCATTGTCTGATATGTCATCTCTCCTCAGCTCAATAGAGAACACCCCATACCTATATCAGACAATGGGCAGAAGTAGTTTTTGGCGTAGTGACTAGTGGACGGGTATCCCAAACCAGTCAACTTTGTTAAAGGTTTAGGTGAGAACACTAAGATCATGTCAGATGAGGCATCCACATCCGAAAAATCTTAGAAGTCTTATCCTGAAACCAGACAAACCAAGGAGGTAAGAACCTGCCATGCTGATGTGCAGCACATGTATGCTTCTGAAAAGCCTAGGTTTGTTCATACTTGTCACTGTTGTGGTGAAAAAGGATACATTAGACCCTGGTGCAGAAAGATGGATAATAAAGTCACATAAGAAAACTCTCAATCAAAACAAACTGAGGTTGAAAAAGTTAATGTAGATGAGAAGGACATTAAGTCTGAGTTAAAATAGCAGAGAGACATGTTGACTAACCTCTCTAACATGATTGCTAGAGCTCATTCAAATGGGAAAACAAGTTCTTAGTGGAGAGAAAGAAGATCAGAAAAGCGTCTCATCTCTAGAATTAACTTAAACGTTTCTAATGAATCTTATGTGGATTGTGAGGGTGTCTTACAGGAAAGATCAAAGGTGAATGAACATTGCCTTGTTTCTTTGTCTGCTCTATTGGATACAAACCCAAACTTGTGGTATGTTGATAGTGGATGTTCCAGAAATATGACTGAAAACATCAAATGGTTCGCTAAGTTAGACTCTGACTTTCCTAGTGGTTAAGTCACTTTTGGAGATGGAAAGTCCTGTCAGAGAAAAGGAAAAGGCACTGTTAGAGCTCTTGGAATCCCAAAGCTGACTGATGTTTACTTTGTGAAGGACTATCTGCAAATCTCATGAGTGGCAGTCACTTAACTAATGAATATGAGGATGTCTGGTTCAACAAAAAGAGATGCATGGCGCTAGATAGAGAATGATGTTTTGTGATGCAAGGACTCAAATCTCCTGACAATTGCTATCAAATTATGTCTGATGAAACAAGTTCCTTGACCTACATGTCTACCACTATGGAGGCTCATCTAGAACTGTGGCACAAGAAGCTAGGGCATGTTAACTTCCAAGACTTAGTGAAGCTGTCATCAAAGAACTGTGTCAGAGGTTTTCTTGAACTGAAAGGCAATCTAGACAAGATGTGTTCTGGTTGCAAACTAGGAAAGCATACCAGACAGCCCCACAAAGTGGTAAATTCCAAGAACACCTCCAAACCTTTGGAGCTGATGCACATGGATCTGGTTGGACCAGCTCAGACAACCAGTTTTGGCAATAAGAGGTACATTCTTGTTGTGGTAGATGATTGTTCTAGATTTACCTAGGTTGAATTTCTTGCAGATAAGAGTAAGACATTTGAAGCATTTAAGGAACTGAGTACCAGACTGTTAACAAAAAAATATGCTCAAAACCTAAAGATTGTCAAAATCAGATCAGATAATGGAACTGAGTTCAAAAATAGTTCATTTTCTAACCTGTGCAAAGCAAAAGGGCATCTTTAATGAATTCTCCTCACCAATCACTCCCCAACAGAATGGAGTTATTGAAAGAAAGAACATGGTTCTATTAGACATGGAAAGAGTTATGCTTCACTCCTCTGGAGTGAACACAAACATGTGGGCAAAAAGTGTGAATTCTGCTTGTCACACTGCTAACAGAGTGTTTCTCAGACCAGGCATTGAAATCACCTCCTATGAATTATGGAAAGGTAGGAAACCTAAGGTAAGTTACTTTCACATCTTTGGGAGTCTTGTTACATTTATAGAGACAAGGAAAAGCTGGCAAAATTTGATGCTAGAAGTGATCCTGAAATTTTTTTAGGTTACTCACTTAACAGTAAGGCTTATAGAGTATATACCAAGAGAACCAGAAATGTCATTGAATCTATAAATGTTCAGTAGATGATCATTATGCATGTTGAATATGATTATGTGTGCACTGATCTTTCAATGTTTAAGAACTCTCTTGATACATATGTCACTCATCAATTTGATGAAGATCCTATTCTTGGACCAAGTCTTGTGTTTAGACAAGGATTCAGACAAGTTCATACGGATGACTCCATTGATGATGTGATAGGTAATCTCAACAGTGGGATTAGAACTCGGAGACAACTTGCTTCACCAAGTTCAACAAATGAGGAAGAAGATGAGGTAAGAGAAGAGGTAATCAATGTCACTGCTCTTAGATGTTTCATTATTCAACATAAGAAAGATATCAACATCATCAAATGTTTTGGTTTTGTTTCTCTCATTGAACCAAAGAACATTAAAGAAGCCTTAACAGATGATGATTGGATAAATGCCATGCAAGAGGAACTAAACCAGATTAAAAGAAATGAGGTGTGGACCTTAGTTGAAAGACCTAGTGATTGCAACATCATAGGAACCAAGTGGGTTTTTAGAAATAGTTGATGGATTTGGTAATATCACTAGGAATAAGGCTAGACTGGTAGCTCAAGGTTACTCTCAGATTGAAGACATTGATTTTAATGAAACATTTTCTCATGTTACTAGATTAGAGTTTGTAAGACTTTTGATTGCCATTGTATGTCATTTAAAATTCAATCTATTTCAAGTGGATGTGAAAATAGCTTTCATGCATGGTGAATTAAAAGAAACTGTGTATGTTGAACAACCTAAAGGATTTGTGGATTTTGTATATCCTAACCATGTCTACAGATTGAAAATGGCAGTCTATGGTCTTAAACAGGCTCTTAGAGCTTGGTATGAGAAACATTCTGTCTATCTTGTGAATCAAGGATATACCAGGGGATCTGTGGACAAGACACTGTTTGTCAAAAGGAAAGGTAAGGACATCATGATTGCATAGGTCTATGTAGATGACATTATGTTTGGATCAACCAATACAACTCTCATAGAAGAATTTGCCAACATTTTTCAAGGTAAGTTTGAAATGAGTGCTTGTGGAGAGTTGACATATTTTCTTGGACTACAAATGAAACATGTAGCTTCTGGTATGTTCCTCTCTCAATCCAAATATGCTGAGAATTTGGTAAAGAAATTTGGAATGTCTTCATCTAAACCTGTGTCTAACCCAATGAGTACTGCCACAAAACTGTGTGAGGACTCATCTGGAAAAAAAAAGTGTTGACTCAACTGTTTACAGGAGCATGATAGGCAATCTCCTGTACCTTACAGCAAGCAGACCTGATATCTGCTACAGTGTTGGAGTGTGTGCTAGATTTCAGGCCTCTCCCAAAGAATCTCACATGGAAGCTGTTAAAAGGATCATCAAATATGTGCATGGCATTGTCAACTGTGAAGTCTATTACACCACATAAACAAATGTGAAAATTGCTGGTTATAGTGATGCAGATTGGAGAAGAAATATGAAAGACAGAATGAGCACTTCCGGAGGCACCTTCTTTGTTGGAAATAATCTGGTGTCTTGGCACAGCAAGAAACAAAACTGCATCTCTCTGTCAACAACAGAAGCAAAATACATTGCAGCTGGTAGTTGTTACACTCAGATGCTGTAGATGAAGAACATGCTACAGGACTATGGAATTCCTCAAGGGAAACTCACCATCTTTTGTGACAACACCAGTGTTATCAATATCTCTAAGAATCTAGTCCAACACTCCAGGACCAAACATATTGATCTCAGATACCATTTCATTAAAGAATTGGTAGAACAGAATATCTTGGAGTTACAGTTTGTTCCCATTGACTGTTAGTTGGCAGATTTATTCACAAAACCTTTGGACACTGTTTGGTTTGAATACTTGAGGAATGTCATTGATGTTTGTGCCTTGCACTAAGCTGCCGCATATACCTCAGTCTCTGGAACTCTCTCACTTCCACATCTGATCCAGATCTGAAGTCTCAAGGTATGCAAGACTCATAAGCATGATCAACATCTTAGTTACGTATTTAATATGTGAGCTCTTGAGCTTGTGTATACTAACATAAGTCTATCTTTGACTTACAACAAGTTCTTTTTTGAGTGTATCATTTGTCACAGTGATTGCTAGAACTTGCATCAGATCTCTTGTGTCTCTTGGATCATGCAGTTGTTAGATGAAAGTGATCAAGGTTCTAAAAAATGGTCTAGGCGGCCGCCTACGCGCCCGGAGAAGGGTTGTCGTCCCGATTTTAGGCAAATTGGTGGGTGTAGGCGGCTGGCCATTTTTTGGCCGCCTGGGCGGTGACTAGGTGGCTAGGCGGACAAAAAATGTTTTTTTTTTAAAACAGAAAAAAAAAACTATTATAAGAGAAGTTCTAGGAGCCTAGTGGCTTAGAGCCTAGGAGAAGTTTTAGGATTCAAGAAATAAGAGAACTTGAAGAAGATTTTGATTCGGATGAAGAGGAAGACGAAACTATGAATTTTGATTTTGACTCCGATACCGAAGAAGTACTTGAAGGATATGGAGAAGAAGAATTGGAGGAGTAGGCATGCAAGAATGTATTTTTCTTTATTTGAATTTTTTTTTAGACATTGTTACCTAGTTGGTGAATTGTGTTTTTTATTTTCGGATTTTCTTAAAGACATTGTTGTTTAATTGTATTTCTTATTTGCGTCAATTACATTGTCGTTGAAATGTTGAATTGTATTTCTTATTTTCCTTAGAACATTGTTGTTAGTACATTTTTAAGGACATATGTTATGTATTTTCATTATTTTCAGCATTATATGTTGTTTTTTTCATTATTTTTATACATTAACCACATTATAATACATATTTTAATTGTATTTATATAATTATTTGTTATTAAAAAATAAAATAAATACAAAAATATAAATCCGATTAATCCCCAATTAATCCCCGATCAATCCCCGATCAATTTTTTGGACGCTATCCGCCTGACTAGCGCCCAACGTTTTTTAGAACCTTGAAAGTGATTGAGGCACTCATTTAGAAGTAGTTGACACCATGGCCAAAAATATCAGCCTGTCTGTTAGTGAATTTGTCACTAGGATAATCCCCTTGAGCCTATGATGTTAATCCTTCAATTGTCGTCACAGGTAGAAGCCACCCTAGTGTATCTTATTCCTTTCCTCCAGTATTATGTGTGTGCTGTCGGCTCAAGTGAAGAGATGTGTCATGGTCCAGTATGCTTAAAATTCATAGACTTTGCTTCTATTAGTGCCAAATATCAACAAGAAATAGAGAAGAGGTGATTAATCTTCACAATAAAGTTGTGCAAAGCACATCTCACAGTTCGCTATACAAGAAGAGAGAAGATTGTTAAAATATTACTTAAGCACAAAATCAAAAATTTATGTGCTCCTGATGTTTCACATGGTTCAGTGCTGATTAGTTCAAGTTCATCAAAGCAAAGGAAGTTCTTATGAGATGAGCCCCACATGTAGCAAAGCTATTCTAAGATCCCCTCTGATGCTCATCAGAAGAAGGTGTTACATTCTGATTCACACACATGGTTACTGGTGTCATTTTAGTATAGTGAACCTAGTACCACATTAGGATCATCGTGACCTCAGTCAGATTTCCCAATGACCCCATTATATCCTAGATCAAGACCTCATAATTCATCTTGATATTGTTGTGGTCTGCTTACACTAATTGAAATGCAAGCTTATGGTCAATCTCTTGTTGTCAAATTGATTTGAGAGGTAGATAGTCTTCATCACCTTATACAGTGAGTATGAGTGTATCTTTTGAGAGTGACGTTGATTGTTCTTATGATATCTTGTATACTTTGATACCATGACTCGGTTTATCTACGTCATCTCTCATTGTTCTGTGAGTCTTGGCTCTATGTGGTATTGTTATTGCAGACACATCATTTTGGGCAAAAGACTTGAATAATTTTTCATTACATAGAGGTATTGTGATAATGGACTGAATGTTGTTGTTCCTAAGCCTCATTGGAAATCCTATTGGGCCTGGTAAACCTGATTATGGCCCAGTGACTTTTGCACGTTCTAAGAGGGAAAATCTTCCGAAAAATCCTTGATATTCTCAGCTTGGATTTTTCGAGTGAGGTCATTATCCCCGCTCCTCCGGAAAACTTTCCCTCTTCCCTCTCTGTTACAGTTCCCTATAAAATCAATGGTTCAGTGTATTTGCACAGCACAACGTCTCACTAACTCAGAGCTTTATCACCACCAACAGCTTCTTCGTCGACGTCTTGAATCCATGTCTCCTGCCCCACTTCAATCCGATTCTGCCTCCAATGATCCACTCCCTCCTCCACCAGGGTTTGCCCCTATTCATCTTCCTCCTCCCACCGTTACTTATGAAGAACGCGTCTGCCACTTGGAGCACGCTGTTGGGGAGATGAAGTGAGAGATTGTGGATATGGCATATGATGTGCATGATCTTTTCAAGGACATGCAACTTCTACTGGGAATGGTCGCCACGATGAACTCGATGATTGGCGTACAGGAGTGGCGCGCGTGAGAGCTACGGGTGGCCGAGATTGCAGCCGGGAGGGATCGTCGTCCTGGTCTTCTTGGTTAATTCACCCACAGAGGGGGAGAATTTCACCTCCATGCTTTGAGGGGGATCGGAGCTTCCTGGAGTGCTTCTGTTTTTGTTTTTGGTTATAGTTTTTTGTTTTACCCCTTTTTCCGAAAAAAATTAGGGTTTTATTTTGGGATCGTATAACCTTTAAGTACTTGCTTTTCAATTCAGTTGATAAATCTGTGTTACTATTGGATTGTTGTTCTATAAGTGTGAATTTTGCAGTCTTGTGGATGAATTGCCAAGGGGGAGGGAGATTGTAAGTACAACAGTGTTGGCAATTCATGTACAAGACTTAATGTCTGTGGACAAACTGCTTGTAGTGAGAATGACCACAAATTGAAGATCACTTAAGGTAGTTCAATTCCTCTAATTACTCATTTTGATTTACTCGACTTATCTGTGAGTAGTTAGTTAGGAATTAGCTTAAGTGATAAATGTCATAATTCCGCTGTGATATGATTTGGTTAAGAGATTATCTTTTAACTATTCTGATCGATCTCATCGGAGAAATCATGTCTTCAAAGTGATTGAAGATCAAGAGGGTTCTGTTTTTGATGAGAAGATTAGGGTTTGAAGAGAGTATAAATAGGACTCAAACTTTAGACTCGGGATGCATTGTGTTTATCTGAATACTAAGAGCTTCATCTGTGAACTAAGGAGGTATTTTGCAGTGCATCTGTTTGTGTGTTGTGCTTGATTTGTTTTGCAGGTTTTAGATCTGCAAAGTGCATTCTCATTGGAAGCAACAACTGGTCTTGATCAAGGAAACATGGAGGTTTTCTAATTGTATTAGGAAAGTTGTTTTACATTGTTTTCTAGGATTGTGTAGAACATACATAGTTAGCATAGATGATGATTGATATGTATTGTTGATCCTTGTAAAACATTTGAATTCTAGTGAATACTTGGGTGCTATATTTAAAGCCCCGCAGGGTTTTCACCTCGTGTGTTCTTGAGTTTTTACTATTCCTAGCCATTTGAGTATTTTCATTAACCTAGGTAAAAAAAATCAAAAAGAATGTCTCATGTTGTAATGCATGTAAATATGTAATGAACAATTATTCTCATAGGCCCCATTTGGGACTGTGGTTTTGAGCAATTTTCTATTTTTTTATTGTACCGGGCTGAAAGCTCGTTGGTAAAATTATAACAACAATGTATAATTAACTATTGGGGCTAAATACCATGATTTCAGAAAGCAGCTCAGAGCTTGGTTTTTCTCATCCGCATTCTTTGAAACACGCCGAAAGAAGTGGAGCTTAAATGAATATTTCCAAAATCCTTAAAGACCTTCAAAGAAATCCGTTATTGACACGGCATATCATTTTAGGCGCGATTCACCTCCTGCTCTTCTCCTCTGGTTTGCGCGTGCTCTCCGTTTTCTTCTCTGGTTTAGGCGCAATTTTGCCGACTTCAACTCTTGTTTGGGCGCCTTTTCTTCTCTTTACCTCTAGGGTTTGTGTTCTATAAATAGTTTCTTTTAGGATTTGTTCTTTGACTTTTATTCCTGCTCTACAAGGTCGCAATTGAGCTCTCTGGAGGTACTATTGTTGAAGAGCTCAAATCTCAACGAACAAGTATTGTTTTGAGATCTTTGGGATCTTTGGTGATTTTCGTTTTCAGGTTTCTGATATGATTTTAATACTTAAAGTTGTGTTTAAGAAATCTGGGACTATGTATGATACATATATACATCTATGTACTGAAATGTTTCAGTTTTGATAACTATTTTCTAGTATAAGAAATAGTTCACGAACAATCATTTGAGATTTTTAGATTAGAATGGAATGGAATGAAGTTCTGATTTCAGTTGAAGTAGCACTCGTGGATGATTTTTTTTATCAAAATTAAAGTTCATGGTTTGTGGTCTTGATGGATGGAGATATTATTGAGTATGATTTTCAATGTAAGAGTGGCCGGTAGAGATATTGACATGTTCATATATCTTCTTCAACATTTGTTTCTGAGCTATAATGTTATTCCAGTTTGGCTTAGTTTATTTGCGTTGGTATTGAATAGAGCCACATAGTATAGGAACTATGCTGAAGCATAGCTAGAAGCAAAATGGGGATATGAAATTGTGTTCAAATAATTTGAATACCATGAATAGAAGGAAAATGGGAATTTACTTTTTTTTTTCTTCGTGATCTGATGTATTTTGTTTTCTTTGTACTTTTTCTTATGTAATCTGCTATCTAATTTGTTATTGTATTTTGTGAATATATGGTTTCTTATTTGTCCATATAAATCAGTAGCTTGTTGGCTTGTTCGTTAGTATATATTTTGTTCTTCTTTGGTTAAGATAGGAAGGAAGAAGTTAACTAATGACAACCAAATAGAGACGGTCAAATTGGAAAATGGCCAATGTAAGCCATGTAAGCCTAAGTCAGCTAGTTGGAATCCTCAGATAATAGCTATATTCTATGACTTGTGTATAAAAGAGGTGGGAAAAGGGCAACGACTTGATATTCACTTCAATGCTGCAGGTTGGGCGAGTTTGATTGAGAATTTTCATGCAAAGACTGGAAATAACTATGACAAATCACAGCTGAAAAATAAGTGGGATTCACTGAAAAAAGAATGGAGATTATGGAAAGATTTGATTGGGAAAGAGATTGGCCTCGGTTGGAATCCTACTAAGAATACTGTTGATGCATTTGACCAATGGTGGAGAAATAAAATATAGGTATGTTATTAAAACATGTTTTAATGTTCTATTTTTTAGTAATATAATATGTAATTGCAGACTAATAGTTAAATTTCTGTACAATGTAGATTGATTCGAAATATGCTAATTTATGAGTTCGAGGGCTGAATCTTGATATGGAAGCTAAGTTAGATATGATGTTCAAAGGTGGTATAGCTACAGGAAAATATGCATGGGCACCTTCTTCTAGTTTACCACCCCTCAAAATGGAGCTGCTTCCAAAGATGTCATTTCTTTAGAAGATAGTACTGATTCAGAAGATGATCAAATTGGACATGCAACTTAAATTGCTAAAGAGATTAGGAGAGAGAGAAAATGAGCCTGACACACACACATCGAAAGGTAAGAAGACAAAAGTGGGAGGTGTTGCAAAGTTGTCTCATGAAATTAGCCGTCTTGTTGACATAGTTGAGACAAGGAGCATTGCAACATCAACGTTCATTAAAAATTCATAATCTACTAGTGTTTCTGAAGTGATGAAGGTAGTAGATGGCTTGCCTGGAATAGAAAGTGGTAGCACTTTATGGTGGATTGCTACTGAGTTATTTTGCTCCCAAGAGAAGAGATCAATGTTCTCTCTATTGGAAGATCCTAAGAAGAAGCTTCAATTTATTATTCGTAATCTAGAAAAAGAGTATAATAAGAAGGAGTTTAGGGTTACCCATCTTTTGATGCATTAAGTTTTTTTTTTTTTTGCAACCAGACATTGTTGAATTTTGGATATGTTTATTAGCTTTGTTTGAATTTATTTCCCTTGGAGAAATTCTGGTTGGTTCTTAAGTGTTTGAAGTTGCTTCTGAAAAGAAAATAAGATTGTTAGTTCTATCTATGTACTTGCATTTATCTTTCAGTTATGAAAATTAATATCAAGTTTCCAGGTTCACATTATGGTTGTTATGGACTTTCTGGCAGAAGAAGATGAAGAGGTTAACCAAGTGTTAAGCATCAGTGTTGCTCTTGTTGAACTATATTATAAAACATATATTCACAAGTTTCCTTGCATGAATTCGACATTTACCGGAAATGTTTGGTTGATGGGGTTGTTGGAGGGGAATGAAATTCGTTGTCATAACCTGTTTCGGATGAACAAAGATATATTTCTTAGATTGTGTGGTGATTTAGAGAATGTTTATCATGTGAAGGCTTCAAGAAGAATGAGTGTTGCTGAGAAGTTGAGAATGTTTCTATACACATTAGGTGAAGGTGCAGGAAACAAGAATGCACAAGAGCAGTTTCAGCATTCTGGTGAGACTGTTAGCCGTTATTTTAGTGAATTGCTTGATGTGAACTGCGTTATGGGTCAAGAACTCATAAAACCATTTGATCGCAAATTCAGAAGCACTCTACCAGAGATATTGCAGAATACTAGATATATGCCTCATTTTAAAGTATGTCTTCCATCTTGGACAGTTTCATTTTCGAAGACTGTATTTGGTATACTTGAGTTAAATATTTATACTTTTTGCAAAACTTTATAGGAGCTATCGACGGTGTTCATGTTAATGCCAAAATATCATTTAGTGAACAAGTGCCTTATATTGGCAGAAAAGGGATGCCAACTCAGAATATTATGGTCATGTGTAACTTTGACATGCAATTCACTTTTACATGTGCAGGTTGGGAAGGCACTGCTCATGATACCAAAATTTTCCAATCGGCAATTAACAATCCAACTTTAAATTTTCCTAAACCTCCAAATGGTCATTTTACTTACATAAAGCTTTTGCATAAATTTTAAATTCAAACTTAATCATGTTATCTGTTATTTTGCAGGAAAGTATTACCTAGTAGATGTAGGATATCCACAAATGAAAGGATATTTGGGATCATACAAATGTCAAAGGTATCATCTCCCAAAATTTCGTAGAGGTGCTAAACCAACGGGGTATAAAGAGGTATTCAATCATGCACATTCCTCTCTTAGAAGTGTTATAGAACGCACTTTCGGAGTAAGAAAAAAAATGGAATATTTTACGAGACATGCCAAGTTATCCATTCGAGAAATAGGTGAAAATTTTCCTAGCACTACTACAAAAATGGCTTCACACGACGGTCTAGGAAAGTCGTCTAAAGACCAACTTAACCGTCATCTATCAAGCAGTCATCTCATTCAGACAACGGATAAATCACCAAAATAACCATCGTATATCGATCATAAGGATGACGGGTCTAATAACACACGACGGGTGGCATCTAAGGTGCCAAAGATGCCTATGCATTGAAGTGTTGCATCACTTGAAGTTTTGCTGCCACCATTCTTCATTCAACACTGCTTGACCTGGTGTTCAAGCAAATACTTGGTCACTGCATCCCTAACTTCATCAATACCACTGATACCAAATATATTTTTGTTCCTCTTTGCCCACTGGTATAATTTGAAAGACGGAATTAATCCAACCAAACATGGACAACATCATAAAACATAAATACACGCAAACACATAAACTTGTACAATTTTTAAAAAGATGCTACCATGTCAGCAAATGCAATGTGCTTGTCGTTGACTATGTCTCGCATTAAGCACATCACATAATATCCGTACTCTTTGTCATATGGTTGCCACGGAATATCTTACATAGTTATGAGTAAAAAAATCATCAATCAATCAATATAAATGCACATTGTACACATTATAGTTTGATATATTGAAGACTACTGCAAGTCTCAAAGTAATTCAAGCTATTTAGAATTCAAATGAGGTCTAGTTATGTGGTTGAATTACCGGTAGATTTTGTCACATCCCACTCCGCATAGTAAGATATTGTCCGCTTTGGGTCTTGCCCGCATGGTTTTACTTTTGGGTCTACCCATAAAATGCGTCTTACTATAGAGATGTGGGCATGCACATATAAGCACATTACCTTCCCACTCCCGAGCAATGTGGGATTGCATGCCCATGTAGGAAGCTAGTGCCCTTGGCACCCCTACATATGGGTCATCACAATCCACCTCCCTCAAGGACTCGACGTCCTCGTTGGCACACTTTCGGTCAGGACAGGCTCTGATACCATTTTGTTACATCTCACTCCACATAGTAAGATATTGTCCACTTTGGGTTTCGCCCGCGCGGTTTTAATTTGGTCCTACCCCCAAAACGCGTCTTACTATAGAGATGTGGGCATGCACATATAAGCACATCACATTTCCACTCCCGAGCGATGTGAGATTGCATGCCCATGTAGGAAGCTAGTGCCCTTGGCACCCCCCACAGATGGGTCATCACAGATTCTTCCAAGTTGTGTGGTTAAATTTGAGTTTCTGGTGTTCTTTGAATTGATCAATAACGTTGTATGATACCAAAATAAGGGCATTAGACAATCTCACTAACTATATATAAGACTAATAATAATCTGTATAACATAGATATTGAGAAAATTTCTTGTCAACCATAGTGCGCCCTTTTCCAACAAGTAGGCATCTTTTTGCAGGATCAATGAAATAGGCAATTAGCTCCTCTACAGGATTGATCACCATCAACATCCAATGACCACTTCAAAGACATTAAATAACCACAAATTAACCATGTTGCATAGTCATAAACCATGTTGTATTCAGTGTAATAATAAACTTACTCCTCATTATATGGCATCAAGAAAATCTGATTTTCCTTGGCTAAAATTAGACGATTTTTAAATAGTTTGGCCCTTTTTGAAGCACTGCCACATTGACTGCCAACATGTGATGGGTCAATGAAGCCAACCATGTCCTCCATCTTGGATTCTTTTAGCTTTTCATAGAGACACCTAGATCAGCATATATATAGCTCAAGCCATGTCAATATATATGGTGGTCATCAACATATTAGAATAAGTGCATTAATATGGTTTCAGAGCCAGGCCTCATATAAACAACGATGATATTTGAGCCTATTTTCTCCAAGTTTGCTAGCTCTTTGACATCTTTATCGAGCATGCAGGATGTACGTAGAGTCCCAAACATAAAATCTTCCATTTCAAAGAAGATTTGTTTCCCATTGGTGAAACCCTTCTGCCCCCAAATACATAACTCCTTCATATGTGGTGGCAGAGAATCAGCCATTGCCCCAAAGTTGTACTCAGTAGCAGCATATATCTCAGAATACTTGCTAAGTTTCTTTCTTGCTTTGTCAATTGCAATTTCCTACACCAGTGTAAATATATATAGAGATTATGATCATACCTAAACACATTAGAAAATCCACACAAATAGGTAATTACATACCTTACTATCTTTAAATATGATCAATTTTTTAAGCCAGGCCACCCAGCTTCCCATTGCTTGCTTTAAGGTTCTCATCTCATCTTGAACTGGAAAAGGAATCACAGCCTTTAGTGCCCTCTCATCCAAGCAGTTTGAAATACAAATTCGGATCATCCAAATATGGCATAATATAGTTAGTGGTGAGTCTGGTCTTGAAGTCTTTCCATTTGATTCCAGCAGAACTTAGAACCATTTCCCGATGATCAGGTTCTAATATGAATGCAGTCTGCATATGTGACATGACATTAGTGAAGCTAAAACATTTAACATTAATGAAACTAACACATTTAAAAATACAGAGAATATTAAGATGAAGACACAATACATACACAGACAGTCCTCTAAAGAGTATCCTTACCTACTGCAGGAACAGCTAGCCAATCATCATAAATTATCCTGATCTTGGTTCTTGCCAAAACACCAATGTAAGATTGCAGTTTGGTTGCTGCCCTTCAATCTGGATTGACGTACTTGTCAAACTCCACTTTCATCCTCCTCTTCAATATCCTCTCTGAAGTGATCTCCTTCATTGTAACTGGGCACCTTTTTAGTAGAGTCAGACCGCCTGTAGACCCATCATTGTCCTCATTTACTTTTTCTAGTCCTTTTCCTTTTGAAGATGTAGTAGTGGCCTCTTTTGATGTTGATACCTTACCAGATTTTGAAAATTTCTCCTTCCTCAATTTCAGTTTCTTTGAAGTCTTCTCAGTCTTCTTCTTCTTCTTCTTTGTAGGACTTGCTACAGTTTTAGAAGGCGCCATTACCAACAACAATTATCCATGAAGCAAATATGTTGCAACAATTATAAGTATCAACCATATATTAATAAGAAAAATCCTTCAATTCAATGAAACTACTAATATAAGTTCACTGTTACATCACAACAAACTGGAAAAAGCAACCAAAACAAATAAAACAAACACACACAGATAAATAGTGCTGAACCACATACACAACAACTTTTATTTTGCAAGTAAAGAACCTAACTATAATGTTCAGCACCCATCAACAATTATAATACCCTCATTGTCTACGCGCAAGTAACCCATTCCCATATCATCATCCAAAGTAGGGACATCTGGCATTCTATCCGCAAAAGAACGATGATCACATATAACATCTCCTAACTCATCTTCATTAACCATGTCGTTGCAGTTTCTGTTGGGACCTCTTAAAAAAATGACCACCTAGGATCGATAGTATCTATGACATAGAATACTTGTTCAACACAATGGCCCATCATAAGTATATCGCTACTCTGATTTTTCCTAGTAAAGTTGACTAATGTGAAACCAAGGTCATCAACTTTGATGCCTTTGGCAGTGTCACAGCAATCACACTTAAATAGAGGCACACGAAATTTGACATAATTAAGCTCCCATATCCCATTAATCACTCCATAGTAAGCCATATTCTAAGTTATAGGAGCTTTGTCACGCGCACTAGCCACTTGCATAGTATCAACCAGAAGAAAAACACCGCTATTCTGAGTCACACGAACAATGTCTAGACTCTTGGTTTGATATTGGACTCCATTAATGATATAGCTGTCAAAAACTAGTACTTCATGGCTTGGCCCATCTGCAATCCACCTAACTGTGTCAGAGACGTTATCTTGATGCATGACTTGGGCTCTAACCTGAAAATAATATGAGAACTTCTCATCAGAGCCAACAATGGAACATAATTGATAGAATTTAACCAAAGTTCTTGTTACTTACTCTATTCTTCACCCATTCAGGAAAATCCTTGTTTTGTTTGTCCTTCAGCCACTTCTCATTATTTTTGAATTTTGGATGTTTAGTCTTTAACAATTCCATGTGTTTACTGCCACCCAAAGTAACAAGCAACACTATGTGAAAAGGTGCTTCAGATGACAGGATGTCGACGACTGATGCACATTTATCTGTCGTCTTAATTTTTCAACATTTTGTGATGACTGATAAGTTCACATCTATCGTTGTATAACATATTTTTTCGATGATTTTCAACTTTCAGTTTTGCTTCTTTGAACCACGACATAAAAATGTTGTCTGATTAAATCATTACTGTGAAGAGTTTGTCGTGCCAATCAGGCTTTATTTCAACGACGAATATATGTCGTTGGACAAAACAAGTCTATAGAGAAATTTTTGTACGTAATTTTTATAACCATGTGTTGATAATAATTTTGTTTGCATTTGAGAACTTTAAAAGATGACAGATATATGTCATAGTTGCTATGTGTAAAATTTGTACTTTCTTTGCATTATATTGAACTCTAAGAATGTAAATGCATGAACCCCTCTCGATAAAAAAACACGCGGCTCTTATTTTTCTGAGTATAATCACTATGTATAATCACTGTCTCTCTCACTCTCAGCCTCACTCGATTATTCATTATCCTTTGTTTCTCTCTCTCTCTCTCTGAAAACTTCATCACCTTCCTCTGAACCCTAGTTATGCTCTTAACCTCTAATTTCTGAGTATGTTTATGGGAGTATGTTTTCTATAACCGAGCTATTTTTCACTTGAGGAAGTTGGATATTGTAAAGGAAGGGACTTTTATTGATAAACGGGTTGGGGAAAGATCAACTAGTAGAAAATCTGTTGGAGTCTATAAATTGTATGAAATTTTTGTCCTTTGATTTCTAATAGCACAGTGTCATTGTCTTGAACTTTCTCATGGTTTTTATACTGTTTCTCTTAGTTTCCTTATAAATTGCCATGATCTCGAGCATAGCGAATGCTGAAAGTAGTGGTGTGTACGTGTTTTTTACTTCTTTGTTTGCTCCTCTGTTACTTAGTGTTTATTTTCCTTGAGAGGCATCACTATCAGCAAGTAAAAGAAGCCACAGGTGTTATCCTCAAAGTCCTTAGGGTCATGTCTTTAGAGTTGGAAGTTGAAGCAGAATTACAAAAGATCTTTTGATGTAGGGGGCATGCAATATCGGATGCTATCTGTATGAAGATACATAATTTTTTTGTATTATATTTTGGTTTATTATCCTAGACTTATGCTAAGAGCCATTTGTTTCCATACCTATAGAAAAGCATAGAGATACCAAAGATGGGGATGAAGATGGGACTTGTCATTTCATGGTGAACGTTATTGATCCTCAGTTTAATCTTCATTCAGAAGATGCCAATGTAAGTTAATTCAGTTAGTGGCAGCAGAGTATACTAAATAATTTCTTTAAACTTAAACGCTATTAAGTGTTTTTCTTTGGTATGATGTATAATAAACATATGCACTGAAACATGACTGGTCATTGACTTGTCAATTCTTAAACTAAATATGAAAATAAGTATAAGTGACCAAATCAGTCTTGTGTTTGGATATCATGATAGATGCCTCGTACCTTTTAAATTGGGTTGGCTGGATGATTATATCATTTTTCGTTTGAAAAGAAAAATATTTTTATGCAGACATGAGGTAGCAATCTCAGTTTTAAGTCGAAGCTTCATTTTTTTTTCTTTCAGAAATTGATCTTACTCTCATTTTCTTTGGCATATCACTAGCAGAAGTTCTCACATAAATTCCATTTAGAAAACCTTCCAACTGATTTAGTTCATCCACACCACGTGAGCAATATAGGCTTAAGCAACATTTACTTAGCTTCTGAAGTTGACTGTTCTTATTTTTACTTTTATTTTTTGTGAGCAGGGAAGGTTTCTGTTTGCAGCTATTAGTGGCCATGTTTTGGCCTGGTCATTTCATTCAATTGTTCATGTTGGCTATGAGATGATTGAGCAGGCACTTGGTACTGAGAATGTAAGTATATCAGAGTGTGAACCAGAAATGACCTGAAAATGAATGGAGTTTTCGGTTATGTTGGAGCATGTTCAAGCTCATGTTGCCCCAACATATGTTGATCCAAGAGCTTGATTGCAGTGGCTTCCAAAAATTCGCAGAAGCTCTCCAAAAGAAAAACGTATTAGTGCTTTGCTTGAAAGGGTATTTATGCCCTGTGATATGTACTTCCGATACACGAGGCACAAAGGTGGAACTCCATAGTTAAAGGTAACTATCCCCTTCGTAGAGTGCCTATGCTGGTCATTAGATAGTTTATGTAGACTCTGGTGATCATAATGTTTACGACGAAGCTGCATATTGTGTGTATCCATAATATCATGTATGAAATCAATCTTTATATACGAATGTTTATTTGTGGTAATGGGAAGAAAGCCAAGATTCTTTGGGGTTGCGGGGGTGCTAGCTGTGATATGGGTGGTACAAATGGAACAGATTAGAACCCCTTTTTCACATAGCCAGGAAGAGGAAAACAAATCTCGTCTATACACTGTAGTTGGTTTTGAAACTCTGGGTTCATGTCTTCGAATCCAAACTTGCTCAGAAAATGCTCCACCACTTTCAAAATGTTCAATTTAGTGGTATCGTGTTTCACCAGATGGGAGCTGGAATGAAGAAATTTCAAGTATTCATGCAAGAATGTTATCAAATTTAAGCTCTTTCATATAAATTTCGGGCTAAAAGTCCTTGCTTGGTCAAGTCAAATAGTACAACCCTTAGCTTTACTATGAGCAATGTAAGATATCCACTTCTGTCCCCAGGAGGTTCCATGTGCGCATTTGAGGATGAGATGCTTCTCCCTCACTGTAGTAATGAGACATTTACTCCAATTGTTATCTCACTACATTAATAAAAATTTAACTTGTAACAGACCTATATGTGTACCTTACTTTAAGATTATTCCCATGTTTTGTTTAAAATTAATATGAAAAATATCAATAGCAAATTTGAATCCTGCTATTGGTTCTTATTCGATGTCTGTCTTATATGACTCAATTCTACTTCATCTGGTGCCAATAAATCAGTTTAAGTCAAAGAAAGCTATTGTGGAGCCAACAAAAACAACATATGCAAGTTTTGCTAAACTCTTGAATTGAAGCTGCCAAACAACAACATACTTTTATGCAAGTTACGTAGGTTATACATGTATAATACAAGCAATTTTCATTCAATTTTGATTGAGCAAGTTATATAGGTTATACATGTATTAATAACAATTTCAGTGTGAATCCAAGCACTTTTAATTCAGATTTTTTCGTGGAACAATTGTATTTCTACTGGTATATTAGGGTGAGAAGTGAACCCAAATATAAATGAAATAATACACACGATATTTGGATAGAAGACATATATATGTCATCCAAAACTAACAAAAAGATGACAGATAGTGCCTAATTATCATAATTTTGGTTTTTGAGAGACGACAGATAAATCAGTCGTCAAATTGACCTTACAGACAACTGTTCATTTTATGTCATCTGAAGTCATATCCAACAGACGACTACATTTTAGATGACAGTTGTGAACATTCTAAGACGACACAGACGTAAGAGTCGTCTGAATCCCTTTTTCACATAGTGCAGTTAAATACATAATAGATAAAATCTAAACTAATAAAAAGTAATAAAAGAACAAATGAGGTTACGACATTTGGAAACTTACTCCCAGTATGGTCTGAACTTAATGGTATTTTGCAAAACGTGGAGATGTGCCCAATTGAACTCAGGACGATAAACAAACTTCACATGAGCACTACACGTACGCTTGGAGACATTTTCACACTCTTTTGGGAGTCCAACAGTTTGACCAGTTTGCAAATGCTCCAACAAATATTCAACAGCTTCTTCAGCAATATAACTGTCTGTTATGGAACCTTCAACCCTATTCTTATTGCGGACATAACTCTTGCAGATTTTCATGTAACGTTCAAAATGGTACATCCAACGATAAAAAACTGGTCCATATAGTTCAATCTCTCTAACCAAATGAAGGGTCAAATGAACCATGATGTCAAAAAATGGAGGAAAATACTTCTCAAGCATGCATAAGGTCTCAACAAGATCACCCTAAATTTTTGGTAGCTTAGATACCTCCAATGTTTTGCTACATATCTCAGTAAATATGAGACACAATCTAATCACAGCGACTCTAACAAGTTTATCCAGAACAGCCCTTAATGCAACATGAAGTAGTTGTTGTATTAATACATGACAATCATTAGACTTTATGCCACTAATCTTCAGATCATTCATACAAACCAGATTCGATATGTTAGAACAATAATCAGTATGGACCTTCATTTCAAACAAACTTCCACACACAGTTCTCTTCTCATCTAGGTTCATATTCCAACTAGCTAGAGGTAGCTGATCTTTCTTGGAACCATCAAGGTTAGCATGCAGACCCAGTCTGATACTCATCTCCGCCAAATCCAGCCGAGCCCTAAGCCCATCTTTTGTTTTCCTCGGAATATTCAGTAACGTCCCTAATAGATTATCACACACATTTTTCTCAATGGGCATCACACCAAGGCAATGACGAACAAGGAGGAATTTTTAGTACTCAAGCTCGAAGAATATTGATTTATTTTTCCAGCAAGGTCTAGTTTCATTCACCTCACCCCTGTAAGGAGAATGAGGCTTTGCCTTCCCAAATGCTAAGGCAATACTTCTTCCTCATTTCTTTGCAGAACTTCTTGTCCACTCAATGGAATTAGAGCCGGATCCAATTCTTGAGCCTCGTATAGGGATGATTATTGCGGGTCCATCGACGGTCTTCTTCGAATTAGATATAATCATCATCAACATCATGTACTTCCTCTTCATACATAGTGAATGAGGAAGGTTGTAATTAACAAGCATGATTGGCCAACAAGTATATGTCCTACTACGACCAGTGGTACCACTATAAGGATTAAACCCATCAGTAGATAATGCCAATCTAAGATTTCTTGGTTCTAAACCAAAATGAGGCCGCATGATGCCATCATATGGCCTCTCGTTTGCATTCCAAGTCATATTACTAGATGTCGTGGGAGACTCATACATCCACCTAAACCTAGGAATCGGAGGAAAGTACCACATAACTTTAGCAGGAATGCCTTCTTGGAGTTTTTTATTCTTGCTTAATTTTCACCTAGAAACACTACAAGTGGGATAAATCTCAAGCTTCTTCATACTGTTTCCAACATAGTATACAATCGTTAGGACATGCATGATTTTTTTTATACTTCATCCCTTATGCAGCTAGAGTTTTCTTTGCCTCATAAACAGAGGTTAGAATTTTATTACCTTTAGGCAGACTTAGCTTTCAAATTGTATGCCTTAACCAACACACTCAGCTTTGTCCAAGAACATCTAGGATATACGGGTTTATTAGCCTCATCTACAAAATTTATAGACTCTGTGTACTCATCTGAAAGTTCATCATCATCATCATCATAGTTATCTTCGTGTACATTTCCTTCTATACTAACATTCCCATCCACTGATTCAAAACTCAATGAAGTCGAGGCTTCACTATCAGAGGTCTCTTCACATTCCTCCCCATGTTCTTTCCATACCGTATAAGTTATGTCTATCCCATTACAAAACAAATGACCCTTAATGATATGAAGTGGATGTACTTTCAAATTTCCACATTTTACACAAGGACAGAAAATATTTTTGGGATCCCTAGCATTTTCTAAAGCAAACTTAAGGAAGCTTTGCACTCCCAACTGATAAGCCAAAGAGGTCATATCATCTTGCATCCATAACTTATCCATCTATGTGAAATGAAACACAAAAACACAACCAGGAAACAACATCACACACAGAAGATCCATGCATTCAGTAACACATAAAATTCAGTTTATAAACAAGCTTCCCAACCTAGTTCCATCCCCAAACATGCAACCCAGTTTCAGCCCCAAACATGCATCCCAATTTCAACCATAAACATGCATATTGATACCCAGTTCTTTTCATAAACACCATTATACATTCATAAATACCCAGATAGATAAAGATTGAAAGAGCATACCAATTTGTAGTGAATTCAAATCCAGAAACCGACAACAATCAAACCAATTCTAGAAACTCTATATCGATAAATTGAAATACTTAATCAACCACGCAAATTATTGAGAGAGAGAGAAAGAGATTACCAGTCTTAGAGAAAATTAGGATTTTTCGAGTATGAGATAGTTGGGGATTAGATTCGAGAGGGTGATGAGGATTTTCAAGTCTGAGATTATGAAGGGGATTCGATCGAGTGGAGATTTTTGAGTCGAGATTGTGAGATGGGGGAGCAAGAGGCTGTTTAGAGTCGAGAGTGAGATAGGGGAGGTTGTTTGTCTTGAGAGTTAGAGAGCTAAGGATTTTCTGTCTCTTTAATTTTTTTGTCTAAGTGTCTAAAAAGTAGAACTTAACATGACGGTTGACCGTTGTGTGATTCATTGAAATAAATTTTCTAGGGCACTTTGCCAAAATATTTGGGGGAAACCAATGTCAAAACTAAAAATTTCACCATCAAAGTTTGGGGGGATATGACACCAACTAGGTTTTCTAAAAATCTCTAACATCACACGACGAACACTGTAGTATGAATGGAGAGATATGCAATTTCAAAAATTTGGCCTAGTGTTGTTATGAAATGCCATGGCATCACACGACTGCCACTGTCGTGCAATAAAGTTCAAAAGACATTTTGAAAGATTTTTACAAAAAAAATAGTGTTTCTACAATGGTCAGACGTCGCATTAGTACACAATATAAGACAGGTAGCAATTGATCGTCGTCTAACGTTTGAAATAGGCTTCAAACTTTGGTTAGCGTCTTTCCGTTGTCTGAGGGCAGTCATGTGAAGCCATTTTTGTAGTGTAGCAACAATGGGACTTCATAACTATATAAGAAGATACGCTCAGCGTGAGATAAAAGTGAAAATCTTGATGATGATGAAGAGATAGAGAAGGAGTTCGAAGTAGAAAATAACAATGCTCATGTTTCAAGAGAAATGGAAGTACTGAGAAACAATATTGCTTCAAGTTTGATTGGAGCACCGATTGGAACAATAATATGATTTTCCCTTTTGTTTTTTATCATGCTTATTGACTTTGGATGTAATTGACGAACATATTGCTTTGGCTAGACTCGTTGGATACATTAGAAATCTTTATCTTTGTTGTTGATTCTTAGAATTGATTGGATTATTTAGTTTTGGTGGTTTCTCATGTCGTGAATAGAAGGGAAAATGGTTGCAGACATATAAACTTCAAAACTTGATGCATCATTTATCCACGTCAGTAGTACTTGTAAATTAATGTCTTTTTTGGTCATTATATATAGCTATTGCGTTTTTATGTAACAGTTTACCAAACATGTTAGGATAACTTTATTTCAAAACACAATCCCTAACACTGGCGGATCTAGATACTGGCTTAAGCCTCGGTAAAATTTTGGGTAAGGAATAAATACTTTGTAGTATCTGATTGAGGAAAGAAAGTTGTCTTGGTAGTGTTGGCAAGACTTCAGAGTATTTTTCATGAAATCTTGGTTCGATCCCATCTCACACACATTTGAGAGAAGATATTTTTTTCACATGTCAGGGGTGCTATTACCATCCTTTTCTTATCCCTGTTTTTTCTATTTGAGCTATTATTTTGGAGGAGATTTTATAGGTGCAATTATCTTTTTTTTTTTATTTTCCCTCTGTTTTTTCAAATTGACAAAAATTCCTTGTACAATCAAATTTTGTCATAAAGAAAAATACTCCCAGTGACATTTCAATCCTAGATCCGTCGGTCTCTAATAATCAGTTTACCAAACAATAAATAGCTTTATTTTACAATTGATTATTTTGACTGCTGACTTTTTATACAGTTGGTTATTGACACCTCAATACCAAACTCAAACTGAGCGTAAATATGTTTTCATAAATGCGATTTCACCAATCTTAAATGCTTTCCATATCACGTTTTCGTAAATGCGATTTCACCCATCTTACATGTTTTCCATATCTAACTTAAGCGAGAGAGGTTTCTTCATGCATTAAAAAGTTTTCCAAGGAAGGAAACAATCAACAATCGGAGCTAGATTTTCATATCCTCATCCATGGATCTAACAGCTTGCTCGCAGCTTCCATTTCAATTCACAATTAGTCAGAGTCTTAGTTCACGATGCTTAGTGTCGGTTTAATGTAGTATTTTCAAAAGCCTTGAATGTCATTGTCGTGCCCAGCTTGGTCATCATCAAGGTACGGTATATAAGGTATGTCCAAAGTCACAGATTTCATATTCATCTTTGATAATTGAAACTACGTACGTACGGTGGTTTGCGGGGTGCAACTCTTATTTGGTTGTCTAGCAAACAAGAACAACAACCACCGCACGCCATGTGACTTTTTACAACACTAAGGGGGACTCCATTATTAAAAAGAGCAATGCTACTAACTTAGTGAGCAGCATGTCTCAGATTCTTTACTGCTCTCACACACTAACTTTACTTGAGAAATATCAAAGCATTAATCATGCCATCATCTATGCACCCAAATCCGAGTTAGATGTGCCATCATGCCGGACTCACTAAGTTTAGTGCGAGTTTGGCATATAGAGAGTTGACTCTCTTATACATGACCGTTTTGGTAAAGTAGCACTAGACGCGATGAATAATGTTGTCTTAGAAGTGAGTCGTGACAATTTCGGTAAAAATTTAGGGAATGGAAACATAAAGGTAAATTCTTATTTCAGAACATACTTATAGGGTGAAGACCATGGCATTTGTGGCAAGACATATTTACTGGTGCATGATTCTTACTCAATACACATAATTCCACTACATGCATAGCATTAATCAAGTAAAACAAAGCTACAAACAAACAAAATCAATGGTAACCTTTCTTGCTTTGCTTATTGTTGACGTGGTGCAACCATCCAAAACCCTTGAGCGCCTTTGTAATCTTGACAAGATTTGGCCTCCCCATATGCCCCAAATTCATCTTTCCTGCTGAAAATTTCAGTGCCTGCAAGCAGCACAGTTGCACATTATCCAATCCTTCATCATCTTCCTCGTCTTCATCATCTTCATCATTAGTATGGTCAACCTTATTACTCTTCTTCCCCTGCTTCTTTGACTTGCTCTTAATTCCCTGCAGAGCTTTACCTGATTCTTTCGCATCATATGTCTCCCAAAGCATGTCCATCCCTTCACTTCCTCCTTCAACATTCTGATGCCTCTCCTCAAAAAGCTTGCATGCCAATGTTCTCCTCCACTCCTTTTCCTTTCTCATTGAACCAAAGCTTCCAAGACTTGGACCCAAAACTTGATGAGAGTCCTCCATAGCTGTCACCCCAGGACTTTCGATACTTGATCCTAGAAATTGAGAATTAACCACCATGGATTTGGCTCTAAACCCTCCTCCTCCATCATTAGCACGCTTCTCCTTAACCTTGGATTCTCTCCTCATTGAAACCTTTTCTTTTTCTTGTTCAACAACTTTATTGAAGTATGCGATTAGTGGCTTGACATCTTTCTCTTTCCCAACTGCTTTCTCTTCCAAGATTACATTTGGTGCTTCCAATACTACATTACCAGTAATGCCTTTACCTTCAAGACTTGAATTTTGATCAAGTGGTTCATCAGAGACTTGTGAGGAGGAATGCTTCTCAACTGGGCTCTCTTCCAAACTTGCACTTGAAGGCGCCAAGAAATAACCACTACTTCCAATGACTTCATGACTAGATTTTTCATCAAATGCTGCATCTGTTGAGCAGTTTTTCTCATCTGGGATCTCTCTATTTTCATCCAAAATTGCACTTGCTGCTTCCCAGATATTACCACTAATAGTGCCTTTGACTTCAAGATTGGAACTTTCACCAACCGATGCATGAGAAATAAGAGATAAGCTGTATTTCCCAACTGGCTCTTCTCTAGCTTCGTCCAAAGTTGCACTTCCCGCTTCCAAGAGATCACCTGTAGTGCCATTGCCTTCAAGACTCAATCTTTTATCAACTGGGGCATCACAGATTAGCTCTGAGCTCATTTCCTCTGCTGAGATATCTCTGATTTCTTTCAAAATTGCACTTGCAGCTTCCAAGAAATAACCAATACTACCATTGCCTCCAAGACTGTAACTTTCATCAATTGGTGCATCGAAGGCTTGCTCTGAGCAACTTTCCTCAACCGGGCTCTCTCCGACTTCCAAGTTAGATGTGTCAAACATGATCTTATACACTTCAAGCTCCTCCACAGATTGAAACTCTTCACGATCGTCACCATCACTGTGATTTTCCTCAGAGTACTGTAACCTTGCCACAACTGTTTGGTACGCGTAGTCATGGCAACAAGTACCCAACTTGAGCTTGGGCAAATCAGAAGTGGAGTTGGGAGAGACAGTGAGGTAAGCGAGGACAAGCAGAGCAGTGGTGATGAACAGAGGAAATAGGAAATACAGAAGCTTGAGGAGGTATGGTGAGAAAAAAAGGAAGTAGGAAAAGTAAAGAGGGTGTGAAGAAATGAAGAAGCAGACATGGAAGAAGTCAACTAGGAGATCAATGCCAGAGAATTTAGGGTTCCTGGAGGAGATAGAAAGCTCAGACATTGTAATGTTCTGAGGGTCTAAAGAGAAATGAAAAGTGTAAGAGAGTGGTGATCAAGAACAATATGACGGTGGGGAAAGGATGGTTTGCTGCTCTGTTTGGTGCAGCAAATACAGGAAGAGAAAAAGTACAAAATTGGAATTGAGAGCGGCGTGAATAAGGGAAATTGACAGTGGAGAAGTTTCAAGGATTACAGGAAAAAGCTGCTTTGGATTAATCTAAAGGAAGAAAAACATGTTTTTGGAAACAAGAACTTTTTATTTTCTTGCTTTTGTTGTCCCATCTGCAACTACAACCACCAAATTATGTTCCATTTCTAATTTGGATTTACCTAACTAACTCACCCTCTCTGCAACTTTAACCTCATCAATGATTATTCAAGACCAACTATTCACATAGTTAAATGGAAGTAAGATGGTATATGTTCATCTCTGTTTATATGCAAATTAACTAGCGAGTAGTTGCTACACCAAAACTATATGGGGTATCCAATGATGTTTACAAAGAACTTGCATCAGGAGGCCTTTCTTCTTTAACATGGATCGGACTAGTAGGATCATGAATGCACGTTAATGTTGTAAACCGATCATCTACCCGAAGTGCATGTCAATAAATTAATCCTTAATTGGCATCATCCTGGAAACCTCAACTATCAAATATTTGAGTACAAACACCGGAAGCCAAATGTTCTCTCACTAACAGATTTGTAGGTTACTAATTCGGATGATATATTCTTAACCTCTTAATTCAAATAATAGACAAAATGACTACTTCACAAGAATATGCTAATCTTTTGGAAGATATCGAAAATTACTCACTGATATGACAGAATATTAACTAACTACAATGAGAATCGAAGCACTCACCAATATGTTGGTCAAGGCTAATCATGCACATTAGACCGCTTAGAGGTCAATTATCACATGTGAAGAATTATGTAGAATGCCTAAAGAGACAAGAGAGTTTTGGGTTCAACTCCTTAACTGTCCATAAACATCAAACTCATCACCAACTGATGCTTAATTATGTCAGTTACTTGCTTCCAACCCAAGTCACTAGAATCAATCTATATGCAAGGACCACAATGTAAGTTGAACTTTGATATTTCAACTTCAGTAAGCAATTCAACCGTTTGGTTATGACGTCAGCAAAACTGAGTTTAAAGTTTGAATGAATCAGATCAGAATGATTGAAATCTTCTATCTCATCTAAATTGGATAAAACCAGTGACTTGGCATGGATAAACGGTTTCTTTGATGGAAGAAATCGTCTAAGTACAAATCAGAATCAGTGTATAAATATACACCATTGTCCTTGTTGATACTCACGGTACAATCAACGAGTACCATTTGCCCGTGTATATTATGGAGGAATCAAGAGAAGAATCAATGGAAAACCAAGTCTAGCTCTAGTATGTAATATATCTCTCCAATACAATTATTCTATCGGTATATATTTGAAAAAGTAAAATTTTACAGGCAGCAACCTTTAACCACGAATAGTTCATAGTTGGTTCTGGGTTTTCTGATGAACATGATGAACTCGTACAACACTACATTTTCAGTAAAATCATATTATCTTCTATAATTTCTTACAATGGTATCAGAGCCTACTATTTGTTGATTATTGGTTGCTATACACTGTGTAAAAGATTTTATCACTACATATTGATTAATTTTCCACATTTTGATGGCATTGGTTAAAATCTGCCTAAATTTTGCATATCTTTTTGCATAAACTGAAAAGATGAATCTACTAAAATTCAAACAAGCTTAGTTGCACTATCATGCGATTCTGTATAATGCACTACTCAAAAATATGTAGATTGTGAAGAACTTGTGATGAATTACTGTAATTTTAAGTATGCCAAAGCAACTTAACAAAATGAGTAATATATCAACAAAATTGTGACAGTTTCATTAAAATCCATTTGGACTAATCTTTCCAAAGAAATATTAAGTCTCAAACATTTGTGTATCTGTGAAATTGACTATGCTTGAATATAATATGAAACATATAAGAGGTCAATATTTTCGAAGAAATCAGAACTTTTATTATATGCTTAAAACAATACGTTTATATTCAGTGCATGAGTACAAAATTTAGTAGTTCTTGATGAATTATCTTTAGGGACAAACAAGGTATTGTATCTGACATTGATCAGAACCTTACTAATCTTTGATTTTTTCGTCTTCAGATATGCACTTTCCCATGAGCATAAGTCAAATTGAATTGCTCGATGGTTCCGACTTTAAGAAGTGGAAAAGTGACATAGAACTGAACCTACGCATACTAGATTATGACCATATGCTTACTAAAGATCCACTAGAGGAACTCCCCAACAATGCAAGTAAGGAGAGGAGGGACACCTATGAAAAATGGCACAAACACAACAAAATGACCTTAATCTGTATCAAGAAAAGCATGACAGAAGGAGTGAGGGGTGGAATTCTTGACTCACCATTGACAAAGACATTTTTCAATTCTGTGAGTGAAAAATTCAGAAGATCTGACAAAGCTCAAACTGAAAATCTCATGAATAAACTCATCAAGATGCAGTTTACAGGAAAAGATAGTGTTAGGGAGTACATACTGAATGGTTCAGACCTGACTGGAAAATTAAAAGGGCTGAACATGACAATTGAAAAACCATTTTTGGTGCACATGCTGCTGAACTCATTACTTTAGGACTACTCTCAACTAAGAACACTGTACAAAACACAAAAGGAAAGTTGGAGCATAAATGATCTGATATCTTACTGTGTGGAAGTTGAAGAAGAACATCAAAAACATGGAAAAGAGTCTGCCATGGATGTAAATCTTCTCAAAAAGGATGAAAAAGAGAAACAGAAGAAGAAAGAAAATTTGTCATTCAAGAAGAGGTTCAAGAACAGCAAGAACCAAAAAGGTGAGTCCTCAAACTCCAAATTATATGCTAAATCTGATAACTCTGAGTTTAAGTCTGCTAAGAACCAGGATATATAGCAAGAAATGTTTTTTCTTCAAAAGGGTTGGTCATTTCAAAAAGGACTGTGATGGTTTTAAAGCTTGGCTTAAAAAGAAAGGTAAATTTTTTTTATCAAAATCAATCTTTAGATTCAATACAGATTCAGACATTTCCATGTACTCTTAGTGGTTTGATACTGGCTCACTAATTCTTCTTGTTACTTCATTGCAGGGATTGTCAAGGATAACAATCCCAAAGAGGAATGAAACCAGGGTGTGTACTGGCAATGGCCAAAGAGTTGTTGTCAAAGCAATTGAAAATGTAGAACTACTATTTAAAACTGGATTTGTATTAGTACTAAACAATGTTTATTATATTCCTAGTATTTCAAAGAATTTGATCTCAGGTTCTCAATTTGTAAAAGATTCTAACTATGGTTTTTCAAGCAATAATAAAACTATGTCTTATTATTATAAATCTGAAATTTTTAGTATTGCTACAATTACTAATGGATATTGGCATGTTAATTGTCAAAGTATTTTAAAATCTTGTACCGAAATGAATCAAACTACAGTTTTTAATGAAATTTTAACTCTTAATGTCAAAAATAAGAAGAGGAAAATGTTGAGTTCAGAAAATTCAACGACCTTATGGCATAAACGCTTGGGGCACATTTCAAAAGAAAGACTTAAAAGTTTAGTTACATAGGAAATTTTACCTGAATTAAACTTTGAAAATTTTGAAAATTGTGTTGATTGCATGAAAGGAAAAATGACAAACGTAAGAAACTTTAGTGCCAAAAGAAGTGAATCATTGTTGGAATTGATTCACACTGATATATGTGGCCCATTTCCTGTGAAATCTATCTTTGGTAATATTATTTCATCAATTTCATAGATGATTACTTAAGATATTGCCATCTTTTCTTGATTTCAGTAAAATCTCAGTCCTAGGATATTTAAAAAAGAAATTCAAACTGAAGTTGAAAGGCATACGGGATAACTTATTAAGTGTGTTAGATCAGATAGGGGTGGAGAATTCTATAGCAAATATACTGAAAATGAACAACATAAAGGGCCATTTCCAATGTATTTACAAGAGTGCGACATAATTGCTCAGTATTCCACACCTTATAATCCCAGACAGAATGGTGTGTGTGGAAGAAGAAATAGAACATTGATGAGAATGGTAAGAAGCATGATAACCAGATAAGGTTTGCCAACTTACTTGTGGGGTGAAGCCTTAAAAACTGCAAACTACATCAGCAATAGAACTCCAAGCAAATCTATTAGAAGTACTTCTTATGAGATCTGGACTGGAAACAAATCAAGCTTGAATCACTTTCATACTTGGGGATGCAAGGCAGAAGTGAAGCTATATAATCCAGACAACAACAAGCTTGATTCACAAACTGTAAGTTCTTATTTTGTTGGATACTATGAAAAATCCAAAGGCTTCAGGTTCTACTACCCAAATAGAGGAACAAGAATTGTGGAGAGTAGTAGAGTAGTGTTCTATGATGAATAAGAAAATGTAGTTAGTGAAATCAACAAAAATGTTGAAAATGGGAGAGTAGATGATTTTGAGACTTGGTTTGTCTATCCCAATGATGAAGAAGCTACTAATTCAGCATTACCAAACATAGTAGGTCAGCATAAATATGAAGAAGATGTTATTCCAGAGCCTTCAGTTGAAATTGTACAGAATAATCCTCTAATTATTAATGAAAATGACAATGAGATTCAGAATGTGAGAAGGTCTACAAGAAATAGAAGGCCAGCACTTGGGGCAGACTACTACACATTCTTGATAGAAGATTCTAAGTGTTTTAATGATGATGAAGATCTTGGAAATGTGAAAATTGCACTGGCCTGTATGAATTCAGAGGCATGGATGCAAGCAATGCAAGAAGAAATAGAGAGCATGAAGAAAAATGCGGTTTAGGAATTAGTACCAAAACCATATGGAGTCAAAGCAATTGGTTGCAAATGGATTTTCAAAACAAAAAGGGATGCCAGAGGAGAAGTGGAGAGGTATAAAGCTAGATTAGTGGCAAAAAGATACAATCAGAAAGAAGGCATAGATTACAATGAAACATTCTCACCTGTTTCAACTAAAGATGCCTTAAGAGTCATCATGGCCTTAACTGCACACTATAATCTGAAGCTTCACCAAATGGATGTGAAGACTACCTTTTTGAATTGTGAATTACAGGAAGATATTTACATGACTCGGCCAGAAGCATTTTAACAAGGTACTGATATGATCTGCAAACTGAATAAATCAATATATGGTTTAAAACAGGCATCAAGACAATGATACTTGAAGTTTGATGAGGTTGTTACTGCTTTGGGGTTTGAAGAAAACAAATTAGATGAATGCATTTTTGAAGACCAGTGGGAGAGATTTCATATTACTGGTCTTATATGTGGATGATATCCTTCTTGCTAGCAGCAGCATGAACCTGATGAATTCAACAAAGAAGTTTCTGAACAAAAGTTTTGACACGAAGGATATGGGATAGGCTCAATTTATTCTTGGTATTGAGATCATTAGAGAAAGACATGCAGGAATTCTTGGTTTCTCTCAGAAGTCATACATTGAAAAGGTTCTGAAATATTTTGGCATGGAAAATTGCAAACCTGGAGACAGTCTTATGTCAAAAGGTGATAAACTCCATAAAGGCCAGTGTCCTGTGAATTTACTTGACAATAAAAATATGGAAAATGTGCCATATGCCAAAGTTGTTGGAAGCTTTATGTATGCTCAGGTTTGTACAAGACTTGATATTGCTTTATGTGTTAATATGTTGTCCAGATTTCAATCTAAAGCTGGTCATGATCATTGGATTGCTGGAAAGGAAGCACTAAGATATTTACAGAAAACCAAGAACTATATGTTGACATTTAGAAAAATTGAAGATGAAGAACTGGAGTTAAAAGTGTTTACTGATGCATCATACAAATCTGACATTGATGATTTGAAATCCAATTCTAGATATATTTTCACAATGGCGGGAGGAGCTATATCTTGGAAGTCTGCAAAACAATCACTCACTGCAACCTCAACCTTCCAAGCAGAATATGTGGCAATATATGAGGTTACAGGTCAGGCTTTGTGGTTAAAGAACTTCATTTTAAGATTGAAGTTAGTTGAATCTGTGGACAGACCAATCAAAGTTTACTGTGACAACTCAGCAGCAGTATTTTTCTCCAAAAACAACAAAAGGTCTTCAAGAAGTAAATGCATAGATGTGAAGTGCTTTGTAGTAAGAGAAAATGTGCATTATGGAGACACTGAGGTGTTAAAGATTGGCACCAAAGAACAATTGGCAGATCTGTTTACAAAAGCACTTCTAGTGGGAGATTTTGCCAAACATGTGGAAAACATTAGAGGCATATGTTTATAAGGTGTGAATCACTATATATATTATGAAGTTGTTGTGTACATGTATTTCATATTATCAACTCAGTAATTCTGTAACTACTAAACTATGAGAATAATGTTTAAAGTGTAGTCTTGATCATGACTTCTCATTCATTGCTCTTAAAGACAGTTTAATTTTTAAAATTTTATCACTCAATAAAGATTGATGTTACAGGTGAGAGTTAGAATTGCTTAAGTAAGTCACAATGATTCATGTGAATTGTTTTTCTATGTATAGCGACATTGCAGTATTGATAATTTTCCAAATTGTCCTAATATTCAATGTTCTTGCATTAGGAAGACAATCTGATAGAATCAAGATTCATTTTAAAGGTATATAAAATAAAGTATTCAGGTTTATAAGCTTAAATTTTGAGGTCGTTCATTAGAAATATCAAGTTCAGTGGGAGATTGTAAGTTGAACTTTGGATATTTCAACTTTAGTAAGCAATTCGACCGTTTGGTCATCACATCAGCAAAACTGAGTTTGAAAATTTGAATGAATCGGATCATAATGGTTTTTGAAATCTTTTATCTTATCTAAATTGGATAAAACCAGTGACTTGACATAGATAAACAGTTTCTTTGATGGAAGAAACCGTCTAAATACAAATAAGAATCAATGTATAAATATACACCATTGTCCATGTTGATACTCACAGTACAATCAACGTGTATCATCTGCCCGTGTACATTCTGGAGACATCAAGAGAAGAATCAATGGAAAATCAAGTCTCTAGTATGTAATCTATCTCTCCAAAACAATTATTTTATCTGTATAAATTTGGAAAAGTAAAATTTTACAGGCAACAACTTTTAACTACGAATAATTCGTAGTTGGTTTTAAATTTTCTGATGAACATGATGAACTCAAATGACATGTAGTAGGACACTACATTTTCAGTAAAATCAGATTATCTTTTATAATTTCTTACACACAGTATGTAAGTAAATAGAAGGAGATTAAGATGTGGTTGTGAAATCAAGAGTAACCTTTATGAAAGGGCCAAAGGGACAAGAGAGAGAGAGAGGGGCTACGAGTTGGGCATTGCAGGGAGGTTAAGAAGCAGGGATTGCTGATAGCTAGCAGCACATGGGATTAATGGGAAGTCACTCATGGATACTCAAGTGATTGCCATGGTAATGTGCCATGCATAACCTTGGTCTATCGCTTTTTGATCACCTTACGGAATAATTAATGGACCCTTGTTTTATTTGTGTCGCTCTCTTCTACAGTTCTACTCATCATAATCAGATATCATATCTGTATACCGACAGTCAATTCGGCAGGCGTATCCTTCCATTCATAATTTCATATGCTTTAGTGTGGGTTTTGACCGGTGAAGCCTTTTCTAGCTAGTAAAAAACAGTAATGTCGGGCTACCTTCAATTCCATAGCAAACAGATCCCCTTTGGATACTTATAGGCAGTGGTTGAGCATGAATAGTAAAAAGAATGGTCTGTTAATCATGGTCTTTGATAATTATGGAAAAGTAATTCAATCATGCACAATTTAGACCGTTAAAGAAATTATTAAACCCTTATGATATATAGTAGTTGCTGAGATAAAATCAGAGGCACTTTACTATGCTGTCTCTCGTATGAAAATATATACGTACGTACCTTAACATTTAGCCTGTCATAGTGTCATATATATATAGGATGAGAAACAGAAAAACTGACTTCTAATTAATTAAGCCATCAACCACACACCATCTTAATTTAGAGCTAGCACGTACGGATCGATCTATATATCTGTTGCCGAACAGAGTGACATTTACCATGTCATAAACAGCAAGCACAAGAGCACCTGTAACACTTCGCATCAGAGACTTGTGAGGAGGAATGCTTCTCGACTGGGCTCTCTTCCAAACTTGCTCTTGAAGGCGCCAAGAAATAACCACTACTGCCGATGACTTCATGACAAGATTGTTCATCAAATGCTGCATATGTTGAGCAGTTTTTCTCATCTGGGATCTCTCTATTTTCATCTCAAATTTGATCCGTAAGGATATTGATTTAACATATTGTAATACATGTATTTAAGATTATCTATCAATAAATAAAGATATAATTTTTGGTCGTTAAACTTTTGTTTCTTTCTTAAATGGATCGTCATATTTGATTTTTAAGTACTTGGCTTATATCTTCTAACTATATCTAACTTACAAAGTTATGTTATACAATTTTATATTTCTCCAAAAAATTTAAATACGAATCATGCGATTGACAAAATATATATTTTAACATAGGCTATATTTTCTTTCAAAAGTGGAGTGAGTTTCTTTTCGATGTTACGCAGGAGCTGAATGACGTGGTGTTCGACAACATGGAAGTCGCCTCTCTGGTGTGGTATATGATAGGTGGAGTCACGGGGTTTGAAGTTGGGTGGTGGCGCATGTTTTGTTTGCTCATCGAAGGACTACGGTGGCATCAACGACCAACGTATCTCGCACAACTTCTGATTGAATGTATATTGCTTATAGTCTCTACTCTCGTAACGTCATGGTTATTATTTTACTTTATGTGTTTTCTTATAAATTAGACAATATTATAATCTGATGTCTGCTCTATGAGTTCGTATCAGTCATGTATAATCGTGCTTAGCATTACTGCTCTTACCGTTAGAACTAACGCTCCGATTTAAATTTACAAAAATAAAATAAAAACATACCAGATGAGAATCATTTTACAAAATAAAAAGTAAAAAAGGGGAAATAAAAAAAACTCAATTATGCCACTCTCTTTTTTCAAAAATCTACAATAAGTTTTCAATCCCAAATAAATTCATTCTATTTTTTAACTATGTAACAATTCAAATTTATTCTCATATTTATTATAGATGTCATCGATTTGTAAAACTCATTTCCCTTTCTGAGAAATCATCTCTCTCTCTCTCACACACACACACACACACACACACACACACACACACACACACACACACAAAATACAATAGCAGAGCACCACTCCTCCCCAACTCCAATCACGTTGAGTTCAATCCGCCACATCTTGGCCTTTTCTGTCGTCCTTTGACACTGAGCACGTGTAAGACACGAGCGACGATGACTTACCGTCGTCTTCTCCTTCAATCTCCTCCTACTCCGAAGACTGCTCGTCCTCAAAATGGCGCCATTGCCACCGGCGAGACAAGGAGAAGAGAAAGAAGATGAGAGAGAAGATGAGGAGTAAAAGAGAGAACAAGATGTGGTGCCATGGGTTTGTTTTCATGTACGCAAGATGCGGTGCCATCTGTGACGCAAAGCGGGTGTTTACTTTGATGACAGAACACGATATGGTCTTCTAGAATACATTATCATCAAGTTATACTCATCAAGGATTTAGGAAGGAGACTACTGAGTTGTTTGATGAAATGAGACGAACAAATGTCAAACAAGATAATACCATATTCCTAATTGTATTAACTGCTTATAGCCATGTTGGTTTGTTGGACATGGGACTTAAGTATTTCAATCTTATCATCGTTGATCTATCTATTGATTCACTCATTCATGGATAGCTGTCTGGAGAGCTGTTCAACGAGCTGTCTAGGTAGCTGTCTTGAGAGCTGTCTAAAGAGCTGTCTGGAGAGCTGTTTAGATAGTTGTCTATGGCCTAAGAATTGCGTTTCAGTACCAATTATACACCCAAATTTGAGTTGTTTTTGTGTTGTAAAATGCACATTTCCAAGCAAAAATAAACATTTTATTTCATAGGCTTAATTCATTGATTCACTCATTCATGGATAGTTGTCTGAAGAACTATCTAGAAAGTTGTCTAGGTGACTGTTTTTGGCTTAAGAACTACATTTTAGTACTAACTATACACTCAACTTTAAGTTGTTTTTGTGTTGTACAATGCATCATAAAGTGCAAAAACAAACATTTTATTTCATAGGCTTAATTCATTGATTCACTCATTTATGGATAGCTGTCTCGAGAGTTGTTTGGATAACTGTCGATTTGTTCATCTATTTTTCGGTGACTCGAGACTTATTCTGCTCAAAATCAAATAACAAATAACTTTATCTTATACGACATTCTTCAATTCTAACTACAAAACGTCAAATCTACTTTTAAACACCAAAATCCCAAAATTTTTAATTCTTCGATTCAGCGAACACTAATTGAATTAGGAAGCAACCAAGCTATGGTTAACTTCGTGGAGGTAAGGGCTATAAAGCCCAGCGAGACTCGTCATCCGATTCGGCTTGAAATTGATCAACCCCTAATTTCTAGGATTTTTGGTTTTCTTGGACTTTTTCTTTACTTTTCTACTTGATTAGGCCAGGGATAAGAATAAGATTTGAGGGAAAGAGAAAGAAGACATCGAGGTGGTCATTTGGTACCTTACTCGAAGGTTTTGCTGGCCAGACAGCCTAGGTCTGTCGTCGGTGATTTTATCCCAGGAGAGAGACAGTCGAGGAAGAGAGAGAAGGTCAGGAGAGATACAGAGAGACTAAAATAGAAGGGGATGAATTGACTAACCAGCAACCCCTTATGAGCAAAATTGGAATGTTAAAATTGTGTTTTATAATTTTTTGAATTTTTTTGAGAGAAAACGATGTCAACTGATTTTTTTTTTTAAAATAAAGAAGACATTTTTATCATAATATAATAAGTTAATTTTTTTTAGAAACCAAATATATTTTTGACTTTTAAATAATTTCCCCATATAAAAATTAACCACAATATTGAGTGAAAAAAGAAAGAAAATAAATAATAAATAGTTGACCCAAAGAAAAAGAAAAAATTAAGAAAAGAAAAGAAGAGAGGTGAAGCATTGAGCATAAATATGAGACTAGTCAAGGTGCATTGAATTTCTGGACTTGCCTCATTTCCTTAAACCCTAAGCTCAATAAAACACACTTCTCCTTCTCCAGGGCCGGCGGGGGTTTCACTTCTTCATCTTCTTCACCCATTTTATACTGTCACTGTGGCCCTCTTACTCCTTCCACACCTTCTCTGCCTCCTTAGGTAAATGGACGATGCCTTCTTTTTACCTCTCCAAAATGCTTCCTTTTATGTAAAATGTTCATTTTTTGGTGTCTTCTGATTATATTATCTCATGGGTATCCTGCATTGACGAGGTTCAAAGCACTAAAGGTCGCTCCTTTATAAATTGTTAGCTTTGTGGGTTGCTCTTGTTTTTCTGTAATTTTTTTAACATGAGTATGTTTGTAGCTTATTTTATGTGTTGGGTCTTGGGTTTTTGGGGTTGTTAATATCCTCTCCGAAAAACAAAGTGAAGAGCTTTCTGTTAGATTCATCTGAGTCGAATCCCCAATTTACATGGTGGAGCTTTTCTCTGTTTGTTGTTTATGGACCCAAATTGATTTTTATGAAAATTTCTCTTTTCCTAGTGACATCCACTGTTAGAAATTAAAGGGTTAAAATATCATAGCTGGTTTTTAAAGTGTAGGGATGTGTGAAGTAATATCTGTTCATTGTACATCATATAATTAGTCTGCTTGTTTACTCTAGGAGTATCGGACATATGTCGACAAAGGCAATTAATCTGGATTCAAACGATGGTGAGCTTAAGAAGACACAAGCGCTTGCGTACATGCTCTGGTAAATAGTAGCTCCAAATGAGCAATGCAATATATGACTAATTACTTTTGCAGATACAATTTGTATTGTTCTACTGCTTGTGACAAAGAATCTAATTACTCTATTAATGAGGGTATAAAGGTCACCCAATTGTCCATATTTGCAAGAAGTAGTTCTGCACTAGCTCCGCCTCCTGATTTTTGCAACGATGGAACAACTGTCGAAACTTGTACCGATGAAAAACCTGATAATGTGCCTCTCACTCCTTCAACCGATGTAAATCACTCAGAAGAGGTAAGAATGCATTACTTATATGTTCACATGGATCAAATGTACCAACTTTTTTGCACAAGGTGTATTAATATGTTACAGAGCGTAGATTGAGAGGACAAGTCTCTAGAGTTATACCTCATCCTTATTTTGTTCTTAGACATATTACATTTTATAGTTGTGTGATTAAAGGTTTATAGCAGTTGCATCAAAATAACTGAATACCCTGAACAATTTAGGGAAAGTAGGGACATAATTTATATGCTGGTGCTTTGGATAGAAAGGAATAATTATTGTGAATTTGTTATTCGTCTGATCGAAGTAACTGCTGCTTTCTGGTGTAAATGCTCTCCTGTTGATCATTTGGTGTGTATGTGTGTCACGGATTCTCTCCTTTCTCAAGCAACTAGTAAATAATCGTTCAATCTAAGCCTTATGAATCTTTTTGAAAAGTGACTGCTGAATGTACCTCTTGTTGAACAACAAACAGAAATCTGAAACTCATTTCTAGAAGAACCACCTTGAGATCTTCCCTTCTCAGTCAGTCATCTCTGCTTTCTTTAATTAGTTAATATGCATTAGTATTCTGACGGCATCAATCGTATATTTTATCTCCAATGTCTTGTAAATTCTGGTCAGTTAAGGACATAAGATTCAATGCTTTTTTGTTATGTCGCATGACGTTCAAAGTGGATTGTGTTCAGTCTATGACTATTAAAACGGATTCTCCTTAGATTATTACTATGTTGGGAGACCCAGCTGCTGCCGATAGGGTTTTGCTGGACCTACTTGGCCCTGCTGATACCAGGATTATGCAGGCGTATGCTGATGGTGGTCTGAAACAGAACTTAGCCCACCATGCCCTTGCCGTAAGTGATTGTCCTGACCGGAGAGTGTCAGTGCTGTACTATCTCTGCGTTGGTTTGAACAATTTTGTGACTGATCTCTTGATTATTAATTTATTATGCAGTCATGCCTCCATTTTGCCATGTGGCTAAGGGAAAGTGGAGATATCTCCAGGAGCGTGATGAAGCCATTGCTCGTGTCACAGAGCTGGAGAAAAGAGAGAGATTTTGGAAACCACTGCCAAACAGGAGGCACTAATTGACACTCTGAAGCAACAGGTTCTGGAATATTCTAGTATGAAGATGGACTATGAGGTCCAAGCTGGATCATTTGATAAATGATGCTTGTCAACAGAAGCATGAGGCTGAGGTCTGGGAGAGTAAGTGGAGGGAGCAGGAGGCTTTGCATCAGGAGAAGGCTACTTAACTGGACGAGTTTTCTTGTCACCTGTATGAGGTCTTGAAGCAGCTTGGGAAAGCCAATGCCGACCTTTCTATGGTGAGTCAGAGTTTTCATATGGCTGGGGAATGTATAGCGAAGATGACAGATACCTTGAGTCAGGCTGAGCTTGAAGTGAAGAGGGTGCAGAAAAACTGTGACATGAATAGTCCTCTGCGAAGTGGAGAAGGAAAAGCATACCAAAAAAAGTGATGCCTCCAGTGCTGATCTCATAGAGGTCTCTGGAAAAGACCAAAACCAAGAAGAAGATGGTAATTTAATAACAAGGGAGATGGTGAAAGATCTAAAAATGCAGGTGTTGAGGTGGTCTCAAGAAAAGTTTAAGGATGTGCTTTGAATATCTTTAATGCTTCAGATATTGGTGCACCTCCAGAGGTTTTCGAGTTATTCAGTATCTCATCTCCCCAACAGCATCAGAATTCAACAAACCATGCTGCATCAAATGTAAAGGGTTGTGGTGCTGCATAGGACAATACAGAATTGACTGGCGGTTCAAGATGCTTTGGCTTTTGGTTAAGAGTGATGGAAAGAAAGGGAAGAACAACATGTTTATATTCTAGTCATATAAATGACTAACCTTTCCAAGCAAATCCCTTTTAGATACATCGGTAGCAGGATCTGCATGGTACAACAGTATTATTATCAAAGAAATGTTCCTAATTACTGCAGTATACATGGAAGTCGGTTACTGTTATTTTGTCAAAGACACGAAGGATAAATGATCTTAGGCTCTTGGCAGATAGAATACGGGGAACCAGACATATAGCCTTTACAAAGCTAACTCAATAGGGAGATCATATGCTGCAGAATGGCAGAATAATTCTTTCTAATGCTTGACAATGAATCCTCCTTAACTTTCCTATTGTAGACTTGTACAGTGATTAAATCATACAGGTGGGAAGAGCAAGTACTTTTGCAACTTGTGTGGGGAGAATGCTTTACCCCCTAAAGCTACAAATCTTTAACTGTGTAATGTCTTTTAGTTGACACAAAAATGAATACCTATTGAGCACTAGCGTGGAGATAGTTCTGTGATCGAAGCCTCATTTGCTGATTCTGGGACAGAGTTGCTCTAGGATCGAACTGGCACCATCCTCCCTGGCATGCAGGATGTTGTGATTAGAAATGATGGCTGTGAGGGTACCGGAAGAGCGAGGGAGTTGCTGGTAAGAATGAGAATAACAGTGGCCATGGTTGGCCTATCATCTATGTTCGGTTGTACACACAGTAATCCAGTATGGATGCATTTCATTATTTCAGTTCCTGAACCAGTCCTCAGTGTGTGATCTATTAGGTTTGAAGCTGCTGACCCTTCCTTCCAGCTTCTCCATGCCTGTAAGTAATGCAGAAAAACAATTTCAGACATACTTCCATGTTTTCATTAGAATTTGATCACTTAATGTGGAATGAATGGGAAAGACTTGGTTATTGCTTACATAGGTCAGAAGATCTTCCACATTTTCGTCATGACGGAAAGAACTGTTTTTCTGTCCACTTGCTATCTCCAAAACTAAACAGCCAAAGCTATAGACATCGGACTTGATGGAAAACTGTCCACGCAGGAGCCATATATCCGCTAGGAATAAATCAGCAAGGTTAATTATTTATCCGCCATATATATTTGTGAAGATATGTAACCTGGATTTGTACTTACTAGGTCCCCACAATTCGATTTGTTTCACCTTGTGTTTGATTTAGCAGGAACAACCTTGCCATGACAAAATCTGCAATTTTGGGGTTCAGTTCTGCATCTAACAAAATGTTACTAGCTTTGAGGTCACGAAGAATGATTCTAAGACGAGAATCTTAGGTAAAGGAGTCCTCTCGCAATGCCAACTATTATTTTGTAGCGACTATCCCAATCCAAATGTGCACTCTCGACTGGACCTGGACATTCATGCAAATTAATCTTTTTCGATGGATAATTAAAATTATTTTTATGATATCCAGTCATTCCAGTGTATTTAACAGAGATGAAATAAAAGCAAATTATCTGGTATGTACGTGCACCGAATATGAAATGATCGAGACATAGACAACAAGTCTCTCAGATCCTTCCAGAAGCCTAGGTGTTGCAGCTTGGCAACCAACAAGACCTCATTTTTGAATTCCATATCTCCTTGAGCAGAATCCTTGGAAAGCCTTTTCACAGCTATATCCTCCTCATTCAGAAGCCTACCCTGCATTAGTAGATGTTGGAAAACATGTCTCTTTCTTCAGTCAGGCACTTATTGTAAATTGTTAATAATATATATTTAATTTGATGTTTAGTTAATTAGTTACCTTGTAAACGGCACCAAATCCACCCCGTCCAAGCTTATTTTCTTCAGAAAAGTTATCAGTGGTAGCTCTGATGGAGCCACAGTCGAACTGCAAGACATCTACACTTGTCGTGTCATCTTCTCCTGACAATCCTGAGAAACAATAATTTAACGAAGTTCATTGCACATATAACTTATTTGAATCTAATTAAGTTAAATATGAACCATACTCGAATGTGTACCTTTAAAGTGGGTATGCTTAGTCTTCCTTGCTCTCAGATAGATGCAAAGTGATGTAATGAGTGGCAGAGCAGCAACGACTGGCACTACAATTCTAGTGATGCCGATCCAGTTTATGTTCGTAATTGGATCTGCAAAGATGTTAAATCCCACTTAATCAAATACGAGAAATTTTACTCTATGTGTGTTAACACAAAACATACATCAAATTGCAGAATTGATCCCTATAAAATGAGTATTTGAACTTGTAAATTTATCCTAAAAGTTATAAAATTATATTTGATTGAGTGATTACTACTTAAAATTACTAGAAGAAACACTTTTCTTATAAATTTGTGAATTATAGAAGTTGATGCATAACATACTAATTATAGGGTTAATGATTAATCATCGAAGTCATTAATTATTTTGGGTTTGCAATTCTTGAATGCCGAAGTCAGACTCAAAGCCGTCTCTGATGAAGCCTTACTGTCGTACAATTTGCATTACTGTCACATCGGCAGGGTCCTTCCAGCCACCACCCTAGCTCCACCACTTTCATCTCCAACGACGTAGTCGGCACCTGCAAGTAATTAACCGATGGTGACACCGGTACCAATGCGTACACGGATGACAAGAGGTACGTACAGCCCAGCTTTTCCACGTTCTGGTAGTCCAAAAACGAAGCGTTTTTCATTGCCTCTGTGTAGCAACCGAGGCTAGTAGTATTGGCACTGCAGTCGGTTGGAGCCTGAAATCATCTGTGTTTGGACCCAAAATAAATATTTTTTATTGGGCTTGGAGGGTTGGGTCTGACGAACGGGCCGAGCGAAATATACCACATCCAGGTCGGAATGAGCTTGATGGAAACAATACGGAAAGTTGATCCATGCGGCTTATTTTTATCTAACATTTCTTATACTGGTTATGATTGTTATAAAAGATATTTATAAATATCGGATGAGCTCTATTGAGGTACCTAAAGTTGTATTAAGAGTCTAATTACCGATATCAAAGAGTTCCAAGTAAAGTAGAATACAGCTACCGTCTTCTATATATATTTTGCTCTCAGCAAACTATCCTTCTCTATACGAGAAAACCCTTGCAACCAGCGATCAATAGAGTTGTCACCCAAATTGCGTGAGATTCTTGCAATTCAAGGATGCAAAAACCTACAATCAGCGATCAAGAAGCTTGTCAACAGGAAGATTGAGAGTTTCAAGGTTTAAGGACACAACACCCAGTGTTCCCGACACTCGGTCAAGGGAATTGCTCTGCTTTACACCATGAGGAGTGTAGAGTATCGATTTCTGTGGCTCAGTTAGAGACACGAAACCAGAAAGTCCTAGGTCACTAGGCAAGAAGGATCCATTCAGGCGAGGTTGATGCTCTCCTCGTCTAAATCACTTAGTCAAGAAGTCAGTAGCCGTTAGCATACAAATCAACATTCCGTCATGAGACGGTGGCACGCCAGCGCATGAAGAACAATCGAGGAAAAGAGACAGTTTGAGAAATCTAAAAAGTCAGGTAAGGGATTTTTGAGTTAAACATTTTGGCACACCCAGTGGGACTTGATATTTAGTATCTCTAAGCGACAATTGGGAATCCCTATAAAAATGAATACTCTTAGTGTCGTAAACTTCCGCAACCGAAGTATCGGGAACACACTTCTTCTAAGTGTCGTTCACTAAACGAGAAGGCGATTGACATTATCTTCGAAACTACACAACATTCTAATATGGACGTTACCTTGTTAAGTGAGGGTGATACTAATCACCTAAGTTACGAAGAGTATCGAGCTTACGCCGCCAAGCGGGACGTACATCTCAGAGGTTACTTTGAAACAATAGAGCGAAGGTTTGAGGAACAAGCAGAGCTGCTCGCTTCCAATTGTGAAAAGACGGACACGACGATAGCCGAAATCAAAGCTCTAAGGCTAGAACACAACAAGGGCTTGGAAGACCAGGAACTGCTTAAGGTCCAGATAGCGACTTTCAGGTATAGGGTATTACAAGACATAGACTCACATAGTCAAATATTTTGGTCATTTTCAGGTATAGGGTATTACGCCAACTTTTCGATCATATTTTACAATCTCCACCGTAGACCTTAGGTCTAATTGTGTAGATCAAGCCTGTAAATTTTCAGCTAAAATGGTGATCATGAAGATATTCAAAACTGCAATTAAAGTTTATAAGTATAAACGATTTAGATTTGACAGATTCAGTCCGTCCCTTGATTTAACCTAGTTCTATATCTTAATGATCATCATTTTGGCTAAAAATTTACATGAATGATCTACTCATATAGATCTAAACATTAGACCGTGGAGATATTAAAATATAATCGAAAAGTTTGTGTAATGTCTTATACCTGAAAATGACCAAAAATAAGTATACCTTAATGAAAGGACCCTCATATGTATAAATATATGGTTGGCCTATCAGATATATTTTTTTGTACTGTATAAATATATGGTTGGCCTATCAGATATATTTTTTTTGTACTGCACATAATTTTCAATCGTTTTCTAAAGATTGGGCAAAGAAGGCTTGATTGTGATGAAAACTGATTCCAATAGGCTAGCCAAAAGTCATATAACAACTTCCAAATGCAACTTCCCAACTTGACTCCGCCCCTGTAACCAAAGGCTAATATAAGGTTACATAAAAATATTTAAAAAAGGATACATAAAAGAATTTATTCTTCATGAAATTGGTGGAAAGCTTTGCCAACTAGACTACATTAGCATCTGTAGATTAGAATGACATAAAAAAATTAAACAGACTTAAAAAAATTTACCCTGGGGCATGCTGCCTTTGGCTGGATCCACCCCTTAATAGCTAGCATTTGCATTGCTGGAGTAGAAATCAAAATAATTAGTTACCTTTTTGTTGTATCTATCTGTCTTAATTATCACGGCTGGAGTTATATTAAACAAACTCAATTTTATTTTTAAACCTCACAGCTCAAACTGAAAACTGCTCCTGAAAACATATATAAAAACCCTCATCGGTCATACTCTAAACCAAATATACGAAGAAAAAAACACTTACACACAAAGAAGTCATCCTCATGAGTCTATCAAACATGAAATCCTTTGTATTCTTTATGCTCATCATTGGCATGGTGGCATTCAACCATGGAGGAGTCGGGGCTAATAGGAACTTTATTCATCCCGGTGTTGTTGATCCCTGCCAAACAACTGGAGGACCTCATCCTGGTTGTACTCCTAGTAATTACAAGAATGGTGAGCTTGCGCCTGGTGCTCCTTATACTCGTGGATGCTCAAAAGTTACTAGATGTCGTTCATGACTGTAAATCCCTATATATCCAAGATTGATATATAAATGAAGTTTATGGTTCTCGTTTGCTTTCAGTACATACAGTATAGGAAAACGTTGTATTCATTTTTGTGCCCTCCCCGGTTCCTACAATTCGTTTATTTTCTCAAGTGATCATCTAAAAAAAAATTCGGGATGTGTGGCGTTTCCAACAATTCCGCAAGCGATGTGGGACAGAATAAATGTACAACCAAAGTAAAGCTTTGGTGAGAAAAATGAAGAACAGACTGCAAAAGACCATGTTAGGAGTGAACCTGGAAAGCTGCTGAAAGATGAGGAGTTCCAGCACAGTAATGTCACTCTTTTTGACATGGCCAAAGATGTGCGCAAAAAGGATGGGTGTAACAAGGAGGAAAGATACCAAGTAACAACCCTACACATGAGATTGTGAACTAATACCAAGTTACCAGAACTCATAAAATATTCATCCCAAACACGTGTTCTGAAGCCAATTTTGCTTGAAAATGCATAAAGATGCCAAGAACATAATTTCCTGATCATTCCAACAGCATTGACATTGCAAAACAATCCTACATTAGGGGCAATACTAGATGTATGCTTAAGTCATAACAATAAACAAAGTACTAGTACTCCTCAACCCATGAAACCTAAACCCCTAAAGTGTTCCATAGGCTAGGCTGCTGTCACTCATTCATAACCGGCTTGTTCTCATTAGCCTTAGGCCTAAGTTCCTTCGGCTTCTGCTCTTCCAGCTTCCTGCAATGCCCCACAAAAGAAAAACCATATGTCAAGTAGCAACTCATGAAAACAAAACCGTGCAGAACAATACCATGGAGAAAGGACCCCCAAAAAATACACACTCCATGAACAGAATGTCAAATGCAATACAACATTTGAAAATTCTGAGACATGTCAAAAAGAACACGTACATTATCGTTAATCAACACCATGGTAAGGCTGTCTAAAAGGCACAACTACCCTATAAAATTCAAAAGTTTCCCAAAGGGACAATTCACAACAGGTAAAAAAATAGAAAAAACTGACAAATATCTAAGCAGACAATGCTATATATGCTGCACCTGGGCACTATACAATCCCATATGCAATACAGAAATCTCGAATCTTAAATGTAAACATCACATCCAACATACTATTCATACGAATCTACTATGCACCTTACAAGCTGTACAATCAACACCAGCTATTCTAATAACATGAATCATACTAATAACTTGTAAAAGTATACAAGGCAGCCCAGCTATTCTGGGAGTCATTCGGTATATCTCTCACGACAAAATCATACGACCCAATTGAAAATTGAGCAAGATCATTCACAAATGTCACTTTCAAAATCTCGCAAAAACTAAATCTACATAATCGAAAGTGACGTTTAGATTAGACTACATAGGGCTTATGATAGAGAAAGATGGAAGAGGAGTACAAACCTCTTGTCGGAGGAGCCGCCCTTCTGGCTGAGGAATGACCTGAACAGTGGCGAGTTGACGTCGTAGATCATGGTTTCCGATTGTTTCTTTCACGCTCTGAAGATCGAAGAGGAGAAGCTCAAACCCTAATTCTCTGAGGAGTCGAATTGCTGTCATTGCTTTTATAGTATGGCTGTGTTTGTATTGGGCTTATGAGTCGGGTAAGATTGGCTCTAAACACTCGGCCCAACTTATATTTGGGAATTTTATTTTTCTTTTCTCCTTTACGGCCAAATCTTTTTTTCGTAAAGGACTCCCTTCCTTTTTATCGACAGGAAAATACTCATTTCGTATCATCTTTCCGGAAAATGGTGTCGCTCCTTTTTAGCTCACATTGCTAGTTACAGTGTCTGAGATATGTTTGATTAGACACTTTTTTTTCTTTAAAAAAAATGTCAATAATGTTTCATTAAAATGTGATAGGTAGTACAAAGATTTTACCGGATTACTTGGCCCGATAAAGCGAATCCCTATACATACTACTATATTAGATAATATGTTCTAGCACAAAATTTAGACTAACAAATCAGGATAACAAACCGGGACCTTGACTCGTAGACCGCTTCTCCATTGTGTGACACTCGTCTCCAATCGAAACTCGTCATGCCTTCATAGAAACCAGCGAAAAGAAAAAGGGAATAAGAAGAAAGGGAAGAAGACGAACGGTATGTCGTGACAGAGTCACACAGGTTGAGCAGTCTTGTGGATGCTCACTGATCTCAGAGTACGAGAGGAAGAATAGAATTTTGATCAGAGACATTATTATTGAAATGTATTAAGAACTTTTATGAATATCGAAATATATGTATTACTTCACTTTGATGAACTTAAAAGCTTAAAATAACATGTAACATGTAAAATCATTTCTAATCAGCAACTTTCGTGTGAGAGATATGTGATTTTTTGCTTATGTCACACTTCTTGTAGTGTTTATATAGTTTATAATATAATTTAATCGATGATATTCCTTCTAACTTGATCGCAATTTGACTAATGTATAAATTTGATTATAAATAAAAAATCAGGTGGTAAAATGGATCAGAATTTACAAATTATGGGGTCCAATACTCCAATGCCCTCATCATATTGAGCGGTGTTTGGTTGGCAAGGATAATTATCTTCTCCAATTCATTGCCTCATTGTGTATGCCTCGTCGTCGAGCAGGAGAGGCTTTTCTCTCGGCCGTCCAACCAATCACATATTTCGTCGGTGACCCCTCACCCTTTTTCATTTCCTTTTCTTCTATCGTTCGCTACCAACCAATCCCCCAATCACACTTGCTAATAATTTTCTTCCAACCCTTTGTCTCCACCAACAGCATTCTCTTTTAATCACAGTGACCGATTTGCCCCTCTCTTCTATACAGTATTTGCCTTCTCCCCTGAGCTCGGCACTGCTTTTCTTTCAATGTCAATATCACAATGGATACCAATCATGTTATTATTTAGTTCAATAATTGATTGTTATTGTATTTAGTATACATAAAATCTTCACGAGCTAGGCAAGTAAATAATTTTTTTTCTTTAATCTACTACTATCCATAAATGTAGTTAGGTAGCCAGTGTACCTATTTTCGTTTCTCATAAACGTTTTGGACATTTTAATGTTTTAAGTGTGATATACAAGAAGACTAACTTGATACGGGTACACACAATACCAAGTTAATATTGGCAAAGAGCCATAAATAGTTACATCATGTATTTGAAAATTTTAAAAATAAAAAACGGTGTTAATTTTGTGTTAGATCTTAAATAGTAACCTTTGTGTTTTCACAAGAACCAAATTCTATATGAAAATAAACACACTATCCAAAAGAAGTTGCAAAATTTAACTTTTTGCAAAACCAAACGTTAACCATATTTGTCACTCGTTTGTCTAAATATGATCATATTTGGACACTAGAATTCAAATAAACATCGTCATTTAGTATCGTGTTCCCGGCCTAAATATCACATCACACACAAAAATTGTTCATTGGTGCATGAAAAATAGGAATTCTCGACTTCTCTTAACCCGACGACAAGGACAAGGACGAGGATTAATATAGCAAACATATCTTTATAAATGTAATTCAATTTTGTAGCACACCAACTTTAGTTTACGAGTCTCTTTAAAACATTAAGTGCACTTATTGATTTGGTTTACCCTAAAAACCGGCTTTAAACCTATAAAGGACAAAATTTTAGAACAAAGCCCTATTTAGCTTATAACCACAAGCACAATCACAAGCTAGCCATGAGCGGAAACTACAAGAATGACATGAATAAGCAAGCACCAAGAACGTTAACAGGAACACACAAATACAAAGGCCAATTTGGTCAACTAAACCAAACAGAATCTCCAAAGCCAATGGTTACTCTTGGGAGGTTTTGGCTAAGGTCCAGAGGGGCAATTTGGGAACACCAGTCCACCTAAAAGTACACAACAGACGCTTACGTTGTTGTTCTAGTTCTGTAGTTTCCAAACACATCTATCTACGAAGACTCGTCTCGCACACACAGTCGTCTCTACCACCAGTCCTCCACCACCACCACCTTCTTCTTCTCTTGCCCCGAACATTAAAACGCCCAACAATATTGGGTAGAGAGAGAAAAAAAGAAAAGAAGGTGGTAGATGCATGAGACACAACACAACACTATAACAGTTTTAGTGTTTTCCTTATTATTTTTGTCTTGTTTCCATCACCACCTTCCCTTCATTAAAATCTCAAATCTTTATTAGCCCTTTGGGATTGCGTGAGTCTGTGACTCTGTGCAAATTTTCAACCACCACCTCTGGCTTTTCTCAGGTAAAAGAAGCCTACCGACTATTCTCATCCCCATTGGGATTGTTTCTGTGTTTTTGGTTTCATGGGTGGTCCTTTGTTGACTTGTCTGCGTTGAGTTTTGTGGTCATAGGCATTTTGCGTTGACGAGCTTGAAAGGCTTGGATGGAAATCGCTTTCTGTTCATTGTTTGGCTTTGTGGGCTGGTCTTGATTTTTCTCTGTTTCTCTGGTTTGTGGGATAGTGTTTGTTTTTGAATTTCTGGTTGTGGATTTGTTGTCACTGAGAGCTATTTCATGAAAGCTGGTAGGTTGGTTTGGGTTGACTTAACTTTCTCGAGGTCAGATAGTAGGCCTTTTTATCAGTTTGTAGTGATTGGATTCTTTGAATCGTTTTTGTATATATCATGGTGAGTGATTTGCATTGCTGTATGAACTCTAAGGATGAGCAAAGGTCTCACCTTTCTCCAGTTAGAACTGATAAGAACCAAGAGATAACTTGATACAGATTGAACTCAGGATGAATGATTTTCACTTGCATCTAATTTCTGTATGTTGTAATTCGACTTTAGATTGTTTTCGTTGTGTAGGAACCAATGGCATTGTTTCTGTACTTGCTTTTATCGCAAGGTTCTTGAGTAACTATGTGAGAGTTGATATCTGTAAGCTCTGTGAAGGTTCTGAATTACTTGGCTACATAGCCTATATGTATTGCTTGAGCCTGTTCACTACCATATGGTTCTCTACTTGAAAGCACCATATCATAGCATTAATTGACTGTAATACTTGGTGGCAATTGAAATAAAAAACATAGTTTCAGAACCTATGAATACTTGTGGATTTCTATCCTGCTTATAATGAATCCTCTTTGGCAGTTTCGCTAGAAGTGCCTTTAATCTTTGTTCATATTGCTTTTGGTTCTGGCTGATGTATGTTAGAAACAGTGTGCTGTTGTTAGTTATATGTCTAGGGGTTGTATCATGTAAGAAATCTTTTGATTGTCTCAAGTTATATAATTCTCGTGTATTGCCAATTCATTGCAGTTCAATTGTCAAGCTTTAGCCATCAACAATGGTGAGCTTAAGAAGGCGCAGGCTATTGGGACTATGCTCTGGTAAACAACTTTAGTTGTAATTTGCTATACAAGATACAGCTGTTACTGTTGTTGAATACATTGTATTTTGAAGTACTCTTTTGCACCTTTATTCAGTTTGAGTTTTAAGTTCTATTTTCTTACCTTGACGGAGCTTTCAGATAAATTTGCAGTTTTCATGCCTAGTAATTTAGCGAATAGGTTCTTTTTAACGTTGAGAATCATAATATTCACCCAATTTTTGACTTTGCAGGGATAAGTTCTGTTCTTACTCCACTTCCCTTGTTCTGTGACAATGCAAAACCTGATAGTGTGCATCCCATGCCTTCAAAAGATGGTAATCTGCGAGACGGGGTAAGACTGAACTCTCAAGTCACTTCATATCAATATAGCTTTAATCAAACCAAACCACTAAGCAGGTAACATGACCACCATTTGAGATGTTTGTGCCCCTGAACCTTGATTTTGACCAAAAATATTATTTTTCTTTCCTTCTATATCTTGACTTAGAAGCTAAAAAAAAAAATCAAAATCTAGCTTGAAAATGAATAATTTAACTCGCTCAAAAGGAAAGACAAACAGAGAGGAAATCAACAATTCCATTTTGGGGAAATGAAGTAGATGTTCTAGATTCATAACAATACTTTCTCTTATGTTCAGTTTATCTGATGTTTCATTTATTACTAGAGTACTGGTGCAAAGAAAGAACCTCCATCATCAACACCAGTTGGTTCTAGCTTACCGAAAGAGAAACCTGAAAAATATGTTCCAGGTTTGTCGTTTCAACCAAAATTCTATTGAAATTTGTTTTGAGTGAATATTGAGCAATTGCCTCTTCATGGATTGGGGCAGTTGATATTTCAAGCTTTCCAGTTAATCTGTCATCAAATAGATTACAATATTATCATGGGGGCACAGATGTGTGTACTCATCCTAAAGATTTCTGTCTTTTCTGTTTTGAAGTCCTGATAAACAATATGTTGCATTCCTTTCCATTCATTGGAGGAGAAGGAAGTTTCCCATTCCGCAGTTATTTATCACCTTTTGGCATACTTTGCAAAATGGATGGATTTTAATACACCTCCTGTTTGATTCTTTATATATATGTTATAGTCTCATCAATTCTAATAGAAAGAAAATTATGCTATATTTAGGACCACCAATCAAACGAAGAAAACGACATCGCAGAAAGCATATTCATAACCAAGAACCATGTTTAATGAGAGGTGTGTATTTCAAAAATATGAAATGGCAAGCAGCAATTAAGGTTGACAAGAAACAGATTCACTTGGGAACTGTTGGTTCACAAGAAGAGGCTGCTCATTTGTACGATAGGTAACTGTTTCTTCATTCATTAAAACAGGTTCTTCTTTTTCATTTTATTTTCCAATTCAGTTTACATTGACTATACTAGCCCTTTCAGTCAAGCATATCCCACTGATAGAGTAATATTGTCACGGGATGAGTTCTTCACTACTCAAACCACAGTGCAGCCTTGGAATTGCTCACCTCCGCGAACAATCTAAGTCAGCCTCTACAATGCAGCGGAATAAAAGGCTAACACAAGAGACAAAGAAAGCTTAAACACTTGGAGATTTGGGAGAAATGAACTTTGTATTAGCTTGTGAATGCTTTACAAGGCTCTCTAGGATCACTTCTTGCTTCCACTCTCTGCCCCAAATGGGAGGGGAGGTTCCCTATTTATAGCCTCCACCTCCAAGCCTAAATATTCTAGACTATTCTACCACATGTACAAGTTCTAGACCTATCTATACAAGTCTAACATGTCCCGAGATGGTTCTAGAGATCTCCGGAGTGAGCTTGTCTTACGAGCCTCTCTAAGTTTCTAGAGAGTTCAAGACTTGCCTTAATGTTTTCCAAGTCTTCCGGAGACTTCCGTTACTTTCCGGGCCTGCCTGGATGTTTCAGACAGCCCCCGGGTGCTTCTGGCAGCCCCCGGGTGCTCTTGGCAGACCCCCTCCGGGTGCTTCTGGCTGCTTCCAGGGTGTTCTAATTCTGCCTTGAAGGTTAGCGGGGCGTGACATTCTCCCCCACTTAAACCGGCGGCGTCCTCGTCGCCGTTGCGATTTGCTCGCGTTCGAACTCCTCGATCTTGTCCTTGAATTGCCACAAGGACTCTTCTTTCTCCCAACTTGCCTCGGACAATGGCAACCTCTTCCACTTGACAAAGTACTCGGTGTACCTTGGTATCCTCTTCTTTCACACCTCGCGCTTCGATGTTCTCCACTTCTTTGTCAAAGGAAGTCGTCACGTATGCGGGGGCTCGCTGGGACTTGTTTCGTTCCGGCGCCTCTGCATCCTCACAATAAGGCTTCAATTGGCTTACGTGAAACACCGGATGCATTTTGGTGTTGGAAGGCAGCTCCATATGATAGGCAGCTTTTCCAGCCTTCCGTAGGATTTCAAAAGGGCCTTCATATTTTCTCAGCAAACTTTTATGAAGTTTCTTGTTCCCTTAGTGCCGAGTGGGATTTACCTTGACAAGCACCTTAGTACCAGGTTGGTAGGTCACGTCCCGTCTATGTCGGTCTGCATACTTCTTCATCTTCTTTACTGCTTTCTCTAGCTGCGACCGAGCGAGCTCATTCGCTTGCTGCCACTCTTTGGCTGTCTTATATGCAGTGGGGCTGCTCCCCTTGTAGCCCGACACTAGCGTGCTCGGAGTCAAGGGTTGTTGTCCTGTTGCCAACTCGAATGGACTTGCCCCTGTCGACTCGCTACGCTGCAAATTATAAGAGAATTGGGCTATGTCAAGCAATTTTGCCCAATCTCGTTGGTTTGTACTTACGTAATGCCTGAGGTGCGCTCCGTCTGCCCATCGGTCTGCGAGTGAAAGGCCGTGGAGAAGTTTAGCTTTGCTCCGAGTAGCTTGAAGAGCTCTGTCCAGAATCTCTCAGTGAATCAAGCATCTCGATCGCTGACAATGCTCTTCGGCACTCCCCAATACTTCACCACGTGCTTCATGAATAAGCCTGTTGCAGTCTCTGCAGAGCACTCGATAGGAGCAGGGATGAATGTCGCATACTTAGTGAACTGATTTACCACCACAAAGATGGATCCACAACCATCAGACTTGGGTAGATTGGTGATGAAATCCATGCTTAGACTCTCCCATGGTCTAGATGGAGTGGGGAGGGGTACCAGCAGCCCTCCCGGTTGCTTCTGCTCCACCTTGTCTTGCTGGCATACGAGACATGTCTTAACATATGAGTCTACGTCGTCTCACATTTGCGGCCAATAGTAGGTGTCGCTTAATAACGCCAACGTGCGATGGGTGCCGGGGTGTCCAGCCCATTTTGAATCATGGCACTCGCTTAACACTTCTCTCCGCAGATTGTCCCATCTTAGTACATAGAGCTGCATTCCCGTCGTGTACAGCAACTCGTCCTCGAGCCAGAACCGCCTTGTCTTTCCTTCGTTGACAAGCTCCACAAGGTTCACGGCTTGGGGGTCGTGGATCAGTCCCTCCTTGATCCTCCCCATGAGGGTGCTCTTCGGGGTGACTGATGGGTGCCAGCTCGGCCTTTCGGCTTAAGGCACCGTAACCACGTTCTCCTTTCCTTGTTTGTATTCCAACATGTAGCTGAACTCGGCAAGGAACTCCTGCCATCTAGTTTGCTTTGGAGTGAGCTTTTGCTGCGTTTGGAAGTAGCTAGTAGCAACGTTGTCGATCCGAATGAGGAAATGAGATCCAAGTAGGTAATGCCTCCATGTGCGCAAGCAATGCACCACTGCCATCATCTCCTTCTCATGCGTGGAGTAGCGCCTCTCTGTATCATTGAGCTTGCGACTCTCGTATGCTACCGGATGTCCTTCTTGCATAAGTACACCACCAATGGCAAAGTCTGACGCATCAGTGTGTACCTCGAATGACTTGCTAAGGTCTGGCAACCTTAGCACAGGTTCCTCCATCAGTGCCTTCTTCAACTCTTCGAAGGCGTGCTGGCACTTATCCGTCCACTGCCACTTCTTGTCTTTCTTCAAGAGGTCCGTCAAGGGTGTCGCGATGGCAGAGTACCCCTTGATGAATCTCCGATAGTAATTAACCAACCTAAGGAAGGAACGAAGGGTGGGTACCTTGGTTGGCGGCTCCCAATCTTGGATGGCCTTCACCTTGCCCTCTTCCATCAACAGCTTCCCGTCCTTGATCTTGTGGCCTAGGAAGTCCACCTCTTCTTTAGCAAATGAACACTTCTCCCGCTTCACATAGAGTTCGTGCTTTTAAGGGTTTCGAACACTATGCACAGATGCTCAATATGCTCCTCTAAAGTCTTACTATAAACCACAATATCGTCGATGTAAACAACCACAAACTTGTCGAGATAAGGGTGGAATACCTTGTTCATCATCGTGCAGAATGTGGCTGGGGCATTAGTAAGGCCAAATGGCATGACTAAGAACTCGAACGATCCATATCGCGTCACGCATGCGGTCTTCGGCTCGTCTCCGGGTGCGATCCTTACTTGATAATAGCCTGAGCTAAGGTCCAGCTTGGTGAAGTACTTCGCTCCCCCTAATTGATTGAACAAGTCTGAAATCTATTGGATACTTGTTCTTGATCGTGTTGAGCGCCCGGTAGTCGATGCACATTCTTAGCGTGCCATCCTTCTTCTGGAATAAGACTAGGGCTCCATACGGACTCTTCGACGGTTGAATATAGCCAGCGTCGAGCAACTCCTTTAGTTGCTTACAAAGTTCCTCCAACTCTGGTGGCGCCATTCTATAAGGCGACTTTGAAGGGGGTTTTGCTCTGGCCTCTAGCTCGATGGCAAGATCCACATCTCTCCGCGGTGGCAACTTCTTTGGCAACTCCTTGGGCATTACATCTCCAAACTCCCAAAGGACTGCCTCGATCTTGTTAGGCAACGGGTCGGCCTTCCCTTCAACCTTCTCGTCCATCTTCAGGGCGGCCAGGAAAGTAGGTTCGCCCTTCTTCCATGCTTTCGCAAACTGCATGGCGGACAGGGTGCGTTTCTCCTTTGCTTGCCTCACCACGGGCACCGCCCAAGGCATCTCCCCGTCTGCCACTATGCAGAAAGTATTGTAGAATGGAATGGGAAAAGCTCGTACCTTGTCCATGAACTCAAGGCCGATCACTACGCCATAGTCGTCCATGTCGATCACAGTGAAGTCGACCTTTCCCTTCCAAGTACCGATGTGTATTTCCACATCGCGTACTACTCCCGCAATGGGTATGGCAGGTGTGTTTACCGTCTTCACACTGCCAGGTTCCTTCGTGACTCAGAGTCCAAGCTTCTTTGCTTTATCCGACGTCATGAAGTTGTGCGTGGCTCCGCAGTCCACCAAGGCACGTGTCCCCGTGTCACCTATCTTGACATCGATGAACATCGATCCTCCTTCCGCTTTGCGCCTTGCCTGTGGCATGCTTGCCTTCGCGGCATTCAGCAATGGGATGCATCCCATCCTAGTTGAACCTTCCTCTTCTTCGGTCCTCGGCTCTTGTAAGCTCATAGCTTTGAGAGATTTCTTCTGCGGGCAGTCGCGCAACATGTGAGGGCCATCGCACGGTAGCACTTTGGTTTCCAAGCCTTGCCTACGGGCTTGTCTTGCCTCTCGGTCCTCACATTTGGCTTGCTGGACCCAGTCTTGTCTCGTGGCTTTTCCTTCGGCTTGTCTCCCCCACTTTTCTCATAGCTCACGTTCTTCCCTTTGAACTTGGAGTCGCCTTGGTGGCCGACCTTGAATTCGACAAGAGACTCGGCTGCGGCGATGGCTTGAGACAAGGTCTGAACTTGTCTTCTTTGCAGCTCGAGCTTAGCCCAATTTTGTAATCCACTCATGAAGTATATAAGCTTGTCTTCCTCCGGCATGTTGGGCACTTCGAATAGCAAACTAACAAATGTGTTGACAGTCTTTGACACTACTAGTTTGCTTGAGCCACCTAAGTTTCTCCTTAGCTTCGTATCTAGCATTTTGGGGATAGAAGTGTAGCATGATATCATCCTTGAATTCTTTCCAAGTAGTGAGGGTGAACGTACCTTCTTCGATCTCCATGCTCCTTCGACGCCACCACATGAGGGTATTGTCGGCTAAGAACATGGTAGCCATCGAGATTTTGGACTCGTCGTCTTCGATCTTGATACACTTGAAGTACCTTTCCATATTCCATAGGAAGGTATCAAGCTCTTTGGCTTCCCTCTTCCCGGTGAAGGGTTTGGGTTTAAAGGAGTCCACTGCCTTAGCGTCCCTTAGCCCTTGCGACTTGTTCACAGCTGCCTCCTTGCATAGCGCTAAATCTCCCTTAACTTCCTTCACTTCTTCTTGGAGAGCTGTGAGCCCGGTATTGAAGTGGTCTAGTCGCTCTTGGACCTCCCTCCGAATAGTATCTGCCATCATGTTGAGAGTGCCGTGCATACTTTCTCGCAACTCCTCCATCATGGCTGCAAAATCGTCCTTCCTCACGACATCCTCCTCAAGTCGAGTGTCGAACTCGACCACGACTGCCTCCATCTTGTCCAGCCGTGCATCTAAGGCAGCTACCTGGTCCTTGACGCTTCTCTTGCCACCACCAGCTACAGTCTGCTCCACGGAAATTGCTTCTCCCGACATCTTCTTTCTCTACGCTTGGCTCAGTATCGGACAAACCTGGCTCTGATACCAACTGTAACGGGATGAGTTCTTCACTACTCAAACCACCGTGCGGCCTTAGAATTGTTCACCTCCTCGAACAATCTAAGTCAGCCTCTACAATGCAGCGGAATAAAAAGCTAACACAAGAGAGAAAGAAAGCTTAAACAGAGATTTGGGAGAAATGAACTTTGTATTAGCTTGTGAATGCTTTACAAGGCTCTCTAGGATCACTTCTTGCTTCCACTCTCTGCCCCAAATGGGAGGGGAGGTTCCTTATTTATAGCCTCCACCTCCAAGCCTAAATATTCTAGACTATTCTACCACATGTACAAGTTCTAGACCTATCTATACAAGTCTAACATGTCCCGAGATGGTTCTAGAGATCTCCGGAGTGAGCTTGTCTTACGAGCCTCTCTAAGTTTCTAGAGAGTTCAAGACTTGCCTTGATGTTTCCCAAGTCTTCCGGAGACTTCCGTTACTTTCCGGATCTGCCTGGATGTTTCAGACAGCCCCCGGGTGCTTCTGGCAGCCCCGGGTGCTCCTGGCAGACCCCCTCCCGGTGCTTCTGGCTGCTTCCAGGGTGTTCTAAATCTGCCTTCAAGGTTAGCGGGGTGTGACAATATACCCTGTTCAACCAAAATTTTGACCAGTTGTAGTAATCTGGATAACCATAAGTTGACTACTCAGTTATCTTTTCTCTCTTTTTTTTATCTCGTGGCTTCATGTTATCACAAACAATAGAGTGGGATTCTTCCGCACGTTATACTCATTAAAGTTGTATCCGCTTGAAGTTCAACAATAATATCTTTATTGCCGCTTCACAGTTTATGACTTCATGATCATTCCCATTCAGTTTTCTGCTAAAAATCTAAAACCTCCATTTCTTTTATTTCCCCCTGCATTTTTTCTAGTCTCCTAAGATCTTCCATGGGGTCATCCTTTTTGTTTCGTCAGTTTGTGTCTGTTTTTACTATCTGTGCCAATTTAGTGGCTTATGCCACTTGAAGCTGATTTAAGAATGAACTTGAGAAGCTAATTGTGAAAGGAACCATAAGCATTATATGTGCTGGCACTAATATTTTCAGTTTATTATTTGTATCCAGGGCTGCTTTCATGTGTGGGAGGGAGCCAAATTTTGAGCTTCCTGAGGAAGAGAAGCAAGAACTGATGAAATTCAAGTGGGGTGAATTCTTGGCAGTGACTCGTCACTCCATCAACAGTAAAAGTTAGTATCTTTTCTGGTCTTGTCTAATATACCTCAGACCTACTGTACCGTCCATTTTAATGGTTCACTTTCACAAAATATTTCAGAGCTCAAGAAGTGGCAGTGGGCAGCGTCCAAAAAGAAGTCCAAGACTCCTCCATTACAGGATGACGAGTGGGATGACAAGCAGGATGTAAATGGCCTCTCAACTTCGGAAGATTGAGAGGAAGACAGACGAGTCTCTTGATCATAATCGCTTAAAGGACAATGCTTAGTTTTGCAATTCTGGTAGTCAAGTGCTAGTTGATAGCTAGTCCTCCATTTTTTGAAGTATAAAAGGCCCATATTAGGGAAAAAATGTTACATTCCATTGTCACCATTAGGCAAATGATCAATGAGTAGTTTCAGATTAGAAGTTTTAAGTTTTATAGCGTGATCAGTTGCCCTTGGTTCAAATGAACCAGTTCGACGAGAAATCGTTACCTAATATTTAATTTTCGCTGCTCGGTGGATGAATAATGCTCGAGAAATGATTCAATTCGATGAAGAAAATATATCATCTGAAGGTTAATTATTCCATCCATTGCTGCAATCAAGTTGTTGTGACCTTGAGTTTAGTAGATACTTTCCGTAAGAATTCACAATGATGAATGGTGGTATTACGCTGTTGCTAGTTTCTCAGGTTTTTTGTTTTCGATGAACGACGAGAAGAACCTCGCCACCTAGTACAAAAGTAACTTCCCCTCAAATATTCTTAAGCCTAAACAGTGAAAGGATACAGCAGATGATCTATAGAATCACCATGATCAGCCAGCTTATCAGCTCAGGATTTTTAACCACTAGATTGGTGAAAGTGAAAAATTGGAGTCTGGCCAATAATGTCACTAGAGGAAAATTTACATCGTAAAACTGTAAAACATCGAGTTGAAGCCTTGAATGCCTCGAGTTAGAACTCAAGTGGTTAGGAGAGGATCTAAGTTGTCTGGTCTCGATCAGGACCCTTTAGTGCGTGAGTTGTAGTAGTGTCCATTGATAAGTACTCCTATATTATTAGTTCAATATTATAGTTGTAGCCGACCCGATTTATATGAACCAGATCCGACCCATAAGTTTGCACCGGAACACCGCTTTAACAAAACTTGAACAAGTGATCTCAGGCGAATCAGGAAAACAGCGAACCCACTTTGACAGCTCTCACTTCCATGGCGGCTTCTTCAGACGACCCAAAATTCGCAGAACCAGAGACCCCATCATCTTCGTCTTGGAAGGACCGCATCGTCTACCCGACTCTCGTCGCCGGAATAGTTGGCGCCGGAGCTGGGTTGCTCTCCAAGCATCGAAGAGTCGTGGGCCTCCCAACCAGCTCCGCTACTTACGCCGCCAATTTCGCCATCGTCACTGCCTTTTACCGCGGTACTTTCTTTCTGCTCTCCTTTCTTAGTTTGTTCATAGTAAACATTTATTTTGGGGTTTGATTTGATCAGCTAGGTGTTCTGTGGAAGATGGAGAATTAGGGTTTGTTTGTTTGGACTTGGCAGGTGCGCGTGAATATGTTGGAATAAGTAGAAAAACAGGACCTGATGATCTGCTCAACTCCGCCATAGCTGGCTTTGGCACTGGTGCTATTCTTGGGCGGCTTTACGGTTAGATTCTTCGCATTTCAATCTCTCTCTCTCTCTCTCTCTCTCTCTCTCTCTATATATATATATATATATACACACACACACAGTTTACATGAAGTGCGAAGCTTCGCAATGAAACTTCGGGGTGAAGTTGCATTTTACGCAAAATCGAAAATGTAATTCGATAACTAAAGTCAATAATCTTTTAGATACATATGCAAAGATCAGAAATATAAAATTTCAGCTCAATCGGAAATGTTTTAATCATTTGATCGTGACATTGTTTAACACAGATTGTTCGATTTAGCTCAAAATTTGAATGTGATGATCAAATGGCTAAACGATCTCCGATTAAACTGAAATTTTGCAAGCCCGACCCTTGCATATGTATCTAAAAGATTATTGATTTCAATGATCGAATTACGTTTTCGATTTTGTGTAAAACGCAACTTCACGCCGAAATTTCGGTGCGACACTTTGCACTTGATGAAAACTCTGTGTGCGTGTGCGTGTGCGTGTGCGTGTGCGTGTGTGTGGGGTTTAGACTTTATTGATGGAATGTGAGAACAATGTGATGCTAGTGAGTTAGACCTTTTTCCATTTGCGGTGGGTTCGAATGAGTTCTTATGCAAGTGAAATAAACGAAGACTTGATTAATTTTGTTTCTAGTAAGAAATGTGAGCCAACTGCCGAGCCGAGCTCTTAGTTACATAGTCTTTGCAGAGATTCTGATTCCAAGGAAGTTCAGATATAGATAGGCCAGGGAGCTTAGATCTGGCATGGAAGGAATATATCCATGGCAAGCTTTGAGCTGATGACAAACTGTGGGACAGATTTTCGCTTTCAGCTCTTAGGTTCTGAGTGGGGCAATGATATATAGCTTACAAAAGTTCCATTTTCGCCTTTCTGAATAGGAAGTTAGGGCTCCTCTTAAATCAAACTGTCATCAGTCTTTGAATAGGGGACGTCTGCTCTATGCAATCAAGTCCTATAATACTTGAAACGCATTGATGCCTTAGCTGTTAGTCTGTTGCGTACAGCTGCAATTTTTAAATTGTTCGTTGACACATTGTCTCCTTTAGGGTTCACTATATTTTAAAACTTAAATTGCTCCCTCCTCTCTAACCTGTTGTTAGAATTGTTTGTTATTGCTGTATAGGTGGTCCAGTTGCTGCTGTCCGCTACTCTATCCTTTTTACTGTTGCTGGGACAACAATGGATTATGCTACAGTTAGATTACAACCGGTCTTGAAGAGCTACAAAGAATCTATGCTTGGAAGTGATGATGATCCAGAGAAGAAAGATGGTTGGCTGAAATTGCCAGACTGGTCCCCTATCAAAGTACTTGATGAAGAAGCCCTTGCTGCAAAGCAGCGTGAAAACCAGTTGTATGCACAGAGGGCACTTGGTAACTTGTCGAAAGAAGAGTCTTGAAGTTATATTAAGTGTATCTTGTCAATTATAACGTTGTGGTGGCATGCATGTTAGCGTTTTCAGTCTTCCAGCTTGTGGCACTGTAAATCTCCTACTTAGGAGATGAAACTTTCTCCTTTTGTCTGCTATGGCTTTTTTCAAAGCAGATGATGGAAATATATATGGAAGGAGGTTTTTGGCTATTTGTCCCCAGTTTCACAATCATATACTTTAGTTTCTCCCTTGTTTCTTCACTAAAGAATCAAATATTTCCATCTCCTACTTTAATTCTCCATGGAATTCGGCTCTACCTCTCATATCCCTCTTCTGATCTGCGTGATCGCATTCATGAAATGGAAAGCTCATTAACAGAAACAATCAACTGTGTCTTGACATCAGATTTAGCGATTGAAGCTGTTAAAACTCCCACAATAAGACAAAAAAGACGGCGAATTCAAATACTGAGTAAAGGTTGACATTGCATACAAGAGTCCCTAATGGAAGAAGACATCTTCCAAGGGATAAATAGCGTCACAGCCATCATGTACAGAAAACGTTATTGCAAATTAGTCATACAAGTTTTTTTAATACAAAATTAGTCATACAAGTTTTTTTAATACAAAATTAGTCTACAAGTTGCCAAGCAGGTTCCCTCAGCTCATAGTACTGCTTGACAGCTTGGCAATTACTGCAATCGGTAAGGACGAGCTGGACGATTTACTGAATGAGCTCTTCAATTGCCAGCTAAACTACATTGTTGTATCAGCATCAGGAAAGCTTGCCGAAAGGTCTATCCATTTTATGAAAGCAACGAGACAAGAGACACAAACTCCAAAGTTATGCGGCCCTTAGACCTTGTGTTGATGACAAAATGTTCTGGGTATTTTCTTAGCAGCATAAGCAAACCATACCAAGGTTTTCCTTTTGACTCAGGACCAGGCCAGTCCTCGGAAGTGAGATATCTCCTTACTCGAGTGTGATGCCAAACCCCACTATACTGGTCCACCAACTGAAAAAGAATTGTATAGGAGTAAAACACACACACAGGGTTCACCATTTATAGAACATAAAACAACAAAACTAGAGTTTATACATAAACATCGACAAAAAAACCCTGCCAGTCATACCAACCGTTAAGAAATGACACTTGATTTGTGCTCAAAAGAGACTAACTACTAACGCTACACATGAGTTGAAATTTGAAAATAGTCACTATCATCATAGATGTATGTATCTGAACAAAAGAAATAATAAACAGTAGTTCCTAGAAACTGGAATGACATTGTAGGGTAGTTAATGAGAGAAAACAAACAAGATTTCTTCTGAGGGTATGATTAAAAATATTTTGTTCATGAGAATACATCAAGGCTAACCTGAGCATGAAGTTTTTCCAGAGGCATCCATTCACCAGGACCGCAAAGATCAGAGAGCACTGTAGCAACAGATGACACCACATCCTTTTCCTCCAAAAGCAGAAGTTGTTGATTGTCACTGTCTCGATCGACCCTAGATCTCCCATCTCCCTTCTTTTCTGGACGAACAAAAGAACTAAGCAATGAATTGCCACAATGATATTTAACCATAAGAAAGACGAAAAGGATTGCTCATACAAATATATGAAAATAAGGATCATCTATGTATGATCTGATTTCTTGTACAGTGTCCATTTATCTCGAATGCTTCTAATACAGAAATCAATTTTTGTTCTGTAACCACAACATCTGAAACCAGAAATCGAATGATAATGAATGAGCATCAGATCATATTTTCCTAGAAAAAAGCCAGTGACATATATGGTATATAGCATGACCCTGGAAGACACCATTTGCACTAAATTCAACAAGACATGCATAGAATCTACAGCTGGAGCTATTCAATATTTCAATCTACGTTTTTCCATTGAACATGTAAGAAACACTAATAATGTATGGTACATAAGTTGTGCCTGCTGATAATCAACACAAGCACTAGAAAAACAGAAAAACTAGTAGTACAGCAGCAAAAGTTCTTATAGCAAGGATAACTGAACGAGTGTTCTTCCCTGTCAAACAGAGAAGAGATATCTCATTGAGGCTGTAAAACAGCTGATCAAATTGACCTCACAAGATCTCTGTAACATGCAAACATTAACAAACATTGAAAGAAAAGTGGGATAGTGTATCATCAATTTGAAGAAAAAGTTGACTCAAATTAGCTGAGATGCTAAACCCGATGTGTAATGGGTGAACACGTGCCTGAATTCATAACATTCAAATCCACTTCCATCCCTCGTATTATGAAATGTAGAGCTAAAAATTGGAGAATGCATTCATCAAGACAGTATCTCATACAATTCATTAAAACAGTATGTCATATGATTCGAAAATACAAACTTGTTCCAATTCAGCTAAACTAAATTCAATCATCGCAATTATCAACTATATAGAACCAAAATTAGTACCAAAACTCACATTCAATCACAACAATTCTTATAATGTAGTTCAGAAAAAACAAACTAAATCCCAATATTTCAATCCCTATACTGACATTGATCCATCACATTATCATCTCTAGACAAGCGGGAATGCTAGACAGAAAGACTAACCCAAAGCCATCGAACCCGACTTGGTTCCGGATCCAGAACCCGGCCCACCACCACCACCACTGTACCCATAACTCTCATACCCTTCCCTCCTCTTCTTCCCACTCCCACTTCCGCCGCCGCCGCCAACATCGTCGTCATCCTCATACTCCTCCTCATACAGCTCCCTCCCCCTACTCTTCTTCGGCGCCCCCGACCCGCCCGGCGGAAGCCCATACCCATAATGGGCCGCCGGGCCCGCAGAGCCCGAAACCCCGGCGGCGGCGTAATGCCTGGGCCCAACAGGCCCACCCAGAATGCTCCTGACCGGCAGCAGAAAGTAGAACTCTTTGTCCCCAATCTGGAGAAGATCCTGCGAATCTAGCTTCACCGGAGGGTTCCCGGGGAGGTGGAGAACGCCCTCGACGAGGCAGCCGTTCTTTCCGAGGACTTCGAGGGCGAAGCGGCGGCGCGTGAAGTCGTAGAAGATGCGCGCGTGGTGGCGGGAGATGTTCATCCCGCCGCCGAGGCTGGATAGGTCGACGTCCACCGTCGATTTCTTCGAGTTTCGGCCGAGGATTATGGAGTAGGTTTGCATGTAGTACTCGAAGTCCTCGCCTTGGAGCTTCGCGAATCCGGCCTCCACGTCACTGCTCCCCGTCGCCATTCTTGGTTCAGCTTTCCCCGGATTCCCCAACTGGTAACAATAAATAGGTAATGCTCAATTTCTGGGGTTTATGAAGTTTGAGGGGGTGTGTTATGAAATTATATGAAGTTTGTGGGGTCAATGTATAAATAAAGAAAATTTTGCTTCCTTTGTTTTATAAAGTTCGGTCATTTATATATACTAGAAAAACTCACATTCGTTAAGTGTGAAAATGTGAGAAAAGGACAATACTTGGGTCTAAACTCATCTCATTTTTATAACTCTCCATTCGATATTTTAAATTTGAGACCACTCATTCTATAGATTATTGGTTGAAGTTCAACTCTACAAAAAATGAATCAAAATGGAGATCATTTGGGTATTCGATCTTGCAAAACAAATGAACGGTTGTTATTATAATGATAAAATTCACCATAACCGTTTTTTTTTTTCAAGATCCGATACCCAAATGATCTCCATTTTGATTCATTTTTTGTAGAGTTGATCTTCAACCAATAACATATAGAATGAGTGGTCTCAAATTTAAAATTACGAATCGAAAATGGTAAAAATGAGATGAGTTTGGACCTTGGGGTCCAAATGACTTTGGACCCAATCAAAATCCATGAGAAAAATTAAGAGAAGTTAATAATAGTTATCTTTGAATTTTTATTTTTATTTTGATTTTACAATACCACACTTTTATATTATCTCTTCTTTTGTAATTACAGTAAAACCTCGATAATTTAATACTTGATTAATTAATAACCTCGTTAAAATAATATTTTTTGTCGGTCCCAAAGACTTGAGTATTAATTTAATACTTGATTAATTAATAATCTCGTTAAAATAATATTTTTTGTCGGTCCCAACTTTGAGACTTGAGTATTAATTTAATACTCGATTAATTAATAATGTCGCTAAATCAACAAATTTTGTCAGTCTCGAAATTATAAATTTATCGAGGTTTTACTGTATTTGTGTTTATATCTTGGAAAATTTAGACATTTTAAAATTTGGTGAAGTTGCTCTACGCTTGACTTTATAATAGTAGAGATTTACTATATAACAATCTTGAGTCTACTATACATCTCGCACAGTTACTTGTGATGGGTTCATTGTTCCTTAGCGGGGGCATTTTATCACTGAAGGGCAAGAAAACAAGAAGAAAACCAAAGCCGTACGCTGTCTCCGCCTCCCGCCTAGTTTTCGTTTATCCTGAAAACCAACTGCCTCTTTGATCTCCTACTCTGAATGGATTTTGTTGCCGATCTTTATTGTTTCTCAACCATTGCATCTCGACAATCGATTTCACCGATCTATATCGTGTCTCTTCTACCCAACCCAATCGTTACAAGGTAATAATCGATGTAAATCTCTCTCTCTCTGATTAATTTCTTTGTTTTTCGTTTGGGATCTCACATCTCTCGATTTCTCCTTCTACTGTGGATTTTTATAGCGGCTTCAAAGCATTCGATTAGTCTCATCGGCTCATCTCCAATTCTCTAGCAACTCAATATGCTTCCCAGATTTCCAATCTCTCTCTCTCTCATCCGAGCTTTTTCTGTAGTTTTTATCAGTTGAGGTGAGTTTTGTAGTTTTTAGTTGATTTTTGTATTTGGGTTTATGAGTTTTTGGAATTGAGGTCGTGGGTTGAGGTTTCGATGATATAATGGGTGCTAATATTAGTGTATTTGTGGATTGGGAGATGCAATGATCTAATTAGTGGGTTTCCTTTTGTTTTCATGAATACCACCATAAGTTCAGAATGGTGTGCTATGTTACACAATTAGTCCTGCCATTGATTTTGAGGATGTGCATATGCATATGTTTAAAATATATTCTAGGTTTTCATGAATACCACCATAACTTCCATAACTGACCAAAGGTAGCACACCATCGTATGATCATGATGATTAAGGGCTTGCAGAGGTTGCCCCTCTTATAGTAATACTTTAGATTCGGTATGGGAAGGTAGAACGGTGTTGTTGTTATGAATTTTTTGTATGGTTATCTATTCGGTTCTAAATCTTTTGTACTATATTGTAAAATTGAATTTTATTATATGGATATATGAGTAAGAGGTGCTCTTCCACTTTTGGTATTGATATTAGGGGACTTTGATCTTCGCATAAAGATTGTGACTTGATTTATTGGTTGTAGTTTATGATGGAAGAAGTAGAATGATGAAGAGAGATTGTTTGGTTGGTGATATATTCGCTTTTTATAGTCTGAGACTAATCTGAATCTGAATGTATTCTCAAAATTTGTTTTTGTATTTTTGTATTCGCTTATGTGAGTTTGTGTTTGTCTCTGAATTTCAATTATTCATCTGTTTACATAGTGATTTTTTTTCCTGTTTGCAGGTTTAGCGTTTAAGCAGATACAAGGCTTATTAGGGTTTACATAGAGTTGGGAACTTGGTTAGTGACATTTAGATTTCAATGTATAATTTGGAATAGATATATTTCAGATTTGTAGAGTAGTTCTAGGACTATAAGTGCAATACCAACTGACTATATTTCAGTAGAAGTGGCTCTATTGATTAGAGTAATTCATACGTGATTTTTTTCTGATTAGATTTCAATGTATAGTCCGGTTGAATCTAGATTAGATTTGGGTTTATATATTTACTTGCTGGACTAAATTATTTAGATTTAGATTTGGTTAAAGTTTCAATTTTTGGCCATAGTTTTAGAGTTTGTTTATATTTTTCCACAACTAAATCTTTGCATGACCATATTGTTGTTTACCAAGTCTATATTGTTGTGATGAAGTGGAAAGTAAGTTTTAAAGAGAGAAAAGAAAATCTTCAATGTCAGTGAACTACTAATAAAATTTCATATCATTAGCGTGACTATACTATGTATATAATCATGAAACGATCTACTCAACAGAATTGTGTTGAAAATCTGAAAGTGTAAATATTATTTTTCTGGGTGTATTTCATAATTGGTAGCAAAGTATAATGCATTAGTCTGTTATTTCTACTATAGTTGCAACATAAGAAGTGTACTAATTTTTGCACACTATTTTGTTAATAGGTCAATCTCAGAAGCATTAGGGTGAAGTAGTAATCATTGGGGCTGCTTTGTCTCTGTCTTCTTCAACTATTGTACTGCAGGTATTTCAAAATATGGTTGAGACCAAATTTTGTATTGGAATAGTTTCTATTGTGCCTTGCCTATAGCTTATGTTCATATTCATTATGTAATCTCAGTGACATCTTTGTTAACTTAGTTGACATTTTTATGTGTGTTATAGTTTCCATTTGGGGATCGAAGGTTTGTTTTAGGGTCTCATTGAGTTAATTATTTTGAGCTATGATGTAATTTATTGCAATTTAAGACGTGAGATTTGTACTGTTTCAAATTTTCGAGATGACATGACCATTGTGGCTATTTGTACAAAGTTATTTTCTATCAAATAAGTCTTGAAAAATATGGTTCCTAAGGCTCAGAAAGTTTCATTCCATGTCGAAGATTTATAGTTGTTTTTCTTTCGAAGACTTAATATTCTGCCTATCATTGCTATAATTGATCATAAGATTACACAAAGGTCCCGGATGTAAGGGCTGAGCAAGATGAGTTTGGTGACATGCTAAGTGGTTATAGTATGAATCATGTAGGAGATTCAGGGAAGCTATACACTTTGTCTAGTGCTCAGATCACTCATAGCCCACAGGTTATAGCTCTATGTATTTTTAGTGATTATGGAATTCATTTTTTATTAGAGGAGTAGTTTTTAATTTTGTTGTTTTGAAATGAGCTGATGTTGTGGACCTAAGTAATTAAATTGTTTAATATGGAGTCTGGTGAGATGAGATACGAGAATAAGGGTGTGTGTGCTATTTTAAAAAATCTCCTAAATTTGAAAGTCCTTCCTTCCACTCATTCAAAGGTGTAGAAACACCACAAGTATGGGTCAGACCATCTATTATAACTCCAAATTAAAGTTTTTCCCTTCTTTTTTCTCAAAGAAGTTTAAATTTTCTTTACATGTGAAAGAGAAAGCACGGACAATAGATTAATGCAAGTGAAAATTAGACAACTCCTCTGGCTTATAGTGTTACGTCGTCAAAGACATAGGATTCTTAGAAATGAAATAGAAATACCATACAGTGACATTTATGTCACTACTTTTTGAAATTGCTTGACCTAGACATAGGTTTCAACTTTCATGGGTGGATGAGGTACCCAACCTTTTGCTTTAATAAGAAGTGCTTAAGGCTCACATGAATACCTTATAGGACTTCCTAAGATGGTAACCTAATCTTTCACATGAGAGCAAATTGGTTTCTCAGGAAAATATGATTGTGGCCTCGATTTTGTTTAGAGTAGTGCTCAATAATTATTGCTTGATAAGTATTAAAGTTTGTACTTAGCAGTTGCTTTACTAGGTTTCCAGGTTTCTTAATGGAATGGTAAAAAACTAACCAATTTTGTGAGACCAAGGAAGAAATTCTTTGTTTGGTGGCGCAAAATTGTGAAAGTCTCTGATCCACATCTCTCTTATTTTGATAATCATCCATTATAAGTACTTAAGAACAGGCATGAGCATGCGGTGTTTCTGGCTTGATATGTATGATTTTATCCTATGATATCTCTAAAATTTGGCATGCTCTTCTTTTTGCAGACCGTTTTGACATTGAAGCGTAGAACAAAAATTGAAGCTGCTATTTGTCAAGTTAGTGGTTCTGCCTTTGTCAAAAGTGTGGAGTTCCATTCTCATTATCATATGCCAATGCCAATAGCAGTCCTAGAATCATCTAAGTTGAAAATACTTTTTTATTTTAGAATTATCTAATTTGTAATTCCATCTTTGTTGTTTTGAAGGATCAATGTTGAACAACTCGAAATCTTATCTTCATGTACTATTTTAGAAGTTGAGTAGTTCTATTATTGACGATGGCTTGATTCACTAGGTGAGGTTGGTAGCTGTTATATTTTCGAGATTTTATTAGTTCATGTTGGAAACATAATAATTTATGTTAATTTGATTGCAATAATACATAGAAGATATATACAAATAAAGTGTTAACGATGAGATCAACTTATGGATTTTGGAGGAAGCTGGGGACACAATAAAGATACTAAAAACAATGATTCAATGTTTATAATGTAATATATCTATCTTCTAATTTTTCATATCGTAGTAGCATGGTAGAATATCATAATATAGATTTTGTGCTTTTAAAAAAATTGAGTATTTTGTTAGGGTAAAAAACTCCACTCCAAATAACATGAATCATAATACTCTTTTGTATCTTTCCATTAAGCCAATCTTAACCTTAATAAACGACGGAGATCTACATTTTGAATTCTATACGGCACAAATTTTCTTTCTTCTTGCATTTTCACTTTTTCGACAAACCGCGCCGCAGCCACCCAGTGTATATATTCTTCTGGGTTTCTCTCTTTCTCTTCAATGCCAGACTGACCTAAACAACGTCTCCTTCGCTGTTCTTTTTCCTATACTCGAGACACTCGTCGGTAATTCTCGATACTCATTTCTTAAGACTTGAAATTTCTGCTCGATACTTATTTCTTAAGATTTGAAATTTCTGCTCCTAAATCTGTGATTTATTCGTAAAGTGAGTCAAGTGTGACGTCAGGTTTCTTGTGCTTTTGAATTTTGATGCAAGATTGTGATGGGCATTTGCATTTATTTGTTTACGAATTGAAATGGATCTTTTCTGTTGGTGTTATATAGATACTTTGCTTTGTGTCTGGATCTTTAGTTTGAGGCTTTGCTTTATATTTGTATAGATTTGGATTGTTTTGAATGTGTCATTGTAGTTGAAACTGGAAGTCTGCCATATGATGTTGGGAATTTGCGCAAGGGCTTTGAGTTCCGATTTGTATCACTGGAACAAATGAAATGAATTGTGTATTACCTTATCCCTTCTGATGGCAGCTATTAACCCTATATTGAGATGTGCATATACCCACTGAAGACTTGGAACTTTCGCCCCAAAATCCGATCTTCATATTGTGTTGATTAAACTGTGCTTTATTATATCCATTATTCTTTCATTAAGTTTCAGATAATGCTTTGTCGATTCCAGGGTTTCGTTGCAACATGATGGCTTTGCATTCTAGTTGTTCTCAGTGGAATTAAAACTAATTTGTTATAGGAGTTTAAGTGTAAGCTATCTTGTTTCATGTTAGGGATGTCATTTGACTTAAGCTTGAGTGCTTGACAGGCATGTATGCTTATAGAATTCTCTTGATTGTAATTGAGTTTGTCAATCTGCCATATGATGCTGGGAAATTGCGCAAGGGCTTTGAGTTCCAGAAATGTATCACTGGAACAAATGAAATGAATATTATTACCTATCCCTTCTGATGGCAGCTATTGGACAAAGTTATTTAATCTCAAAAGATTTAAAGATGAGTCATTTTGTGATGTTAAACTTTTGTGTATTTTCCCAACATATCAAGTTTCATTTAATTCACTCTAGGAAATCAGCTTGGCGTGCATGTTTTCTCATGATTCTCTCTTGATGTGGTGATTGCACTTGTAAAATAATCTTTATATGCTGGCAAAGTTAGCTGAAAATCTCATTCTGCCATACGATTTTTGGAAGTACTGAAGGGCTATGAGTTCTAGATAGTATTCTATCCTGTCAGACATAGGTATGATTGAAGAATTCTCATACTTGAATGAATGTATGTGCTCGAGTTAACACTGGGTGAGAAAGGTAGGGAGCACCAGCTCCTACAGAGTTGTGGTACCACTCTCCTTTGATACTGGATAGTTTTTTGGGATTGGATTACTGATAGAGTAGGTAGCAGGGGTAGTGAGGACTGAGGAGGAATCATTTAGGGTGATGTGGATTTAATTGACTTGCAAAATGAAAGCAAGAACTAGAGAAAAGGAAGTTGGTAGCAAGAGGATTTCATTGATAGAGATTATGTGGACAAGTAAATAAAATTGGCCTTAAGCTTCAATGAGATGCATATAATCACCGTTTTACAATTTTCTATGTGATGCTCCTTCTCTACTCTTCTTATTCTTTTGCTCCGGCATGTAGTATTTTTTTCTTTAGCCTGTAGTTCAGCATGAAGAGGTTTTTTCTCAGGCGGTCTTGTGAGTTTAATAGAAGTAGCTACAGTTTACTGCATTATTGAAGATATTAACTTTCTGAGTTTAGTTAAACAGTTAAACTAGCTGTTTGGCATCACATTTTCATCCCAACTCTACCTGTCTTGTATATATGTTACTTTTCTGTTTATTTAGTGCATGCATTTGAAGAAATTATATCTCATCAGATGCATAAGTAACCCAAGCTGAGATGGAGTTTTAATCATCATTTACCAACTTGTAGCGTTTCCAACTTATAGAGGTGTCGAGCTCTTTAATTGTATGCACTGAAGCATATTGCTAAAATCCTGACGCTGTTGGTGACCATTGCTGCCTTATGGATCGGTCTCCTGCAGGTTGCTATCACGTAGTCATACTTGGCTGGTAAGTTATGTTTCCTAATATGTAGTTTAGGTCCTGATTTTTACCATCTCTAGTATTTAATACTTACTATTTCCTGTTCATATCATCCCAGCTTCCCATATATTTTGTCGTATCTCTAGGATGCTACGGGCTTCTAATGGTTGGAGTGGGTCTGATACAATTTCCAACTTGTCCCGAGGAAGCAGTACTGTTGGAGCAGGTACCTTCTCAGTATCTGCCGATTATGTGCCTGTGCAGCATCTTTTGAATCTCAATATGTATCTTCAAGAAAATAAATCTGAAATCTGGTTAACATGTTTTTTTTCCCTGATGTTTGCTGTACTATGTAGGACGTTGTTGAGGCCAAGGAGTTCTTGAAGCAGAAAGGGGTGGATGTGGGTGGTTGTGATTGACTTTGAGACTGCAGTTCCAAATTTTGTGTTGTTTAGAAACTTAGATAGAAAGCAAGACCATGGAGTATAGAAGTCTTTGGCTTCTCTTATTATAGCAATGATATGGTGGAAGTCTTCATGATAGTTGATTGCTTCCATCTGATTGAAAATTGAGAAGATTTTACCAGGTTAAGTAATGAACCTATGCAATATAGAAAAAGTTTTCTGTACATGTTATTGTTCACGTTTTTCCTTTGGGTATGCCAGCCTCTGAATGTTCTATAGGATGTTCTATGCTCGTGGTGGTGGCCCAAAAGGGCCAGACAATATTACCTTGTTCTTTGTCTGCATCCAGCTGTCAAAATAGGGTTTCCTAATCTGTGGTGTGTAGCAGCCACATTATATGTTGGCCTCAGCCATCAAAAGGTCAATGCATCATCATGTGCTTCATGGACCTCTAATTCTGGTGCTTGTCATAAGAAAAATGAAGAAAAAGCTCAAAGTTATCGTATTTCCACCTCATTGACATCAGAAGAGGAATAAAGAGCCGAGTTCATATTCTTTGCTCTTTTTGATTTCGTCCCCCTAGAATTTTCACCATCCCCAACTATCAATCCCCCCCTTACTTTCATGTTTCATGAAACCGTTTGAACTTGATGCTCTCTGTTCTCCGTCAGGCCGATGGAACATGGCTTGAGAAACTCTCCGCAGATAAGAGTAGTTTGATACAGAGATACAATTGTTCAAGTTTAAACGAACTCAAAGAAATAGCCTCGGCATCTTTTTGTATCACCTTTCATATCTTAATCGACATAAGTACCCTACATTGTTAACAGCATAGGATACAATCGTTACAGTCATTCTCTTTTTATAAGTGATAAGAGTGATAGCTACCCTTCTTAATCAGTCACTGAACAATTGCCTCCCATCAAAACCACTTTCTGATATCACAAGCTTGTGGAGTAATGTGACCTTACATTCAAATGCATCTATCAAGCTTAGTCCTTGAGATCTTGAATTCATATCTTCTTAACTAGAATTTAAATCCAATAAGCTCATTTCCATTGTTGTCGTGTAATTATTGAAAGAAATTAAAAGAAACCCAACTTTGATGAACATCACATGAATATTCCATTTCCGTGATATTAATAGCACAAGAAGTAAAGGTTTTACTCTCAATACATTGGTCCACTAGTTCACTATTTTTATCACTCACTCACATTTTGCTTCTTCACACTTCCATAAAGAGTCCATAACTCAAACGCAGAGAGAAAGAGAGGAGAGAAGCCAAGGGCTTAATTTACTCCATTCACGTCTCTCTCGTCGTCTCTTTCTCTCTTTCCCTCTCGCAGTAGAAAAACCAGAAGCGAAAAAAGCCAGAGCCGAAATGCCACACTAGTAGTTAGCAGAGACATAGATCCAAAGTTTGGTTTCTTTTGAGGAAGATAAAGGAAACCCATTTCCCCAAAGAAATGGGTGGTCTGAGAGAATCGTGGTGCTTCTGCAAAGGAGTGAGCAAGTCTGAGAAGATGAAGGCCGCCATTTTCTCCGGTAAAGCTCCGGCATTGGCCTTGATTTCCGGGAATGGGATCTCCGGCACCGGTTTCCTGATTCACCGGAGCTTATTGCTGACCACTCACGTCAACTTGCCGTCGTTGGCGACTGCCGAGAACTCCGAGATCCGGCTGCAAAACGGCGTCGCTGCGACTCTTGTCCCCCACAGGTATATATTGTTCTTTGCTAAAGTTTTCGTCTTTATTCGAAATTTAAATGCAAATGCTTAATGCTAATGAATTCTGGGTTTCTGTTTGTGTAATGGTTAGAGTGTTCTTGATTGTTTTTTATGTGGGCCCAGATGATGGAAATTGGAAAATGTCGGATAGTTTGAAGGTTTTGATTGTTTGATTATATTGTCAATGGAAAAGTGAATTAGTGTTTATTTGTTGCACTGGGTTTTGTGTTTGCTGCTATTATGCGAAAATGAGTGATGAGAATGATGTTGATGGTGTTATGCAGCCTTTCGTGATTGTGCAAATACTGTTTGTGATTGAATCATCATAGTCATGGTCTAAAAGTAAACCACTGCTTAGGGAGTAGTATTAAGCATCAGCTATCACCTTTTTCTGAATTGACAGCTTAATTTAGAAATCTTTGTAGAGCATGTAGATGTAAGTTCTAGGTGTGAGGGGTGAAAAGAATGAGAGGCCTATTATTTGTGGAACTATTATTATTATTAGGCTTATTCACATAATCTATACAGCCGTCTTGTGGGAGGCCTATCACCATCAGTATTGAGTCTTTAATTGGAAAAGAAAGGGTAAACAAAGTATTGAAGTACTATGGAGTATCACGATATATCAAGCATTTTTGTTTTAATTGGTATCTCCTATTGCATTCAAGTTTAGTTGAATATGATTGAAGTTACGTTAGTTGTAGACTAATGGAGAAAGGAAGACTATGTGTCATTATTCTTAGGAAGCTTCATGCTAAATGCTAGCATTTGGATTATGTGGCATCTCAAGTAGTTTCTCTCATTGACTTGCAGATTTTTCATCACCAGCTCCGTTTTAGATCTTACTATAGTAGGTTTGGATACAGCAGATGGAGATTCAATATCTCAGGGCCACCACCACTACTTGAAGACATACTGTAAACTGAACCTTGATCTGGGAAGTGGAGTTTACCTTCTAGGCTACACTGAGACTAAGGAATTAACAGTTGGTGAGGGTAAGGTAGTGATAGCCACCGACAATCTGATAAAACTGTCAACGGATGGAGTAACATGGAGCCCTGGTTCTGCTGGATTTGACGTACAAGGCAATCTTGCATTTATGATATGTGATCCTATGAAACTAGCAACCTCTCCAAATACTAAATCATCAACTTCTTCGTCATCCTCGTCATCATGGAAGAAGGAGCATCCTATGCAATTTGGTATCCCCATTCCGATCATTTTTGATTGGTTAAATCAGCATTGGGAAGGTAGCCTTGATGATCTTAATAAACCAAAACTACCACTCATTCGGTTAATGTCTACTGGCCAAAAAAGTGACCTCACCTGTGCCTCCTTCACACTGCGGCGGGTTTTTAAATCAACTGAAGCTGATAATGATGGAACTCCTTCTTCATCCAATACAGTCTCAAAACCTAGAGACCATCTCGGACCAGGCTGTTCTGCTGCAGCAAATGCATGTGAAGAAGAGGCCCTAATGACAGATGCTCATGCGGCACATGTACAAGGAATTCCTACTCCTGAAATATATGAATCACCAAAATTAACAGCTATTCCTCTTCGGAAAAGACAAGGTTCACAAATTCAGCTTTTGGATATCAACTTTCCTCCAAGGATTGCTAAACCGGCAAGTTTACCGCAGCCAGCCAAAAAGTTGACTCCTGATTCTGGTGAGAATTTTGTGAAAGAACCTCCATTGCAGAACCAAAGAAGAGAAGAAAATCAAGTCGAGGATAGGGGACCAACAAGCCCTGATGCTGATGCTGAGATTGCTTCGACAGGTTCCGTTGATGGGGCCCATAGTGAGGTTCAGTCTAGTTCATACCCAGTTGAAGCATCAGATATACATAATGGGTACAGCAGTGAGGGAGAGACTATGTACTCTGCAGAAACGGCTGAGAGTAGAAATTATCCTACTCCTCCAGAAGGAAAGTTTCAGTCAGTGGGCAGGAGCCAGAGTTGTGTAAACTACAATAGATGGGGGGGTAGTGTGCAAAGGAACCCAGTGGCTCGTAGGGCATTGCTGGAACAGCAGAGGAGCTTTATCCATGGAAGGAAGATGTATTCGCAAGGGGCAACTTCTCAAAGGAGCAATGACTACTACAGCCCAACTGTGTCCTCAATCATGAAGAAACGGAACTCCGAGCAGCAACCTATCACTACTATTAAACCCAAACCCCGGCAAGCTGCTGTTCATTCCTCTCCAAGATGGAACTTCTAATTGATTGAGTTTAACAGAATGATACCGAAAGTGATTAGCAACGAAAAATATAGTGTTTTGCGGCGTTCATGTTAACCCCCATTTAGTTTCCACTCATGGTATGGTATAGTGTAACACATTTGTTGTGGTTGTGCAGAGAGATATATCAGGTGAATAAGAAAATTCAGCAAAGTTGTAATTTTGCTTTTAGTGAGTCATGTATTTAGTAGCTTCTTTTCTGGTACAGAAATGAAAGTAACAGATTTTAGAGGGAAATCCCCTCCCCTTCCACACCCGGACGACCCTAGTTGATCCAAGTTGAACGCAGTGGAAGCCCTCGGGGGAATCGTGTTAAACTAAATCTTGTTGCTTTCATCCTCAATGACCTTAGGCAGCTAGTGTATCCACCATTGAGTTTGCTTCTATATGAACATGGTTGATCTTCACCTTCTGGAATCTGTGGATTATTGTGAAAATATTTTTGACAGTAGTTTGGCTCATTGGCCCTGATTAATACAGTAGTCACCTTCAATGTGAATGTTCGTGTCCAGCTGCTTGTAGTCCTTCTATGGGTGCCAATCCAGAAATGAGAGGCAGTCCATTATCGTCTCGAATCATGCAGCTTGGTTGTTTTGTATCTGTGGGTGGTCTCTGCTGCTTGTGCCTCCCTCAGCATTGTTGGCATCCCGGAACTCCTTGCCAAATCCCACATGGTGTGGTTTTGTTTATTTGAAAATCAGCTTATTCCTAGAATCCCAAACTTGCCAGCAAGGAGTAATTACTAGTTACAAAGCATCCATGATTCTAAATTTTGAGAAAAAAAAAATGTTGAAAATTACGGAGTAAACTGTATTCTGTTACTCCTGTAGTGTAGCATTATTCTCAGAAGAAATATCTAAAATTACAGAGTAAACTGTGTCGTGCACTATTGCGTTATTTCTCAAGAAAATTGTCTAAAGTTACAGTGAAACTATGTTGTTGTGCACTATAACATTATTCTCAGGAATCTATTGCTAAAACTATAAACCAGGTGAGAAAATTATCTCAACCACCTTATTTCTAAGAACAAAGTTAACTTCGCACTAAGATATATCTCGAAGGAAAAACTACAAAACTGTCATGTTGAGATCCGCTTATATCAGTTATATTACCAGGATTTCCATCCAGGTTCCACTATACTCATCCGAGGAAGAGGCAGAGTGCCAGCTACAGTTGAGTCAAACCAGCCTAGCTTCTCTAGAAGTTTGTCGATCAGGTCACCTGCCAAGTAAGAAACACCGGCAACCCCAACCCCTATGATGATATAGTACACTACAGTTTTGATGTACTTTTGTGGCCTCTGGTTGTAAGCCTTACCAACTGCAAGGAGTATGATGCATACGAGAGAAGATGCGGCAACTGCTGCAAGCTTTAGATCCGTGTCATTGCTCTGACGGAATGAGAAAGCATAAACCAAAGGAGGTGCCAATCCAAAAATGAGGAATGATAATATGGCAACCGAGGCATGGAGAAAGAAATTTTCCTTTTTCCCCAGTACTTCTTCATATTTATCCACTTGTTCACCTGTTTGAGTAGAGGTAATCCTTGATTTATCATCATTCAGTTCCCACAGCTGTGATATGCAGGTCATATTAGGTCAGAATCAAAACTAGTAAGAAACATTAAAACTCTCAAGATAGTGTTCTTTAAGGCCTGATTAATATTTGACATGTAAAATTACTCACATTGTGTCCAATGATGAAAAGACCTCCGAGCAAATTTGCCAATGCCAAAGCTAAAATGTTCACTGCAGAATGCAGATATAGTAAAGTTAATACTAGTGCAGCTATACATAACAAAGTTAACATCACAGATCCATCTTCCAAGCGAATGAACCAAATGGCTGATAAATAAAAAATCCCAAGTATCGTAGAATCTACTTTGACCTACTCTATCAAACAAAGACAAGGATAAGAAATGGTAATCAAAGGCTTGTCAGTCTGCTCGTTTACAAATACTTTCTCAGTCTAAAAATTGTAAGAGTAGGAATCACTTACATGTCGTGGTACCAGCACTAGCCGCAGATGTCACAATGCTTAAGCTTGCAATTGCTTCAGCTAAACCACCGTATACGATGCTCTTAAGGATTTCAAATGTCTTAGCGTCACTTGTTTCCGATATTATTGGTGGTCCATCAGACCTAATAATGACTGTTGTGCTGTCACGAGGTTTTGATTCAGTTGGCCCTGCTTCTAACAAAAAATATAAATATGAATACAAGCATGCATATGAGCCAATGTAACTATACTGAAAAATTAGACGAAAGCTTTTGATCAGTGAAAAGCTTGAAAGTAATACTTAAAGCGACTTTCTTTATTGGGGTATTAACAGTAGGCAGTGTTAGAAGAAAATAGTCATTTCTTGCCCATACCTGCATCCTCTACTTCAGATGGTGCTGACTGAGTTGTAACTGTTATACTAACAACTGATTGACCAGGCAACAGAGATTTTTGATCATGCAATGTTCCGTTCGAGTCATATGATGGAACTGGCACCTGAACTCCATTTATGCTAGCTTCAACGAAGTCACCAGACACCGAAGCTTTTGCAATCAATGCAGCGTCAGTAACTTCAACTGCTTGTTTGACAAAGTCACCAGGCACTGGAGCTTTTGTAACCAATGCAGTGTCAGTAACTTCAACTGCTTGTTTGACAAAGTCACCAGGCACTGGAGCCTTTGTAACCAATGCAACGTCAGTAACTTCAACTGCTTGAGCAAGTATTGGTCTACTGTTATCATATGATATTCCATTCGATTCTTGGGATGGAACTGGCAGTCCATAATTATTGTCGAGATAGGCCTCTGTAGCTCTATCTACTGATGTAGCTTGAGTAACTCCAACTGACTGACCAGTCGTTGGAGGTGTTTTATCATATAATGCCCCATTCGAGCCTTGTGGTGGAACTGGCAGTTCAATCCCAATTCTATCGTTGAGAGGCTTACTAACTCCAGCAGACTCGATTGGCACTGAACCTTTATCTAGAGATGCAACTTGACTATTAGGATATCTTATTGTTCTGTTGGAATAGTCATGTGATGGAAGAGATGCTCCCACATTGTCTTCAATATTGATCGCTGCATCGGCACATTCAAAGGTTAGTCTACAAACTGGTAAGAATAATCTTGAACACCACCGGTTTAATACCAGAAATTAGCTAGAGCAAGAAAACACCACTGAAATAAGCCAGATTTCTATTTCTCATAATTCCATAAGGCATTCCAACTGCATAAATGTTTGAGAGAGAATGAGGGCACCATGCTGAATATTCCTCTAATAAATAGCTAGAGGATTTCAGTCTGCTAGCTAAAGGAACCTACTTAATTTATTCTATAAATATGAATTAGTGGACGGCTAATATTAGATCCAGAAAAATCATAGAACTACTCAAGTGTGGGATAGAACTACACCGGACAATTTTATGGAGAACTGCTAAATTTTTTTTTTTTTTTTGGAAAGTTCCAAAGGATTACCTTGCTCTGTCTTAGCCTCTTCTTTGGCTGCTGATTTAGGAAAGAACCAAATGCCTGCAAATTGAATGAGCAGTTAAACTATGGACCACAATTTGAAAAAGAGAAAAGAACAAAATTTATCCCATAATGTACATGCCACGTTAATACATTAGTACTTCTTCTTTTGGTAAATGCAAACATAAACGATTGTATAGATATATCTCTATCTGCCATGAAGTACACATATATGCAGAGCACATCAAAAGACTCAAACTTGGAAATGCATGTGATCCCTGAACAACCATAACAAGTAATTTTCTTCTGACATGAATTAACTGAACTAGTGTAACAATTGAACTCCTGGACCATGGAAAGTCAAACATCTATCAAAGGCTTTCTTCACAATGCAATTCAATGACAATCTATGATAGAACTAACATAAACAGTACCTGCAGGAATGAGGAAACTAAAGCACGAAGTGCATCTAATTGTATCAATTGGCTCAGGAAGTGGTACAGCTTCAGGTCTACTCTCCGGTTTTCTTTCGCGGATAAGAACCTTGGTGATGCAAGTATTGCAATGAGGACAGTAGAACTCATGTGCGGCCGGCTTCTCATATACTCTTTCAAGATACAATTCAGACGCATGTTGCTCACTTATGTAACTCGACTCAACTTTCCCAGGAACAGCTTTCCCATTTTGGAGAGAAGCATGGAGTCCATTTTCCTCAATGGACTGCTTGGTAGGTAAAGAACCAAAAGGCAACTCGTCATCCTTCAACCTTGTATCGTCCACATCTTGATGAGGGTTGGTCTGTGTGCCACTGGCGACTATTTCATTGCCAGAATTTTTCTCAAAAGTGTAAAAGTCAGCATGTCCTCCATTGGAGCCATTGGATTCAGTACCTAAACAATTCCCCCAATTCAAAAGAACATTCATCAAAAGACTCTAGAACTTGGACAAGCATAATAATGGAAAAAAGTCCAGCACTTTCTAAATGTAAATCAACAATCCTACTGAATCCCAAAGCAAAGTTTAAAACTTTAGTCTATTACATGGACCATTTCCAATTACTCCTGACCAGCAACTCAACTTAAACAAGGGAAATGAGTACAAGCGCCACTAATTGTTACTGAAATAATAATTTGAATGCCAGAGCAGAATTTCATGAACAAAAAGTTCAATTCTTTACCTCCATTTGTATCAGAGACCATGTCAAAACCATTTATCTGGCTTCCCTCGCCTTTTTGTTCTTCTTCTACTTCTTCTTCTTCTTCTTCTTCTTTTTCTTCCTCAGTGCCGTGAGACTCAGCTTCAGTACTTGAACTCTGTGAGGAATAGACGGCATCATCCCCACCACTGTTGGTGGTTATATTTGTCTTGTCGTTTGTTCGAGGCAGTCTAGCTCGCAAACCCATACCCATCTCCTCATTATCTTCCCACTGCTCCATTGTTGTTGCCTCCATTGTCAGCTACTAGGTAGCTATGCTAGCACTGTATAGCTTAATTAAAGAGAGAGAGAGAGAGCTCAGTTTGCTTGTCTATTGCTTTGTTGCGAAGGAAGGTTCGTGCAATGTGTGTGAATTAGTATGATAAGATCGTCAAAGCCTTTCGATCCAAAAAAGAAGAAGATCGTCAAGCCTTGTGTAGTGTGCAAGACTTTCATAGCTTCTGATTTGGTTGTTGAATGTGCGAGTTAATAATGGTTATAAATTATTCTAGGATCATGATGTAGAAAACGTATAAACAAATGTGTATATTTTCTTGACATAAATATTGTTATCAACATGGTCAGAAGTCAGCACACCATATTCAATGCGTTTTGATGTAAAAACTAAACTTTAAAACTCGTAATTCATAATAAGATTAAACCAACTTCTCACCCAATTTTTTTATTTTATATTTTAACAAATTTATTATTAATTAGATAGATAATGATGAGTAGATCATTCATAATCAAGATTTATTATTTATAAACATAAACGGTGTATATTTGATAGTTTTAGTTTGGCTATTGGTTTGATTTTATTCGATACATTAACAATTTTTAATTTGGATGAAAATTTGTAAAAATAAGCTACTCATAATTTTTTTTTGAAACTATAATCTACTCATAAACATCTAAACATTTGACGGTTAACTTTATAAAAATGTTATTGAAAAGTAACTCTTACAATTATTACTTGAAAATTACTCATCAAATCTTCATTATAAGAGTCTTTAATGGAGAAGTTCATTAAAAATTGGGTAAATTACACTTAAGGTCAGTTACGTAAGATTAGTTACGTATAAGGTCACCTGACTTTTCTTTCATAAATAAGGTCATTTGATTAAACAAAAAACCTTGAAGTTTGATTAATTTACGTTGAATGTTCTTTTTGTCTTACCTCTTCTGCTTCACACCAAAATCAGAACGAAACAAAATTCAAAAATGTGCCCTAGCCCTAGCAGACCTTCATTCTCCTCTTCACTCTGATTCTGATCCCATTCCACAGACCTCCGAGTTTGAATTCCGTCATAGTAGCCCCGCCTCCATCTCTACTTCGATTGCGGTCGCCAGCCTGTGGTTTCGGAACACCAACGAGCCCGACGCCGCCCTTACAGACAAACGCCACCACGTCCCTCCCTCAATTTCAGGTTTCTCTCTCTCTCTCTCTCTCTCTCTCTCTCACACACACACACACACACAGATTTGATTCTCTGTCTCTTTCTCTAACACTAAGATTCTCTCCCCCTCCCCGCAGCTTCAAAACAATGGCTCCTCCAACTTCAAACCCTAGCCTTGGTAAAAAGCGCCCCCCCAAGCAACAAAGTGTAGCTCATGCAGGTGAAGGATTTAGTGAGTAGTTTATACTGCTATCTGTGAGTAGTGTGTAGACATGTTGTGTGTAGTTTGTAGTGCTGTCCTGAGTAGTTTGTTGTTTGCTCTGAACTAGTTTGTACTGCTGTCCTGAGTAGTTTGTTGTTTGCTCTGAACTAGTTTGTACTGCTGTCTGTGAGTAGTGTGTAGACATGTTGTGTGTAGTTTGTACTGTTGTCCTGAGTAGTTTGTATAGTTGTCTATGAGTAGTGTGTAGACCTGTTGTGTGTAGTTTGTAGTGCTGTCCTGAGTAGTTTGTTGTTTGCTCTGAACTAGTTTGTACTGCTATCCTGAGTAGTTTGTATAGCTGTTTATGAGCAGTGTGTAGACCTGTTGTGTGTAGTTTGTAGTGCTGTCCTGAGTAGTTTGTTGTTTGCTCTAAACTAGTTTGTACTGCTGTCTGTGAGTAGTGTGTAAACCTGTTGTGAGTAGTATATAGAATTTATGTAACTAGTATGTAGTGTTTTGATGGTCTGTCTTATTGTTTTGTAGAAATTGCACAAATGGAGGACCCTAAAAAACCCAAGGTCCAAATAAGATCGTCATTGAGAGGCTTCTACAATATCATGGCTGAACTGCATACAAAATTGCCATCGAAAACAGTGAGGATCTTGCAAAAAACACCATTTGGCAGTTTCATATGGTTGTTTTCACAAGGCTTGATGACAACTGATGATTCCCACAAGTCAATTGATGATATCACAAGAATAGCAGGATTTTGGGATGTTGAACAGAGAGCATTCTTGATCGGTGGGAAGAAACATCATCTCACAACAGATGATGTGGAAAAACTCTTTGGTCTTCCAGCTAAGGGTATGATTCTTCTACTTTAATGTGTTAGTACGTTTGACTTTTAAGTGATTCTTCTAGTTTAATGTTATTTACCTGTGTTTTGTTTCTGGTCTTGATGCTCTAGGCATGATCCATGATATGGATTCCAAGACCGAAAGAAGACGTGATTCAAGCTTCCTGCAAAGATACAAGATTCAGAATTGATAAGGAGAAAAATCAATTCTGGATGCAAATGGTCGACAAGTTCATACGCGAAAAGGAGGAATGCGCCAAGAAAGTGGAGATTATGAAGTCGAAGTTGAAAGACAAGACATCCACCACCCAAGAGAACTCCTTGAAGGAATGAGATGAAGCTTACAAGCTGCTCAGAGAGGCCTATACCAAGATTGCTTCATTGTAGTCGAGGAACGAGGAGCTTCAGCATGAGCTAGACCAAATTAAGCTTATGGATTCTCAAGTTCCTTTTTCGGAGGGAAACAACTCTGCAGAAGAGGAGGTCATTGACTCTCTCTGATAAAGTGTTTTTCTCTTATTTCAATTTCCAGAAAGCTTAATGTGTTGTTTCCAATCTGATTACAGAATGAGAAAGAAATAGAAGAAGAAGAACAAACTGAAACAGGAGAAGGAAAAGAAGCAGAAGAAGAAGAGACACAAGCTGAAGAAGAAGAAGAAGAAGAAGAAGAAGAAGAAGAAGAAGAAGAAGAAGAAGAAGAAGAAGAAGAAGAAGAAGAAGAAGAAGAAGAAGAAGAAGATGAAGAACAAGCCGAAGATGAAGAAATCAAACTGGTATGTTGTGTATTAGTGCATTTATTGATTTAATTTCAGAATCCACAACAACCTGGCATACAAAAAAGGTAGAAAATCTGCAAAACATTACAACAGTTTATTGCATGTGCTACTGTAGTTTTCAGATAGTACTACTCTAGATGTTGGATAGTACTACTCTACTGGGACTTGGTGCATGCTAACTAAAAACTTTGATGCCTGTAATATTGTAGTTTTCAGAATGTCCTACTCTAGTTGATTTTTTTGTTTGTTTTGAATTTGATGATAAGCAGGGCAGCAGTGAAGATGCATATGAGATCAGATCAAAATTTAAAAATGATAGCATGGCCCTTGCAACGACACGACAACTGAGGTTGCGGAGTAAGAAGGTTGAAACAAACAAACGGAAGTCACCTCCTTCGATGATAAAAGCTGTCAAGACCAAGAAGAGGAAGACTACGACAAAGGACCCGCTTTATGATTACCGAGTTACAAGAAGAAACACAAGAAACAAAGCAAAGTCCAATTAGTTCTTTATGTTCTTTCTGTTCTGTTAGGCTTCATGTAGTACATTCTTTTGTTATGGTCTGACGTTACTGAATAGTAGTACTTGCGTTGTGTTTAAGTAGTACCCAGGATATTTGTTAGTAGTACTTACTAGAGACTGCAGTAGTGTTAGTAATACATTACATTTTTGTGAAGTAGTACTTTCGGTTGTGAAACAGTAGTACTTACACATGTGTTGAAGTAGTAAACTGAATGTTTTGGAGTAGTGCTTACAACGGATAACAGTCTTGTTAGTACACTAAATTTTCGTGAAGTAGTACTTTCTATTCTGAAACAGTAGTGCTTACTAGAGTAATCAGTAGTATGTGCTACATTTGTTGTATGGTGAGTGTACTACTATTATTGTTGGATAGTACTAATGTAGTTGGTTCCACACACAAATCGTTGCCACATACAAAGAACAATTGGCCAACACAAAATCACAAAAACTGAAGAACAACAAACTTGAATTAGTATGTTGAAACAAAAAATCGCACAAAGGAAAAATTACGTTAAGGTAGCACCTATTTTGTTCAGGCCGAGTGTACTACTGTAGACTGATGAATACACTACATGTGAGTAACATAGACACTAGTTAGCTGTTGATGACTTTGGTACACGACAATCTGTTGTGTCTTCCTTTTTCGCCACAACGACCACATCTGATTGGCCTTGGCGCCTTCTCACCTTCAACGGAAGACTTCATGCGATTATCCTTTGGACGACCGGATGGGATTCTTGTCAACGGAGGCTTCACAATGGCCGGTTCATTCAGAGCATCATGGTAAAACTTCTCAATGTTGAGTATTGGCTTAATACCAAACTCGTAGGTAGCCCTGTAACTTCCAACATCATAGAAATTCTCAATGTAAGAGTAAATGGACTAAATACTGGCATGTTGTATAGCAGCTAGTGCATGGGGACAGGGAAAAGAATCGATCTGCCAATGTTGGCAGCTGCAACTGTATGCCCCGAGATCAACCGCCACATTCTTTAATGCCTGGACTTCATACAACGTCTCACTAGACCTTCGAACTGTCCAGTGCCTCCCCACATTCATCCTAGCCTTCAAAGTCTCCTCCATTTTAGGACACAACATAGAGGTCCAAGTTTCTGATCTCATCTTCCTTTTAGCCATGATCACCATCAATTTCTGTCTCAAACCCTCCAACATCTCAAAAATAGGAAGACGACGCAATTCACGTGTCCAATTATTGAAAGATTCAGCCACGCAGTTGGACATTTCCCCATATCTATTACCTTTGAAGAAGGCGTTACACCACTTCTCCAAAATCAATGACCTTAAGAAGTTCCTCATAAGATCTTGACCAGAAATCAACAACTTCCGAAGGTTGAATTCATAACAAGCAACTGTTGGAGAGTATGCCACGGTCATGAAATCATGAATGATGGTTTCCACATCATAAACACCCCTTTTCTTCTCATAAAGCTTTTCCACATTCTTTTTCAGGTGATAGAAACAGTAGGAATGAAGAGAGTCAGGGAATGTCGTAGCCACAGCATCCAATAACCCTTCATGTCGATCCGTGAAGAAAGTAATGGTCATTCCTTGTGGCGAAAAAATAGTGTAGAGATGATCGAAAAACCACTTCCAATTGGCTTTATTTTCAGAATCCACAATAGCAAATGCAAAAGGGTAGAATTCTGCAAATTGTTAAGAGATGGAGTTAGAAAAAAAAACACTTGGATATTTATTTCTATCACATGGAAAACACTACAACAGTTGGTTGAAAGTATTACTGTAGTTTTCACAATATACTACTCTAGTTGTTCGAAAGTACTACACTACTGGGACGCATGCCAACTAAAACTTTGATTCATGTACTACTGTAGTTTCCAGAATGTACTACTCTAGTAGTTGGATAGTACTACTCTACTGGGACTTGGTGCACGCTAACTAAAACTTTGATGCCTGTAATACTGTAGTTTTCAGAATGTACTACTCTAGTTGTTGGACTGTACTACTATTACTAGTTTTACACACTATCCAGAAACTGAAAAACGAACATTCGTTCTCGTTCTTTCCAGTGGTACAGAGCATGTATCCCTTGTACTTCCCCTTGAGATGAGCAGCATCAACAAACAAAATAGGCATGCATGACATGAACCCCTTAATACAACCAGCAAAACATAAGAAGAAGCGTTCAAAATGTCTAGTGAGCGGATTCACCTCCAAGATGCAATGAGAACTGGGGTTGGTAGCCAACACCTGCTCACGATACCACGACAACTGAGAGTAGGAGTCACCTTCGTTGCCCCGTACAGAACGTGCAGCCAACTCTCTTGCATACCAAGCCTTATGATAGGACACATGCAAGCCATAAGAAGTTTGCAATGTTGACATGATTTCTCTCGGCTTTACAGAAGGATTGCACTTCAACTCAGAACAAACAATGGACTTGATGGCATGAGAACCAATATGCTTACTCTTTTGGTCACGAATACCAGCGGTACATGTATGAGTGTTATTAAGCTCTCGGATGACAAAAAAGTTATTTGCCCTACATCTTAGAGCATGAACTTTCCAGGGACAGTTGCCTTCATTCTGAGAACATTGTGCAACAATTTTATCCTTGTGATTTCTGAAGTACTTGAAGGTAAAACCAGACTCGAATGCATAACGATTCAGCTTCTCCCTAAACTCGACAACACCACCTTCAAACTTTTGATTGACATGACTGATATAACTTGCCCATTCATTTGTCAAGTAAAGAATTGGAGCTTCTGGCCTAAAGCAAGACAAATAATCACTTGCATCAAGCAATTTATTTGAAGACGACAACGTGCAAGTCAGAGAAGAAGAAGCATCATCAAAAGAGGATATGTCGGAATGCACAAGAGTACCCGAACTACTCTGCCCACAATCCCTAGCAACAATATCCACAGACGATACCTCAAGTTCGATCATGGTCTTCATCATCAATTTCAAATCCCTATCGCAAGATATCATGCAATTCGGATAGCGTGGCAATGAGAAACCAAGAGTGAAAGAATCCGGTCTCAAGCCAGGAAAACGCGATGACACTTCCATCACCATATCAATGAAAGTTTTAGTAGGCGTAAGATCAAACATGATTGTTTTGTTGATGTAGGTGCACTTCGCATACAAATCAAAATCCATAGATCCCAATCTGCAAATCAAAACAAAAAATACTTACAAAAAAGAAGTAGTATCCTTACTAGACATCAGTAGTGTATTCACTCAATCGGACACACATAACACACAGAATAGCTGACTAGAGTGTTCAATGGGATAAAATAGTGTATTCAATCAACAGAGGTAGTACAATCAAGTCAAAAACACATATAGAACAGCTGACTAGTGTGTTTAATGGGATGCAGTAGTGTACTCACTCAAAAGAGGTAGGACTATCAAGTCAAAACACACACAGAACAGATAACTAGTGTGCTCAATGGGATGCAGTAGTGTGCTCACTCAATAGAGGTAGTATTATCAAGTCAGAACACACACAGAACATGTAACTAGTGTGCTCAATGGGATGCAGTAGTGTTCTCACTCAACAGAGGTAGTACTATCAACTCAAAACACACACAAAACACATAGGACAGATAACTAGTGTGTTCAATGGGATGCAGTAGTGTACTCACTCAACAGATGTAGTACTAACAGTCTGTAACTTCTCATAATTTAGACGAAATATCAAAACACACAAATTAGCCATATCAATCACACACGAACACATAAAATAATATCACTACAATTAGCCATACATAATCCAAAGTTAAAGAATCAAAATCGAAAAACCGAAATTCGAAATCGGTTTAATCGAATCAAACAACACATCAATCAAAAGCATCAATCAAACAAAACAAAGCACAAAATATCTACAGGTGAGCAGAATGGAAACCTTACCCAAGCTTTTATCACCGAAATCCTCCGATTCGCCGGAACTTCTCCTCCCAAAATTCGCCGGAACTTTTCCTCCCAAAATTCACCGGAACTTCTCCTCCTCTCTCTCTCTCTCTCTCTCTCTCTCTCTCTAACACAAACACACAGAGCTGATTCGATCTAGAACACAGAATCTCTCTCTAGAACGATCGCCCCTCTCCCTCCTTGCGTTTCGGTTTCCGCCGTTTCTCCTGTTTTGAATTCAATTCAATTTGAATTCAGTAGATATCTATATATACCAGGGGCAAAAATGGAAACTAAATTTTTTAAAGGATTGTATAATGACCTTATGTGTGTAAAACTTATACAATGACCTTATGTGTAACCTAAGGTCTCTAAATGACCTTAAGTGTAATTTCCTATTAAAAATTATAATAATTTTTGGGATATAAAACAAATTTTTTAATTTATTTTAAAAAATTAAAAATATAGATTTTACCATTTTAATTCCAAAAGCAACTTACATATATATATATAAGAGCTCGAGAGTCGATTACATGTTGATTTCTCCACAGAATCAAACTTAGGTGCCCACAACTTGCCAAACTATCTTCATTATTTTTCTTAAATTTCAACGTAAATAAAAAAATAGGAAAAAAAATTAGAGACATGGACATCGTGGGAAGCGCGGCAAATACTAAAAAGCAGTCATAGATCTTGTGCATGCTGTGCCACATGGGCCATGGAGTGACAGATCTCGTTTGAAAAGGAGAAACGGATAGTAAATGAGGCGTAGAAAATTATTTGGTCTAGCTATTTAATCCCCTCCAAACTAATTTCATACCAAATTTTAGTTGATCCTGCCTGACTTAGCATTAATGGAACAACCATACTTGATCAATGCGTGTGTAAGTGGGTGTCCCTGAATTCATTTTCTCTGGGTACAATCTACAATATATACACCCCTATTATTCAATAGAATACTCTCAAATTTGTAGAATATTGGAATACTCTCAAATTCCACATTTTGAGAGACAAAAAAGATCTACTCTAAACATGGGAAAACAATCATTTAATCTGGTCTCTAGCAATTTTATATGCAAAAACCCCAAAAAACAGCCTTTGCTCCTCTTCATCTACCAATCTCTTTACAGTAACCACCTGGAACAAAAACAATTACATCAAATTCCAAATATTAATAGGCTTTGGCGAAGATTATCAAAATAGAATCACATATGAGTCATAGAGATATAAAGCCACATAGAGATAATACTAAATTAAATGACACTCACATCTAAATTCCATCTCAACTTACTAGAGATTGTTCTCGTGGGAATCAAAATCCTAAACCACAAAATAAAATCAATATAATCCAATCATTTTTACCAATCATATATCAACGTACATATTGTCTAAACTAATTTTAATCTACCATCACTTCCATCGATCATATGTAAGACTGCTCATAAATGTATACATGTAAAGTTAAGATTTAAGGTGGTGTAGAATTTTTGTGTTTTTTTTTTCAATCGAAAATTGACAATTAATTCTTCCTTTTTATCAGAGAGTGAATATAAATCCAATATATTTTGGGTTTCTTCAGAATTGATAACCATAAATCAATGCAAACGACTAACTTAGAAGCGGAGGGATTAGCTCATACCTTGAGAAACTAACACTACAAGAAAAATGGTCATAAACAATGTCTATAGACATCGGTCAAGAAAGTCACCGATGTTAAATCGTTAATTAGACATCAGAAATTAAAAAAGCGATGTTTATATTGTTTATAGACATCGCTTTACATCGTTGACCAATGTCTATATTTTGTTTTAAAACTTGAAAAAAGAGAGCGCGGAAACGGCTAATAAGTATGGTTTTGGGGAATGTGGGAACTACTTGAAATTAACACGCGAGCTAATTGCCCTAATTCTAAACACCTCGCTCTCTATCCCTGCCAAAATCTCACTCCCTGTCACTCACTGGCTCACCTTGCTCCTCGCCAGCTCACGTCCCCTCTCGCCGGAAACACATTCACCACCCCGACGGATCCTTATGACCATCACCATCCTCAGCACTCTCGACTCAAAAATCCTTTCATCTCTTCAACTCCTTCAGCTCTCGATTTTTCCTGCAAGAACGTGTGATTGGGCTTGGGAATTGGAGGATCGGTCAGGAATACGCCATCAAATTACTTAACAAGTAATGATTCACAAGCCCTAAACCATTCTCAACATATTTAAATATTGGGGTTAAATATTAGGGTTCAGTAGTGTGGTTGTGAGCTTGGTAATGATATCGGTGGGTACAGATAGTGATTATAGTTTATGTTTCACTGAATGATTTAGTTGTTAATACATCAATTTGTGTTGCGAAGTTGGTTTAAATTTCTATTGTTTCGTCAGCCAGTGATTTTTGGACTGTTATTGGAGTGCTAGTGATGACTTTGATCAAAGTGTTGATGTTGCTGTGTATTTACAGGTTGTCAGTGTCTTTATATCTTTGTCATCTGTATTTATAATTATAATTGAACAGTAATTTATATTGTATTTTTTACTGTGTAACATCACTGTGAATTTGAAATTTGCTTTAGGCAAGAATTGTGATTGAATTGTTCCCTGCCTCTATGTGATTGAGCAGTTAAGAAAGAGATTATTGGATTCTTAGCTAAGCTTGGAGTAGAAGAGTATTCCCACTTTACGCTTGCATAAGTCAGGTTAGCAAATATAATAATCTCTTGTTGGTTTATAATTTACTTAGATATGATTTTTAGTAACATGTTTGAGTGTGAAGTGCATGAATTTGTAGTTGATGTCTTGTTTGAAATATAAAATGTCAAAGTTGTTTGATTTTCTGTTATTATGAATTCATTTCAGTTATGGATAAATCTTGGATTAATGAAGATAGAGATACTGAAAAATTATTCCTTGGGTGTTGAAAGTTTCTTGATGTTTGCTAAAGACAATGCTAGTAATCGTAAGAGAATTCGCTGCCCTTGCTCCCAATGTGTCAACTTTAAAGAGAAGAAGATTAATGTGATTAGAGGACATTTATTTCAGTTTGGTTTTAGTTTGAGCTACACAAATTGGTATTGGCATGGAGAAAAAATCTTTTCTTCTTGTGGCAGTGCTCCTATTGATATAGGACAGCCTGAAAACTCACAGTTTTAATCTGAAATTGTAGATATGTGTGAAGTAGCTTATAATGAGGGAGATTATGATGAGGCATCTTATGAGTTTAGGAAGTTTGTGGACGATGCAGAAACACTACTTTATGAAGATAGTGAATATTCTAAATCAGATGGGGTGGTGCAACTTCACATTTTAAAAGCTAAGTTTGGGATGAGCAATGCTTGTTTTGATGAGCTACTTTCAACTGTCTGGAGGTTACTCCCCAAAGACAATGTGATGCCTCAATCTTCATATGAGGTAAAAAAGTTGCTCTCCAATTTGGGGTTGCAACATAAGAAAATACATGCAACTTATATGAGAGATAATATGGAGGGTGTTTGGGTTAATAATTTCACTGTTCCCCCAAAATAATGATCTTAGGTATTTTGAGTCGGCTATGTTTTGCTAGGGTGTTTTGGTGTTAAACCATTTGAGATTATTTATAAGATGTTGTGGTTTGAATTGGTTATGTGTTTTAGTTAACCATTGCTATTTAGTTAACTATGGTTGTTTCTATTTTGAGTTGTATTGGTTAACCATAATCTGATTTGTGAACAAATTAATAGACGAAATGGTGACTAAGAAGGTCAAGGCTGAAAAGGGTTTTGATGATTTCTGCTGGTATAAAATGGAGACAATTTAAGACCGATTTGTTTACCAAGCATATACTCCCGTACTTGGAAAAAAAGAAAAAACTGAGAAAGCCACCAAAGATGTATGGTTTTGTTGGCTTAAAGGCATGGAAGGGATATGTAAAACTTGGGAGTACACTTGAATAGATGGTAGGTCATGCATATATACTTTGCTGATTTATGGATGTCTACACTTGGATACATACATATATACTTTCCTAATTTATGCAATGATGCAGAAACTTCATGAAAAACAAAGTGAGAGTTAAGAAGAGAAAATGTCATCACAAACTATCACGAAAGGGTTATATTGGACTAGAAGAGGAGTTGGTAGGTCAAATTTACAACCTGCAACTTTGTCAATAAAAAAGTAGTGTTTTACAAAAGCTATTTTTTGATACATGGAGAACCACTGCAAGATGGATGTTAAAGGGTATCGGTGGATGGTGAATTAAAAGGGGATACACTACTTCCGATCCTTGTAAAGAATGTCATGGAATTGGTTAAGGATGTTGTTGGTTCTCATGTTCAATGGCCAGCAGATCTTGTTATTTGCACTATATCAAAGGTAATTCTTTTTTATGCTTTTTTCATCAAAAGTAATATATATATATGCACCATATACAATTATTGATATATAGTTTTAATTAATTCCATGACAGAGACCCCAAAAGAATCGAGGAGAGAAGAACGTCAATAAAAAAAAGTTGTTTCCCCCTATCGTGATTCCTCCTTCGGTTCCAAAACGTTGCAGGTTGTTATATAAACATGCCAAGACTGATATGGTATTTGGTAAAGTTCTTACCACTGTGTTAAATGATAAGATTTTCGGTGAACCGAAAGAGCTAATTATCTTGCCAGAAAATGTGGCTGATCTGTTAGAAAATCAGTGGATTGGCCAAGGAGTAATAACAACATACATGGCGTAAGCATCATGAACTTTAGTCCTAATTATTAACTTATTAAGCCAACTTTGAATTTTAATCCAATCCAATCTGGTTTTGTTGTAGCCACTTACATGAAGTGCTTAGTGAAAGAGAAGATGAATCAGATCTCTTTGGATTTATTGATCCTTGCTTTACATTTAATGCTGATACATCAAAAACTTTTCAACGCCAATTAATCAATCGGCTGAAAGATGGAAATGCTGACTGTATCTTATTCATGCCGAAAAATCCATCGTGAGTTCATATGCCATTAAATGTGTGTAGCTGATCCCAATTAATAATTTTTTTTAACTCATCTCTATTGTTTGAATTAGCATTAATTGTGTGTAGCAAACATTGGATTTTGACTGTCATTTGGGAGAATGAAATCATCATGTTGGATCCTGCTCCAAAACCACTCCACTACACATCCTGGAAGAACACACTGTTACAGTAAGTACCATTATTTTTGGGTTTTCTGTGTGATACTTTGATTACTGGTTATATGCACACAGACTTTGATTACTGTGGATTGGTATCAGGTTTGTAGTTCTAAAGTTTGATTACTAGTTATATGCACACAGACTTCAGAAAACTGTGGATCGATATAACGTACTTGCAATTTGAATGAGATAATTTGTTGGTGTATTTCTAGGGTGATGAAGACTTTTAATGCTGAAACCGGAAGAAGTAACAAAACGCCAACAATTAAAAGACTTGATGTAAGCTAGTTTTGTATTTGTAGTCGATTGAGTTAGTATGATGCCATCATGTGATGTTATCCTTAATCTATAATGTCAAATTTTAGGGCATTCCTAAAAAGCCTGTAGGATATGAGTGTGGGTATTATGTTATGAGATATATGAGAGACATGATCAATGATGAAACTCTTGGTTTTGCAAGCAAGGTACTGATATATAGTTAAGAAACAATGCATTTTTAGTCTGCAAAGCTTAATTATGATGATGGCTTAAAGATGTGGTTTTTCTGTGTATTTATTTGTAGTGAGCAGTAAGAAATCGTAGATCATATACAGAGGAAGAGCTTGATAAGGTGCGAGTTGAAGTTGCAAACTTCATTTCTGGTTTGATTTAGAGTAGGAATTATGGAACTTAGAGAGGCTTTTTGTATCGGGCATGAATATTGTAATGGTTCTGATAAATCTGCATGTTTAAGATTGGCTGTACGTTGTGTGTAAACTAGCTACTACTGATTGATGCTGTTTTGAACATGAGTACCTTGCTATATGTAACCTACTTTTGATATAAGCCTATCAGGAAATGAACATGAGTTAGCTTGCTGTGTGTAAACTAGCTTCTTTTTATATATGACTGATCAGGAAATGAACATGAGTTATAGCTTGCTCTGTGAACTACTTTTGATATATGCATATCAGGAAATGAACATCAGTTTGGTAGAACTAACTGATGTCTATAAACAAAATGCATCAGTACAAAACAAAACCGAAGTCTATATGGTATTAAACAACATTTAAGCAAAGCTAAGCGATGTCTATAAGTACAAAACTGGTCAGGAAATCCAAAAAAGACTGATGTCTAGGAGATATATAGACATTGCTTTGTAATCAAATAGACGATGTCAATTAGTTACAAACGCATCGGTTTACTTGCACTAGACATTGGTTATTTAGGAGTAAGCAATGTTAATTAGAAAATTTCTTCTACATCATCTTGATTTTATAAAGCATAATATACAATTATAAGAAGATTTAACAAGCTGAGGAGTTAGCTCGGATGTGAGCTGAAATGGCTAGGAATTTTGAAGATCTGAGCTCAAGCTTTCAAGCGCAATGAATAAATGTTCCGGCCCAAGGTTGGACTCCATCTAACCAACACTTTCACGATGCCCCACATGAGCAGCAGGATCCACCCGATGATGATGGTAGTGGCCCATCTTATCTTTGCAACTTTAACTTTGATAACATTTAGTTTATATGCATGTGTTTTAAAATTATACGCTAAATTTTTATAAGATTGTGTTTTGTGCTGAATGTGAAGCTATTATGCGTTGTTGGACATTGTGGAAATGAAAATATATGTTTGTTGTCTATTTTGAAACTGCAGGTTCTGGGAATGGTAAATCTAGAATCTGCAGTTTTTTTTTCTTCTTCAGAAAATTGCATACTATAGCTAGTGATATGTACCGAAGTCGTCGGCTATAGTCTACAATTCTCGACGACCATTAAAACTATACCAGACGGGTTAAGAAACTATTCCTGGGTTGAAAAAATAAGTCGTCAGTTATAGTATCTTCCAGTCAAACAATTTTGACCGGACCGGGAAGGTTTTCCCGACGACTTTCCAATGGCTATAGGTTCCTCCAGTCAGTTATTGTGTGTACCTATAGCCGACTACTTTTAGTCGTTGGCTATAGGTTCAAACTATAGCCAACAAGGTGCACAAAAGTTTGTCTGCTATACTATAGCTGACAACCTTTCCCGATGACGCTGTAGCCGACGACATGTTATCGGCCATACTATAACCGACGAATTTTGGCTAACAGGCAGATGACTTCATGTCGTTGGCTATAGTACTTATGCTAGTAGTGACAGTGCAGCTACACTGGGAGAGACTGTAGATAATGAAGAAGATATTACATACCAAGAGCTGAACGAAAATTGGTATTCCTGATTCCTCTACAATTCGCGAGAATAATGTGAGACCGGGTCGTGTGGTTTGATTTCGTGAGGAAGATGTTGAACTAATTGATGTTAATCTAAATAAATACAATGACGACTTCTGTGATGAGGAGCGATACTTATTACCAGAAATTAACTCAGACACCGAAGAAGACTCAAGCGATGATTCTGACTAAGACCCTTTTAGTTAAACTAAAGTATTTTTGTTAAACGTATTTTTTCGTCATGAGCCTAATTTATGTTAAATTATTTTCACACTTATGATTATACCGGTGATTTTGATTATGTTCTTTAATCAGTTAAACGGGTATTTATGTGAAACAGGTATTTGAGTGAAGCTCTTTTCACATGATTCTATTTTTCATTTTTTTTTACACTTTACCCGATGACACTGACAATTTATCGTCGGTTATAGTAACTAAAGCCAACGAGTTAAATGAAAGTATAGCTGCCGATATTCATTAAACTCGTCGGCTATAGATTTCATATTTACTTGCCCATCACAGCCAGACCGTGCCTCTCTCGACCCAAACCCTAAAAATCCCTCTTCCCTGCTAGAATCTGTCGCCGCTCGCAGCCATCATCGGTCACACCAGAACCACCGCCGCTCGCCTCCGACACTGTCTCACTCTCATGCAAGTTCTCTCTCTCTCTCTCTCTCTCTCTCTCTCTCTCTCTCTATATATATATATATATATATATATTCAACCCGAGCTTCAATCCGAATAGTTTAGGAGGTAGCTGATTTTGATATTGATTATGGGCTATTGATTTCAATCCGAACAGTTTAGGGTTATTGATTTTGATATTGATTTTGATTATGGGTGATAATGATTTTGATATTGATTTCGAATATGGGTAATTGATTTTGATTATTGATTATAGGTGATAATGGAATTATGCTAGATTTTGATTATGTGTAATATTGATTATGTGTAATTTTGATTTGTATTGTGGATATAGAGGATAATGAAATTATGGGTGATAATGAATTATATATGATAGATTTTGATATGTTAATTGATAGATGTTTGAAATTGGAATTGGTTGATTATGGATTTTGATATATGTTATTTAGGTTTGTGCTTGTGATGTTGGTAATTTGTTAGTGATGTTAGTTTATGATTGGTTATGGTTATTGTTTGTAAATGTGTTGATGTTGGACAAATTTGGTTGATATTGTGCGTTGGTGTTTATCGTAGGCATCACGAAAAATTGGTTAACCGCCAAACAGAGGAAGGGTCCTAACACCAGAGGATCTGGGTCTAGCGCCAACAGTAACGGGTGCGCCTCAAACACCAATCCGCACGCCATAGTTGGCAGCCCTCAGGTGACCACTTGACAACATCAACTACTCGTGCATGTGACGCCGCAACCACGACAACCACACAGCATGAGGGTCCTACAATTCAACGAAATCAGCACCCCCATGTCCACAACGGTTGGCTCTACGGACCCTGCTCCTTCAAGATACAATAATATGCCTCTCCTTAACCAGCCCTTGCCTTCTCCATCTATGGCTCAAGTTCCTGAATCCTCAAATATGGGTGGTTCAGGAGGTAGCTTGTCGTCGAGGGTAGCTCAAGGACCGCCGAGTCACCTCTTTCTGACCTAAGAGCTACCTGCCTTGCCTCGTGTCGATGCGCACGGGGTGCCTATTCCAGTAGACCCAGTAGCCCCCCGTTACATCAACCACAACATGCATACGTCTATGTGTCATTTAATACACCTCTTTATAGTGCAAGGGTATCAAACACATTGGCGTCAGAATCAGGTAAATCAAACACAACTTGGTTATTTAATTTATAACTTATTAATAATTTGTATATTAAATTGGGTGCTCCTATTTTAATTTCTTTACATGTTTTTTTTATGTAACAGTGGCCAAAAGCAACAGAAAAAAGACCAGAGGTGTGGTCTCTGGCCAACAATTTAACAAGGATGTGCAGGAAAAGTGCCACTGCTCATAGCGACCAACGAATGTAGGGAGGTGATCTTGGGGCATAAGAAAGTGTGGAGGTATGCCGGGCAAGTAGGAAGTGTGATACGGGACAAAGTCCTTGTTCTGTGGGGAGAGTGGTCCTCAGTGCCGCAAGAAGTGAAGGACCAAGTGAACAACCATATGTCGGTGAGTTAGTTAGATACTAAAGTATTTATGTCTATGTGTATTAATTAACTCATATTAAATATATATATATAACCATAAATGAGTACATTGCAGTATTGGTTCACTGTTCTGGAGCACCTTCAATCCTCTTGGGCAGATAAGGTTCAAGAAAAAAGAAGATGGGAGTTATATAATATATGTTGAGATATTATGTTGATCATGTATTGTCACTTTCTAAAATGTGTATTGCATATAGGTACAAGGAGTGAAAAAATGAGCTCCATAAGCATTGGCAGACACATGGCAACGAGCATTCGGGGTACTCCTAGTGAGTTGATGTATAGGGAGTACGAGTGGAAGTGGCTTCTAATCCACTTCAACACCCCTCGATTTGAGGTATGTAACATGCATCATATTTATGTTTACTTGTATCTTCTCCAGCAAAATTAGTTTTCTAATAATTTTTTAATATATGTTTATCCAACAAGGCCATATCTAGGACAAACGCTTTGAACTGGGCACAAAACACCAGTAACCATCATGCCGGGTCTAGATCCTATGCAAGTTACATGAAGAAGGCGATGCAACAACACCCCGATGTCAGCCCGCTAGTGTATACCTACGAGAAAGCGCATTCTGGGTCCCCCGAGCAAATTGTAAGTGTTATGCCCTTATAACTTAACATAATTGCTTATATATGTATTTTCTCTAACTTTTTTTTATGTATGTTTACTAATATGTTATTTTATTTTCCTTGTCAATTAGGTGAGAGTGCAGGAAGCAATTAAGGAGGTGTTGACTCAGGTTGCGAGGGAGCGATTTTCTTGTCAATCTGATGTGACGGTTCGGATGAGGATCATAGATCAAGCTTTCTCCATGCAAAGAAACAATTACTACTGCAGGGGTCTAGGACAGCTCAGCGATGGGGTTTTGAAGAACACGCTCGGTTTCCAACGCAAGTCTGGATCTTCCAGGGCTACTCAGCCACATTAGTGGCTGGATAGGCAGGCGATGGAGCATTAGAGACAACAAAAAGAGAATGAGAGATGGTATGCCACCCAACAGTCTCACATAGAGCAGATGGCCCAGCAGCTGGCTGTGATGGATGCCTATTTTCATAGAATGAATGCATAACTTCAGGCACAAGGACTCGACTCTCTGTCGTTCTTGTGTTTTCATCTGTCTAGCTCTTTTTCGCTGCTCCACATCAACAGGAGGATCCGCAAGATTCCGGTAGTAACCCTTTCAATGATATATATTTAGGTGATCATCAGCCTTAGTTTATGTGTTTCAATAAAATAAAGCTTAATTTTTATTAATTTAGGTGTGTTGGTGAATATGTGTGTGTTGTCTTCATTATATGTGTTGTTAACAATTGCAGAAATAAAATTGTGGAATTGCAGGTTATGAGAATATCCAGAATCTGCAGATTTTTTCTTTAGAAATCAGCAACAATAGCCGATGACTTTTAGTCAAAGTCGTCGGCTAAAGTCACACTATAGCCGATGAGTTTCAAAGAATAGCCGACGACATTCTTAGACTATAGCCGACGACACCGTTTCGCAATCGCCGGTTATAGTCCAGCTCGGGTCAATGAAATTAACCGGAGGGAAGGGTTTGGCCGACGTATTTGTTGTAGGGAAAAGTCATAAACTAAACCCGACAATGTTTGTTCTCGTCGACTATAGTCCAACATATAGCCGACGACGTGCTATATTATCGTCGACTATAGTATGGCCGACGACTGTTTCTCGACGACACTTTAGCCGACGAAAGTTAGTCGGCTATACCTATAGTCGACGAAAATGTGTAACAAGCCGACTATTTTTTTTCGTCGGCTATAGTACTTTTTCTAGTAGTGATGGTTTGATCTGTATTACGTTAAACTAACGTGTTAAGAGAAAATTAAAAAAAATCTCGTATGTAGTCGTCAACCCTACACAAAAAATTATAATCTAACTCTCAACATTTAACCATAAACTATGAACTATGAACTTTGAACTTTAAACTTTAAACATTAATCTATCATCTCGAAAATCATCCAAATCTAATTTAGATGAAGATGAAATCGTGCATCACTATCACTTGATATATTTTCAATAAGATGTTATCTACTAACTCTACTTAATTATATGTTTATCATTGTGCTATATCTACTAACGCTACTTAGTTACATGCTTATCAGTGTGCTATATGAACATTTGATCAAGCGCTCTTCAATATAAAAATAATGTTGCGACTAACTTTACTAACTTTACGTACTAACATGATTATCATGCCATGCATATAAACATATATGATCAAACACTCTTTTTCCATCAAATTAAGAACTAGATTGTTAGTCGATCACAGTCGTAACTTTCTCACTTGTATTTAACCTTTAATTTGAATAAAATAAATTAAGTGATTCAAATCAATCATATTATTTTTATTGTATGTTAATATCACGTGAAAAATCGTGAAAGTTTCTATTATAAAATAATCAAATATATTTACAATTGAATAACACTACAAGAAAAACTCACTTAGACGACGGAGAGTTTCCGTCGTCTAAGTGAGTTTTTCCGTCGTCTAAGTACTTAGACGACGGAATCTCCGTCGTCCAAGGTCCGTGCTTCAAGTGTTGTCGTCCAAGCACCTGGACGACGGAGAATTTAATCTCCGTCGTCCAAATTCACTTGGACCGCGGACATTCTCCGTGGCCCAGGTAATCACTTGGACGACGAAGAACTGAAACTCCGTCGTCCAAGTGCCTATTTAATTTTTTTTTTAAATTAAATTGTAATTAAATATTATTAATTTAATTTATTATTAATTCAATTTAAATAATGATAAATGATAAAATTAATTAAATAAACTAAATTTTTAATATTACTTAATTATTAAATAATTAAAATTAATTTGTACATACACATCCAAAAAAAAAACCCATAAAAATGAAAATATTGTTCGAAATGCGGAAAGAAACGAGATAATTAATAAACTACTGCTAGCTAATTAACACACTTGAGGAGCAGATGCACCGCCGCGTCCCCCGCCTCCAGCCGGGTCGTCGTCGTCACGGTATGGGTTCGGATGAGGTTGACATACTTCTCGAGATTGTTGCATGAGGGCGATGAGTTGGGCTATTTGTGCTTGTTGCTCGTCAAGTTTTTGCCGCATAGATTGATTCTCCTCTCGTGCCAGTCGATTCTCCTCTCGTGCCAGTCGAGCCTCTTGAATGGCTGCTTCGACGGCCGCAGCCTGAGTCCTTCTCCGCTGCCTCGAACCTCCTGTAGATGATGAGTCGGAGGTCGTCGACAAATCTCGAACCACCTTAGGCCCGAAGTGCCTAACCTCCTTGCCAGCTCTACGACCGTAGACCTCATCCGCGATTGCAATTTGGCTCTCCATGGATAGAGGAGGCAGGTCTTCCGGCAGCACATCTGGGAACGCAAGCTGAGTGTTAGCCAATTCTTCCTGCGCACGCTCTATCACCCTTGCCTACAAAAGAATAATTAATTAATTATAATGAAATAATATTTAAATAATAATTACTATAATTAAAAGCACATATATATATCACTTACGCCGCATTGACTCGCTTCATTATCGAGCCCAGGCGTCACATACGCGTTTATGCTTGCATCGAGATAAGGGTGCTTGGAGCCCTTATCCCTGTGCTCCTTGGCTATTTAAATGAGTTGCTTGGCGTCGGAAGTATGGTGTTTGTCCTTCTTCCCCCAGTTGGCTTTGTTGACACCGGAGAATTTCTGTTAGACAACATAATTAAATCATTAAAAAATTAATAAGTAACTAAAATTTAAATAATTCAATTATCTTAATTGAAATAAAAAAAGTAAATTAACACCTTAAATTCGTCATCGGCAAAGTGGTTACACAACCAATGTCACTCATTTTCTCTATCCCCACACAGCTCTACGGGGGGAGGCACGGGACCGACAGTTTCGAAGTACTGATGGAGCATGTACTTCCAATCTTTGTAGATGGAGTTGGCGGTTTGGTTGTTATACCTCAACATCGCCGGTGACGGATCCACCGCAAATTGTTCCTATCAGAAATAAATAGAAAATTATAATCGTATATATTATGAAATTCTAACTAATATTAACAATATTATATAATAAGTAAAATTGTACGTATTACATACCGAAATTTCTTTGAAGACTTTCGCCTTCTCATCATCCGGCACCTCCCTCCAAGTAGGGGAATTAATTCGAACCCGGCTACGAACGATTGACCCTATGCTGTGCGCCGAGAGACTTGCTAGCTTAGCTGTGGGAGGGCCACCGGTGAATTCGTCGTAGGGCAAGTCGATCTTTTTCCCGGTCGCCTTGCAAATTTTCTCCGCTTTGCCCCCTTTAACGAGACCCCGAGTCCTTTTCGGTTCCGGGTCAGTGGGGGCCCTCCTTTGCATGAGTACTTGCCGTTGAACCGGTCGAGGACGCCTGAGTACTTGCCGCTGAACCGGTACCGGGCGTCGGAGTTGAAAAGGGGTCGACGTCATCACAGCTGGAGATAAATAGGGCAGAGAGAATTTCTCCAAGAGGCGCCACCTCCGAACCAGATGAAGGGTCCGGATTGAGGGCGTCGTTGCCCTCCTGTTGAACCCAACCGACTTGGTCTGCCAAGCGGCGGAGCATGGCATCTTCTGCCTCCTGTTGGGCTTTCTTCTTGCCGGATGGAGCCATTTAAACCTAGGAGTACGTTGTTAAAATACCTACTTACCATAATAATTACAAGTGCAAAATTTACGCTAATTAAGTACGGTTAAGATTTAAATAGAGTACACTAGCTTGGCTTTTTCGGTCGTTCAATGGACGTGCGACCCGCGCAATAAAGTGTAAATTTTCAATTAATCAGCCTTGGTTAAATCGAAAAACATGGCCAGTTAGGGATAGAGATAACGCGAGAGGCAGGACTAATTTCGACAAACACCTATTGGTGTCGTCTTTCTTAGATCCCAAACCTGTCACCAGTCATAACCCGTTTCTAGACACCATGTCCGACATTCGGCCAATTTTTCAAAAATTTACACTCCCTCAAGTCCTTTGCAAACTCCGCCCTCAACCTCGTGTCCATAACTTCACTTAGGTTATGGTGTGCGGTGATGAAATCCACACATCACGAGGGGTTAAGGAGATAAGCTAGGAAAAGAGGCGTCATCTATTCCAAAGAGTGCGACTTAATAAACCAAGCATATGTACTAAATTTAAATCGAAGACGTACTACCATGCAATTTACTAGAAAATACACGTAATTATCAATTAATTAAAACAATAAATAATGACAATAATGAATTATTATTTATCATGCATTTAATAATAATTATTCATTTACCAATATAATTAATTATTATTAACAATAATTATTATTACTATTATTTAATTACAATAATTATTATTTACCAAATAACTATTATAATAACTAATTAATTAAATGATAACAACCAAATATTAATTAGAATAATTATAATAACTAAATGATTACTAAATATTAATAATAACCACTAAAAATTATTATAATTACAATAATGAATTATTTAAAACTAATTATTAAATTATATTTATAAATTAATTAATTAAATAAAAATAATGTTAATAAGGTAAAAAATAGAAATTTACCTCGCCGGAGTAATCGGGAATATCGCCGGAGTTGAGTCGTCGAAGAGGAGGAACCACGCCGAAAAATTTGTCGTCGGAGGAGGAAAATCGCCGGAGGAGAGGAGAGGAGATGAGAGGAGAGGAGAGGAGGAGAGGAGAGGAGATGGAATGAGAAAAGGGGGGGTGTTGTTCTATTTATAGGCTTTCACTTAGACGACGGAGCACTATTTTCCGTCGTTTAAGTTCACTTTACGGCAGCCCTCATCGTGAACATCGTGTCAGTGAATTTGTCATAAGTTGGGACTCCATTTTCCCACAACAGTTTCAGCTCGTCGATCAAAGGTCTGAGGTAGACATCTAAGCACTTCCCTGGAGATTTAGGACCTGGAATTAGTACAGTAAGGAAATTAAATTCCTTGTTCATGCACATCCACGGAGGCAAGTTGTACGGCATCAGAATAACTGGCCAAGTGCTGACGGCGGAGCTATTACTTCCCCAAGGATTGAATCTGTCTGTAGATAGGCCGAGTCTAACATTTCTAACCTCTACAGCAAAGTCTCCAAATTCTCTGTCGAAATGTTTGAAACCCTCCCCATTCGTGGCGTGTCGCAGGACATCGTCATCTATTCGCTTTTCTGCATACTATCGCATCGCCTCTGCTGTGTGTAGAGACATGTACAGGCGCTGCAATCTGGAAATCAAGGGAAAATATCGAACAACTTTCACAGGAATTCTCTTTTTCGAACTCTTCCTATTCACATGGAATCTGCACTGGCCACATACGGGACAACAGTCCAAATCTTTATACTCTTTGTAAAATAGCACACAATCATTCGGACATGCGTCAATTATCCTGTACTTTAGGCCGAGGCTGCTCAAGATATTTCTAACCTTATAATGAGATTTAGGAAGATTGTGATCATCAGGAAGCAACTTACATATTTGCTCCTGAATTTCATCAAAAGCACTCACTGACATTTTGTGCTTCACTTTTATCTTCATTTGCTCCATCACATATTGCAACACATTCTCTCGACATCCAGGGAACACCGGGGTCTGCGCTTCAAGTAGCATCCGGTTGTACTTATCCATCTCACTGGTGTCAGTGGCCAAGCTAGTTGCGGGGAATGTGTCATCATGCTCATTAGTGGTACTGTAACCTCCGTCTTGGTGTTGGTATCCACCATGACTACATCCCGGAAACGCATCATGGACCAAATCTGCAGTTGGGTTGCAAGCTGGGGGTCCGGCACCACTGCCTCTGGATGAGGCACCATGGTAACTATACCCTGAGCTGAAGTCTGCTGCGCTGAACTCTACTGCTTTACCATGCTCGCTCCATGTAGTGTAACTCCACATCATACCATTTTCGTACAGGTGTTGCACCATAACATTAACCTCTACATACTGACAATTAAGACATTTCTAGAACGGATACCTGAAACGCTTCTTTCCCTGACCATGTTCTATCGCAAAATTCACAAATTCGCTAATTTCATCCATATACCGGACATCACATCTATTCTTCAACTTCATCCAACTCTTGTCCATACTGCTACAAAATATTATAATTAATTAATTATTACATATAAATATTAGTCCATTAATTTACGCTTAATTATACGTACTCGATCTACATCGATCCATCAATTACGTACGTAATTTAATCTGTATATATAACTAACATCCATGCATGTATGTACGTTTTCACTAAATATATATATATTAAGCAAATTTTAACTGCGTACGTACCTGCTGGCCTTCTCGATATCAGTTAATTAAGCTAGCTAGCTAGTCAGCGGAGATCCCCAATCCTGATCCTTCTCCTTCTCCTTCTCCTTCTCCCTTCTCCTTCAATTCTTCTTCGATCTTTAAAATTTCCCGCGGGACAGAGAGGATCGGATGGAATGAAGAGAGTTTGGCATCGGGCTTATATAATGCTTCACTTAGACGACGGAGGTGTCGGTACGTCGTCTAAGTGGAAGTTACTCGGACCACGGCGTGTCGGTCCGTTGTCCAGGTGATCACCTGGACGACGGAGATGGTATTCTCCGTCGTCCAAGTACTACCTGGACGATGGAGACTTCTCCGTCGTCCAAGTGTCACTTGGACCACGGAACAATTACGTTTCCGTGGTCTAAGTGCTGTTTTCTTGTAGTGTAATATAATTTTGCTTATAATTCAATATACTTTAATCAAAATATTGAGTAAATACTGTAAAAAATCAGGAAAGAAAAGTGGATTACGTTTCCTAATATAATCATGACGGAATTATGTTTTTATATAATAAATTGCAAGAATTTATTTGCTCTATGGTCTTTGTCATTAAAATTTTTATTTGAATTAAACACAATTAGTGGTGCAATTAATAAATCAATATTATCTATTTTTTTCGATGAACATTAAATTAATTTCTTTGTAGAGTATTGTTAGACTTTTAAACTTTTAAATATGAAAAATTGACGATCGTTTGATATAGATGGTATGATAGTCTTTTAAATGAGTTGATGTGTCAAAATAATAATAATGTGGACAAAAAAACATGACATGTAGAATTTGAGGCCTACACCTTATGGTCTCATTGAGGCCTAAAATCATTTCTCTTCTACTTTACTAAGGATGTTAATTGACCAGATGACCGAGCTGAGTATTCTATTGGTAAAGACCGACTTATGGAACTGTTATCAAACATTATATAAATTCTATTTTCGATGACAAAAACTTATTGATGGTAATTGGTACCACAATTCTATTAAGGATAAATTATAGATAAGGTCAATTAAGAAAATTTTATACTAAATAAGGTTACCATGTATTTTCTTCCCAAATCATGTCACTTAATAATAACGCGAGGACAAAAATACTGTTATTATTCTGAATAATTAAATTCATGCCACGATATTAAATTATTCTGAAAACACTACTACAGGTTATTGAAAACACTACTTTGCTGGAACTTGAAGTCACCACCACAGGTTGTTAAAAATATTACTACTGGTTGTTGAAAATACTACCACAGGTTGTTGCAAACACTACTTCAGGTTGTTGCAAACACTATTCTGCTGAAATTTGAAGATACCACCACAGGTTGTTGAAAATACTACTACATGTTGTTGCAAACACTACTCTGCTGGAACTTGAAGATACCACCACATATTGTTGAAAACACTACCATAGATTGTTAAAAATATTAATACATGTTGTTGCAAACACTACTACAGGTTGTTGAAAACACTATTACAGAATCGAAGCCTCAAATGTAATGAACAGTAACAAAATCTTTCCCAAATTTTTGACCTCATTTGTCTTCATTCTTCCCTGAATCTCTTCGAGCATCATCTTCTCTAACTCCATCGCTCCCTGCGACACCTCTGTTGCACCTCTATTCACCGTCGAGTTCGACATCCCCCCCCCCCCCCAAATTCAACGACCCCGACAGCAACCACATCGAAATCGACCTCAACAACCATGTCGGCTACTACAACGGATAAGGGCGTGTAACAACATCCGCACCTGGGCGGCGAGACTCTCTCTCTCTCTCTCTCTCTCTCTCTCTCTCTCTCTCTCTCTCTCTCTCTCTCTCTCTCTCTCTCTCTCTCTCTCTCTCTCTCTCTCTCTCTCTCTCTCTCTCTCTCTCTCTCTCTCTCTCTCTCTCTCTCTCTCTCTCTCTACTTCCCCAATTTAAAAGGATAAAATTGAAAAGTCAGAAAAACAAGAAAAATAAAACTGACCTTAAATGGAGTAAGTGTAAAAAAAAAAACCTTATTGAGAAAATTATGCTCAACAGTGACTGTAATTTTCTATTATATTAAATCGAACACTTTAATTTGGTAATTTGCTAGTCTATATTGATAAAGATCGACCGAATGACACCCTTACTACTAATCAATTAATAAAAGAGATCTAAAAAGAAAATTGGACCATGCTATGTTAATCATGTACTCGAAGTCAAATTTATCTGTCACATATTCTACAGTATGGGATGAGAATCATTCCACGAACACTTCGACACAACTGAAGAAAAAAAAAATCAAATTTATCGAACACAAACTAAAGTTAATTTTGTTTATTACTTTTTTCTTCTTAGACAACCATAACACGTAATACTCTACTTATTAGAGCAATTCATTCATACTCTTCTTAACCATATTTAGTTTGCTACTTCTATTTACCTCTGCATATAAAGTTCACTACGTACATAAAAGAATGGAAATCAAAAATCAAATTAATTAAGCTCGTCTTGAGCTAATTAACTCCTTGATATCGAATGCATGCTGCAGTACCTTTGGATACGTAAACAATATATAATCGTTTAAGAGGTCTTTCAATACACTATGTGAAAAAGTGCTTCAAACGATAAGATGTTGATGACTAATGTATATTTATCTGTCGTTTTAATTTTTCAACATTTTATGACGACTGATAAGTTCATATCTGTCGTCCTATAGCATATTTTTTCGATGATTTTCAATTTTCAATTTTGCTTATTTGAACCATGACATAAACATATCATCTGAGTAAATCATCATTGTGAAGAGTTTGTCAATCCAATATGGCTTTATTTCAATGACGAATATATGTCGTTGGACAAAACAGGGCTATACAGAGGTTTCGTATGTAATTTTTTTTAAGACGACATAATTGTGTCGTATTTATGATCATAGGTTGATAAAAATTTTGTTTGAATTTGAAAACTTTAAAAGATGACAGATATGTGTCGTAGTTAATACGTGTAAAATTTGTATTTTTCTTTGTATTATATTGAACTCTAAAACGACTGATATATGTAGTAGATACTAGGACGTTTTGGAGAAATTTAATCGTGAACACGCGTGAATAGTGCTTGGCTAACAACAGCTAATTTTGCTCGTGAGGTCGCAGGTTCGAAACCTGACCCAACCCAAACATCAATATTCCTAACATTTATCTAGCTTGTCTTTAGACCTAACCATCAAATTTACTTCACACCGCCTCCTCTCTCTATATACCCAGCCATCAAATTTGCTTCAGAGAAAATTGTGCCGCTATCAAATCGACATCATCTTTTCCATGCCGCCGACCCATGTCAACCTCAGTCTGCACGGTCTCTCTAACTCACGATCTGAAAAAGCTCGTCACCTCGACAACAACTCCATCGATTCCTTTGCCGTCTCAAAACTCGGTGAGTTGATCTCCTCCGGTTAGCCTCAAAATATCATCGACGTCCAGACCTCTAAACGCACCAAAGAAGACCAAGCTAGAGCCCTCGACATCCTCTTACTGATTCTCGACGGCCATCTAAACTCGATCTCGCCATCCACGAGGTCGACTCCCCAAAATCGATGACCATCCGAACTCGATTTTTCCATCCGCATCAGCGATCTCATCCTCGTCAAGGACCGTAGGCGCTCTCTCTCCTCATCAAGGGTTGCGGATCTCTCTCTCTCTCTCTCTCTCTCTCTCTCTCCTCCTCCTCCTCCTCCTCCTCCTCCTCTCTTTAATTCATTTCTTGTGTAAATTGATTTGCAAGTTTCAGGGTGTTAAGGCGTTCAATCATTTTGGATTCACTAGTTTTTTGTAAATCGATTTGTGTCTGTGTAGCTATGTTTTTAACAAGTAATTTATTCAATCTTTTGTGTTAATGAGAGTGTTGATATGTTTGAGTTGTCTAGGTGGGATTTGTGGTTTTTAGCTTCTTTGTTTGGATTTGGAGCCTTTGATTAGTGAAGGAGCTATGAGCTTATTGGAGAAGCAAAAGTTGATAGACCAAGTTATGAGTGAGTCTTATGAAATTTCTCTAGGAGTGTAACTTTTGGGTATTGCCTGTTAAACATTTTGAAAATCTTATGTATCTAATTACTATGATATACTAATAGATTAGTAAATATGCATGGAAGCTTTGTTTAAAATGAGCCCTATAATGCAAAAACGATGGTAGAATTGCTCTTGGGAGATTATGTGCGTTTTAGACAAATATTTACAATAATCTTATTTTAGTGATGCTTTTATGGTTATTGATGTTAATTGAGCAATGTTGGATCTTGGATGATGATAATGCAGCTCAAGGAGTTGAACACGCAAGGGTACAAGATGATATTGGTGTCGTCAAGAGCTGTTGGCCTTGGTCAACAGAGGCTCGGATACAGGAAATTAGTTAACAACAGGTATTTTTATGTTTTCATAATTCAGATTGTGAAATTTTGGGTGTGTTTTTTGAGAAATGTTCGTTTATTGAACAATTTTGAGTATGAATTGATAGTTGAGGAATTGTTGTAGTTTTGTTGATCTTCAAAAGCCACAAGCTGATATTGATGGGAAGACATGTGCAGCTGTTGGGCAGAACTGTCTCATGGCGTTGTACGATACGTTATTTAGTCAGGTAAATTCCTTGATTCTTTAGTTATATGTGTTTCAAAACTGGAAGTTGGACTTGGGTTTGACAATTTAAGTAGTAATATATTCTGCTCCGTTCTAAAGATATCCATTTCCTCGACTTCTTTGCTCTTCATTGCAGTTGGATGTGTCATCAGCTCAACTTCTTGTAACAGATAGTGATTTTAGGGATAGAGATTTCAAAAGGCAACTTACTGATATAGTGAAATCGTTATTATCTCTGAAGGTTATTCCTATATTTAATGAAAACGATGCAGTCAGTATGAGGAGAGCTCCATATGAGGTAATTAGTCTTCAGAGAATCCTGATTTATTTATATTGGATCAGACTTTGTTTATCTCTAGTTCAACTTAAGAAATAGGAAGCCTGTATAACTAGCTATTCATTTAGGCTCTCAAATGTCCTTTTATAATCTTAATATTAAACCATATATGGAAGATTACTAAAGCTAGCCTTGCTATTGGTGAAATATGGGAAAAAGAGAATCATATCATTATAGGTTCGGAAATTAATTTTGAAGGCCAGGCTTTTCATAGTTGAGTCATAGTATAGTTGTGAAAGTACTTAGGAACTGATTATGCTTTCTTACAATTAATATATGTTTATTTCTATTGAATCGCTATGGATTATAATATGTTCAATATGTAGTCGACTCATTCCACAGCTTGACCATGAACCTATGTAGATAGAAGCTGAAAAAATTCGAGAATAAAATCCAACTTCAATATTAGTAGATATATCCAACTTCAATATTTCCATACCTATAATCAATATTAGATCTTAACACTCAACATAGACTTCATAAGTATCACTCATCTTTTGATATGCTTATAAGTATGGCATCTAGTAACTGGATGCACATATTTTGTATGGTATGGCATATCTAGATGCACATAACTGGAAATGTTTATAGATATGCTTATAGGTATGGCATAAGTATCACTCATCTTTTGTATGTTTATGTTTACCAGGTTGATGCACATATTTACTTATGAAAGTGGAATGCACAATTGTAATTTCTGATGTTGATGGAACTTTTACAAAGTAAGGCTACTGCTGGTGTTTTAAAGGCAAGTATAGCGGTAAGGAGCAGACTCGTATGCTTGCAAATACATTAGCACTGTCAATATTGCTTAGTTCAATTTCTTAGTATAGGTCATATATCCATGTATTGAAAAATGAGTAATTGTAATGTCAGCTATGTATAATTGTATATTATATGACAATTTCAATTGTATTATTATTTTAATATAAATACAAGTATTTTATCTATATATGTACAATTGTCTATTTAATGACAAATTTATAAATACACTATAATTCTCAATATATATAAAATCAAAAATAGGTATATGACATCATAAGTAATAAAGATGATATATATATACACACAATTCTCATATTTGGGTTTTGAAAGACGACAAATACATGTATTGTTCACTACCGCTGGAAACACTATAGTCGACAATTTTTTTTAAAACTATAGCCGATGAGATAAAAATCTCGTCGGCTATAGTGGAAAAAATGATTTTTTATCTCGTCGGCTATAGTGGAAAAAATAATTTTTTTTTATTTTTTTAATTTTTTTTTAAAACTATAGCCGACGAGATAAAAAATCTCGTCGGCTATAGTTTTAAAAAATGATTTTTTTTTTAATTTTTTTTTTTTTAAAAACTCGTCGGCTATAGTACTATAGCCGACGATAATGGGTAAAAACCTCGTCGGCTATACTATTACCGACAGGTTTTAGCTAGCGACTTTAGCCGACGACCCTTAAAAATCGTCGGCTATAATCTCGTCGGCTATAGTGCGTCGGCTATACTATTGTCAACGATGTTTTTGCCCCTTTTTCGTCGGCTATACTATAGCCGACGATTTTATGTTGATTTGTCGTCGGCTATAGTGGAAATTGTCCACTATAGCCGACGACAAAAAATCTCGTCGGTTTTTTTTTTTCGTCGGCTATAGTGAAAATGCTGGTAGTGGTTGTATAATAACTAAGATGATTGATTTCTACCATCTGATTATTTCTAAAGATTACAATTCACTTTGTGTCATCTCAAGAAATATTCAACAGGCGACTGCACTTTAGATGACAGTTACGAACATGCTCCAACGACAGCGACGTAAGTGTCGTCTACATCACTTTTTCACATAGTGATATATCTCTTACGTACGGCTTTACCTCCTTTTTGAGCAGATACCAAGTGAATAACATTTCTTAGGCTTCCGTTGGCTTCTTCTGAACAACAGTCGTCATTCCCACCACCATAAGTGGTGGTGGCGGTGATGGTGGTAATAACGTGTGTGTTGGTATTTTTGCAAATCGGCCTTCCTCACAGATTCACTTCCTCACTTTCGCCCCACTGTGATACGCGGAAAAACACTTATGTAAAAATACCCTATTCTCAACTTAGATATATTAATGTAGTATGATAAACATGGGTTATCGAACACATGGAATTGGTGAAACTAAATCTTAACACTAGACTATAATGATGAGAGACTCGACTATAGTATACTAATGACACTATGACCCTACTCTAGGCAGACTCAAATGATACGAAATTTGGAAAAAATAAATTAGACACAGTGGAAGACTACCACACAAAATTTGAGAGTATTCGGAGTTGATTTGGATGCCGAACTGAATCGGCTAAGCTATAGCTAATGCAGAAAATAAATGCTGAAAGTAAATATGCTTATGAATGCAAAGTGTTTAAACTATATGATGAATGAGCTAAGATGAATGCAATCCACCACCGTCATTCCATCTATCTAACACATACTTAATCTAATGCACATATCCAATGAATGAAAGTTTTCAAAAAGACTGATAGACACAACACATCCTATTACATAATCCTTATCCCCATATAAGTTTGTCATGGACATCCCCCACATTTATCCCTCTATTGAACCCATAGTCATGGACCCCAAGGTTTACAAAGAAGAAAGCATTACGTTTTATAAAAGGTTTGAGAATCTACAAGGGTTCACAGGTACACTATAGGCATGTCTTGCTAGACCTAGGGTTTCGATCACCCGACAAAATCGGTGTATCACTGTAGAGAATCTGGTAGAAGAAATTATCTTCAGTCACCCGTATCTCATGATAATAGAATCCTAGCATGTATACTAAGTTTCGCACCAAAGAAAACATACAAGAATTCATACGGTGAATCACATAGAGAAAGAAACCTCATTTAAATTGAATATGCGAAACTAGATTAAAGTATATGAATTAGAAAGACTTCATGTACGGGACTTTAAGCAACCCCTTAACAAAAAAATTAGCTACTAAAAGTCATAATAGAAGAATCAAAACAAAGCATAGAGGTTAAATCGAGATGGAATGAAGAACAAAAACTGTTGTCCAGTTTCGATGGATCAAAGCTTGGGATTCGATCGATCGAATCTGGGCTTCGGGTTCCTTGCGGCTGCTCTCTCCTTTGCTCGAGGTTTTCTCTCTAAAATCCTGATTAGCCTTTCAAAAAACCTAAAATTGGTTTATATATGTCTTCCAATTGATCTCCTCAAGTCCTCCTTGGAATAGGCTTCTTTAATTGCACAAAACTCCTTGAATCCATATTGAGCTAGGAATCCCTCTTTTGTTTCATTTTCCTTTATTCCTCCACAAAACCTATAAAATAATAAATATTAAATAAATACTCAAATATATAACAATAAACTAAATATAGAAAATGAATTAAACACCAAATAGACGCATAAATATGCGACTATCACACTACTCCGACCAATTGCTTTCATTAATTTTCATCTACTATAGCAGCTACCACAGACAGACTGAGATATAGAGAATTCGAGACAGCAACTCTACATATATATTGCCTTACTGAGAAGGATTAGAAGGTCTTTAATAAACGGCACTGCCTCTATGAACTCTGATTACAATTTAGGGTATATATAATTAGAATTAAGATGTGACTCGATCATCAAACTAATCGATCTATTTAGAACCACTGGCGGAGCCGGCCATGGGCGTTTAAGTCCAGGTAAGTTATTAGGAGGAAAAATAAAACTATTTCAAGTATAAAAAAATTCCTTAAAAAAAACTAATTCATATGATTTCTTTTGTCATCATTCATTCACTTTGCATCTTCAATCATCACCGCTTCCCACCGCCAATTTGTTATTCCTCAATAAAATTGTACAAGTTTTTTGCATACTCAAAGATTTAGTTTCGTCTAAAACATCTATCTTTAGTTTTGATCTTGTTTTTGGTGTTTGTTATGTTATCTCTCTCTTTCGTTCATTTGAATTTAGAACTTAAAATTTTGGTGTGTTGTGTTTGTATTCTCTTTGTTTTTCTTCAATTTATTATGTTAAAATTCAACTATAATAGAGAAGTAACAAAAACGTTCAAAAACAAATTATGCGCTACACAGAACATTACCAAATTACAATTAGCCTAAATAACGAATTTTTCCTATATCCACCACTGTCTAGAACATGGATTTATATTTCATTACATGTTCTCATTTGATGTAAATATGATTTGGATTCCGTTGACAAATAGATTTAAATGAATTGAACTTAATTAGAAAATTGAAGTGATTGGTTGTTCAACAAAATTTTTGAGGTGCCTCGAAGTTTTGTTCGTCTTGACTCTTGAGAGAGTGCCGGCCACTACACTAATTAAGCCTTTCGAATTTATAGTCTTTAATATATATATATATATATATATTTAATATATAGAGAGAGAGAAGTTCTTCCACTTAGGTATCTTTTTTATTGTCCATTTTTATATATAGGACATTACACCAACTTTTCGATCACATTTTAACATCTTCACCGTCAAATTATTAGGACTATATGAGTAGATCATTCCTGTAAATTTTCAGCTAAAATGATAATCGTTAAGGTATATATCAAACTAGATTAAATTAAGGGACGGATCAAATCTGTCAAACCTAAACCGCCCTCATACTTATAAATTTCAATTGTAGTTTTCATTACCTTAACGATAATCAATTTGGCTGAAAATTTACAAAAATAACCTACACATTAGAAACTAAAATCTGAATGGTGAATATATCAAAATATGATCTAAAAGGTGGTGTAATGCTATATACAAGAAAATGGACCCAAAAAAAGGATACCCGAGGAGAATGGCACTATATATATATAAATATATATATATATATATATATTCAAATGCGGATGTCCGCACGGTGCGGATGGTAAGAATTTGATTATTTTGATCATCTCATATTTGATTTCAATAATTTAGACCGTTGATGTTATATATATCCCTTTAAGGAGTAGACCTACAAAATTTCAGCCAATTTGGTAATGGCTTGGTCATCTAAAATAGTGAAACATTATGAAAAAATAAGAAGCGTTGGATAAATGTTGACGATATATAAATGACAAATCAAATGGCCAAACGATTTCCGATTGCACTCAAATTTGTAGGTAATTTAGTTGAAGAAGTATCTATAGAATAAGTGGTCTTGATTGTCAAGATTTGATATCCAAATGAGGTGAAACGGAAAAATCTGCACCATGCAGATGTCCTTAGCTGAAAATGAATGTGTGTGTATATATATATATCTGTGTGAAGTTGCATTTTACACAAAATCGACAATGTGATTCGATAATTGAAGTCAATCATCTTTCAGATACATATGCAAGGATCGTGCATGCAAAATTTCAGCTTAATTGGAGATGTTTTAATCATTTCATCGTTGCATTGTTTAACAATGCATATAGGTTGTCCGATTTAGCTCAAATTTTGAATGTGTGATCAAATAGTCAAAACATCTCTGATTTGACTGAAATTTTACAGCACGATCTTTCCATATGTATCTAAAAGATGATTGATTCCAATGATCGAATTATTTCATCAATTTTATGTAAAATTGAACTTCACACCGAAGTTTAAGTGCGAAGCTTCGCACTTGATAGGATATATATATATATATATAGTTTTCATCAAGTGTAAAGTTTCACACTGAAACTTCAGTGTGAAGTTACTTTTTACACAAAATCGATAACGTAATTCGATCATAGAAGTCAATCATCTTTTTGATACCCATGCAAGGATCGAGCATGCAAAATTTCAGCCCAATCGGAGATCGTTTAGCCATTTGATCACCACATTCAAGTTTTGAGCTAAATTGGACAATCTGTGTGCTTTGTTAAACAATGCCACGATCAAATGGTTAAAACGTACATTTCCGATTGAGTTGAAAGTTTGCATGCCTGATCCTGGCATGGGTATCTAAAAGATAATTGACTTTAATAATCGAATTACGTTTTCGATTTTGTGTAAAATGAAACTTCATACCAAAGTTTCAGTGTGAAGCTTCGTACTTGATAAAAACTGTATATCCTTTTAAGCTATATCGGATGAACTATATTCATCAAAAGTTGCATGAATCAAATGGCCAAATCATCTCCGATTAGGATAGTTTTTTGCAATCGTGATCTCTTAGTGATAAACTAAAGGATAATTGGTTTCAATCGTCGAAAAACTTTATAAATCTTGTGAAAATTGAAACTTCGTTCTGTTTTTTCAAAGCAAAGCTCCGCTCTGGATAAATATTATATAAATATAAATATATATATATCCTTGTTTATAGTCTTTCATAAGGGAAAATGGCTAGGAAAGTCACTTAAGTATAACACGTTCTTAACTTTGTTCACTCAAGTATGGCAAATATCACTTTGCTCACTATAGAATTACATTTATACTCACTTTACTCACTCAGGATTCTGCAAAATTTGTGTTTTGAATTCGAGTTATAATCGGCCAAGGAAACCTATTGGGCATTGTAGATATCTTCGTTGTGAGTCTTTTCATACTAAAATCGAGCCTCAATTCAACCCGAGGAAGGAGAATCAAAGATTTGAAATTTTAGTTGTTCTTGACTTCAAAGGTTAATTTGACAACTTCCATGATGAATTAAACTTTGGTGTAGTTGAGAAGAGTATTTTTGGGTTGATTTCGCACAAATTGAGCTCCGCCAATTAGAGTGGCGCTGCCAATTGGAGTGACGCATCCAATTTCTCCGGTTTGGAGTGATCAAAATGAGTAAAACTGTAATTCGATAGTGAGCAAAGTGATATTTTTCATACATAAGTGAGCAAAGTTTAGAACGTGTCATACTTGAGTGACCTTCCTAGCCATTTTTCCCTTTCATAAACATATTCTGTTTCTAATTAAGCCCTTCACAAATGAAATGTACAAACATTTCAATTGTAATGGACACAAACACTATAACATTACGAGGCTCTTAAATTGTTAACTATCCCATTGAACAATTTGATCAAATTTTAGTTTCTAATGAACTTTGATTCGAGATAGTTCTAGTAGGTTTTTATCCGAGTCAAGATTTTAAGTCTTCTATGTGCTAGTACAATGATACATAACTATGTACTCTAAATTTGCCTCTAATTAAGTTAATAAGGAATGCAAAAAATTAAACTATGTGTTTTTTGATGTATTTGATTAGAATTATTAATGCAAGTCATAGAAAACAAGCAATTTGATAATATTTTTATTTTTCATGGAACCTGACCCGGCCCGTTACACACGAGCAACACGACGTCGTCGTCCCCAGAAAACAGAGAGAGAGAGAGAGCCGAGTAGATTTCTCCACTTGGCTCCCACTGTCCGCTTAGCCTGTCCACTTGGCCCTCGCACGCTAGGTGTAATTTCCGATCTCCGATCCCCCCGATCCAGTGGTACTCCCCGTAAATTAAACCCAACCCCAGTGTCAATCTCCCTCAGCAAGTGACTCAGTTCTTCCCTCGGTCCCATCGAAATCGAGACCAGAACAAAGTTTTGTTTATAAGTAGACAGCAGTTTTAAGTCACACATCTTTCACTTCTCCCTCTCCGCCGTGAAATAAATAAAAAATAATAATGATGCTGAAGCTGTCGTGCAATGCGGTGGACCAAATCCACGGCGCGGCGGCCCAATGCCGCTTTCTGAGCCCAAACAAGGCCCGACTCCGCCGGAGAGACGCCGCCCCTTCGGTCGTCCCCTGCAGTTCTTCGTCATCCTCGGCGGCGTCCAAGAGTGCGATTGTGGCGGTGGTGTCGGACCGGGTCGAGCCCTGTACCATGAGCTTGGCGGACCGGCTGAGGCAAGGGAGCTTGGCGGAGGACGGCAAGTCGTATAGGGAGTGCTTTATTGTTAGGAGCTATGAGGTTGGGATGAACAAGACTGCCACGGTGGAGACCATTGCGAATCTGTTGCAGGTTAGATTTTACAGACCCTTCCTAAAATTCAATTTGGCTTTTTGAAGCAATGTGCTTTGAAAGTTTCAATCTGTGTAGAATTTGAGCATCTGGCGTTGTTTTAGGTAGTGTTGAATTTGATTTGCTTTGGACTTTGAGTGGATTGAGTGTGTTTCAGTTGCTGCTTCTATACATGCATTGATATCAAGTTGTGAAATTTAGTTAATTCTGTACTGTCACTGTTTCATTAGAGTTCTATGTTTCTTACTTTGCTAAGATTTATGGAAACCTGATTTATGCCTTGTGTTAATGGTAATGGTCTGGGGATTTGGTAATGTAGGAGGTTGGATGCAACCATGCTCAAGTTGTTGGATTCTCGACCGACGGGTTTGCGACCACTACCACCATGAGGAAGTTGCATCTGATTTGGGTTACTGCTCGCATGCACATCGAGATCTACAAATATCCGGCTTGGTATGATTTTTTTTTTTTTTAATGTTTTGGTTGTGTCATGAATTTTTGTATGTAGCTAGTGTGTGACCTTAAAATGCGGATGTGCAACAGGAGTGATGTTGTTGAGATTGAAACGTGGTGCCAAGGGGAAGGGAGAATTGGAACTAGACGAGATTGGATAATTAAGGACTATGCCACTGGGCAAGTCATTGGCAGAGCAACAAGGTGAGTACTGTTTCTGGCTTATGTTATGCAAAATGTTTATACATATTCAAGGGAAGATGGTATTGTTATAGAGTACTAAACTTTTTACTCCCATAAGTATCAATTTAGCTAGCTGGCTTCCCTATTCTCCTTAGAAGCGTATATCATGTACATTTACGCTGTTCTTTATCTTTCAGTCAGTCTCTTGGCTTGTTCCAGCTTAGAAAGGACTGTAATTAGTTTTTCTTCCCTGTACTGATGTTTCTTCATCATTCAGACACTCTAGTCTGGCTATTTGCAAGAGTTAGCACTGCATGCTTTGCTCTATATTTTGTGAACCTGCCATCTATCATGAAGGATCGCATTTGAGGATGTTTTTTTTAGTTGCACTTCTGAATTATTGTGTGGTTCTATGATGTATTCTGATAGTTGACCATCTTTAATGCATGATTTCAGCAAGTGGGTGATGATGAACCAAGACACTAGGCGGCTTCAGAAAGTCAGTGATGATGTTCGCGAAGAGCATTTAATGTTTGCTCCACGAGAGCTGAGGTAAGAATCAGTGTCCTTCTTTCTGCAGACCTTATTTATCATTTCTTTTGTATGGTTAGCATATTGCATGCACCAAGAAGTGGCAAATCTTATGGTTGGTTTCTTGTCTTGGATTTGTAGATTAGCATTTCCAGAGGAGAATAATAGTAGTTTGAGAAAAATAGCTAAACTGGACGATCCTGCACAGTATTCCAGACTAGGACTCGTGGTAAGGTCTTGTGGACTTACATTTCATCCCAAGTTGTTAATGTTTATCCAGTGCTCTTAGTATATTGTTGATTTCTCAGCCAAGGAGAGCGGACCTGGACATGAACCAACATGTAAATAATGTCACTTACATCGGATGGGTTCTAGAGGTCAGTTTACATGTCTGAATTTATGGGATTTTAAGGCCATAATTATTGTTTTCCTCATGAGACAGAGCATGCTTTAGCATTTGCATGATTGAATCTATAGATAAAATCATGGGCTCTCATTGTACTATATTCTCATCTTTTTAACAGAGCATGCCTCAAGAAGTCATTGATAGCCATGAACTCCAGACCATCACCTTAGATTACAGGCGGGAGTGTCAACAAGATGACATAGTCGATTCCCTTACAAATGTGGAACAAGTAGAGAATGCTGAAGCAAGTTTAGGTTTGAATGGAATTAATGGATCTCCTTCTGCAACAGAAAATCAAAATGACTATCGTCAGTTCTTTCATTTACTGAGAATATCAGGCGATGGATCAGAAATAAATAGAGGACGCACCATGTGGAGGAAGAAACCTGCAAGATGAGGACTTCATATTATCTGTTTGGCTTTACCTGGTTTCGGTTTGATTTTGTTTCTGTTTTCTTGTGTTCTGTTCATTGTATGAGAGGTTTTGTTTCTTAGTTAATGTCAGGTTCATAGTTTATTGCCGAAGGGAACTGCTACTATATGTCTTCATTGTGTCATGTACTGATGTGAATATATCCTGAAAGAATATTCACCATTTTCTATTGTATCGACATCTGAAATGATCATCTTCATTGGAGTGTAATATTACTAGGTTCGAGCTTCAATAATAATTCCTATTGTAATTCTTGCTCGTCTCATTTGAATAAATCATTAGCTGCCTTGTTTTGCCTGCTTCTTTTTCGTTCTGATCTTTGACAAAAGAATTAGCAGCAAATCTTCAATCAAATAGCAAAACAAACTGTCAAACTCTTCAGACAACTACTAAATTCCAAAACCTTGAGCATAAAAGAGTCGTCATATCTGCATCTTGTTCTTGTATGCCTGTAATGGAAGTTTTAGTTGTCCAGTACATTTACGATGAGTATAAACATTCAAAACCTAACTTTCTGTATGCTCGATCATCTTCTAACAGTCTGAGTCGAGTTCTTTCAACTTTCTGGTAGCGAACCCACATTGAGCCAGGAAGGGTGAGGAAGGTACGTAGCTAGGATATTGTAGGAAGCTAGCTATCAATGAAGTTACCATATATTCCTACCTATGATCATCAGAATAACCTAATAGCACACCAAAAATGACCCAAGTCATGATCATGTAACAACCACAATCACACTCTTCTAACAAATACATTCTATATAGATCAAAATGGCAAAATCTCCACGCACACGTCAATGTACACCATTCCCAAAATGACTATGGACACCAGTACTAATAGGGGGTACTCTCAACTATCAAACTCCAAAGTGCTTACAATTGCAAAGAACAGAGAGTCAAGAATCAGTAGATGAAGATGGTTACAATGGAGAATAATAGAGTAATCATTAAGTCGATCTTTTGGTAATGACATATAGAACAAGCTTATGGTATCAACTGAGATCTATTATTACTACTAATAATGAGCCAAGGTAGCTAAGTGACTAACGTAATCGTTAAGTCTTCAAATAAATGTTCTTCAGTATTTCACTATCCGCTCCATTTTCTATCTCTTCTTTGAACCAAGATCAGTCATGTTAACTACATAATAGTAGTAAAGCTAGCTAGGATCCAGCAATACAAAAGTGATCGACTACTGCTATGTGTATCCCTTCTTCTACAGTGTGATCTGGTGCTGGCTGAAGTCAGCAAACTGAGCTTTATTAACGCACTCGTACATCTAGCTGGCTAGAAGTAATCGTTAAGTCTTATGGTGATGACATAGAATACATCATCAACTAAATAAGTTCGATCGTTTGCACAACTAGGCTAGCTAACTACAGTTCTACAAAGCACAAGCTCATCAAGAGAGAAATTATAAGTTACAAAAGGACCAGTTCTTCTCAAATGATGTATGTAGTTCCTTTAAAGAATTTGTTCTTTAAAAATAAAAAATGAACTTCTAACTTCTAAGAGCAGAGTACGTAGAGAAATTGCTTGATTTTGGTAAATGAGTTACTGGTAGTGCTCCTGTTGTAATATCAATTTCAAACGATCAGCGTCTACTTAATGCTGCAGATTAGAAGTCGATTTCGCAACGAACTGGTAACTTCAATAGGGACCACGAACCCATCAATGAAGTTACCAATTGCTGCTAACTATGATCATCACAGTAACCTAATACCACACCAGAATAGTATCCAAGTCATGGTCATGGGTCATGTACATTTAAAAAAACACACATGAAAACAGCCCTCTCAACAAATACACCCCATAATGATCAAAATCTCCATGCAGACGCCAACGTACACCATTCCCAAAATCGATCATCTACTCCATTATAAACAGGGCTAGCCTCAGTGCAAGCTCCACAAAGCAAAGCAAGAGTGATATGAAAGAGAGAAAGATGAAAGCAGTTAGCATGGAGAAAACAAAGGCTTTTCTCATTGTCGCAATCCTTGTGACTTCATTTCTGGTGTGTTCTGAAGCAGCTGAAATTAGGAGGGAGTTGAAGCCGAACGAGGTGGTGTATCACCCTAATGGGTGGGGAGGATGGGGCCCAGGCTTTGGTCCTTGGGGAGGATGGGGACATGGTTTTGGCTGGTGGCCTTGGTTCGGTGGAGGATGGGGTGGATGGCCAGGATGGGGTGGTTTTGGTCCTTTCAATGCTAAAGGTTATGGCGGCAAGGGCTATGGCTATGGCGGGAAAGATGACGGTGATGGCGGTAAAGGCAAAGGTGATGACGGTAAAGGCGATGGAGGTAAAGGTGACGACGGTAAAGGTGATGGAGGTAAAGGTGACGGGGGCGATGGAGGTAAAGACAATGGAGATGGCGGCAAAGGTGACGGGGGCGATGGAGGTAAAGACAATGGTGATGGTGGCAAAGGTGATGGAGGCTATGGCGACAAAGGCAACGAAGATGGCGGCAAAGACAACGAAGATGGCGGCAAAGGTGATGGCGGATACGGAGGCTATGGCGTCAAGTTTCCATAGAGCAAGTTCGTTCCATGTTGTAAACTGAAATGTATTACTACTAAATAAGACCAGTGAGTCAGTGCTTCAGTAACTTCGCTAGTTCTCTCTCTCTCTCTCTCTCTCTCTCTCATATGTATCGCTGTACCAGAGTCGCTGCTATACACAGCCGCGATTGATGTGCTAGCTCCGTACATGCATCTATTGAAGATTGCTTGGTGGAAATTGATCAAAAAGAACAGATGCAGAAGTTCTTTCTAAACAGACAAAACGGTAATTTTGCAAGAGGAGTTTACATCGATGATTGAAGAATAGCTCAGGATCTAAGGTAATCTATCCGCTCGAGTTCAACGTTACTGGTGCTTGGCTCATTCTAGCTTGGAGCCAAGCACCAAGCTGAGCTCTCATATGCATACAACTTTATTTAAATGCTACTGAAGCTGAGCTCTCATATGCATACAACTTTATTTAAATGCTACTGAAGCATAAATATAACACACTACAACTTGGAGACGGCAAATTTTAAGCCTAAAATTCGATTTCCATCTTCATTGCTCATCCAAGAGCTAGTCAATTGAGATCTCAGCTAATACATTATAAAGATCAGATTGTATCAATCTCTGATCCTCCAGAAATACTGGGGTATTCAGGTAATAGAATACACCTAACTAATTAAAATGCACTTCCCTTCAAGACTCCCACTACTATCTATCACTAGGCCACATACAAACTGCAGGTTTCTGACAATTCATCCCCAGTATGAAATATCAATGCTGCAGACCCGGCACGATTCAGTTGGTCCTCCATCTCCGGAAAGTACTTTACATAACCTAACTAATTAAAATGCACTTCTCTTCAAGACTCCCACTACTATCTATCACTAGGCCACATACAAACTGCAGGTTTCTGACAATTCATCCCCAGTATGAAATATCAATGCTGCAGACCCGGCACGATTCAGTTGGTCCTCCATCTCCGGAAAGTACTTTACATAACCCTGCAGCAAAAGAATTAAAAGAGTAAGCTAAACATGACTCACAATGCTAATGACTCAAATATTGAAAGGACAAACCTAGACACCTAGTGGATGACTCAAACCCAGTAAGCTACATATGCTACCACTTACATGATCAATCACAGAGGCATGAGTTGCAGACTCAGGAGGAGGTAGGAAGGAACACCCTAACGAGCTCTTTCACAGTTACTTTTCTCCTGCAGGTAGGGCATTTTCCCTGTGCAGTTATTGCAGCCTTAATGCATGACTTACAGAAAATGTGACCACATTTTGTTGACATCTCTTCGCTGAAAGGAGCCATGCATATGGGACAGGTAAAGGTGGGCTCCTTTGGTGGAGGTGGTGGAGGTGGTGGCAGTGGCTGCACAGCACGCTTGGTCTTTACAAATAAAATTATTTGAGATGAGTACTAGATTCAGACATATGCACATGAAACAAGGATGATGCTTACTTGCTTAGAAATAATTAGGCACTTTCTGTTGGAAAATTATTAATCAAGTTCATGATCAGCCATTTTCGATGAATGTTGAACAGAGAGACATCAGACTACCATTCTCAAGTTATTGTAAGTTTCGGTCTTTGTAAGTATCATCAGTGGGGCAAAGATCAACATATATGCATTTTGCAACAAAGTGTATATTGAAACTTACCAATTTATAAAGAGTTCACAGGATGTAACCTAGATGCATGTTGCCTATAGTAGATGAAAATCATATATGCTTCTTCATTATCAGATAGAAAATGCAGTTAGATGCCAGAAGCAAAGGTTTATGCTGGATAGAGTTTATAATCTCATCTGATTTCGGGCTGATATATCGGTAACGTAGCATGTGTTAGATGCTACTATCATTTACATGATGCATATGCAGGATTCATATTGACAAGAAAAATGAAAACACCACAAAAAAACTATTAGTTTGAAACTAAGTTTAAAGTGAATCCATCACATTTTATAGCATTCAAATGTCTATATGCACTTGAAGATAGAAATGTTACTCATCGTAAGACGACAAAATTATCAGCTATATTTATACTTTGGGATCTTTCAATCTATATATCCAGCAGCAAAACTACACCACAATCATTTAGGTAGACAAGCTAAAGTTTAAGAAATCCTACATTACCTTTGACTTAGAGTGGCTATTGCCATCCAGGTTTATGTAAAGTTCACAATTAATGATTGTTTGATTTGGTTCAACTCTTCTGCGCTTGTGACGAGCGGTCCTATCTGCACTATAACACAGTGTGTGTGAGAGCAAGAGAGAGGGAGAGATTACAAAAACATGTTAGCAAACGACCCTGCTTCACGAGATACATAAGACAAATAGAATTCAAGGGAAACCAAGACTCGCCACTCATAATTCTAACAAGTGATATAAGAGTGCTTGTACAAGGTCGTCCAAAACAGCTTAAAAGACACTAAAATGTTCTAAACATCTGATCCTACTAATACTGTCCACAACTTTTACACCAATAATATTCAACTTATCAGCTAATCTTATGATGGTACAGAGATTGAATCAACATATAATGAACATGCTTTTGAAAAGAGAACAACACATATATGAAGAACATCTTACCTGATTCCAAATCAACAACAGGCCTCCTCTGGTTCCTTCTGGAGTTGTTCTGAGCCTGACATGAAATATCACCAAAATAGAGCTATTATTATAAATGTGTATCATGTGTGAGGAGACCAAAAAGAAATTTACACATGATATATAACATACTTCGACAATAGCCCTGGGGGAAGATATGACAACATCATCATCAACTGCCTCGAGATCAATCACCACTGGGGGCTGGCTAGGTTGCTGAACCTGAGGCAGCACCCGAGTTGAGGTTCCCTCCTGATTCCGATTATCATCAGGTGGCTCACTATTGAGATCTAATTGATTCTTCCTTCGCCTACGCCCTCCCCTTGGCGAAGGATGCGCCACCCGAGTGCTCATGCTATGTATTGAAATCTCCTATTCACAACAAACATTAAAAAAAAAAAAAAAAAAACCTACAGCTATTCTTAACAAATACAGCTTCCCCTTTGTCAGAAACCAATGCAAAATCTGATGAGTATTTGCAAAACCAAGTAATAATAGACGCGAGAGACACTTCATTTCCTTACACTCTCATCAACCAAGTGTGTAATACATTTCACAGAGATATGCTCAATGCTGACAACAAAACTACTTTTTGTTTACTGATCAGTGTTTAATTCAACTTTAATTCAATTTAAACTCAAGTCAACTTTTAAATGTACCAAGTCCCAGGAGATTGGAGCATCGGGTCTAGATCTCAAGGCCAATCACTAAACACACAGAAATTGACTCCAAAGTACAAACCTCACTGAATTTCAGTCTGTGGCCAAGGTCAACTGATCTTCACTAAAACTCATCTAAACCTAAATTTTACAATCACATCAAATCTTAACAGAAGAAGTATCATTTCTAAACTACACAATCAGATATTTTTCAAGCAAGTCTCGATTTTAAAAACCTTACCGCTAAAAAAATTCCCCAAAATCGACAGAAAATCATAGAGATTAGAGAATTTCACAATCCTAAATAAAATCTACAGAAACAAAATTCAAAAAAAAAAATAGTAATCAAATCCAACCAAGAACCCTAGGCAATTAATACGCACACCAACCAAGAACCAAGAGAATCAAATCCAGTTCGAAATTCCGGTAATCAAACCGTGAAATTGAAAATCTTACCTTCAGTCGGAGAATCTGAGATGGAAGACGGTGAAGGAGTTGGCCAGAAAAAAAAACTGGGGAAGCAAATAATATATATGATCAGTAAAAAAATATATTTATGCCTGGATAAAGGAGAGGAATAACAATTCGAATTCTGCTTACCAGAAAATAATAATAAGAAATACAAATGAAAATTATATTATATAAAGGTCTATTCTCTCCGCTCTTCTTCTTCTTCTTCTTCTTCTTCTTCCCTGTGCGGGTGAGGTTTAGATTTTTGAACAGGGAAGGGAAGACTCGAAGAAGAGGAAGCAGGAGCCGGTGATTCACCAAGCTGCAAAACATACCCGAGTCAGAAACGCACCAAACTAGCCCACGTCGCCTCGCACGTGTGAGATTCTCTATCTTTTTTCTTTTCTTTTAGGACTGTAATTAAGTTTATATTTCCAAATTCAAACAAAATAAATAGTGATTCGAAATTTGAAACTCTAGTGAAGCTCAAGAGAATTATCTTAAAATGAGTTGATTTCGATTAACTCTCATAGCATTTTGACGAAGATGTGTTTTGGAATCATTCTTTCCGGAATTAAATTTTAACTTATAATATCTTTGTATATATTAAATGGCTTGATATTTTAAATTATTTACAAAATTGTTACTATAAATAGTTATATTTCAAACTTTTTTAAAGTTATTATGATTATAATTTAGTTGAATTAAAAAATTTGTCTACTTATAGAAGTTGCTGGTTTTAAGGTTTAATTTTTATTTTTGGATATTTAGTTAGCTCGTATAATTTATTTTTATGTCAATATTAGTTTAAAGAAAATAATTTCAGGGCTCAAAGAAAACCATAAATTCAAGGCCCGTAGAATATACACATCATTATTATATGTAAAATCCATTATTAATTTCTTACAACAGTATTACATAAAGACTATCCTAACCTATGTATATCAAGGGCTAACATGTCTTTTACTTTATATTTTTCCTTGTGTTTCTTCTCCATTCCTAACCAATAGATGTTCATGAATCGTGATCGAACATGCATGCATGCAATTGAGAGAATGAGGAGCATCCTGAACCTAATTAATTTGATTTCTTCTCATATCTGCTATAGCTCAATCGATTTGCATCGATCTTCTATGCATATTATAATTAAAGTAAAGATGAACTTGTGTTTTTCAAAACTAAAGCTTTCGGTGTTCATTGTCCAGTCCGTACGAATTATATACAATCAATCTCAGACTCTTATCAATTCATTTATAAAATATACATAAGTAATACCAATTGTACAAACGAATTTTAGTGCATATACATATCTAAGCTGGGATCAAATCGATTACTTCTATTCTATAAACTTCATGAAGTCTGCTTTTTCATCAGTAGATTTATGAGATATGGTAAAAAACTTAAAAAGTTAAATCGATGGGGAACAAGTTTTTGATCTATTCAAACAAATTATTACCTATAGAGCTGATAAATTAAAATATAACATTCTATATATATACACAATTATTCATTTTTCAAACTTCATTGCTGTGATTCTGCATTGGTTTCATATACGAACAACTCTTTCTTGCAATTATGAGATTTGCTTTTCTAGGGTTTCAATAATTTTGGGTTTCTTCTCCAATTCAGAAATAAGTACGTTTAGATTTTATAAAATTTCAGAAAAAAAAAGAGAGGGTGAAATAGGAATTGTAATATATCTATGTGGCAAGGAATTAGTGACATAGTTGGTGATTTGGGTTGCCATATAGGATTAAGGCCTAATTTTAGGCGTTACGTGAGTCCTATCATTGCTCTTAGTTTAATCATTATTCAATAAAACTTTTTGCACAAATTTATAGAAATTAGAAAGAAAGAAAAAAGTTAATTGAATATGGAAATATAATTCGTTTTTAAAAAGTATTTTAGTAATCAAGATAGTTTTGAATCAGATTTCATATGGTAATTACTATAACAAAAATGCCTTTTGCGACGGTAGGCTGCCGTCTCAAAAGAGTAAAATGCCGTAACAAATGCTTTTTTGCGACGGCAAAATGAGTTTTTACGATGGCAACCTTTCCGTCGCAATTGTTGGCGACGCAATTGCTATTGGTGACTATTTTTACTGTCGTCCGAACTCTATCATGAAGGTAAAACTTTGTCGTGGCAAATAAATTTTTTTTGCGACAGTAGATTTGCCGTCGCAAATTTTGTTAGCCGCAGTGCTGTTCTCCTTTTTCGCGACTGTATTTTACCGTCGCAAGTTGTTTTTGCCAAAAAAAAAATTGCTCCATTTCTTTGCGACGACACATTGACCATCATAAAGAATTGGAGCTGAACTTGTACAAATCTACTAGTACATTAACCCGTTGTTATCATTAATAAAGTAAACATCTATAGTCATTCAAGTTCACATGATTAACTTAATTGAGATGCTAAAACTAGAGTTTTCAAAAGTAAAAGAAAAAAGAGAAACATATCATCCCCTACGACCAATTGTGAGTTGGCCGCTCGCATCTTCGACGACCATGCGGGCCTGTCGGGCCCTCTCCATAAGCACCAACATACGTTAGTGGGCGGCATCTTACTTAGCGGAGGATCTGGACTTTTTCATCTTGGTTGCAACAAGAAAAATACAAGGGTAAGCCCGACAACCTACACAAACAGAATGAACAAACGCAGTAAACAGGAAAGGAACATACTAGGGGGGCGTGAGAGACCGCAACGCTCGACAAGCTCCCAGTGATTGGCCGCCGAGAAATTTCGCGCGTTCGGGTGGTGGTCGAAGACAAATTTAATTCGCGCCAACCGCTTTTCCTCCAAACAGGTGAGAGGGTACGAACTTTGGTCTACAAAAACACAAACGCATTAGCAAGCACGAATACAAAACTTCAAAGAAAGCAAACGCCGTTAGTCGACACTACAACACCACACCTAGCAGTTGAAAAGACTCGGGGACTCGATGTATCTGATCGCGCCCACGCGATAGAGCACCATCCGGCTTGTCGAACTCCCACTCACCTCTGACATGACAATGATACCTGCGCTAGGCTGTGGAAGACGAAGGGGGCTCCATTAACCACCACTTCGTTCGGGGCTCCACCGTTATGGTACTCTTGTCCTTCATGCACGGAGAATACTTCAAACGGAAGAAATGCCCGATCTTCGCACGTATGGGGAACTGCAGCCCACTGAGCTTCCATATGTTGTGGAAGGTAATCAGCATGCGCGTCAACGTAGGCCCACATTGGCCTAAAGTGATATTGAAGAGGGCGAGCGCATACTGAAATAACGGGTGGAGGGGAAGCTTCAACCCTGCCTTGAGCTGAAAATCGCTCACGCACACGTAGCCGCGCGGAGGGAATGTGAACGACTCGCCTTGATGGAGGGCCCTCAGCCTCACCGTCCGGCGGATGTGGTAGTCGCGATACCATCGCTCGATCTCGCGCACTGACGGGGACCTCTCCGGCTCCTGCACAATTTGGCCATCCGCAAGTTGCCACAGCACGGGCTCGCCCTGAGGAAGCACGAGCAGAGCAGCCCCAGACGCCCGTTCACCGCGCGGGAGGACAACGTAACCGTCCGACCCCCCGAAAGAAGAGGACACCTCACCACTCGGTACCATCGAGGCACCTGGCCACTCGGACCGCCCAACCATCGATCCACGTCGCTCCATATTCGGCACTGACGACCTACGCAAAGCACCACTAGCGTTAAAGGATAGTGGGGAGATGCTCAGTACGCTATCAGACGAAGAGTCTAAAATACTATAGGATGAACCACGAGACCCTATACGGAACCTAGGAGTTTGTGGAAGGGACTCATCGCTGGATACAACTACCAAATCCATGGTCCTAAGAGAAAAGCAAACGGGCCATAAGCCAAACGACGAACGCGTAGAGTGCCGCGACCACAATCCCCCAGCAAAAATAGGTACCCACTTTTCGCAACACCCAAAAACTGATCAAAAACCCAAAAAAACAAAAGCAAAAACCTCAAGAACAAGAGGTTGTTCTTCGCAACGCACCCAGAAAAGCCCAGAAATTCTTTTAAGCACCAACACAAAGGAATGCAATACCTTACCCAGCCAAACGTACTCCACAATAGCAAAATCACAAAATCCAGAAATTTACCACAAACAGTAACAAAAATGAGTACAACGCACAAAAGCAACACAAACCACACGTTTTGAAGCAAATAAGAACAAGAAACTACCTTTAAAGACGAAAGGAAGATTTACAAGACGACTAAAACTCCAAATCGATCACAAGAAGAGCTTTGGGATGGCGTTTTGGCAGAGTTTCAGTTGAAGAGCGAAAGTGTAAAAAGTGAGAAAGTGAAAGCAATGCTATTTATAGGCAACGAAACTAACCCTAGGCGAACGCCTACTGTTTATTTTCAGCGCTTCCAACCGTAGAATTGTGACATGTGTCCCACGCGCCCTACGCATTCCCGCCAAAATTAATTACCCTACTGCTTCGAATTCGGCGCGCTACGCGTCACGCATGCAGCTAACAACTGAAAAAAAAAACCGTCTGACACACGAGCATGTCAAGCGACAGATAACCGTTACGAAGTCGAAAATGATGGAATACGAAAAGACAAGATGGCCCACTTCGAAAACAACAACATCGTTTTGGAGTCCACCCGATAGAGTAATACCGATAGGCAAGTGGCAATTATGCTTGGGCTATCATGGGCACGGTTGATACCATCATGACCTGCGCCATTGATCGGGGCTAACAGACTGAGGTCTGGGACCTCCCGTTACGCATCATCCCGATAGAGTAATACCAATAGGCAAGTGGCAATTATGCTTGCGCTATCATGGGCACGGTTGATACCATCATGACCTACGCCATTGATCGGGGATAACGGACTGAGGTCTAGGACCTCCCGTTACGCATCATCCCGATAGAGCAATATCGATAGGCAAGTGGCAATTATGCTTGTGCTATCGTAGGACGAGTAGCAACATCACTTGTTTCCACATAAGCGGATTCAAACAGCAACATCAAGTTTCGGAGTCCACCCCGATAGCGGAACAGCAACAAACGTTCGCACTATCGCGGGACGAGTGAAAAAGACAAGTAGCCCCACGGCACGAACATTCGACATCCCACCTCAAACCAGCTCTTCATCGGAGAGTTGGGGAACTCGGGGTTACTATGGTGCAGACCCCTCCTCGAGTGACCACGTGTGTAAACTGGAAAAAGCTTTGCAACTCCCCAATCAAGAGCTCATTCCTTTGACTTGGGGACTTGGGGGACTTGTTAGTGTGTGATCCAGTAAAACACAATTATCGCATACTTAGTCACTAACAAACGGGTCAACACAGCTCAGACCAAATGCATGACAACAATACAGGCTCCAACTTTAAACAAGAAAACTACACCATCCGAACGTCCACGCGTTCGGTATGGCAAACGGAAGATACCAGGACTGGCTATGTACAAAAGATAGGATCCCACATCGAAGAGCAACAAAAGACCCCATACTCAACCAGTAATATAAGCAACACATCTACAACAGATACAAGGTACGCCTATTACTCTACCAATACTACTGTTACACTTCATACACTAACTAGAGCGTCGGAGAGTCGAAGGTGGGAACACCCCGTCAAGACTCCTAACGTCTGCTTGGTGTATTACTCTTAACAGCAGGTAAATGATGATATACGTGTGATAGCTCAGATCACCCGAAATAGCCCCACCCGCACTTCTACTAGAAACCCTCGCGGAGTTTGGTAGAAACAGAGACCAAGCCTAAACTGAGTGGAATACTCTCACTCACACCATCTAAACTGATGGTTATAGATATTACTACATGCTTCTTTGCTCTTAAGAACTGATGACCATGAAAATTTCTTAATATCTTGATCATCATAAGACAAAAACTTATATGAGGCAGAGTCACATATAATAATATAAGTGACTACATTATATTTAATGATCCAAACCGTAGTAACAAAACTACTACAAATCCTCATAAACATCTTCAGATTGCGCCGCTGGCAGCATTATATGGAGATTGAACACAAAACTCTTTATCATTCTCACAATATTATTGCAAGTGAAACCTGTTGGCACAAAAGTTTTCAAAACTTAACATGGTTCAATTAGAGTGTTGATCATAGCAACATCAAATAACCAATGTATAACAACATCTAACCGATCGAAATGACCTTTATAGATTAAGTTCCATGGCATGGAAAAAACAAATGTAAAACCACATCGGGTGCAGAATTTCAAGTTGGTCATTTTAGACCAACAATTTTCCGAAGGATGGTTCGAAATTTTTCTGAACCTTTATTTGTCGAGAAAATCGATGTAAAAACACATCAGGAAAACACCAAATTCGAATACAACCTTCGATGGGCCGAGCTCGAGAGATATTCTCAACAGGTCGAAAATGACATAATTGTGTCATAGAAGCCATCACTCGACGGGTCGAATGAAATCCTAAAATCGTATCAAATTATCGATATCTTTTTCGACGGGTCGAGGAAAAATTTTGACTGGTCAAAAATGTGACATTTTGGAGACAGAAGTTATCCTTCAATGGGTTGAGAGTAGTCTTCAACAGGTCCAAGGTGTAATTATGTAATCTGAGGACTATATTTAATGAGTCGAATGAAAACCAGGCAAAAAATTTCGATGGGTTGAAAAATGCCAAAAACTGATGTAGAGTGTGTTCTTCGACGGGTCGAGAAAATATCTCGATGAGTCGAAAGATGCCCAGGATCAAAACGATCCTCTCTTTGTCTCGTTTTTATTATACTTTGGTGTCATAATTTCATAGAATTTTGTGGAATTTGAATCTTGTAAGAAATATATATGAATTTAACCATTCTTAATACTTTCAAATACTGAAAGAAAGAACTTTTATTACTTTGCCAACATCAAACCTTACATCAAAAGATCGTTCTTATTCAAAACTAAAAACTAACTATAACAAGTCAAAATTAAACTAAACTTAATTACATAGTAGAATCATAAGCCTAATACATAGACTAAGCAAAATCCGTAGTCTCTAGGCTTGCATTGGAGATATCTGCTACAATTAGATTGGCTTCACTGCCATCTTTCATTTCATAGTCTACATAATGTGTCTTTTTTTAGCTTGGTATTGTTGACACATCTTGTAGGCATTTTGAACTTCCTTGGGAGCTCTGCATTGTTTGTGCATATGAGACATCGCACCATACCTATAGCAGGGTGCCGAGCGAGAAGTAGAAGTAAAATTTGAAGAATTCTCACCATTCCTAAAATCAGAATTTGATTGATTCTTGTTAGAGTCGTTGTGGTTATTTTCTTGGCGAGTCCAAGTCAAATTTTGACTATTTCCTCCTCTACCGCGACCCTTTCCACGTGCTTCTCTACTACCACGAGTTTGATAAGGTTCCAAACGGTTGTTCCTCTTGTCCTTTCGTGCCTCTCCAGTATGATTAGTCTCATAAACTCTTTTTGTACCGGCTTACTTAGCATTGTTGTGGAGAAGAATCTCATGATATCTTTGTTTCTTACCCAACACACTCATAAGATCACTGAATGATCGAAGTCTTCCTTGCTCATAATAAATGCGATATTGATGCCCAAGGGTGTCCGTAGAGGTAGGAAATGTGCTCAAAGACTTCTCAACTATACCTTGGTCGGTCTTTACAACACCACAAATGACAAGCTCAGACTGTAGCTCTAGCATATCCTAATAGAAATCGTTGAATCCAATAACCAGATTCTATCCCATCTTTCTATGAGCTCTGGAAGTTGTGCATCATGCACATTGTTAAACCGTTCTTGTAAAGTTACCCACAAATCTGTGGGGTCATCCTTTAACAAGTATTGTTTCCTCAGAGCAGGATGAATGTGTCTCCTGAGAAACATGAGAGCTTGAGCTTTTCGAGCTAGGGTGTCCTCGTTGGCTTCAGTGTCAGGTGGTAGCGGTTGGATGGTATCGGTTAGACGTTTACTGAAGAGAGTATTCCTCACGTCAGATATTCATCAATGGTATTCTGCTCCTTCAATGTCAATGAAATCAAACTTTGGCCTTGCTAGCTCAGTCATATATAAAAGACAAGAGATGTAATTAGTTTACTGATCGAGAAACCACGATCAACTAATATCAAGTTTAGGGAATAAGAAATTGTGATCAATGATGTGTGGTCATAAATATTGATGCAAAATCGGTGGTTTCATACCACTCCCCATAAAACCGTGACTGTCAAATAGTCACAAATATCGACTTCCATTTTTTTTCATATAGCGTGACTCCCCCAGGACCGCCACTAATGTTAAACTTTGAGGAAGGAGTGATTAAATCTCCTTCTCTCATATATGCATTAATCTGAACTAGAGTCATATAATAATTCACGGTATTTAGACCTAGATTTAGGGTGTTGCGGTAATTAAGTTTTGCAACCTAATTTCTAAATAGAAGAGAGTTCGTCGATTTATCTCGAGGGTGTTATGCTCGGTTTGAAAACCTCACTATGAAAGAAGTTTAAAGAAAAGAAAACACGTCCACGAAACTTCTGGCGGGAGAAAGAATTCCAGCGTCGAGCTACGGTGGTGGTGATCGGCGGTGGAGGGATTCAGTCAAGGAGGAGGCCGGCGATGGAAATGTAGTGTTTCGAGTATTTTTCTGTTTTTAGGGGTTTGGGGTGATGACTATCAACTCAAGAGTTGTTAATAACGTGTTGAAGGAGAAAAATAAATACACAAGAAATAGATCTGAAACTGTACTTTATTCATTGATAGATGACATTAAATAGGCATTACAATCTAATACAATCAATATCCATATAAATCAGGGATTGAGAGAATATTTATTTCTATACTATTTAGGACAAGACACACATATAAATATCAAGAGTATAATATCTTTAAACAATAAACAAATTAACAATTTAATAGACCTGTCAACGGAGTGGGTTTTGATCCAGACTCGCTCCGGACCCGTACCATTTAAACGGATATAAATATAATTTTTGGACCCGTTGATCCATTTGTGACCCGGATTCATTGATCCGTTTATTTTTGGATCAGATCTGGATCACGAGCGATCTAATCCGTTTATGATCTGCTCCGTTTATTTTTCAACATATTAAATATAATTTACTTTTATTTATATATATAAAATATTTAATATTTAAAAAAAATTTAAAAAATTAAATCTAAATATCTTTATCGATATTATATAAAAATATTAATCAATTAAAGAATTGAAAACTTAACTTAATTTGTTTCTTGTGAAATTCTTCATTCTAAGTTGATTTTTTTTTTGGTCTATTGAATTTGTTTTTTCCTCCCATATTTTTGTTATGTATGGTCATATGAGTAAAATAAATATATTTAATTATTAAAAATTCTTCGAATAAAAGAGACAAATTATGTCTCATTTTTTCTCTTCTTAGACGGCTCCGGATTTGTATCGATCCTGTCGGCTCCGCCGTACTGAGAGATTGACACGCCTAAATAAAAACTTCAACCAAAAATATAAGAGAGCAGACAATAGGCGATCAACTGTTGGAACAAGCAGAGAGCGTTTGTTCTCAAATGGTTGGCTCCAATGGCGTCAGGATCGTCCACATGCCCGCTCGTCGCTCTCTCCTCAACTCCGAAACCCTCTTCAACTATACAACCTTTATTTACCGGCGGCTACTGGGAAGTGCTTATAGCACTTTCACCTCTGGGTTTAGCAACAATCGTAGGGTTTTAGCAAATCACAATAGTATGTCAAAACCCACTTCGTATTTTTGAGTTTTAAGTTTTAAGTGAGATTTCTCTGGGTTGCTCTATATTAGTAATGGATGATTTACAGTGTTGTGGATTAATCATTGTCACCATTCTTCTTGCAGTTTCGAGTAAGAATCGGTTTCTGGGTGCTGTGGATACCAATTGGATTAAAGTGAGGTCGATTCATGGAACTGGTATATGATCCTTGCTTAAATGATTCATTATGGTGTATTTGGTTATTTACACTTCAGTTTATCGTTTGGGGTGCTTGGAAATCTGGGTTGGTTTTGATATTATGTAGTCTTTGTAATTAAAGTTGGAAAACCATGACATGTGAGAAAGCTTGGCTATTGATATTAAGGGAAACAAGGGTAGTTTCTTGTATGATCATTATCTGCTGTCAGTATGAAATGGGGTACATAAGGTTTTATGTATGTTAGACTGATGGGGTTTGTGCTGGTTTTTTCGGTACTAGCTTCAGTGGCTGCGAGCGATTACTATGATACACTTGGTATGAGCAAGGCTGCAAGTGCATCAGATATAAAAAAGGCATATTACGGCCTTGCAAAGAGGCTCCATCCAGACATAAACAAAGATGATCCTGATGCCGAAAAGAAATTTCAACAAGTTCAAAAGGCTTATGAAGTGTTGAAAGATGAGGATAAACGTAGAGAGTATGACGAGTATGGCCCTGATGCATTTGAACAGAGATGCAATGGCAACGGCTTTCCCGTTGGTTTTAGGGATCCATTTGAAGACTTGTTTGGGAAGCGGGGTGGTGGACAGGATATCAATATAAAATTGGAGATATCTTTTATGGAGGCTGTCAAAGGATGTGCTAAAACTGTGCAATTTCCAGCCGCAGTTTCCTGTGAAGCTTGTGGTGGAACTGGTGCTCCTCCTGGCACCAAACGGGAACCATGTAAGGGCTGTGGTGGTTTAGGTATGAGTTTCTTGCAAACTCCTCTTGGTAGGATGCATGCGCCTTGTAGTCAGTGTGGAGGATGTGGTAGAGTTTTCCCGGTACTCTGCAACTCTTGCAATGGAAAACGTGTCTTGAATGGAACAAAATCAGTCAAGTTAGATATAATACCTGGAATAGACGAGAACGATACAATGCGAGTTTTTGGTAATGGCGGAGCTGATCCTGATGGAAATCGACCTGGTGATCTTTTTGTTACAGTTAAGGTTAGGGAGGATCCAGTTTTCCGAAGAGAAGGTGGCAATATTCATGTAAATGCTGTTCTGAGTGTCTCTCAGGTAATGCTTTCACTGCTCAGTTAGTTATATTATGCTTTTATTAATACGGAAAATTTCTGAAGAGTGCGTTTGAGATGACAAAGTAGAACAATTATTTTCTTTTTTGGTAAGGGGTTTGGAAAACAATTATTTTCATATCAAGGCAACCTGCAAGGTCAATAGAGAATACCTGTTCATATTCTACTAAATATTGTATTATAAGTCATTGGAAATTGTGATGTTGTAGGCAAATTTGATCTCGTAGATCTTACATTCTGTCAATCAATTTATCATTCCTTGCATGTTTCTTATGAAAGCAGTTGCCTATTTATCTACTGAGGCGTAATGCATTTGTGCAGGCCATATTGGGAGGGACCATAAAGGTCCCAACTCTCACTGGAGATGTACTACTAAAGGTCAGCCCTGCTACACAAGCTGGTCAGAAGGTAGTCCTGAAAAAGAAGGGGATCAAGACGAGGAATTCTTATTCAGTTGGTGATCAATTTGTGCACTTCAATGTCAGCATCCCAACAAATCTTACTCAAAAACAACGTGAAATAATTCAAGAATTTTCCAAAGAAGAAGCGGCTTCCAAAGAACAACAGGAGGCGGTAGACGAGAAGTGTGCTGCTGCAGGAGGATCTTGATAAAAAGGGTGGAGATTGACCATTAGAAAACAAGATTGGCAGAAGTTAATGGAGTTGAGGACTGTAGAGTGGTAATTCTGCAGACGTTAGGTTTGAAATAACTTCAATGTCACAATGTGGCTTAGTTAGATGATTTTGGAACACACTAATGTTGGTAAGAATCAAAACAGTTACTACACTTTTTGCGCAAGGGTTAATATCAATGTTTCTTGCTCAGCTAATGTGTATGTGAGTATGTCTGAGATACTGACTGGACCAGCAGGTGATGAAAAACCATCTTCTGATTATACTTGTATCAGCAATTCTTTATTGGTTTTTTTCTTCAGGGGGATTTAAATCCACTCAATTTGACTTGCACTGTTCATTTGAGTTTTCTCATGATCAGCTGTATTTTATCACAGAAAGAATTGAATTTAAATTTCCTTCATGCTGGGCTCAAAAGTTTAGTTCTTTCAACAAACAGATCGACTTAATGTTCTACATTTCCAAGCAAACTCTGAAAGCATAATTTATATTTCAATACTATTGTGCCATCTTGTGTATCATCTTATTTGTGCCGGTGGCTTTCACAGTAACTTTCATATGTACATGTCCTCAACAAATATATTGAATAAAGATTTTCAAGTTCAGTTTTTATCTGAAAAAATTAGAAACTTGTTACAACAAAGAAAATAAGATTTATTCAGAACAAAAACAAATAAATATATAACCTGGTACAGATCATTTAAGTCATAGTATTACAGAAAACTTTCTCAAATGAGCTAAAGGGAACAATCGAGTTGGACAGTTTCTCTTGGGAAGTTTTACATCACAACTTATCAGTCAACCTCATCATGAAGGTATTCACTTGAGCCGAATCCAGGATGATCCATGAAGACTCGAACATCTCATGGAAGAACTCAGCAGAAATCTCCTGAGCTGCTTTTCTGAATGTGATTCCAAACGAATTACCCTCAACTGCTCCAAGTCGAGGCTTCCCACACACCCCAACTATGATCATCTTTTTGGGCTCTTGTGCCAAGCAAGCACATACCAGAGGCTTCATTCTAGCTCCTTTCTCTTTCAGAGCATCCATCACGAAATAGCACAATTTAGTCAATGCCTGAGGGTACCCCAACAGCTTTGCATCTACAGAATCTTCAAGTTTCAGCCAGCGGAATTTCCTTCCACTTCTTATACAGCCGCTCTTTGTTACTGCTCTACTTCCTTGTCTAACGATGGCCCTTTGTACCCGAATTGCTTTCTGCATTCCAGCCTTCAGCTTATCGAGGTTGTTCAAAGAGAGTGAATCGTATGCTACATTAAACTGCTTAGCAGCACAAGAACCATCTGACTCAATAAAAGATTCAAGCAAAGCTGTAACTCCATGCACCACATCTGCTGCAGATACCCTTGAGCCATAACCGTGGAGCCTCAGAAAGCTCCTGTAATAGAAATCAGTGAGCCCGTACTCGGGTAAAAACTGCTCGAATTGATCTTTCATCCTCTTCTTCACTTCAACATTCATGAACTGAAACTTCTGTTGGCAATCCACTAGCGCAATCCCCATCCTCGCAATAAGAAGCTGAAGCTTTTTCAATCCGTTGTCGCTCCACGTCTTCATTTTGGTTGCAATATATGAAGAACAAATCATGGAATCAAACAAATTCCACTCCTGCAACAACATCAGCCTCGGCTCATCCTCATACGCAATCCTAGACAAACTTGGCAGCCGAATCTTGGTCCCATCTTTAAGAGTCACCGAAGTCACTGCCTCCAAATTCCCGGAACTGTTAATATGCTGCTCGAGCTCCATAACCGCAGCCTGGTACCTCTCGTCCGTCAACCTCTCGTGCACAAACTGATCCGTCAACGCAACACACGCCAACCACAGCAACTCATTCGTGTTCTTCCTCAACGAATTCGACAAATCATACATTAAACACCCCGACGGCTTCCCATGAAAAGTACCCAAATTGTAATACTTGTTCTTCAACTTCCCAAATAGCTTCACCGGATCCTCTTCCTCTGACACCCTCCTCTTTTTCCTCACCCCGTCCGACTCCCCATCTAGCTCATCATCGCTATTCAAATCACTGGCATTCGCCAAAGCCGAAACATCCTCGATATCATAAGCCAAATCCGCCTGCCTCTCGTCCTCCAACGTATAAAGCACAACAACACGGTCATTCTGCTCGCTCAGATTATGCAGATGAATCGGACGGTGGCTATCCACCACGAAAACCTTAGCCAATGGGCTCAAATCCAGCAGCCTCCTCAGGTCGCGGTGACACCCCCAATTGATCAGAAGAATCGTAACCCCATCTTCGGAATCGGGCCCAGCATACCTGTGAATCTCCTGGAACGAGGAGACAGGGTAGGACGAGTATCGGACCGAGTCGGATTCGAGGACGTGGAGAATGATCTTGAGAGCACAGAGCGAGTCCACATCGGAAGTCGATGGGAATATCAGCAGTTGAGAACCAGCCGAGGCCTTCGCCGACTCGCGGAGACGCGAGTAGAACGACTCCACTGTCCGCTCTCTAACCATTTCAGTGAGCTCAATTGGGCTGTAGATCCGGAAACCTAATTTGAAGCAACGGGTTTGCTTTGCTAGATGAAATTAGAGAAATGAAATCTGAAATCTGAAATTTTGAATTTTTTAAACGCGCCGCGCAGTTTTGGCGCTCTCCTCCAGATTCATCTCGGGTTAGGTCAGGTTTGTTCTTTCGTTTGAACAGTCAGGATCGTATGTGTGCGTCTTCAGGCTAAGATGGGCTGATTGTTTCCAAAAAGGAAATGAGGTTGACTGTTGACCAGCTCTTATATTAGAGCAGCTGCACCGCGAGCAGGAGGAGCAGCTCGAGCAGCTCGATTTCGGCGGGCCCCGGCACCGGCAGCACGAGCAAGGAGGAAATCGACGTGCACCGGGGACGAGCAGCTGCGGCGACCGATCGTTGACGGAGGGGACGAGCAGCTGCTGCTCGTTCTCGTGCTCGAGCAGGTGCTGACGTCATCCACGCGCGTGGGTGACGTCAGCAAGGGTTAATTTTTTTTCACTGTGGCGCGTGTAATGCACGCGCCAGTAAAAGTTAAAAAAAAAATTTACCGGACCAATGAGATGCTGACACGTGGCAGCCCGGATTAAAAAAAAAAGTAACGGTCAGATTGATCTGGACCGTCCATTTCAAATCAAAAAATCTGATCGGACGGTCCAGATTCAACCGAAACGGTAACCTGGTTTTTTTTTCTGATTTTTTCTGCCATTTTGCAAAATAACCCCTAAAAATTCTAAAAAATTGCAAATAACAACGAATTCAGGATCTAAGTCACCTGACAAAGCGTGGAGATTCGAAGATTCACTCGAGCTAGACAACGACAATCGAAGAAGTCCAGACCACCCGACAAAGCGTGGGGATACTAAAGATCTACGAAGTCACCATATCCAATGTTCTCAACACTACGTCATTAGGATTTCTTTGCTTTATACTTGCTCAGGAGTGTAAAGTATCGATTCTTTGTGGCTCTACAGAGAGACACAAAGCTTACGTCTTGCATTCCATCAAGACAAATAGGACTCAACGAGCGAGGTTGGTGCTCTCCTCGCTCCAATCGCTTGACAAGAAGCAGAGACTAGGCGGCGCACAACACAACGACATTGTGCCCTCGGAATTGGCACGCCTCGCACATAGTACATCTACAACCGCAGATCCAAAAGAGACAGTTTGCGACATCTCCAATCGCAGCGACCTGATTGGAGAAAAATTGAAGCCAACCATTTTGGCATTCCCAGTGGGACTCAGGTTTAGTGTCTTACAATCATTGATCCATATCGCAAAACTTTGATAAGTTGCCTTAAACATCTAAACACCTACATTCTGGGAACACAATTCAGCCACTTGTAGGGGTTTAAACAACAAGGAAGTACTACAGAGGTTTGGAATAACAATGACAAAGGGTAGATCACTGATCTACGCATTTTATGCTTGATTATTAATATCTTTCTCTCTACATTTTGCTTTGTTACGAGCTTAGTAAATATGTTTCTAACTTGTTTTATGTTTTTAGGTAGAAAATAAAGGAGAAATAATAAAGGAGGCGACTTGGAGTAAAATGTGTGCTAAGGAAGACGTTCCTAAATTCCGAAGAATAAATGGTCACGTGGAATTACATGGAGCTTTGCATGAATGGCATGGCTTAATTGAATTGCATGGCTGTACGTACAAGCAAGTGATGATGCATGGTTTTGATTACATAATTGCATGGAGATTAATTGCTTAATGGCATGGATGGTGATGCATGGATGTATAATTGATGTTTGGTGCACTGAAACAGTTTTCAAACGTGAGCTTAATTGCATGTATGAAACGGAAGCATAATTGCAGAACGGAGGTATAATTGCATGGAGGTAAAGAAGAGCAAGTGGTGGAGCAAACGGAGGTTTAATTGCTACTTCAAAGTTCAAACGGAGGCTTAATTGCTACTTGAAACAGAAGCTTAATTGCATGGAGTAACGGGAGCTTAATTGCTGAAACAGTTTTTGAGAGGAGGATAATTGCAGGTGAACGGCACAGCTTAAGTACATGCAAAGGGAGTTCAAAAAAATATGCTACTATATAAAGAGAGCTTTGGGGGAAGAAAAAGGGGATCACTCATTTTAGAGCCAAAATCTTGTCCAAGAGCTCTCTTACTCTCCAAAACGCTAAAAGTCTCCAAGGAAGCCGCCTCTCCACCATAAACCGTCGTCACCATCCTCCAAGGAAGGCATAGCTTGGCAATCCCAAGGTGTCGTCCCCTCCATTGAAGCCGAAGGCATAGCTTGGCAATCCCAAGGTGTCAACGTCTTCTCCATCGAAGAGCATCTACATGGCTAGTCTAGGGTAATTCCCTGATTTAAAAGTGTAACCATGTCTTCTTCTCTTTATTCTTCCTTGTATGTATTTTCAGTTATTATGGATTGGTTTCAAGAAGTTTTTTTGGTTAAATAATTCTAATATGTTTTTCTTGTATTTTATTTAGTGTTCTTTGAATTTAGTTACACATGCTTGTTGGCACTTAATGCTTAATTTGAATGCAGGGCAATTCCCGGTTTAGATTTTGAAAGTGTTTGAATGTAGGGCAATTCCCAAGTTTGGCACTTTAACTATGGAACATGCATGCAAAACGTAGCTAAAAACTTAGATGCTAAATAGGTTGCATGAAATCGGTTAGGTTATTAAAGGCTAGGTAAAAAGATGAGTCGATCACTTGTATATGTTAGTCTTAGATTTTATTTTTGGTCTAGTAAGCATGTTTATGATTTTTATGTTCTTTAATTGTTTCTACTTGTCTATGAGTGAAACATGTTAGAACTTAGGATTTCTATATGTGTTTACTTGCCATCTTTTGTCTTTTAATTTCGTAGATTAGACAAACCAACTTTGCACCCCCATTTAAACCTAGCATAGTTATGCAAGCACCCTCAATCCCCGGTTAAGAACGATCCCTACTTATCAATGCTACATCTACAAAGAAGGGTTTAAATTGTTTTCGTGTTTGATTGAGTGTTTAAATTAAGTACTTGAAAAGACGTGAATCAATCACCATCATCATCGTCATCAGAACCTAGGAATATCGAAGAAATCAAGGCCATGGACTTTGAGGCCTGCAGAGATTATTCGCTCGAACAAGAGCTGAAAGGACCTGACTCCGATTTAGTTGCCTAAACCGAAATCAAACCCCTTCGAAAACACGACCTTAAAAAAAATTGCCAGAGTTTACTTTGAAATACGTGAGCCAATATTAGAACCTGCAAAGAGAATCACACTTTGAATATTCCACAAAAGCCAAACCGTGGGGCTCCGTTCCCCATTCGGATTTCTCAACATCATATATAATAAACCACAAGGTCTACAAGAAATCCATAAAACATTCAGGAGTAAACTCAACCGAAAACATAACATAAGTATTCAGAGCGACTCTTATATACATCATATACAACTAGTAGGTCGAACAAAGAACCAACTCGAACTGAAGTGTGATATGAACTCTGCGCCTCCACCGTCGACGTGCAACCCTGGAACCCAAACTGCAAAAATACGAAGCTAACTCTAAGGTCCGGCGGAAGATCCCTCACCAAACGCTGGGTCCGACGACGGAAAGAAAACGGGTCAAATCGCCCAACTCGGTCAACGAGTCAACTCAGCCCCAACTCGGTCAAACTCGGTCCAAATGTGATTTTTCGACAATTTACGACTATTTCGATATTTATACGTCGCGAACCGACCAAATTCACGATTCGGATAATTCAAATCCAATCAGATAAGTACGACTAACTCGATGATAACTTCAAATATCCATTATATATTCTCCGATTATCCGAAAAATCCTCCGAAACCTCCTACGAACTCGAAATCAAATCCTCTACAATTTCTGTGAAGGAACTCAAACGAAATTCTTGCTCGATAATTTAGTCGTGAACAAACCCGCCATATCAACTAATTAAATTAGTGATAAATTATAATTTTTTTGTTTAATTATTAATCACAAAACACCACAACACTACGCTAAAAAAAACGTTAGTTGATGTTCGCCGATTTCATACAATTATTATTATTATTTTTCATTAAAATGAGCGTCCGAAAGTAGAATCACAAAAAATTACAAAATAAAATTCGTAAAATATGACATATTATCAGCACAGATTCGAATTTTATATTATATTGTGAATAATAAATTACTTATTTGTAAGCAAAACTACAATAAGTTACTTGTATACACTGAATAATTCTTGAAAGATCAAATTCACCGTGAACAAGACAAAAAATACGAAATGTAACGAAAATCATCTATCTATATGATCTAGAAATAGAGACCACGAATGTGGGATTAGTTCATGGTTAAACTGAGTTGACCACAGTCGACAGTCGTAGACTAAAATTCTAAAGAAGAATCCCGAGACTGACATCCACGTGGCCATCATTAACAGGCCCGTATGCCATTAAAATATTACAATAAAGTCACTATAAATATTCACAAAGAAATTAACTTTCCCTCCCTCCCTCCCTCCCTCCACCAGAGTTCCAGGAGTTCCTTTTCATCTTCTTCACCTTCCGATTATCCGAAAAATCCTCTGAAACCTCCTACGAACTCGAAATCAAATCCTCTACAATTTCTGTGAAGGAACTCAAACGAAATTCTTGCTCGATAATTTAGTCGTGAACAAACCCGCCATATCGACCAATTAAGATAAAACAATGACTAATCGTGAAATGTGCAAATCAAGCCAATTAGCATACAATTTCCGGTTCGGGTCGTTACAAGAGCTACGAAGAAACACGAACATTGAACGAATGTTGAACAATATGGAGGCCAGCGACAAGATGGTGTCTAAAGTCCAAAACAGGCTAATTAACCTCTACGAAGGTCGAGAGGTCGAGCGTGCCGATAACAACGAAATGTTCGATGCTCTCATAGCGGCTGTTGCGAATCTCACTAATATTATAACAGCTAGCTTCGCTCTGATCAACGACAGATTAAGAGAACGATAACCTCTTTTTCATGATGATGAAGAGGTCAAAGATGATGATATACTAACTCCACCTCATTTTCCGCCCAACCCAGAGCGAGAATTGGAGGAAAAAATTAATCGCATCATCAATCAGAGACTACCAGAGGCGAGAGGAGCTCCAATAGCCTACAATGAGCCATTCCCACCACCAACATTCGGATGGAAGTGGCCAAAGGGTTATCAACCCATCTCGTTCACTCGCTTCAGTGATGAAGGAAAAGAGCCAGCAACCCCCCACATAGCTCGATTCAGGGTAGAGTGTAGACCTTGGGAAAGGTTCGGCGAGTTCAAACTAAGAGTCTTTACGTCCTCATTATCAGGAGCAGTGTTGCACTGGTATACAAATTTACCACAAGGCTCGGTCCGCGATTGGGCCATGATGGAAAGATTGTTCACTGAACACATTGGCAGGTCTAAACCAGTTGTGAAGCTTGGTTAGTTATGCCAGATGGTGCAAATGCCAAGTGAATCTCTAGTGGCGTACTTACATAGGTTTAGGACCGAGTATACCAAGAGTAGGACTTCATGCACTATGGAGGAATTGGTGGACATCACAGTCGGAGGACTTGAAGAACGACTACATACAAAGTACGTGGATGCAAAGTTCGCATCGTTAAATGCTATCATCGATGTTGTAGCTCAAACGCATGTTGCATGTGAGGAAGCTGACAAATCGGCGCAATGCATCCAGGGGAACATACACTCCAAAAACTCTGTACCGAGAACGTCCTAAGATAATTGCAGCAGTGCAAGAAGAAGATGAGTCTGATGGATATGATTCAGACGATGCAACAATGGCTGGTCTGGAGTTAACAGCCAAAAGTACGGTCAAGTCTAAGAAAATAATTCCCTTAAAGGGACAACTACGAGTTTAGACCAGTGCTTTCACAAAGCCAGAGTTTGAGTCATATACCTATGATGCAAATGCAGCTCATAAGATCATTGGAGACTTGATTGATAGTAAGCTGACCAAATTCGATTTTGGTGCATACCCTACTGCAGAGCAATTAAAGGGAAAGAAATACTGCAAGTTTCACAACATGTGGAACCATGCTACCAAAGATTGCATCAAACTGAAGGATCAAATCCAGAAGTCGATTAACGAAGGAAAGCTTGCAATAGATGCATCACCATAGATTGCATTACTAGATCGTCAGCCTTTTGCAGATACTTCGGTAGGAGCAGTAGAGCTAGTAGAGCCAAAAGTCATCAGTACATTCCACATCGATAGGATGGAGGAGATCTTAGAGGCACTAATCAAAGCAGGCATCGTAAACGTGCCTAACCCCGCAGCTTCATCTCTGCAGAAAGGTTTATATTGCAAATTCCATCATGCTTGGACACATAACACAAACCAATGTGCGGCTTTGCGAGAACAAATTCAACAGTGGATAGATAAAGGGGATATGGTACTTTCGAGCTACAAAGAAGAAGAGACTGCTAAAGGAGCATTCGTGGTTGGTACTCTAGAAGTATCTTGGCGAGGAGGAGCCAAGAGGAAGCAAATATTGGATCTAAAAACCACTTGTGAAGTAGTCCCTAGCAGTAGCAGCAAAGAAGATCCCAAAGGGAAATAGAAAGAGGTCTGCAGAGAGGTAACTCTGGTAGTACTCTGTACCCGGTGTAAGGCAGAATGTGGCCTCAAGATGACCTATGAAGAGTTTGTGGAAGCAGTGCGAGCAGGATCATCAATCAAGCCTCCACCTGAGAGCTACCAGCCAGCGAGCCCGAAGGAATCACGCACAGTTGCCAGGGAGTCTAATCTATTCAAGCAAATACGAATGGCAAAGAAGAATACTGATGCAGTTAGTGATAGGCAGTGAATAGAACCATACAAACATTACATCCCTCCAGCAAGCAGATCTATGATTAAAGAAGACGTGTGGTATGTGAAATCAGAAGGAAAGACTAAGGACATTACCCCCACCAGGAAAAGAAAACTGCAACGTTAATTTGGGGCAGCGAAGAGGACTTTGGAGACCTTAGACAAATGTTTGATCAAACCAGAACAATTAGTACCAGAAAAAATTCAGAAAAGGATGAATAGGCTCGCAGCTACTTCAATGATTGCGTTTGACAAATGATCCAACAGATAGAAGATGCGAGCAACTAGACCAAGTATGTTTTCTCGGATAGACAAGGTATAATCTGATGTAGAAGCACAACGAGCGTCAAAGAGAACTCGAGAGATCGTTGAAGATGAGCCAGCACGGAAGTCCATCTTCCAACGCATTGAGTCCAAGGCATAACCAGTCGCTAAGCCAAGAAAGAAGCTAGTGCTACGATGGAGACCAAAGCCTTTGATAATTGAGGAGCAAAAGAAGCTCGCTAACTCTTCCTCTAAATCCAGCATCAAGGAAGTCACTACTGGTGAATCAGAACTCACATTGAAGGTAGACTCCTCAAGAAGACCTAAGTCAGAGGTCTACATAAGAAAGAAACAGAGCCCTCCCCGCGAGGACCAACAACAAGGGCCACTGTTAGTTGAGACTGAGACAAATAACTACGGAGAATAGCAATTAGTTGACTACGAGGAAGACATTGAGGACTTAGAGGAGATCTACACCGAAGACATGCACGTAGGCATGGTATACATATTACCGGCCAAGTTAGCTAAACCAGTCAAGGCAAAGCACGTGGCCGTCGTAAGCAAAGCAGTTCAAGGAATAAATTTGGCAGAACTGGAAGAACTAGAGGGACAGGGATCAATTTTGGACCCTGTTGTGCGAAAATTCTACATGATGTTCTCCAAGCCAACAACCACAATGGCGTCGCACATGAGGTCATTATACATTATTGCAAGCATGGGGGGCATCCAGATTAGTAAGGTCATGGTCGATACCGGAGTAGCAGAGAATGTCTTGACTACTTGAGCAATGACACTATTGAGTATTCCAAGATCTGCCATTCAAGCGACATCTATGATGATCAAGAACTTCGCAGGGATAGCCTCGCAGACACTAGGGTTACTGTTCATAGAAGTGAAAGTCGGACATGTGATAGGGGTTCATACTTTCTTTGTCATAGAGTTTAACTCACCCTTCAGTGCAATACTGGGCAGAGATTAGATCTACATGAGTTACTGTGTACCTTCATCGCTTCATCAACAGCTTCTTATATGGGACATGGAGACATCAGAATCGCACGTAGTCAACGTAGATCCGCGACCTTACTCAGTCTCCGCAAATGCATTGAATGCCGATTACTACAATGGAAATCTTCGACCATTGGAAGTATGCAGTATCGACAAGAAGAGCCGACTTATTGGAGTTACGGCCTCAAAACTAGCTCTGTGGGGAATTGTGTAAGGGAGAGAAGACAAAGCATGACCTTATTTCCTCAAGCTAGCCTCCATAAACCATCAATGATACGACCATCCAAGGACGAGAAGGCAGAGGCTTGTGCTTCTCTATATACAATATTACAAACCTATATGATGAAGTCGCAAGCCTACGATTGTCTACCACCATCGCAACAGCAAAGTGTATCAATGAAGATGTGCAACAAGAAGAAATTAAGGAGGATATCATCCAGCTCGCACCTGCGGCCTTGGATAACACACCACCTAAAGTAAGAGATCCGATTGAGAAAATTAACCTCGGAACAATGGACAAGCCGATGGACGTGGCTATCAGTAACTTCTTAAAGCCTGAAGAAAGAAAGAGACTTGTTGACCTATTATTCGAGTACAAAGATTATTTCACAGAGAAGTTTGAAGATATGCTAGGACTTTTCACTGGAATTAGTCGTCCATAAACTTCCAATCATAGAAGGGAGAAAGCCAGTAAAACAGCAGATGTGATAGATGAATCTGGAGACAGCAACGTTGGTCAAGGAAGAAATCGAGAAAATGTTGAAGTCTAGAGTCATCCAAGTGTCTAAATACACAGAGTGAATATCTAACATAGTCCCAGTATGGAAGAAAAATGGGAAGATTAAAGTCTGCGTGGACTACAGAGACCTAAATCAAGCTACTTCGAAGGATGATTACCCTATGTCAGTAGCTGATTTGCTCGTTGATACAGTGGCAAGACATGAGATGCTATCGTTCATGGATGGCACGACTGGATATCATCAAATCCTATTCGTTGAGGAGGACAGGCACAAAACTACATTCAGATGTCCCGGGGTGTTAGAAGTATTTGAATAGGTAAACATGCCATTTAAATTGAAGAACGCAAAGGCCACATATCAGCAAGCCATGCACTATATCTTCCACGATTTAACAGGTGATAAATGGAAGTCTACATTGATGATGTTGTGGTCAAATCAAAAAAGAGGTCAAGCCATGTGGAGGACTTAAGACAGGTATTCATACGATTGAGAAAATATCAGCTTAAGATGAATCCTACCAAATGTGTTTTTGAGGTACAGGCTGAGGATTTCCTAGTCTTCTTAGTGAATCAGCGAGGAATCGAGGTACCGGATGACAAGAAAGAAGCGGTTATAAAGGCTACTTCTCCAAAGAACAAACGAGAGCTTCTGCACTTACTAGAGAATATCAACTTCCTGAGAAGATTCATCATAAACACTGCCGGAAAGACCAAGTCTTTTACGCCTCTACTCAAATTGTAGGAAGAGAAAGAGTTTGTATGGGAGTCGGGTGGGAGCCGGTTCACTAAAAGCATTCAACAAAATCAAATAGTACCTGGTTAATCCACCAATCTTGGTACCACCACGAAAATGCGTGCCACTTAAGCTCTACATTTCAGCAATAGAATCATCCATAAGCAGCTTATTGGCACAAGACAATGAAGTGAAGGTAGAAAGAGCAATATTCTACTTAAGCAGGACTCTCACAGACTGCGAAAGTAGATACACACCGATAGAGAAACTATGCCCTGCTCTCTATTTCTCAGGATGCAAGTTGAGGCATTATATGTTTTCCTTCACAACGTGCATCATAGCATAGACATATTTAGTCCGATATATGTTAGCCCGACCCTTACTTCGAGGACGGACAAGGAAGTGGATTCTCGCACTATCCGAGTTTTCACTGCAATATGTCTCGCAGAAGGCAGTAAAAGGTCAGGCAGTGGCCGATTTCCTCTCACACCACCCTATAGAGAAAATCTTGGAATAGGAGTTAGAGTTGTCACACATATCGGTGGCTCATTGGAAACTTTACTTCAATAGATCCAGCATGAGTGCTTTCGCAGAAGCAGGGATAGCGTTGGTAAATCCTCAAGGTGAAACGTTTGCATATTCCTTTTGACTCGAGTACAATTGTTCCAACAATGTGGCGGAATTTGAATCCCTAATTATCGGACTAGAGCTCCTATGGGACCTTGGTGCTACAGATATACAAGTTTGGGGGGACTCATTGCTCATGAGTAGACAGCTTTAAGCCACGTTCAAAACATGACTAATCTTAGAGCCATATGTTAAAAGAGCTAGCGAGTTACTGGAATTATTCATAGATGTATCCTTGACTCACATCCCAAGAGGAGAGAACTTTGTAGCGAACAAGTTGGCTCAACTTGCTACAGGGACAGAGCTTGTTGATGATGTGCATGAATGGCTGATGAAAGTAGAAGTTCGTACTCTCCCATTCTTCATAGCTAGAAAGGAGGAAAATGATGAATGGTACATTGCAGCTCTGGGAACAATTGATGATGATTGGAGACAACTAATTATCACGTATTTAAAGATCATAGCTCTATAGTAGACAAGAGGATAAGGTACTTTTCTCCAAATTACATTCTCCGGGGAGATGAACTGTTCAGACGTGGAGAAGAAGGAGTGGACTTGGTCTGTGTATTCGGAACCGAGGCCAAGCGACTACTGCGAGAAGTACATCTTGGAGTCTGCGGAGCTCACTAGTCTGGCCCAAAAATGAGATGGCTCCTAAGGAGACACGGATACTTTTGGCCTTCAATGTTAAAAGATTGTATAACTTTTGCCAAGGGGTGCGAGGATTGTCAAGCTCATGGACCAGTCAATCATATTCCAATCATTCCTATGCAGCCAATCATCAAACCTTGGCCAACGCGAGGATAGGAATTAGATCTAATCGGTTTGATCCACCCCTATTCTCCCATGCAGCACAAGTTTATCATCATTGCTACAAATTTCTTCACCAAGTAGGTAGAAGCAAGGCCTTTAAAAGTGGCCTCTGCCGCTGCAATTATGCAGTTCTTATACAATGATATAATCTGTCGTTTTGAGATTTCAGAGTACTTCGTTTCAGATAGAGGAACAATGTTCATGTCTGGAGAAGTAGAGGAGCACATGACAGACTTTGGGATCAAATTTTTGCATTATTCACCATATTATGCACAGTCCAACGACCAAGATGAAGCAAGCAACAAATTGATCATCCGCATCCTTAAATGCATGCTCACAGAAAATCCAAGACTTTGGCACAAGGAATTGTTTAGCACGCTATGGGCATATCGGAATTCTAAGCGCAGTCCCACCAGAACTACTCCATACGCACTCATATTTAGACATGATGCAGTTTTACCATTGTAGATCAACGTTCAATAGTTGCGAGTCATGAATCAACCCCAGTTGATTGGAGAAGATTATGTGCAAGCTATGTGGCAAGAGTTAGAGGATTTAGATGACAAGCGCATCAACGTATTGACCAACCTCCTCGTAGAAAAACAGAAGGTGGCTCGCTGTTATGATCGACGTACCCGTGGACTTAACTTCACAGAAGGGGAACTGGTTTGGAAAGTAATACTACCTTTGGGGGAAAAGCAAGAAGAACATGGTAAATGGTCTGTGCGGTGGGAATGACCCTTCATCATTGATAAAATTTTTGGCAAGAGAGCTTTTCAACTGCACGACGTTGATGGTGAAATTCATCGCAATCCAATCAATGGTCGATTTCTAAAGAAGTACCGATAACCAGTTTCGGAGTACGAGACAATCGAAAGATCAACAACTTAGTTTTTCATTCATTCACAGCCTATAACAGAGGCTTGCTCTTCATGTAAAACTAGGGGGTAACCAGTATATCCAAAGTCAATTCATGTGGTCAAAATATTGCAAAATTCAAAAGTTTTGACATAGATCCAATTTTTATGGTTCTTTCAAGTGTTACAAGTTACTTACGACCAAATTTCAGTGGTCAAATCAATGAAGATAGTATTTTCACTGTTTACAAAGACAAACAAAAAGCAGTAGAAAATATAAAGTTTCATTTGATCAAAATAAAGAGTACAATATGAGGCTTTGCGACCTCTAGTTCTAATACCATACAAATCGGATGAACAATCTCCTGCCAAAAAACCAATCATAGGAAGTGGTTTAGGTCTATCCCAACCAGCCACAACGAAGCCCTTGGCTTACGCCGGTGGATAATCACAGACTAAAGGATAGATCTACCTTCGGCTCTGGAAGACTTTGGGATACTTGCACTCACCCAACATTTGCAGCTCAACAAAACTGTCCCTCTGATCACGATCTTAGACGTTTCACTCAAAAATCAAGGAGAGGTACAGCGAGAGTGAATGGGAGCATGCACCAGACTAGGATGATCATGTTTAGGGATGGGGTTAGTGAATGCCCATATCAACCACTGACTGCTAGTTCTCAAAGGTTTGAAAACTAGCACAGAACCGAAGGACCTGAGCTTTGGTACTACGACCTAAGCCAGGTTTGAGCTTTGGTACTTTGACCTAAAAACATCTAGTAGAGCACAAGATCTGGAGGCTTTGCCTTAAAGCAAGAAAGGAACAAACTATGAATTAGAGACGTCATCTTTTTCTACAAAGAGATCTTGTGAAGTGAAGGAGAAGTGACAAACTATTTATAGGACTAAAAATTCTAAAGAGGCTTTGAATAAAGAGACATAGAGCGTTGTATCGATTCAACACAGCAGTTAAAGGGGCTCAACATTCAATCACCAATTTACGTATCTCTTAAAAGCTGAAAACTTACCGTTTCAAGATACAGAGTTATGAGCCATTAAAAGCGGACAGTTATTCCAGACTCGGCGTGATTTTTGGAGGCATGACGTTATTTGATGGCAGAGTTACACAACAGGTGATTACGGCCATGGGCCATAAAACATAAATTAAAATAGCAAGAGTTTATACAAAATAAAGTAGGAAGCCCAAAAGTGGGCTTAGTCAATAAAAGTCTAGTACTTTACAACAGAGCTATCGAGAGCTCGCAGACTAGTTTCTACTTTGAGATATTAGGCCTGTGCAGCGGCCCAAGCCCTCTCAACATCCGCAGCTACCACGCGAATCTATTGAACACTTTTGGAAAGAGTCTTTCCGTCATTAAGAAGAGCGATAACAACTTGCTCCTTTCCTAAATAGTCCTCCTCCTTTTGATGCAGCTTAGCCTGGAGCTTCACGATCTCCACACGCATAGCCAGAATGGCTACCCACTCATCTTCATAACTCTTCCCCATTATCGTAATTTTCTCCAAGTCGCGCTTCCACCTACAGTTATGATCTACGTGATGGGAAATATCTTTGTTTCGCTCTTGGGTGGTAGAGACAACCGTGTTAAAAAGGTTGGGGAGTTCTCGCAGCAGTTCTTCCATTTGATCTAGGACGGCATAATCTACTCCTTCCACAGCACAACGAGCCGTTTGAAAATGAACAGCTAGTTCTTGACGAACAGACTCGTTCTCGAAATTTAGAGTCGATAAATCACGAAGATATGCAATGGCAAGTTAGACTTCAGGAGGATCTTTTTCAGGGAGAGCTAAGTCTTTATAGATTTTCACCGCCTGTCGCAGGGTCTTCGCCATTCCCTCATTACCCCTGGTAGGAGCTGGAAGGGCTGGAATCACAGACTAGGGGCAGCAGCTTCACTGCATCTATGAATGACGTTTGAAAATTCCCCAAGCCTTCGTCGACCCTCGGTGAGTAATAGCTCCTGGGTACCTGGATCATTCTGCAAGAAAACTTATACCCATGGAGTTATGAGATGATCAAAAGACTTACACGAAGAAATATTACACGAGTAAAGTCATAATATACTTGGGATAGATAAGGGGGAGATTGATCATCATACAGGGTAATGTTGATACAAGGAGGGGATGACACTTCAGTAGGAAACTGCGAAAAACAAGTAAAAGGTTAAGATCTTCTTAAAAGTAAGCAAACCAAATTTAGCAGTTCAAGAGAAACGCACTACAGTAGCTTCAACGTGGCCAGTCTCAGAGGCCAGAATGGTAGAGGGAACATCCAGAACACGAGGCTGTTCTTTACCACCTCCACTCGAAGTCACAAGATCCACGTCCGCAGCAGCGAGAGCATGAAGCTGTGCTTCATGAGTAGTTTCCTTAGACCATATAACCAGAAACAGTGGTTAGAAAAGCATAGTATTTCCAGAAAAATGACAGGGTCAGAGCAGATACCTCGGCAACAGTAGTAGTCTGTACGGTAGCAACATCAGGGACCGTAGTACCTCCTTCGGCCTCAGCAATCCCTTCCAGAAGTTTTTCACCAACCACAGTGGTGGCTATTTCTTCAGCAGTAACGGCCATAGCAGCAGAGACCAGTTAATCAAAAGGTTGTTCATAAACCTGCTCAAGAAGTTCCCGGTGCTGAGTTTCTTCATCTACAGCATTGGAAGGACCTAGACCCAGAGGTTTAGGAAGATAGGGGTTCCCCATATGCATTTGCAGCACTGGAAAATGACTCAGGAGTGGCAACTAGCTGTGTAAATTTCCCCTTGTTCCACGCAGCTCGAAAGATTAAGTCATCCTCCGAAGGATCGCTGTCAGAAACTAGCTCAACAAAGAGAGAATTCCCACTCAACTCATCTTCCAATAACTGCCTGTGTTCCCTAGAGGCACAACAATTGGGGCGGCGGGACTAAGACATAAAAGAACAGGATTAGGAGCAGAAGACAGAAGATTAAAGATTTGGAATCCTTAGAAAGATCAAATTCATACTAGAGGAAACTCATCATTGGAGTCTCTGTCCTCATGATCCCAGGCTTCAACAGTGTTCTTTTTCTTCTTCTTGGAAGCAGCGAAACTAGCACCCATAAACTTATTACGTTTTGAGATAGAAGCAGGGGAAGTATTGGTCTATCACTGCTTCATTTTTTGGCCCGTCTCTTTTTGAACCTTGGGGCCCACAGCCTATCTATCCATAGTTCTCTTGAAATAATCAAGGAAAGAGGCTAGAAAGATGGTACGGAAAACTCCGGATTTGGACTGCTCCCAAATATAACCATATTGACTCTTATTCCACTTATCATAGTCATTAACAACAGAATAAGTTATATAGAGGGAGAATCGGTGAAACTCTGATAGGTCTAGCAAGGGAAAAGTTGGAGTAGCAAGGTCTTGAAGAATCGTTGCGGAAGGTTTCTCTATATAAGTCCTTCGTAACGTATAGCCGTTGCGAGATTCTATCAAAGGGCAAGGAAGACCTTGCTTGCACCCAAGATGACGGGCGAAGTGATTAGAAGCGTACAACTCAATCCACAAGACCGCATCAGGAACAATGATGTATGTGTAAGTGACACATTGAGCAAAAAGCTTCCTCGCTGCAGGGGCTTGGAAGAGAGTCACTGCGAATCCAATAGACAACTCGACAGGGAATCTCCGCATCACCATGAATTCGGCCATATCCTTGGGGAAGAGCTTCTGACCCCAGAGATAATTGAAACACTGCGAGTAGTTCAAAGGTTCCGTTTCCCCGGCAAGAGCTAAGGACATCCCCAGCAGCTCCTCAGAGATAAATGCCTTATGGTGGGGACTGCGAAATTCAGGAAAATAGACCTACAACCACAGAGATAAAATCCAAACAGGACCTACGAACTTCAACTTGAATGGATTCAGCGAAATCCACCTAAGCCCACGGTATAATGCACCCAAAGTAGGCTTAGCAAGGCCAAGACAGTGGCCATTATACAATGCATCGGCCACCTTCGCGAAAGTATTGGTAATCTTGTTCGCAACGACAAAGAATACATAGCGGCAGAGCCAGAATTCTAGGAAAGCAATGCCACCATAGGCATTCTTCACTCGCTGGTCATTAGAGGCAGGAGTGGCCTGAAATTCCTTTGCATTGTAATGTTTACGCCAATTGGAGTAGTTTGTGCTGACAGACGAGTGCGTAGGATCCATCGAAAAAGGGAAGACCTTATTGTCTAAAACACTGGGAAGGAAAGGCTCATCCGCAATGGGTAAACCGGTAGTAGTGACAACATCAAGTAGAGTAATTCCTAAATGACCAAATGGGAGGACAAAACTATTGCTACTGGTTTCCCAATAACACAAAGTAGGAATGGTGGCAGCACGATTCCCATCTTGGGGAAGATGGAAACATAAATCTAAAGTGTGCAAGATACCAACCTATTGCCAGAGTTCCTCATCAAGAGACTTCCGCTCCTGTTACCATTAAAGTTCTTCGGCCGTGGTGCTGGGCCATTTCCCCAATTTGACTTCAAGTTTGTTCTAATCCCACTGAGTAGGAGCAGCGGCTTCACCACACATGACCAACGGAGGACGACGCATAGCCGAATCAAGCACAAAAGAGGCCTTAGTAGTATTGGTGGTTGGACCCAGTATAACCTCATCTTCCTTCGTGAGATCAAGCCACGCATAAGGAAGGTCCTGATCCCAATGAAGATGACGGCCCATATGAACGCAAAAGGCTTCCACATCCTTCTCAGACACGTTCGGGAAAAACCGTTGATAAGGGACCATTTGCGAAAGGAGGAGGGCAAAGGAAAATAAGAATCTTGAAGAGTGATTGAAAATTTAAAATCTTGGATTGTGGAACTTCTGAAAGAAAGTGAAAGGGGCGAAGGCGACTGATCGGTATAAGGAGTTGAAAATTGGCGGCGCAACTTTCGAAGAAAAGCACTTTAGTAGCCTATGCGAGGCTACTTCAAGCTATTGTCCAGGAAGTGACACATCACATCCAAGCGCTACTAAAAAGACCCATTCGATTGCCCAGGAGTTAATCTCGAGGTCTGGGGGGGCAATGTTTGTGCCCAAAATAAATATAACATTTATTTTAATACTTTTGGACCTCGGGAATAAAATGGGCTGACCAAATGCGGTCTGATTCGAGCTGCGAATTTGGAAAGTATATTTATGTGATTCCTAAATGATTTAGGGGACTCCATACGCAAGATATTATCCATTTTCTTTCCTCACGATGATGTTACATTGTCAAGCCAGGAAAATTGGAGCATCAACCTCTATAAATAGAAGAAGCAAAGAAGAACTTGGGACCTCTTCACATACACACAATTTGCGCACAAGAAAATCTTACTCCGCTGCGAGTAAACAACCAATGAACACCGAGCTCAGGATCTAGGCCACCCGACAGAGCATGGGGCCGACAGAGCATGGGGATTCAAAGGTTCACTCAAGCTACCCAACCGGCAACAGCAAATTTAGGATCTAGGCCACCCGACAGAGAGTGAAGATTCGAAGATTCACTCGAGCTAGACGACGACAATCAGAGGAGTCCAGGCCACCCAACAGAGCGCGAGGATTCTAAAGATCTACGAAGTCACCCTATCTAGTATTCTCAACACTACGTCCTTAGAATTGTTTTGCTTTATACTTGCTTGATGGTGTAAAGTATCGATTCTTTGTGGCTCGGCAGAGAGACACAAAGCTTACTTCTTGCATTTCATCAAGGCAAGTAGGACTCAACGAGCGATGTTGATGCTCTCCTCGCTCCAATCGCTTGACAAGAAGCAGAGACTACGCGGCGCACAATACAACGATATTCTGCCCTCAGCAGTGGCATACCTCGCACACAGTACATCTACAACTGTGGATCCAAAAGAGACAGTTTGCAACATCTCCAATCACAGCGACCTCATTGAAGAAAAATCGAAGCCAAACAATACCCTAAATATACTACAAGCATACTACCCATGTAGCAGTAGACAAAGATTGTCACTTAGCAGGGCTACTATCTTTGAGCACAATGATTATATCGACATTGCGTTAGATACTGAAGTAAAGATACTAATTACAATGCGTAATGATACTAATTGAGATCCGTAAAGATACTTATTGGAGTTATAGCAATGTGCCAGGTTTCTATCTGCGTAGCATAGTCTATAATATGCTTAAGAGCACAGCTACTTGTTTATAGTGGCAAACACGGCTACTAACTCTATGAAAAAAGCCCGAAAATACTAGTTGCATGAAGTAAAGATACTAAAAGCAATGCGTAAGGTTTCCATCGGGGAACTATCTACATCGTAAACAACAGATACTATCAAAAGATCACGAAACTACTAATCGCATGAAGTAAAGAATTAAAACCTAATTATTAGATTAGTGTTCAGTGGAAAAAAAACAAACAAACCCCCATAGGGATAATTCTTAAGTACCCATAGTATCATTTATTACTTGAGAACAAATTGTGTTGTCATGGAAATAATCTAAGTTATTTATTTGTGTAATTTTAGTTTTATTTTAGGTAACTACTTTATTTTAAAATCTAGTTATAACTTTTAAATAAATTATTTTCAAAATTGTAAATTTGATTTAATTAGTTACAGGGAGAAATACAAGCAGCAGGTCGGTCCAACTACAGTCCTGCAAGATTTTTTAGTAAAAAGTCCTAGACTATAGGATTATAGGTATATTTTGGTCATTTCATACATGATATATATAGATATATAAAGTCATTATTGCTATTGATATTACTATATCATCGGTGTGTTTTCAACACACCAGTTCACCCACTCAACTTTATTAGTTTCATATTGGTGTGTCTTCTTCTAAATGTTTCAATTATCTACGTACATCTATTTTCTTAGCACTTTTGATCACTCGACTAATTATAAATAATGGATAAATCATGAATTTTATTATTTGGGGTTATACAATGCTATGATGGTCTTGCATGTGGCTAACAATTGGTGTTGTGGTTTATGTTTATAGATTCTTAAAATTGGTAATAGTTATTTTCTTGATTTATAAATTCGTAATTTGGTATTGAATTTCATTAGAATTAACTTAGATCTTAAAAGATACTCTTGAAAATAAGATGGATGATGAGTTGTTTGATGATTCAAATGTTCTGTATCTTGAAAAAGTATGCAAAGAGTGTTCACTACATTGATAATGGTTTGGTTATTGGTGAGTTTGAAATCAATGGGACTCGGGAGGATTTAGTTTTTTTTTTACTTTGTCAAGGGTAGCCCAAAGGCTTCATATGTCCAGAACAGATCCTCGACCCATGTGAAATGGTCCAACAGTGTATTGCAGCACAATGTCTGCCCACTTTGACAGCTTTTGTGATTCGAACTTAGATTGTGGAGCATACCCAACTAGGCAAGAATCACTAGATCACTTGCAGTGGTTACTTTATCAAGGATAATCCAAAGGCTTCATAGGCCCAGAACGAGAGGATTTAGTTTTAGCAATGTATAATTTTTTACTCGAGAAATTTGTCTTTACGTCCTCCTTTCGATGATCTCAATAGGTTACACACCTAAAAAAATATATGTACAACCTCCCAATTTTTAAATCCTGGATATGCTCCTAATTAGTGGTAACGTGTTGAGTTTTATCCGCAAAAGGCCTCATTACAATTAGGAATAGTTGAACCACATTTAAGTTATATTTAATATTGTCATATTTCGATATAGGATCTCCAATCCAACACGCCCCTCATCTGCAACCTAAATATGGTTGTTAGCACGTGAAACCAAGTCCGAAATTCACATCGAAAATCTTAGTTATACATTTCGCTAGAGCTAACACAACAGTTTTTCAAAGGCGCAATTAAGCCAGTGGGAGCCAACGCAACAATTTTTCGAAGGCCCATTCAATTTAAGCTCACTGAACTCCGAACGTGATTGGAAAATACTTGCTTTGATATGAAGTTGAAAAGTATAATAAAAAGTGTTATAAGGTAGAATGTAACACTTTCATTCACTCTCAAATTAAATACATGTACAACTTTATAGACATATTCCTAATAAGTAAATAATATCTACAATAAAAAAATAAATCAACTCTAATTACAATAAAAATATAATATATTTACAAATTTAATACTTACCAACCAACAACAACAAACTCCACGCATCGGCCATCACCTTAATTGCTCCGTCAGCTCCGGGACAATTGTTCTTATCAGGGTGAAGCACAAGTGCTAGTTTTTTTGTACATTTTCTTCACTGTCTCTTCATCCGCTCTCGGATCCAAATCAAGCATTGCATACAGGTCTGCTTCCCCATCAACCAACTTGTTCTCTGCAGCAATATACACTTCTAATACTGCCAGCATTTGTGGGATACGCAAACCTCCCGGAAATAAGGTCTGAGCTTTCAAAGCAAACTTCTTTGCCCCCACATAGTCCCTTGTAGCCAACTTTCTCTCCGCCATCTCCTTCGCCCTCTCAGCTTCATCTTTGCTGCACTCCACTACTTAAGTAGACTTTCAAAAGAAGAACACAAGACAAATGCAATTCAATACCAACAAAACTTAAAAAGATTCTTGAAACGAAATGTAGTCGAGTTGATCAGTACGTAATGGGGATTACTTAGAATGTGATCAGCTACGTACTCATCTTCTGCAAAACTCAATAACCGCCAATGAGACTATCTGAGTTCTGTCTCTGTTTTTATATATACTACTATTAAAGCAGTGCAGCTTGTTGAGGAAGCCATAGAAGGTTGGGTGCTTCTCGCCAAAAGCTTGTTGGTGACCAAGTTTGGGTACTATGGGTACGTTTGGTACCCAGTGCTATTCTATATATACCTCCTTAAATCTAATACTATTCGGTCCTTGTGAGAGTGGGCTTAACAAGTGTTATGGTGAGCTACGTTTGGTGATACCTGATGATTTGGGTGGGACTATCGCAGAAGCAAAAACACAACTCAGAAAAATTCAGATTTAGATGGAACTAAACCAAAATTTTCATATGCATATGCAACAAAATTCACCATCACCACCACGAGCAAAATGTAAAGAAGGCACTGTTTATAAACTTCCAGCAAACATATCAATTTCAGACAAACTAAGATCAAGCGGACAATTGCAAACTGACTCATATCTAACTTCAGCAAATATCCTTACCGAAATTGAATCTTTCGTCAATTTATATGCAAAATCTAAATCAATGCTCTCTAATTATAGCTACCCCCTTCAATAGCCAGACCAAGATCAATCAAGCTCATCAATTTTCGATGAATCTTATATCAATATGATACACCCAAATCTCCAATTCCCTTTACCCAAAAACCAACTTTTATAGCCCAATAACAAATTAAGATCTAGGAGTGGAAGACAGTCGGTAATTTGGTTGCCGGAATGCGGATCTTAGCTGGTGCGAACAAGAGGAGCGACGCCCCCTACATGTACTGCCAGTCCCCGTAAATTTCTTGTTGACAAAGTTGGGGCCCAAATTTGTTTTGCAAAATGGGTTTTGGCGAGTTCAGAAACTATTCAAACTAACCCGATTATCTTGCTGTTGTTATTTTCCAAATGTATAGTTCGCCACTTCGGCCCGTCTAGAAATGGGGAGGTTGAGTTGGCAGACTAGCAACTTACTTGATTACCAAGTGAACTTTATAGACCAAACTCATATTGCCGATGAAGAGTTGTGAGAATCGATATGACTTTGCAGACATACGTAGTCATCGTACGTATACATAAATGCAGCTAGGTAAGTGAGGTTTCTAACTTCTAAGAACGATCGATCTGAAATATCATAAGTAGCTTCAGGAATTAATTAAATAATTATCTCGCTCTAACAATTAGCATCATGATCAGACAAAGCTTGGGTAGCTGTCGCTGTTTGCTTTGTAAGATTTGAGAGTTGAAACCATCAAGTCCTCGAGTCTCATTCTTGAGCTATCTTGTGTTCTTTAAGGTCATCCACGCTTTTGTTAAGCAAGGCCATTTTCGCAGGAGATAATCACTGCTCGAAGATTCGCAACAGATGAGGTATATAAATGTCCTGTGTTGAGTGACTCGGAAGATTCGACAGAGTTCTTTTATCCCTAGCACTAGTATCGGCGGCACTACCTGCTCAGCAAATTAAAAATGTCATCAGGAACAATCCAAGCTCAATACTTTAATTCTTAATTGTCATCTCCTCACCACAGTCGATTTTACTCGAGGTTATGAAATATGAACATCATACACTTGGTCAGCCCAAGTGTTCTGAAGGCGATTGGCGAAGTTCTGGGCGAGCAGAGCTTGATGAGGAAGACCGAGAAACGACTGGCTTCATGAGTAAAAACCCTAATTTACTCCAGAGTTTGGGCTTTTTGATCAGCTGCTGCAGATTGGGTTGGGCCATTTATTTCTTATTTGAAAGTAAACATTCTTATTTTTTTCATCTGCTATAAAAAAATGACATTTTTAAAATGGAATGGAGAAACTTGACATGCATGGTGAAACTGAAACTTGAAGCAACACTAGCTAGCTTGGTGTTGCATGAGTACCATTTAGCAGCTAGTCTTAATTCAGATGAGAATCATCATGAGATGATATGAAAAACAATGTAGGTTAAAGAGAACACAATAAGAACTAAAGGCAAATAGTGGCGTGGTATGTACATAAATTTAACTAGAATAGAAAGAAATTAAAGAATCTGTATCTGGTTCCTCACAGCCACGAATAGTAGCTACACCAGCAGTAATATGGCACAAGACAGTAAATACAGCTAAAAAAATAAAAAAGAGAAATGAATACCAGACAGTAAAAATGAAATCTTTATTAGTACAAAATAGCACACAATGCTCAGATAAATGAATGCAGCACATTATCCGAAGATACTCCTCCTGAAAAGAGAACCCAGCCAGAGCCTTTTAAAAGATATTTACAGGTCCAAACACCCCTTATAATTTACTCACAAACTTAGACATCTCATTTTCTGCTCCATGGAAAGCAGCAACTCTGGAGAAATTGAATATAAAAGCACAATCAGACATTACGCTAGAAGTTTCCGTGAAAAATAATAGAATTAACGGATGATAATTTTGACTAACCTTAGCACCATTATTGCCAGAAGGCTTCGGTGTGTAGTAAGATGGCTGAGGTGGTGTGCCAGGTACTTTTCCTGCCTTCTCCTCCCTCACTTTATTGAAAATGTGAGTGAAGCCATCAGCTGATGCTGGATTGTTCTCATCCCATTCACCGAATTTTGGGACAGCAGCACCTTTGTCAGGCTGGCACAAGGAAAGAAAAAAAAAAACATGATCAGGAAGTATAAAATAGGTAATTTAAAACCATGAATAACTATTGAGTACAGTCCTGTGGTTGACTACAATAGCAACCATTTTAAAAAGAGTGGTTTTTACAACAGAGAGTTACTTGATATGTATGCCCTCTTAGTGATTCAACAGTTGAAGGAAATGTAAGGGACCATACTATTTTGCAGTCAGTTAACATAAACGTGTGACAAGTTATGTTATTCTGAGAGTATAATGATGGAAATAAGGAAAATTACTTACACTTTCATCGCGAGGCCTAAGGCGGGACCTTCCAGGAGTACCATGGCTACTTTCGTAAGAAGCCTTTCCCTCCCACGATGGAGAATCCCTCCCTGGGGCCCTTGCCTGCCGATGGAGTGGTGAACGTTCAATGCTCTGCTCAGACCCAGCACTTGCTCGTGCAGGTCTCCGCTGAGTTTCTCCTCCAGAATTTGTTCCACGTCCTCTACTATTTGATTCACCAGAAGTTCTGCGCGTCAGATTCTCGCGATGAGCTGGAGAGTTGGCATATTGCCTCTGGTCAACTTCTTCTCTGCTTCTTACACGTTCATGATTTGGTCTCTCTGGTTCAGCTCTAACTCTGGGAGGAGATGATGTGACTGATGGCATATCGTTAAGGATATCAGGGTTCTCTTGGGGATCATTTGGATTGATCATTTTCCCTCCAGGTCCAGTTCGACCCTTTCGAGCCTTGTCAAAATAGACTGTGTAAGGAACATTTTCTTCACCTTCCCAATTGCCGAACTTTGGTACATGAGAGCGTTGCTGCCATATGAAGAAAGTGTCAGATACTTGGTATATGTATAACACATGTACTTTTAACTTACTCATGAGACAATAAAATTCGAAGGCAAAAAGCAAGCAAGCATCATCATAGAGTCTGTGAGCAGGACGATGATACCATAAACAACGACGTATAAATTTAGAAAAATGTTTGAAAAGACATTCTGCATGACTACAGCTTGATTTCACTTCAGTATATTAAGCATTCACCATAGATAATTAGACCAATCTCTACAGAAGGAAAGGACCAAGGTCACTCGGGATCTATTGGCAATTTCCTAAACCTTGTCTATGTAACATGAAGGAATGGCTCAACAAGCTTTGCTGGCATCCAAAAAATTGAGATGCAAAGGGTAGCTCACTTCTTGTCAGTTCTGGATTAGAATGACTACACAACAAATTATCTGAGGAAATAAGAACAATGCCAAAAGACAGATGGCACACAAAAGTCATAATCAGACCTCCTATGACTTTTGGAATTGCTTTGGTTAAGACTGCATAATATGGATTTTCTTTACGGCAAAGGGTATGAAATCCAATGCAACATCATGTTCTTTCATTACAGCATCTACCAAGATCAATCTCAATTCCTTAAAACTCAGTAAGATTAGAAGACTCTTGACAGAATGTAAAACCAATTTTAAATAATTTACATTAATTCTGGGATGTTACCCGAGAGATGATTATATAATGTCTTCTCTAATCAGTATTTGTCAACCAAAATTGTAGTTCAATAGTCTCAATTTTGAGGCAGGTACACTGGAACTAAGAAACTCTTCTCGATCAAAAATCAAAGCACCAATTTAGCAGCATGCAAAGAGAAACGAAAAGTCTCCTATGATCAACCAATTGTGCAGACAAATATATGAGATATATACATATAGAGGGCTTTTCCACTAAGGTATAGCTTTTTTTTAATCATTTTCAGGTATAGGGCATTACACAAACTTTTCGATCACATTTTAACATCTTCACCGTCCAATTATAAAGTTTATATGAGTAGATCATTCCTGTAAATTTTTAGCCAAAATAGTGATTGTTAAGGTATCGAACTAGATTAAATCAAGGGACGAACCAAATCTGTCAAACCTGAACCGTTCGTACTTATAAACTTCAATTGCATTTTTGAATACCTTAACGATTACCATTTTTGGCTAAAAATTTACAAGTTTAATCTACATATTAGGACCTAAGATCTGAACGGTGGAGATGATAAAATATGATCGAAAAGTTGATGTAATGCTCTATACCTAAAAATGACCCAAAAAAATATACCTTAGTAGAATGGTGCTGTATATATATATATATATTATTAATTACATAACACTAACTGCTTTTCCATCATCCGAACCACACTTATAATTGAATTTCTAGTACAATACAAAAGGCAATGTCAACTCCATAATTTATTTTCAACGGAAATGCCAACAAATGGAGGAGATTTTTATCCAGGTTCTCACCTTGTGCTTGACTAGAGATAATCTCACAACTCCGGAAAATTCATAGAAATCAAAAGAACAAAGAACTCTGCAGCCACACAATTAAAACTCCATGTACTCATTGAGAGAGATCTTCTGATATCCCCACAAAAGCTAATATTTATGCACGCAATTATTTCACACATGTCAACTACACTGATCAAATTATGAGGGCTGCATTAATGATTTAGTATAGATAATACCATGTCAACTACACTGATCAACCATATTACAGTTCTGTAGTAAATGATCCTTAGGACAAGAACTAAACAGAATTGCACAATATAAAAAAGCTCAGACAGTATTCAGCCACATGGCAACAAAAGATGAGGAAATTTTTTCATGCATAAGATGAGGTCAGCAAATGACTGGACAATTAACTTCCAATGAAAGTCGAACAAAAGATCAGTAAGATGACATAAACAAATTACAGTTATCACTGTTCATGGAAGGGTTTGGTATTGACTCCTATTTATGCATTTTCAAGCAAAGGACATGCAATATAATCAACATCCCCCTTAAGTTTTTGAATGCCTTTCATATCTTCAAATAAGTGTTTTCTATCTTTGAATAGAAAGGATGCAAATGCCAACCAATTAATTTCATGTCTGAAAATGCAAATTCAAAGAGGATTCTAATCCAGTTTCTAACATTTTGCCTCGGTGACATCAATTTGGAGCCTAAATACAGTAAAGTGAATGTAAAACTAATGAACAATGATTTCTCCATCCACGTGACAAAGAGACTCTATGTTCTGTCCCACTGAGATGCCAGAAAATTTCAATAAAAGTGGATACACAAACAAGAAAGTCAAACCAAATTCACAGCAAACAGCTAGATGATCGGCTCAAAGTAGTAAACTAGTTACATTGACACGCACACACACGCTCGCACACACAGAGAGATAGATCAGCATTTATCTAATGCAAGAAAAACAAATTTATAACGTTTATACATTAATCATAACCAACTAATACTAATACATTTGGAGTATGGTAAACCCTCTGATGTCCCATTAAGTTTCCGACACATTGAGCTACATTGGTTACATGCATTACCAGACCACACCAACTAGATTGATCAAAACCATTACAATCTTCTGCATCGCGATCCTCAAAAATTTCGAGGCAGGATAATTACTCCCAACTACACAAACTTAGCAGACCTGCTAAGGCTCCAAGTTTCTGGCACATGATTCTATACTAGATCACTTTTTTCTTAGACTTCATTAAAAACATACGATAGGCTGCAAATGCAGATCAATGCAAACAAATGAAGCAATCTGATTAGATCCTTACATAAACTCTACAGCCCAATTGGGGTAACATGAACCCTTTGTAACTACAGAATCAATACAAAAACCAAATCTTCTATGCCAGAGAGTAAGCAAAGATCAAAAGAATTCCCAAAGGCTTCTAGCAGACACAATCCAAACATACATGACAAAATCATATATGCTACTAATTCAACAAAAGAAACAAAGCCCTTTTTGCTGAACATATTTCACAGCAGTTTAGAATTCTCAACAGCTCTATCAGAAACAAGAAGACACCAAAACCAACAGATACAAACACAAACACAATCACAAGAAAAGGAAGCAACTTTATAAACTTACAGCCATCTCTTCCTCTCCACCGGATTCGGAACAAGCCCACAGAGACGTTAGAGCACAAAAATCCAACACCTCTCACCAAACCCACTTCGAAATATCAAAAAACCAAAAGCTCCTCCTCCTGTTTAGAAACCCTTCAACGACCCACCTAAGAAAACCCGAATTAAAATGAGGGAATTGAATTGTGTAGAGAAAGAGAAAGAGGGGGGTTTATCAAGCATTGACGGGCGCTACCCGTCATGTTTGACCTTTCTTCAAAAATGTTAAAAAGTCTCTGTTTCTTCTCTGTTCAAACATCTCTCTCAACTCTCTCAAGTCTCGTCCTCTTAACCCAAAACGAGTTTGCTGGGTCGAACCGAGTGTGAGTTGGGCCACTTCTTTCTTTAATGCTCGCTCTGCGTCGAATTCTATTGGCAGGTGTGTAATGTTTTATTTAAATCTCTCTGTGGGATTTAAATTGCTGTTAAAGTTTGAGTCTTTTGTTTTTCACTTCTTTGTGTTTACTCTGCTTCTTCTCGTTCGTTTGGTGGCGGCTGCAGTTTAAACAAATACAGTGACCGTAGAACAATGGCTGTGCTTTCTTGTCGGCTTCTGTGGAAACAGGGCTTGCTGACGCATACTTTTGTCCTTTTGCAAGCGTCTTATTTCTAATTTCTATTTTTATCAAAGAAAATTAAACAGCTGTTCACATTGGTACTACCAACAATGAGAAAAAAGATTCCCATAAAAAAACCAATGAGAAACAAATGTGGAAAAATAATGACATTGGACGTGGTAATAGTGACTAACGAGAAATCGACCAATGTGAGAAAGAAGAAATAAAGAAGAAATAAATGATATTGCATACGAAAATGAAAATGAGGAGGTCTAGGTTTAGCATGTGTTTGAATTTTTATTTTATTTTTGAAAAGGGGTAGTGTGGTAGTCATTAAGCCTTCACTAATGAAACTGGTGAATATATAATCGGGGGGACATAAAACTTAAATCCCGTATTGCAATAAACACATAGAGAACATTTCGAATAATCACAAGATGACTCTTAATACATATGCATTCAATCCTACACCAACTAGGAGAAACTGCAACTACGACTACTCTATCTGCTTTATAGATGTGACGACATAATAATTGAAAAATAACACGACTCAAGCGACGCATCACTACAAATAAAATAACTTTTCAACCATGTTGTCGAACGACGTTTAAGTCGTCGGCACTACGTTTTATCCTGCCACTAAGATGATGCAAATAGAGTGGGCTTATTTCCGAACTTAAACAAAACCTATTAACAACTATAAAATAAAAACAATAAAACACATAAATAAAATAGTTTGGCCCAAGCCCAAAACAAGAGCCCAAACCCAAACATTCATTAAGGCAGAGTAGATACCAAGCAGGCCCAAGATCCCGACCCGACTAGGACTGAAGCCCTCGTCCCCAGAATTGCGCCGCCGCCAAAGCCGAGCCCTCCACAGCAGTCCACCTACCTTGCGCCTCCTTGATGGAGGAGATCCGATCACCACCAGCAGGAAATTTCAATCAAAACCGAACGAAAGTCCAGTTCCAATCAAAGATAACCCACACTTCAGATCGAGGCAGTCTACAACCTGTCGCGGGAGAGGGCCAAGCCCAAACCCAAACATTTATTGAGGCAGATCGAGTAGATACCAAGCAGGCCCAAGATCTCGACCCGACCCGGACTGAAGCCCCCATCCTTAGAATTGCGCCGCTGCCAGAGTCGAGCCCTCTACCCTCTTCTCCAACTCGCTTAACACCACGCCATCAACCCTGAGACACATAGCCCAACCACCAAAGCCGAAACCAAAACCCTCAGTGACCCTCGCCTACCTCCTCAGATCACTGTAATCAAGATCAAGGAAACTACCAATGCAAACACAAAGCTCGAACGGACATAGGTCCTTCTTGCCCCGTCCGGCCACACCTACGGACACAGGTGAGGCCGATGCCAACACTAAACGCTGGGCCGCCGAACGAGACACAACCTTTTGAAAGGATCTCCATATGTTTGAATATTTTTATCGATAGATACATGTATGTGTTTGAATATTAGCACATAAATGTTCTCACTGAAAACATAATTACACAAGTCTCTCATTTCAGTGTGAACAATATGTAATTTAATTTGCATTTTCGTGTATTAGAAAGTCAAGTGATTGGAACCCAACTCTAAAGTCAAGTTAATGGAAACCAACTCTTTCATTTTCATTTTTTCTTATACGTGGGAATGTGAGATCTGCCTTTGGTCAAATACATGAAGTAGAAACCCAGAGAAGGAAGATGAGAAGAATTAAACAAATGCCGGCTTGGTTTGTTTGACAGGCTCACAGGGGCGACAGGGCAGTCCACAAATATTCCGCTTGACTCTTAGGGTTTAAACCCATTAACGTGACGTGCACTAAGCCAGTAGGATTTATTATTATTTTTAACAACTTCCACAAAAATAATCCATAGAATTAGAATGTCTTAGGATTTAGTGTGTGAAAGGGGCTGCACTCTTAATCAAAAGAACTGCACAAGCTCTATTTGCCTCAAATATGGATTACTATGTCCTCAAATGATTTCCAAATAGCTTTCGATAAGATTAATATATGACAACTCCTTTCAATCGAAAAAAAAAACAAGTAAACAACTCCATAGCCTACTTATCTAGAGAAGAATTATGTATAGCAATTCCAACTTCACACAAAAGTAGCTAGCTTCATCGTGCCAAATTGGTCTCACTACTATATGGAAACGTGTTTAGGCTTTACACTAATATAGCTCAAACAAATCCAAATTAAGATGTTTAAATATTCGGTTTATCATGGTCCTTCCCCTCACCTCAAGAATGGCTCTGCTATGGTTTCTCTCTCTAAAGCGCCTGAGCACCCTTCCTCTTCGATGGAAGCCTCCAGTGACCCTGTGGCCGGGAAACACGAGATCAACACTTGTTCTCTCTATTGTCTCGTTTCGGCAAGGTCTGAGTGGTCATTGTCTCTGGTTTGGAGGGCGACCTTAAGGCTAGAGCCTGAGCTTTCAATCTGGTAGGCAGGTTTGAGATTATGGCTGGTCAGTGTGGTGGAGGTGTGCGGGTGAGCGGCGACAGGATCCTGGGTCGGTCTCACAGTTGTGGTTTGGTGGCAAGGTTTAGAGTTTCGAGTGATGATGGTTGGAGGTTTGCAAGGTTTCCGTCGTTTGTGAGGTGGGAAGCGGGTCCTATGCTCTTTGCTAGGTTGAGCCACTTTTTGGGCCCAGACTTTGGCTTCCTGATCTTATTTGAGTTAGGTCGTTGCTGGAGTTTACGTCTTCAACACTCGACCCGATCTGGATTTGGGATCGCGGTAGTTGGGATTCGAGTAGAGAGGAACCGATCTGGTGTCTCAATAGTTGGTACAGTTAGTTAGGCGAACATTATCTTGATTTACCTGTGTTGGTGTTTGTCTTGTTTGCGTGATCATTCTCTGCTTACTTTTATGCTTAGTTTTTAGTACAATATTTGTGAGCTAATGTATGAATTTTCTCTGGTTTAGCTTAGCAACGATCTTTTCTTTCGTACGTTATAGATGTCAACTGTGTAACATTATATACTGCATTAATCAATATGTTCCCTCGCATTTTTAACCGTAAAAAAAATTCGCTTATTCTTAAGTTATCAAATTAGTTTGATACGTTTTAAGAGGTCGTGCCCCTTAGGCCAATTGGCCAATTGACTTTAGTTTAAGTTTGACCAGAAAATGAAGGAGGAAGATGGAAATAGTATTTTTTTTCTTTTCTTTTCAAAATTCAACTTGTCAAAAACAAATGTACAAGTTGCTGAAGAATGAACTATTCCTGCATATTATGAAGATGAGACATAGTTGACATTGAAGTCTTGGAGAGAGAAAGTTGAGCTACAACACATGAATCCTTAGATGATTCTAATTATTATCTTAATTAAACACGTTTGATTTTGAAAGTATTAATTTAGGGTAAAAATATAACACCTACCAGTACATTATTACTTTCATTAAAAGTCATTAGTGTGAAACTTCATTGATGTCTAAATTTTCAAAACAAATACCAAATTGAGGGAGCTTATTTGTTGATGACTCTATAATGATGACTAGTTTGATGGAAGACTTTCTTAAGCTATTGTTTGTAACTTGTAAGATTCTACTTTTTAATCACATTTCGACAGATCAACCGTTAGATGTTAAAATGTATATGAGTATAACAGTTTTGCAAAGTCTCAGTCATATCAAAAAATCATTAAGAGGTTCATGATCATAATTTATCAATTATGAACAATTAAAAATGAAATATTCAAATTATGACAATTTGGTATGTTCATCGATCTAATCTTGTTCGACCGATACTTTAAAAAAAATTAAAATTTTTTGAAAATTTATATAAATAATCTACTCATATATCCAAACATACGACGACCTATCTTTTAAAATGTTATTGAAAAATAGTTTTAACACTCAACTAGGTACCCATATAAAAATTTGTACCAAATTCAAACCGAATGACAATCATGTTCTACTACCTAATACCATTGCAATTTGTTGTAGCTTTTGATGCTTCTATTTGATCAAGTGATAATAAGGTAATGGCATACTTGGTTTTTTTTGTAAATCAAAAACCAAACCAAACCAAATGTTTCGATTTTTTTCGGTTTGAGTTTTTATCGGTTCAATTTGTATCAGACTCAGTTTTTTTCTGCCACGACTCGGTTTCGGTTCGAATTTTTTCGGTTTTCGGTTACAATGTCCCACCCCTACTTAATACTTGGAGATGCTCGAGCATCTCCAATAATAAAGTCATAGTTATAGCTAGTTTTAGCTAAAAGAGCTAAATGTAGCTAACCTAATTTGACTTCAGCTTTAGTAGTGAAAGCTATAACTAAGTCATTTGATGTTGGAACATGAATTAGAACATTGAAAAATGATAGGTTTTAGTCATTTTGTATCTCCTCCCTAGCTAAATATAGCTATAGAAAATAGTTTAAAACTAAATGTAGCTTAGTTTAGCTACTCTGTTGGAGTGACTAAAAAATTATAACTTTTAGTTACTCTGTTGGAGATGCTCTATCAGATGATGATAAAAATAAGATTTAGGAGTTGTGTTCAATCACACACTTTGCATGAGTGTACATAGTAAGAATTTGATCATCGATAAAAGTCTCATAATTTATAATTTTCGCCTTAGTTCTACCTTGTCATTTCAATAATTTGTACAATTCTCCTAGTGTTTTGGTCATTTAATTCCTCATTTTTTTAAGGCTGTGGCTATTCACACCCCAATTTATACTATCTACACCTCATTAATTTACCTTTGCACCATTAATCCTATTTTACCATCTTTTTGATATACGTATTTTATGCTCGATTCTTAACGCATTTCCCTTTACGTTTAGCTATGTTATAATCTTAGTTTTTATGTTTTTCTTATTTAGTTTGTTATTTTGAGGTTAATTACGGTGGAGATGAATAACGGCGCAATTCGGAGGAATTTCGGCGATTTTGCGATTTTTGCGATTTCGGACCACCGGGAATGGGCCGGCCCAAAAAGCATTTTGTGGGCCCATTTCTCAAAGTTTGTTTCGGCCCAAAAACCAGCCCAAACCCATTAATTTCGGCAAGGAAGCCACTTGGGGAAGATGAAAAGTCAAGTTTGGCAAGCTTTGTGACAAGGCTTGGTGACTAGGCTTGTGATCATCACAAAGGGTGACTAGACTTGGTGACTAAGCTTGTGATCATCACAAAGGGTGACTAAGGGTGTGACTAGCCTAGGTGACTCTTGCTTGTGATGATCACAAATGGTGACTAAGGGTGTGACTTGCCATGGTGACTAAGGGTGCATTTAATGAAGAGGCAAGGTGGAAGAGAGAGGTAGGCAATTCCTTTGCCTATATATAAGAGGGAGGCCAGCCATAATACAGATCATCTCCCATTTTTACAAGCCAAAGCTCTACACAAATACCTCTCCTCCATAAACACTTCAAAGGTCTTTTACAAGCCGAAGCAATCCATCCTCCGAAGCCATCGATCATTCACAATACGCTAAGTCCCTTGTGAATGAGAACCACCTTCAAGAAGTCATTCTTTGCATTCAAGACAAAAAGTGTAACCATGATCTTCAACTTCATGTCTTTTGCTTTGTATTTGTTCACTTTGATGTATTTAATGAAGAACAAGTTTGGGTTTGAGTTATATGTTCTTAAGCCTTTTCGTAAATTGCATGTGTTATGATTTCAAGCCTTTTATGCATGTTTGATACAATCTTAATGCTTCGAAAGCATGTGTTAGATAATACGCTAAGTCCCTCTCTTTCGCATGTTTCGATGATCGTACTTTGTTTAGGGTGTTTAGACGCTAAGTTGCATTCCTACTCAAATATCAAGCATGTATATTTAGTTGGAAGTTATAAATTTCGTAGCTTACTTAGAGTATTGAGGCATGAAATAGAGTAAGGTTAATAAGATGAGATGATCACTTGTAATTAGTAGTGTAGCTTCTTATTTTTAGTAAGCATAATTAGACTTTAAGGTTTCTTGATTGTTAAACTTGTCTATGAGTAAAACATGTTAGAAGTCTAGGAGTTCTTGTTGTGTTTGCATGTTTTTGTACTTTAATTTCGTAGATTAATTAACCAATTTCCAACCCCCCCAAACCTTCAGATTTCCGCTTATTAACGAAACCATGCATACGCCCTTTAATTCCCCGGATAGAACGATCCATACTCGCCAATATTATAATGACAAAATAAGGGTTTTAAATTGCTTTACGTGTGAACTGTGTTTTTAGGGTCTACTTTGTGTTAACGTTAAACGCATGTTTTCCACGTATCACTTTTTCACTCTTGACATCCCATATCCAAACTCATATATATAGAACATACAATCCAAAACAAACTCAGATCGAACATGATTGATAGTGCTTGAATCCGTGTGAAGTCGCGAGTCCTTCCCAAAGGTAGAAACCCAATGAAGTGAGCGTTGATTTGGAGATTGTCGTCTAAAACAATGGCAAAGTTTCCATCCTTGGCTCCATGGAAGTGGAACATAACACCATCTCCACCAACAAATCGAGGATCATAGCATAGAGAACCATACCCGTTACAGTTGGCTCTCCTATCTACAAAATGCACGAGTAGCACGGGAATTTTCTATACTGCAACATGAGAAGAGAGTCTAAATCTTATTTTTTTTATAACGATCTCGATCATAAGCCAAATCATAAACAATTGAGACGAGAACGTACAGATTGGTTCATCTGCTTGAGTTTTATGATGATGGGGTGCGAAGAGAAGAGAAAGGGTAAAATGAGAATATTAAAGAGGGAAATAAAAAATGGGTCATAGAGCAAGGAATGAAATATCGATAATATCCTTGATATTTTTGTTTTTTGGACTTATCGATATTAATCATACATATCAATATCTTTCGCCCAATATTTTTCGAAATATTAGATATTTTTCGACATATCACCAAAATTCTCGATATTTTCGAATATATCTAAGATTTTGACTTTACATGTATGTTGGTCGCATTAAATCCAAAGCAAAAAATCCACCACACTAATAACCCAAAATCTCAATCAAATAATCACTATTAATAATTAACAAAACACAAGTTACAAGTTTTAAAACATATATAAGAAACTCATAAAGTTTAAATACAAATTTTCATGTATTTATTTTAATTTCCATAGAGTTTTTACTGAATCGATATTTCCGTCGAAATATCCGTTTTTTGAACAGTCGATATACCTTCGATATTTTACTATTTGGTGTAGAGAGTATAAAACGGAGTGTATTAGTCTAGTGTTTTGGTCTTAAAACACTTCAAAAAGGGAACTTCAATGTGAAACTTAAGTAGTTTGAACAGGAGACGACTGAAGATCTGATTATGTGTAGAAGAACCTTGTCTTTTGACCAAGAACTGAAGAAAGAAAGGGATTCAACCAGTGAGCTGTGAGCCTCTGCGCTGGCACAGTACAGGTTTAGAAGGTCAAGACTTGAGAGTTGAGACTCCCCCAACACCAGGATTTTTAACCTTTAAGAGAAGACAAAGGTTTGGTCCTTATTTCTCTGGTCCGAAACAGACTGAGTCACACAGGTTAGCACTTGCGAAGTAGTAGCTGAACAAATCTTGTATCTTCTATCGGACGAGAAAAAGGCTCTGTCCTCCTCTTTTAAAGTTTTCATTTTTCGAGTCAATTATACTTCAAGTCTTCAACCTCTGCCCTTTGACTACATCACTATTACCTTCACTCTTTCGTCCTCCCTAGCTAGTCCTTCATAGATGAGCTTGTTGAAGAAAGCAAAACCCATCTTAAGAGTAATTTAAATTTAAGTTTTCAACACTCAATTACACACCGCTTTTTATTTGAAAAGTCACTCGCATTACAAAATGGTTTTCTGCAGAGAATAAAAACTTCTTGCTTTCTCTGTTTGGCTAGTTCCATAGATCTGTGGTGCTCAAACCCGCATCGTTTTTGGCCTTAAACCCAGCCTTTTGCGAACTGGGTTTGCCAAACTCCCCAGAAAATCCAATACCTATTAACAGAAAGCTTTGATTTTTGGCTAGCAAGCAAGGTATCTCTTCTCCAACAAGTAAGTCTGTTTTTCTACAAAAGAAGCTCTCTCTTTGTTTCAATCTATTTGCTCTTGAATTTTGGTTGAGGGCTGAGCATAGACGAGAAGCAGAGTTAGAGATGTATGAGTTGTTGATCCCAGTTGTGATTGCTGAGGCTGTTGTGGCATCTCTTATGTTGCTCAAGATTGGGCCACTGAGAGAGCTTGTGTTGAAGATTCTGGATCAGCTCAAAGTGGGCAGAGGACCAGTTACTCTGATAGGCATTGCTGGCACCATGGGTGTGATTCTCCTCTCAAGATTCATTAGTATTGTCAAGATGCAGAACAAAGGTGAAAAGCTTGGCACTATGTCTCCCATGGATCAGGTTCTTTACAGAACCCACATCCTTGAAGCTTCATTAATGTGTATGTTTCTGCTCTCTTTAATCTTCCAAGCTTCACATTTGGATTCACACATATGGGTTTCTTCAGTTTTTGAAATTTGTGTGGATGTGAAGAAGCTCAACCAGAATTGAGCAATATAATTTGTCTAACACATAAGGCACTAGATTTTCTTGAGAGTTAGAACTTTTGAGGGATTCAAACTAGGCTTTACAGTTTCTCATTTCAATGGTTGGTACAATTTAGTTGTGCATTTATTATGTGGACTGCGTAAGAGTTAAGAGTAGTGTTGTGGAGTGGGTAGCTTTGTATACCCGATAAGGAGATTGAATGTTTGCAGGATGAACTGGGTAGGACATTGTTTTATCTTCAAGTGTTGCATCTAATCACCTCAAGGCATAAAGACTTCAACTTTAGCTGTATATTGTCTGCAATTTTTTAAAGTCATACACTATGATTATGATTGCTGTTTATCACACTTTCTATCTATCCCTGATGAGTTGTTGAGATTAAAGGTAAGTGAATGTCTGTGTCTCAGCTCATACAATGTAATATGAGTTGTACTCCTGAAAATCCATAAATTTGGAGTTATCAATGAAATCAAGCATATGAGAACTAGACGATAACTGAGATACATTCCTCACAATTTCGCTACTCGAAACTTCAGCCGTACCTGTCATATATGATTGGTTCAAGATTTCATTTATATTGTTTGGATCATTTTGGTTCACAAAGTATTTGAAATGACTGTAGCTTATTATGTTTTTTAGAAGCTTAGAGAATAGTACATTATCGTGCAGTACCTATATTACTGCTGTACTCCTGGTTCAGCCTGTATGGAGATGTACATTATAGTGCTTTTATTGGGGAAGATCTGTTTGCTTACCTGTTAAATTGAAATAGCCAAGTGTAAGAAAAAAGTTAGAAGTGATTCATGCATTGTGTTTGTCTGTGATAAGTTACTTACTCTAACACCTGATGTCTCAATCTTGATGTTGCGTGCAGCTTTTGCCGTATTTTTGGGATTCATAATTGATCGAACACACGAGTATCTTACTAAACTTGATGGATTGACAAGTACAAAAGAAGAAGTTGACAGGCTTCAGAAAGAAAAGCTGCAGCTTACAGAAAAGGAAGAGAAATCTTCCCAGGAAATCAAACAGCTACATGAAAGAATTGCAACTCTATCAGAGGATTTGAAAAGACTGAAGTTAGAATGTGCGGAGAAAGATAAAGCCGTGGAAACTGCTGAAGCTCATGTCACTTCCCTTCAAAAACAGGCTGCAGATATACTTCTTGAATATGACCGTTTGTTAGAAGACAATCAAAACCTTCAGAGATGAGGAAATTTTGAAACCTGGCCACAGTTCGAATTTTGAGAATTATTTTGCTTGCTGGCGATCTTGTCATACATCTCTTACCCAGTAATGGTTATTATTCAGCCGGGGAAAATGTTGTTGAAACTTTTGTGATGCTGAAGGAAGTAGAATTTTTGGTTTGACCATCGTTGATCTGTTCTATATTCTGGTATTTGGGATTAGTTGAATATATATTTCTAATGATACCTTGTTGGCTGGTTCCATAGATAGAGAAGTTGTTGCACTGGGCATCTTTTTAAAACTGTTAACCACACCCGCTATCCAAATTGTAACTTCCTACTGAACTTGTTTAGATGTTAAACCTCTTGAAGTAGTAATCAGAACTCAAATTTGTATTTGCTGAAGTATTTTGAAAATTTTCCTTGCCCTGAGTAATGCGCCTGGGCAACCGAAGCTCAGACTTAGGGACATATCCCAGAGCTCTCATGTCATAATACAACTGATCCAAAAGTAGCATAATCTCTTCATTGTGATGGTGGCTCTTATCTTCCATAAGAAAACTATGGAGCTCACCATTCACTTCCACTGCACTATAGCCAGGGACTTTCTTGGTTGCTCCTGTGTGTTTCATGAGCTTCTTCATACTTGCTACACCATCCCATTTCTTTGCCATGGCATAAAAGTTTGAGACCAAAGCATAAACTCCCATGTCTTCTGGATCAAACTCGAGGACTTTCTTTGCTGCAATTTCTCCAATGGACAATTTCCGATGATTGTGGCAACCTGCAAGGAGGGCGACCCAGACAGCAAGCCCTGGTTTGGTGTTCATTGAAGCTATCAGCTCACTAGCCTGTTCAACTCGTCCAGAACGTGCCAATAGATCAACCATACAAGCATAGTGTTTCTCACCTGGAGGGATTTTGTACTTACTAAGCATGACGTCGAACCAATACAGGCCTTCTTCTACGAGACCAGAGTGACTGAAAGCTGATAGAAGAGAAGCGAAAGTAGCATGATCAGGCTTTAATTTTGTTCCTGTCATCTGGAGGAAGAGTGCCAAAGCTTCCTCTCCATGGCCATGAATCCCATAGCTAGAAATCATAGCATTACATAAGATCAAGTCTCTGTAAGCCATCTGATCAAAGACACCACGAGCATACGAAAGAGATCCACATTTAGAATACATGTCAATGACTGCAGTGCCAGAAACTTCATCAATCTCGCGTCTTCTCAATATATAACCATGAATGGTTCTACCTAACTTCAAGAGTCCAACCTGTGAACATACTACAAGTGAACTCACTAGAGATGTTGAATCCGGCTCGAAACCACAGCCTTGCATATCTGCCATCATATCAAGCACGCACCCTACAAAACCATTCTGAGCAAGGCCGGAAATCAAAGCACCCCAAGAAACTGCATTCTTGTAAGGCATGTTATTGAAAACACAACAAGCCAGCTCCAGATGTCCACTCTTAGCATACATATCCACAAGGCTAGTCTGCACCATAACATCCATCGGAATACCTCTCCGAATCATACAGCCATGAATCGAAGCACCCAATTTCAAGTCCCCTAGGCTTGCACAAGCCTGCACTAAACCCATCATCACAACCCCATCAAACTCCATACCCTCATTTTGCATCCTCCTGTACACCCCAACTGCTTCCACTGCCCTCCCAATCCGCAAAAACCCCATAATAATCGTCGTGCAACACACAACATCCCTCCTCGGCATCTTTCCAAACACCGCCACCGCCTCATCCATCTTCCCGCATTTCGCATACAAATTCAACACAGAAGTCCCCACAAACACATCATTCTCATAACCACACCCTGCCGCGCTGGACCAAATCTCTTCACCCATTTCCAAGTCCAATGTGGCCGCACAAGCCTTGAGCGCCATGGTGTAAGTCGAGCTGTCTGGTCTGACTAATCCCTCCGATATCATCCCGGAATACAAACTCAGAGCTTCTGACGCGCAATGCAGACGAGAATACGCGATTATCATGGCGTTCCATGCATGTAAGCCTCGTCGGGGCATTTCGTCGAACACCTTTCGTGCAGAGTCAATGTAGCCAATGCTTGCGTATGAAGTTATAATCCGGGAGGCGTCGGAGTGTCCATGGGTGATAGCGCCGGTAACTATCAAAAGAGCATGAAGTTTGGATATGGATGGTCTGTCTTTGCATGATACCAGTAGAGTTCTGAGGCGGTTTCGCCATCTATGCATGGGAAGCCAAAACAGAAAAAGATTTGAGTGAGCTCTCGTTTTAAAACGCCGTCTGTGGGAATCGAACCCACGACCACACGGTTAAAAGCCGTGCGCTCTACCGGCTGAGCTAAGACGGCTTTGGCGTTTATTTTTCTTTATCTTTTAATATTATTGTAGTATAAGCACTCTGCATTTGCTAGATTTCTAAAGAGCTTCAGTCTTCAGAGCGAGCTTGAGAATTTGAACAACAATGGCAGAAATAACAGAACCTCCGATCCCAGCAACTGATACACTACAAAAATCTCAAGAAGATGAACCGGTACCAGACTTCGATCCCCAGACCATGCGCAAAACTAAGCCAGGTCTCAAGCGCTTGATCCTCACCGTCTCAGTTCTCTTCTCCTTCATTCTAGGTCAGTCTCAACTCTCCATTACTCTGCTAATCAATTTTCACTGCTTCGTTTAACTTTGTTTTTTCTACACAGGCGTTCCGTTAATATACAAATCCGTCGAGATTTACCGCGCGCCATTACCGTTCCAGGAAATCGAGTCTCTCTCAGCTGAAATTGACTCCAATCCGATTCTCTTCCCGTGTCGTTTCCGAGCAATCTTCATCGGCTTCGACCGGAAATCCTCCACATCCTCTCTGGAATCTTCCATTCTCAGTCGAATGACCAAATTGACCCGCCAAACGCCGCAATGGGGCACCAATCACACCGTCTCAGTCGTCATGGACTCCGACATCGGCGCCGTTGATTTCCACGGCAATGATGAGGCCGTGGACGAGGCTCTGGAGGCTATCATTGGTGGTTCGGGTTCGGGTTTGGGCTCTGGAGGAGAGGTGTACACGGTGGTGGTGGTGGTGAATGGGGAGGAGGTGAGAGCTGTGGTGGGGAAGTATAGGCATGCTTGGATCATTGGCAGGGTTTTGGAGGCAGAGGCGGTGTCCAAGGCCGCCGAGGTGTTTGTTAATGTGTTTGTGAATGGTGGCAAGGAGGAAGGATCCATTCACGGCGAGTTTATGCCTGTTGGTGCTGATGGAACGGTTGTTCTATCATTCAATTTGCTGAATGCGGAACCTGGTGATTGGATTTATGATTGGTATGGAGCTATCATAGACTTTAGTTTTAATCACCATTTACTATGAGCTATGGCACTGTCAATGATAATTCTCTAATGCAAATGTTGGTTGTTAGTGATTAGTTTCTTGACCCTATTCTAAAGTAAACTAATTACTAGACCACTTGCTGCAAGTTAAATCCAAGAAAGCTATATTTAAGTATGCGCATCGGCTTGTAATGCAGGGACTTTCAGACAGTAGATGAGACTCTATTGACCCCAATAATTGAGGCCATGAAATCTGTAGCGAATATAAGTGTGGAAAGTCAGGTAATAGCTCTTTTGCTTCTTGTGAATGGTTATGTCATGTGAAATTTGATGGTGTAGTCATCTTATTGGATTGTGATCTGATCTTGTTGTTCTCTTTTTCGGGCAGGTGCTGTACCATGTGCCAAAGTCGGCATTGTCATACTGGGATGACAAGTCAAACAGCTACATTTTTAGTACAACGGATCTTCCTTTCTTTGTAGGCCTCACAACACCCTTTATTTATATATGTTTTGAGTGTTCAATGCACTGATGTAAGATATTCCATGTTCAAATCTTATTTAATGAAAGAGTATCACTTAATTGCATAGGTAAATTCGAATGAATGGCACTTGGATACATCCATTGCAGCTTGTGGGAGGTCAAAGATGCTGCAGTTTGTTGTGTAAATCTCTAACTTGATTCTTTTCTTGAATTATATTTTATCTTATCTTTATGTACACTTTCTGGTTTGAGGTTCAGTTCATGGGGAGTTACAACGCAAAATTAGTTTATGAATCAAGTACCTGTGATAAGAATTTTACTGCAATGTGCATTTGAGTGAATGAGATGTAGGTACAGCTTTATAGGATATCTCACTTTTACTCTTGTTTGTGCTCATGCAAATGTGTTTGTACATGTCTTTTGGAAAATTATGTATTTGAAGGCTTAGGATATGTCTACTGAATATTTTAATGTTATTAGAGGTTTCAAGATCTGTTGTGAATCCTGTTCTTCCAATGATACAGTTTGTCCAAGTTAATAAGAATTGTCTTGTAGGATACTAGGAAATGGAACTTTTCTAATTTAAAAGATTTCCTTTGGTATTAATTTAAACGATGATTAATTGTAGCACACATTTATGCATTCATTCCTTCCGAGCTTGCATGCTACATTAGCTCTTGTGTAAATGATATGCTGTCATTAGAGAAATACATTGTATTCATAGCTTGCAAAGTTAGTTTTTCTTCCTCCTTACTTCCCAATCGCAAATTTTCAGATACATACCATCTGAAAAGGAGTGCCCTCTTCTTCTACAGCTTCCAGATGGACAGATATCCAAGACAAATAGCTTTATATCTCCGGTTAGTTATCATCACCTTTAATTTTCTCTCACTCTTGAAGTGAACTTTTCTGATGCGGCTCAATTGTTTGTATTGGCTTAACAGATGTGGGGAGGTGTTATAGTGTTGAATCCCCAAACATGCAGAAAGGATTCAGAAAGTAAGCATCCTACTAGGCATACAATTTTACATAAGGTTCGATTTTTTTTTTCTTAACATTGTGGTGCCCATCATTCGACACTATTTTTATTTCTCGAAGTGGGTAGTACATGAATCTTACCTACATTTCATATCTTATTCAGGTGATAAATTTAGTGTCAATTTCTCCCATGTTGAATTGGAATTCTAGTTGCAGTTCCCTTTTCCTCAGAATTTTGAACTATCCAACTGGTGGAACTGTTATAACTTAAATACTCATTTGAATGATGAGAGATGTGATAAAAGAAAAATCTTTCCTAGAAGAATGATCACAAGTTTCACAACACATATGGACAATATTACATGTGGTACATTTTCTGTTATATCAGTTGTATTATAATAATAATTGGAATTAATGTGGATATTCTGAAACAGGATCTGCAGATGGTTTTTGAAGTTTTCATGGGGCAGTTCCGCCAGCTTTTTGGTTTTAAATCTGAAAACCTTTATGTTGGGTCTTCAGGCATCTACAACCTTTTACCTAGTGAAAAAGGTTTTACAATATGGTAAGAAGAAAGTCTAATTATTAATCAATTTAGAAACCTTGTTGGTTTGGTAACTTTGCTGCTTGGGAGATTATAAGAAAAATAATATAGGTTTACTTTGCTACACGAAGAATCAGATGGGGGAAATGAATTTAAAATGATATTTGATTTTGTCTCACATGTTTAGTGTACAAAATTTCACAATATGGTGTGATCAGTCTGATTCGGGTCTGAAAGTGCAGTCGTACTAATTGCTCTGCTTTCTTAGAATAATGCAAATTGGACTTTTGATATGATTTGAAAAAATTACAGACAGGTCACTGAAGCAAAAACCATGGTTGTAAGACTTCATTTACTTGTATGTCATATGTCAGATATCAACTCTTTAGTGTTGTGCTTCTCTTCGTCTGGAAAAAAAATCAAAACAAAGAAACAGTATTCTTATACAATTGACTACCCAAGGTAAAAATGTAATTGTAGTTTGAAGTTGGAAGCTGTGCAGTCAATTGTTATAATGATAATAGTGCCTTTCTTTGAGGAAAAATTAGGTCTTTATGACTAGCTGCATCACGTGTGCGTAATATCAGGGAATTGGATGTTCTGTCGCGGATGCATACATGCTTTAATCTTCATTCATGTGCCACAACCCTTGGATCCCTCTCCAGATTGGTATGCTTGAGTTTGTCTCTTCATTCTCTAACTTTGAGAATAAGCAGCAAAGAACCTATTTCACTAATTCAACCAAAAGTGACAAGTTCTCCATGCAGGTTCAATCATTGCCGAGGATGATTATAAAAGATGAGATTGGGAAGCAGGTGATTCTTACATGTGTTTGTTTTGGATGGGTTTCACTAACTGGTTATGGAGTATATGCTCTCAAATGCATGACTATAGCCTATAGGAGTTCATGCTATTGTTGAAATACACTATTACAAGACTTAATGAGTAATGCAAACATGGGATAAAAGATCTTTTTATTTATTTATTTATTAATTTTTTTAATTACTTTTTGACGCCAAACTACAAGAAGTTGACAAAAATTAATGCTGTCAGAAGAGTTGTCTGTTCTTTGTTTAGTAGCTTCACTTTACAATAATCAAATTCGAATGTGTACCCTTAAACTCATCCTTTCAAACATGCTTCTCAAAACTTATGTTCCAAATACCTTGGAAGTACAATAACTTTTAAAGGTCAGGTTCTGGCCATCTAGTCTATAGTGAAAACCTGGTTTTGCTGATGAACTTGAAACTGAGTTTGAGATCCTCTTGCCTGCGTCAGTTACATCAAAGTTTCAACTCCTAATTTGGAGACTACATTATCTGCAAATTTAAGAGCATTTGTGCATGTTACGTTGTTTGACTTGCATAATAGGAGACCACATGGCTAAAGTTTTACGCTTTTCTCCTGTACAGGTGAAGTATTCTCTTGAAGCAGCAAAGTTAGCTCAAACTAATGCATCTCTTGGTGTTTACGATGCTTCTGCTGGTAGGTTCTTATGCCCTTCTGGATAATGTATACATGTGGCTTCTTTACAAGGATTTTTGTCATCATTATCTCATATTGCAATGAAACTCAAACAAATGGTTCTTTCTATCAGTGTCTTCTAGGCAAGCAAGGTCTCTAGCAGAGGATGCCTTTTTCCATCCATCCATTATGTCCGTCAGCTACTACTCATTTGAGCATTGTTTTGTAGTCTATTCGGTCTGTTACCAACACCTGTTTATATGACTTGGCTTCTGTTTCGATTTCATCTTCTTTTTTTCTCATGTGTACTCTTGTGCTTTGTGCACAGCCATTCTTTCTGCCAGTTTCGATGCATGTGATACTAGCAGCTCTAAGAGAATGGACAAGATACAAGAAAGAAAGTAAGAAGTACTTGGTATGGAAGGCCAGAATTAAGGATGCATCTTGATCATATAAAGCTGTCATGGAGTAGGTCGTCATATTCGGTTAGAGGGTCAGAAAATATCCGAAACGCAGTGCAGTTCAGTTCGGACATATGGGTCGGCCTAATTGACCAAACGGAGTAGGGACAAAGGGAGCTATTATGAAAGATCATGTGTCGATCGAGTTATCCCAATGCCTGTATTTTTTGAATACATGTCCTCAAGATATATGTGGACATGATGGTTTTACTTTAAAGTCATTTCTTAGGTTTTACAGTCGGCTGGTGTATATTGGGATAATTTTGGTGTCATTCGATAGCAAGAAACTTGTGTTACAAGGATGATAACATGCAAAGCATTTCTTGTGTGTGATCATAATATTGTAATGAGCTATTCCACGTTAAATATGACCTCGTATAGCAGTTCTTTTCATCATGATTTTGGATATGTAAATCAACTAATGCTTCTTCTAACAATTTTCTCCTCAAATCTACAATCGTCACATGACTCCAGCACCCTAACAATGGAAGTAATAACATCTAAAAAGTTGAAAAGTACTGCTGGAACTTCATGCAAAACGAGGTCACCTAGATCGTAATCAGGCGTAAAGAAGCAATCTATGGAAAACCTTTGGCTCTTCAACATTCCTCCCAGTCTATATCATCTTCATCCTATACAGTAGCATCCGCTTCCACATTCAAGTTATCATCTCCTTCGTCATCATGCTTTGACTTCATGCCAACTTGACGATTCTTAGCAGCCTCTTCTTGTTGTTGTTCCTGTTGTCTTGCGGCTACAGCAGCATAATAAGCTCTGACATATTCATCCTTGGAAGTTTTGTCGTCTGAATACTCAGGACCTACTACTAAAGAAGCTCCATCAATCTTTGTAATTGCCTCCTGGTTTTGATTTACCTCTGCCTCTCCTCGCCGTTCCTTCGTAAGTTTCATCCCTTGCATGATCATCCAAGGTGGCATAACTTTCAGGCTTGTAGTATCAGCTTCCGATTTGACGTCATTATTACCCTCGCCTTGACTCCCAAAATCAACTTCAACTTTTGTCCCACCGTACCAATGAGAAAGTAACTCGGAGGGATCAATGGCACTAGATTCACCATTCTCTAAACGTAGTAGAGCCAATTCTCGCGCTTCCCAAGCTTGGAGAGTTCCAAACTGAGGAGCAGGTAAGTCTTTAATCCTATTGATTTGTTCCATCAAAGGCTTCAGCTGTACCTCCATATTCTGAAGCATATTTTTCAATATTTCACGCCGTTTCTGCGTCCTTAATGCATTGTTATCTCCGTCTCCTACTCCTAGTTTTTGAGAATCCGAAGCTAGGTCATTGTCACACTCAGCTGCCACAATAAGTTCCCCATTGCAAGTCTGGCAGCAGAAGCGCCCATCTTCTATGGAAATGAGTAGCATTGTATCTTTTCCCGCAGTTAGGGTTAGGGCATACATATTCCTGAACTGTCTTATTCCCTCCAATTCTTCTTTCAGTTTTTTCTTCATACGGTGCAGTCTGTATCTTACTACATCGTATATCTGAGCAATTGAGCATAGTCCAGACAGCAGTAAGAGTGAGTATGCATCTTAATTTTCTCTTCTTGTTTCGTACCGTCGGATAAGGCCTCGGTCTTTATATGGTTTCGGGTGACCAGTTTTTCATCCTCGAAATATTTCAAAGTACGATGAAGTTGCTTCGAGTGTAGCTTCAAGTCCTTTGCCAAATCTTCTTCTTTCACCCATTGCCGTCTGCAGAGCGCGTCGACTACCACCACAGCGATGCCGCGGTTGTCGCTCCGGCGGCCCTGCTTATCCCCTTTTGCGGTGAAGTCATCGTAAAACGCTCTTGCCGCGAGCTTCACCAACCTGTTGAAAGGCTCGATACTACTCATGGTGATCGTCTTTTGTAAAAAGAGATGACAGATACTGTATTCTCTCTTTATATATTATAACGAATTCCCGACGCATTTTGGATTCCTCTTGGAAAATGGACTAGTTTTGGAAGAGGATTTATTTCCATGCAAAAGATCAAAGAAAAAGATCTATATCCATTAAGGAAGAGGATTCCTTTCAACTTAAGGAAATAGGATTTAATTCTTGCTCACTTGCCTGCCGGGTTGTACTCGCGCGCTAGCCATGCATTAATTAAGTAATGAAGAAATTATCTATTTCTTTCCTAATTAATAAGACCAAATACAAAGCCTAAAAACCTCAAAAGTGGCAAGATCATCTGACTCATCTCCGCACATGTCACAAACCTTGTCCACATTGAATTCGATATTTTACAGGGTGGCAAAATAGAGAGCCTTTCAATCATAATCCAGTTTGGATTCGATGAAGTGGTAAAGGGTGGCAAAATAGAAACCATAAAAACTTGCTGTCCAAGTCATTACCATGTAACCTCATTTTTTGCCTATATATAATTAAATATTCCTCTCCAGTCTCCAATGAGAGTAGTGTAATGAAACCAAGCCTTCAGTGAAACTCTTAATAGAAACCCTAAAAATACCTAGTCCCTCACATCTTTGTTTCTTTCCTCCTGATCAAAATTAAGCTCTTGTTTCTGAGTCTTTCTCATTTCTTTCAAGCCCTAATCTCTAATTAACAGTCTTCAGAAAGTGATCGATCTAATGGGGGCTCATGTTCCCTTTTTCAATGTTCTACCGGGTTACAAGTTTCTTCCAACCCACCAAGAACTACTGGGATACTATCTTCGCAACAAGATCTACGGCAATCCATTCAAGTGCGACTCTAGGGTTATGAAAGAGGCCGATATTTACAAGCAAGAACCGTGGGATCTGTGATATAATTAAGTTCGGCGGTCACAAACTGAACCAGGATGAGGATCTCGTCTTCTTCACTGAAGTGGGGAAGGTGTCCAATGATGGCACAAAAAACATGTGTCGAAAGGCAGGTTCTGGCACCTGGAAAGGTGACACCTCACCGAAAACGGTGTAGGACTCAGAGCGGAAGATCTTGGGATCTTACAAAAGGTTTCACTTTGAGCCGAAGCAAATGCAATCTTGGATTATGGTTGAGTGCATACTTGACAAGTCTTTGATCCCCGAGTCTTGCAGGGGCTGTGATCTTGCGCTGTGCCGGATTTGGAATATTACGAAAGACAGAAAGAGAAAAGAAATGAGTGATCATGAAGATGGGATGATGGATGATACTACTATTCCAGCGTCGACTGCCCCTAGTAATAAGGTCCCAAAGAAAGACATGCCTCAATCTTCTTATGTCGAGTCATCAGCTGTCGAGGAACAGATTCCGAATGGTGATAAATATGATATGAGAAGTTGAGAACTTTTTGTTGTGATTGGTTAGCTCATCATATGAAGCAACCATGTTGTCAACCTAACATGACTTCTTTGGAGCAACAACCATCGGTGAGCGGTGAGCGTGACCAACAGCAACCTCCGCAACCGTTTCATGAGCAGCAACAGCTCGTTGGTGATGATATGTTGGTGTCTAATGATCATCACGACAAATTTCAAGGAGTAGAAAGTTATGATCAGTCTATGGTTCAACCTAGCCTTAATGCTCTTATACCTAGCACTGGTCAGCCAGTTGGCAATCTTGACGTTCCTGATGACGATATCGGCACAATAGAACAATTTCTCAAAAAACGATCCCGAGATGGCGGGATTGGAGGCTTACTATTACGAGACACATGAAGAAGCTCATGGTTTCATTCACGATCACGCAAACAATGTTGTGCAAAGAGCTGACACTACTGCTGCTCATTATAATGTGCTCAGCTTTGGCACCCAAGATAACATAGTGGTTACCAAATTTAGTACCCTCGATAACAATACTAAGCCAGAGCAGAACATTGCAGAAGTGGAAGATGGGAGTCAATACGATGATGGCTCCTGGTTAGATTATCTGCTCCTGGACGACAGCATGTTGTACCTATGAAATTAACTGAATTCACTCTTGTTATATATTGTTGCATTTCTGTACTTTGTTTGCACGTAGAGTTTTTGAGTTTGTAACTTGTGTAATTGAGAAACAGTTACAATAGGATACAAATTTGACGATTTCAAGGAACTTTATTTTGTCATACTTTTATCATTTCAATTTGTGCCGCTGCGCATAGCATTGAAATTAGCAGATTAATTTGCAAGCTATGTACATTAAAGACTAACTGGTCAATTAAGTAAATGTGTGTTTACCATGCATGACGATGAACGATAAAAAAGTTTCAAAAAAAGAAAAAAAGATGATGAACGATAAAAATGAATTCTAAACGAAACACCTTAGGTACCCAAGTCTGTCCCTTGAGTATCTACTTTTATCGCGTAAAGTAGTCCCGAGTAGTTCGCGTAAAGTTATTGCAGAAGGGTTCGAGTTCATCATCCACCTGGGTATAAGATAACCTGGGGTCATTGGGAATTTGGTACGCAATGCACATCCTCTTGTGAATCAAAGCTCGAAAGTAGCCAGATGTCTCCCGCACGCAGCTTTTAACGCCTGCAGGTCATCCACCACTGCTGTATGGTCATGACCGTCAGTTTTCTACCATAACTAATTAAGCTTAGTTGATCCACTCATCATTTGGTCAGTCTCGTACGAGACTTTGCATTCGTTCCGCCGCCAAGGATAGATAATTCCAGTCACTAAGGGTCGGCACAAACGACATCTCCTTGTAGAGTATGCAACACATCTCAACCTCAAGTGTGCGTACTGAGATGATTGTACTTCCAGGAGCAACCAGAATGGGGGTAGAACAAGTGTTATGTTTCGTTCTTCATATTACATTGTAAACACAGTTTTTGGAGATGCTAGTACCAACATTTCTATGTGCATGTAGAAATTTCAGATGAATGTAACGCAACTCAAAGTTCAGTTTCTGAAACTAAAACCTTATCTGCACTGCTTCTATGTAACAGAGCATTAGAAAAACGAACTTCTGTTCATGCTCAGAAACAAGAATGCCAAACGTGGGGTTTACTGTGTAACCGGTTAAGCCCGCAGGCCTGGTACCAGCATTGCTTTGGTCGCACCATTCCTACTCTACATGGTTAGATGTTGATTGGCATCCGGCATAGGATAAGAATGATTTAAGGGGTCATGGAAAAGGTTATCCTACTCCAGAAGACCTTCAGAGGGATGCCTTGCCTATGCTCTACTTGAGTCATACTTGTGACTTCTTGAGCTGAAGTAAAATAGCAGAAATGGGATTTTGAAAGATCAAGTCAAGAAAAATATTTTACTTCAAATTTCCAATCTTTTGACAAAGTTTATATCAATAATGACCTCACTGAAGCACTTACAGCATTGCATACTAGAGTACAAACAAAATGCAAGGGAAAACGTCAAACTCAGGTTGATGATACCAATAACCTGATAGATGAGGTCATAATTTGACATGATTGGATCCAGCAAAGAGACTATCCACTCTCAAGTGTCAGACTCTTGATTCCATTGCTAAGAGTATCTTCTTCCTTGGACCCTGAAACCCCGAGATCAAATTTACAAGGTTAGCTGAAAAGCTAGTGTAAACACAGACGAATCAACTCTAGCAAATATCAAAACTCCAGATAAATTTACCATGACTTGCATGCATTTTGTATTGTAACAAATAATGGAAAAACATAGATGGTACTACTCTGAGACACACATTGTGTGCCAACAGTTCAAGTTAAACAAATAGTTAATCTGATGGAAATACACAGAATGAGAGGGGAGTGCCCAATCCAAAAGATCAAAGACCATCCTCATCATGATTTGATGTGATCCATAATTGATGTCAAACAGTACAGCTATGCTTCATTCAAACCTCCTGCGATATATTTTTATTAGATGACAATGATGTACGCTTCTCAAATATGAACGTTTGTCAGTCTTGCAGAGTGAAGATGAAAATTAAAGTTTACCTACATAAACCTTCTATGCATCTCTTGCATGTTCAAACAGAAAGTGACCCACTCAAAAACAGGCACTAATACATACACACTCAAGGACTCCAAAATATGCACATTTAGTTTTAAGATTTCTTGGTTCTGAGAAACAACAATTGAGCATGGGGTTGTGGAGATACTACGTTCAAAATTCTCATATCAAGAATTCCAGCTAGAGTTTTATTAAGATTACCATTGGTATTCCTAAAACCTTGAGGTCCTCATCAGTCATGTGCATAAGCGCTGTCATATCAACCTGCATAAGTAGAATAAGTCAAAGTTGAGCATTATTTTTGCCATAAGGACCTGCAAAACATGCAGAACAACTATTTTTTCACATACTTCCTCTGCCTGAAATAAAATGGAATACTTGTCAAGATCCAAGGACGCCAAAAATTCATCCACTGATGTGCCGACCTGCACAAAAGAACAGATGAACAATAAGGTAAGCAGCAATTAAAAAATTAGTGCCTATTTATGATATATTAGAAATTACCTAGCAATAGCAATTAAATAACCTCTTTTTGTCCCTTTGAAACATTACAGCATAACTTCTTATATTACTAGTCTTTTCTTCCTATGATGCCGGTACAAAATTGCAGTAGTAGAGCATACTATGGCTTACTTATTATACATCAAGACAATATTTAAAAGTTAAAACCCATTACCACATGATTTTTTGTGCAACTATAACTGAATAATTAATATATGGCTACTATATTCATATCCAATATCTTGTGCATCCTAAAAGTGGTAATAAGGAAACATAACAAAGCAGAAACAAATAAAGGTCAAACACAAACACAAAGTATTGCCAAAACAGATAGTTTTGCAACAAACTAGTCAAGATAGCTAAAGGAATTTAGATTATGACACAAGATTAAGCATATTTCCCTTGTAGTAATTAAGTCTACATGTCTATGATTTTCCACTTTAAGGTTTTTGAATGGGTACATTTATTATCATTAGCAATCAGAAGCAGCCAGCCGGAAGCTATCTCAAATCTTAATCACAACAAATGCTAGTTGTGCATGTGATACTCAGTATGGAATAAATAAATATCAAACAATTCATGCCTTTCTTGCAGCCTTCTTCCTAGAAGTTGGGTTGGTGACTTTGTGAGTTTCTGGAGCAGGAGCTGCGACAGCAGTATTTCTTCTTGCAGGTTTAGCAGCCTCTACTTTTGACCTTGGTGGATCTGCATTCGCTGGTTGTGGTTTCATAGTACCCCCGGATAGCCTTTCACGTAGATCCCTTACACCCGCAACAGTTCTTGTGCCTGATGTTTGTTTAAAAAATCTCCTCTGCAGCTTCAAACGAAGGTCCCCAGCTTTACGGTCTATACGAGATATGAAATCTAAGTCAAAAATCTCAATGGATGACTTAAGCGAATCAAATGAGAATAGGTGCAGCTTTTAGTTGCAGATGAAAGCACAAGTTCATACTTGATAGTTGAGGTTCATCATCATAAAGATCATGCTTCCATTTGTCATCCTGTCTCTGCCTGAAATGTAAGTGCTATCAGTTCAATTCAAAAGTGTCATCAAGCATCGACACTAATATGATAAGAGATGCATTTTTGTCTTACAAATATCATACATGGACTAGATCTATCACCAGAGTAGCATAAATTCATGACATTCATAACATTGTCAAAGGCATCACTATAAATAGAAACACCTTTGAAATTTTCTCAACTCTATCTTTCACAAGACAAAATGGTAACAACAACACAGCGGATGACTGGATGATTATCCTAATCCTATTTTGAATTTACTGTAAGCATTCCACACCCGAACATGATAAGAGATTTACAGAGGTGGGCGCCAGCTAAATTGTATGGCCTGATCAGTTTCGTAACTTACAACATTACAGTTCAATCATAATGAAAGCTTTATTGATCAATATCTAAACTCAAGGCTTCAACTTGATATCATTATCAAATCAATTCACGCCGCATCCACAGGCTAAGTCCACTACATCTGCTCCTAAAATCCTGTACATAACTTTACTCCATCTAAAGACTCAGACTTCTATCCATAACTAAGCACATACACTATCTGCAAAGTAAAAGCAATACAAACTAGATTAAAAAAATTCAGAATTTAAAGTACAAATACGTATCCACGAGCAATTAAGATACGTATTACGGTAACAGATAGAGATATCGAGTAAAGACGAGACCTTTTGCCGCCGGATACTTGTCTGCGATCTCTGAAGGAGGTGTTGCCATTGAGACGCTCTTTAATTGACCTCTTGGAATCGGCTTCTTCTCGATCAGCATACATCGTCTCACCAGAAACCCTAAGAAATCCCTAACCTTAAGTAACAGTAGCCCCAACCCCCAAATGGCCGAAGAATGAATTGATTCGAAAGACTAGAACTTTCACCCAATTTGATTCATGAGAAAAAAGAGAGAAAGAGGGGAAAGGGGCCGGATGAGAAACCCTAACCCTCGACTTAGTGAAAGCACTGATTTTTATATTTTTTTTCAGGAAAGGAATTTGATTCCAGAGAGAGCTATTTCTGGGAGGGAGGGTCAGGTCAGGTGAACTGTAAAGATTGGGCGTTTCGGATTTCGGGTTCTCGGGTCGGCTCTCAATTTGGACTGGGCTTAAACGCACCGTTTTTATGTGCAAGGGTATTTTTCTCTACGAACTAGTTTATAGTTGTCCATGTCAGTTGAAGTGTACAGTGTATCAGAATTCCACCCACCGTGAGTCCAAAACGAGCGATAAAAACACCCAAAAATTTTCTCATTGTTTCGTCCAGCGGCCCATGGTTCGATGGCAGCTATGGCCTCGTCGATGCCACTCAGGTGCGGCCGGATGGGAGGTGTGGCCTGAGGTGGGCGGTGGTTCAAGCATTAACCAAATTGAAGGTTTTGGTGCAAAGACGCTATTTGGTCGGCGACCTGACCCGATTGTGGTGGTGCCAGAGTTTTGTTGGGAAAAGGACCGGTGGTTCTCATCCTCTTCTCATCGTTGGAGGAGCCTGCAGAGTGTCCATTGATGAATTTGGTGTTGTCAACCGATTTTTGATTCAATAGATCTGGGATCTGAAGATCAATACTCAAACTGCTTTGTGGTGCTGTGTTGGCGATTTGTGGGTAAGGGTGCCAGGCTATGGCACGGTGATGCAACAGTCTGGTCTAGTTGGTGCTGACCAGCAGCGTTGCTTCGATGATGGCATGAGGGCAATAGGGTCACTGTCAAATCTGGGTTGGACGTCTAACCCAAGGTCTGGTTTTTGTGGTTTATGGGTTTGGGAGTTTTTCCTATGCCTACAAAGCTTTTACATTTTGTGCTTGGGTCTAATAACATGTTTGGTGATACCTGGCATCGCCAAATTATCTACACCCATTGTGGTGGTTATATTGGCTCTGTCTAGATCGTACACCCTTGTGGTGGCTGTGCTTGCTATATCCAGGATTAGGTTCTATCATCGCCACATTATCTCATACGTTTTCACATCAAAGATTAGTCAATCACATATTGTATCGTGCCTTTTTACCACCAACCTCAATAGAATGAGAGGATTGGCCGATGATGCTTATGGTTGCCAACTATCAGTGCTAGTCACTCACCGCAATAATTATGGGTGCTCACACATGGGTATTTCACCCCTATTTCCCATCTGTTTTGGTTTCTATGTTCGTTCTGTTCTTGTTCCTTATTGCACCCTATGATTTGGATCCTGGATCCTAACTGGCAATCGTGGTTTCTCCTTGGTCTCGGTGGTGGAGAGTGTGTTCGTGTTGATATTGGTGATTTGTTGATGTGTGTATTGGGATATTGTTGTTATTGGCACGGATTGTATTCCATGGTTTTGACTTCTCTGATGGCATTATCATTGTTCATTGCGTGACAATTTATGGCAGTGCGACTTGGTGGTGGCGGCAGTAGTAGTTTAAATGTTGGATATTTTCCTTTTATTTTTAGAATTGCTCTCTTTGCCCTAGCCCTAGTGGTTTAGATTTTAGATGCAATTTTTCTACTATGTTTATCTTGTTATAGTGTTCTAGGAGGTGAATTTTTTCTACCTTCTTTGTCATTAGTGGCGTTTAATGAAGTGGTTCATTTCCAAAAAGAAAAGTGTATAGTTTATCAAGCACAATTTCAAGCTATCGCTTTCAATACATTCATCAATGAAGAATGTGGAGCTGCCCCAGAAAGTTGTGATGGTACCGGACAAGCCAGGACAAGCCAACACATCGCCGGCCGGAGAATTTGTAGACATGGTTTGGTTGCGATGTGGTAGATGCAGCTGCTAACAAGGATGAAGAAATGTTTACCAAGTTGAAGACAATCCCTTCCTGTCTATTATCGATCTGTACAAGTATATCCATATATACGCTGAAAATATCTGCCAATATGCAAGACAGGGCTTCTAATCCTTCTATATATAGACATAATTGTTAATTTACTACCCTTCCAATGACCCTTGTGCTAATTTATTACCCACCCTATGGATTTTTCCTACCAGTTTGCTACTCTAAATTTTGAAAACTGAATTTTGATTGGGTCCAAAGTCATCTTATTTTTATCACTTACAATTCGTGATTTCAGATTTAAGACCACTCATTCTATAGATTATTGGTTGAAGATCAATTCTACAAAAAATGAATTAAAATGGAGATCATTTGAGTATCCGATCTTGTGAAACAAATAAACGGTTATAGTGAATTTACAACTCTATCCTGTTTGAACCAATAAAACAGAGAATTTACGTGAATACCGGAAACCAGTCCAGCCGAATAGAAAGTAGCACTTTTTTGAGTTCATAACAAGCTTATGATTTTCTCATATGTCGTCTAGTTACTTGAACTTGTATTAACATTAACACAGAATAGCATTATTATAAACAAACAAGAGACCATATAATCAGCATTATACATCTTCAATAGACAGCTAGTCCAGCATGAGCATAGTAAATGAGCCAAGACTCTACACTACAAACTCAGTCACCCAGAGAAAAAAGTCAGAAAAAAAAGAGAGAGATAGATACAGACAAATGCATTAGCAAAAATAACGGATCATTGAGTCTGATTTTCCTGAATTTTTCTTCATCGGGAGTCTTTGCAACATTTCCAACATAGATCAACAGAGTTTGGAAGGCTCTTCGTACTCTAGCATCATCATCCTACATCCACCAACAAAATAACTAAAAGATATAGGAAGATGTATATGTATCCCAGAAGTCACAGTTCTATGACCTAGCCTTTTCGATAGATAATGCACTGGAATTAAGATTTCAATGGCTCTAGACTAATGTGGAATGAAATAGAAACATTCTTATAATTTCTGAATTTCTATGACTGATGATCCTTTTGGTCTTCAAGAAAGGCATAGCTCTATGAGAAACAAAACTCTTTATATTATCCCTAGATAAGTGCTTATGATCACAATTACTTAATAACTAACCGATCCCTGTTATATGCCATTGACTTGACACCAGACTCAATCTCTTAATGCAACAAGACACTATGGGTACCTATTACTACGTACATCAAGTAACAACTCCCAGAGTCTCGAACATTTATCAGAGAAAAGAGACGAGTGCATTAGTTACCTTGTGGTTGCATCTCAAGGACCTTAAACATTCTCTCAAATGTTCTGACTTCGCAACAGATCGGACTGGCAAGGAATTCTATCAGTTCAAAGAAGGAGATTACGTCAAGGATATTTTAAATTCCAAAATTCAATTGAAGCCCTATGCATGCTCCTATAAACATCATTACTGATATCCCTCATCACAGGTGTAGAAAGTTTTGCAGACACAATATGTCCTGGTGGCAGACCAAGCATTTCCCTTCTTTCTAACTGTAACAGTATGCAAATAATAGTTGGAGTAAGAAACCCTAGAGATGCAATTAGGACTCGAGATCAAGATATATGAATGGCAATTGATGACCATAATCTATTGGTGCAGCTAATGTCTCACTATCACATTACAATGGTACTGTATTATATTCTATCCTGAAACGTGTATCAATTTGATAGATAAGTATCAAGTATTAGGGTCAAGAGGCTGGGGAATAAGTACTCCAGAACGTAAGAAGGGACCAGACCTGTATCCTGAAAGAAAACAATTAAAAGCAAAAGAAAAGAAATAAATGAAATGATATATCTTGCACCGTATCTTGTTCAAATTTCCAGCGAATTCTTTCTCTTGCTCGCTTCTCTTCCTCTTTCTCAGAATTCCGAAATGCTAGATTACTGAGAAGAAAAAAGTTTCTTCCACTAAAGTTCTGAAGGCTTTAAAGAAAATAAAATATATAGAAATCTCAACAGTCACAGAATTTGACAAACCGTTTTCTTTCATTGTCTTCTAAGATGCCCTTTGCTTCCACAAGTTGCTTACCAGATCGAATCCTCTCCTGAAACAAATATGCAACGGGCTAGTCAAAACTTATTCCAAAAACGGATGCATCTGAAGATAAAAGCTTAGATGAAGGTATGTTAAGAACATGTATAATAAATCAGTAATAGAACTCCAACTGAAATTCAGTCAAAGGCCTAAATATTAAACCAAGCAGACATGAATAAGCAGTGACTGCATAATAACCAAAGGTCCTATAAGATAAACATCTCAATAATTATCTGCAGATAAACTTATTTCAAAGGTCCTATAAGATGTATACAAGTAAAGCTCCTTCAGATCATTCACAAACTCTACTGAAATTCACGCGAAATTTTTCGTGCTGTCAACACTGACCAAATAGCTATGGGGCAGATTTCTTTGTAGCAATGAAATCCATAAGGAATGTAGCATATATATAGAAACACATTGCAAATAAGAAAATGAATCATACCAAGGGCATCTGATCAATGTCCGGGTCATTTTCGTGATCTACAATCCAATCTATAGCATCCTCCAAGCCAGCATTGCCTGGTGAGGAAAGAACCATTATTGCCCAACTACAAACTTGAAGATATGCCAGAGAAATCTAAAAACATATGTTTCCATCAAAGACAGTACCTACAGAAGCTTGAAGTGCAGCCAAGCAAGCTAGAGAGGCACATAAAACTTATACATCCATCTCATTCTCTCTAAATCCATTCTAATTATCTAAAACAAGCCATAGAAGCTACAACACCGAGGGCCCAGATTTTAGGGGTAAAAAGAAGATACATGACAGAGGATCACTGCAACGACTACCATTAAAAGATCAATTTACTTTGCGTCATCTACTATTTCGACCATAAACATTTCAATAAAACACAAGTCCTTAGGGCTCAAACTCAGACTGTCAAAGCTGGAACAGACTGTACATTGAAAACCCACCTGAATAATGAAGTGCCCGAGTTGCTCGAACTCTCGGAAATCCCATTAATTCAAGCTCTTGAAGAAAAGATTGGTTCACAACAGGAACAGCCATCTCTGTATTTGGTTGTGTGCAGTTTGAGTTGAAGATAGGAGGCCGAAGCGGTTGAGGGATGCCTTAAATGAAGAAATGCGTAGGGGGAAGACCTACCATGGAAGCATTGTAGGGATTGCAGGAGCAGTGCCATTTCTGAAAGGAATAAAACTCTGAATATAAAGACTACACAATCTGGGTTGCAACACCTTGCATATTATTGAACTGATCAGGCTCTTATATAGCCAAAGACCTTAACAAACAGAGCTAAAAACAAGTCCACGTTTAGGCTATACACAGCCACGTACGTACTGGAAACAACAAGAATTCAAATGCAACTGATCCCTAGAGACTAGGACCAATCTAAACACCCCCTAAACTCTAGGACATTATTAACCGAAAGATAAAACCAAACCAAAAACCCAACAAACCCTCCCTTAAACTAAAATGCAAGAAGCAATTCTAGTTTACTTCAGCAAACTCACAGACTCCCAACATACTCCTGAGTCTTTGAAAAGTATCCAATTTCAACGCCTTTGTCATAATGTCTGCCAACTGATTTGTACTTCCACAATGAACAAGAGCAATTGAACCGTCATTAGCAAGATCTCTAAGAAAATGATACCTCACATCAATATGTTTGCTTCGACCATGAAGCACCGGATTCTTCGAAAGTTTGATGGTCGAACTGTTGTCACAGTTGATGTAAATGCAGCCCTCTTCTTGTCCAACCACCTTCAAGATCTTCTTCAACCATAAACCTTGACATGCACACATGGTTGCTGCAACAAACTCAGCCTCAGTTGTTGATATGTTTGCTTCGACCATGAAGCACCGGATTCTTTCCTGTCTTCCACATTCCCAGCATAATCACTGTCTGTAAAGGCCTTAAACTTGTTATCTCCATTCTTCTTGTAGTATATGCCATAACTCATAGTCCCTTCAAGTATCTAAGGACCCTTTTTGCTGCCTGTAAATGAAGCTCAGTAGGTCTTGACATATACCTGATTATCAAACTGGTCACAAATGCGAGGTCCGGTCTAGTTGCTGTTAGATACATCAAACTGCCAACAAACTGTTTGAAATAAGTCTCATCAATCACAGCTCCTTCCTTGTCTTTGCTGATCTTGAACCCTGGCACCATGGGACTTTTAACTTCATTGCTCTCCATCATTCCAAATCTTGTCAAAACCTCCTGTGCATATCTCTTTTGACAAATGAAAATACCTCCTTCTTTTTGCAAAACTTCTATACCAAGAAAATAGCTCATGCTTCCCAGATCACTCATATCAAATTCTCTTAGCATAGAACTTTTAAACTCTAGCATCATACCATCATCATTACCTGTGTAAATCAAATCATCTACATATAAACTTACGATGATAAGTTTACCTCCATCTCCATGCTTTGTGAACAAGGTCTGTTCACTCTCACACCTTGAGAACCCTTCCTTGCAAAAATGAGACTCTATACGACTGAACCAAGCTCTAGGGGCTTGTTTCAATCCATAAAAGGCCTTGTGTAGTTGATACACCATATGTTCCTTGCCTTTCTTCTCATATCCTCTAGGCTGATCAACAAACACTTTCTCAATTAACTCTCCATGCAGGAAAGCAGACTTGACATCGAGTTGATAGATCCTCCAACCTTTCTGAGCTGCCAATGCCACTATAGTTCTCACAGTGTCAAGTCTTGCCACAGGTGCAAACACTTATGAATAATCGATCCCCTCCTTTTGTGAGTAGCCCTTGGCCACGAGTCGTGCCTTGTGCTTGATCACAGCTCCTTGCTTATCATATTTAGTCTTGTAGACCTATTTCACCCCAATCTTCTTTGCTCCTTCCGGTAAGTCTGTAAGAGTCCAAGTATGGTTTTTCTCAATAGCTTGAATCTCTGCCTTCATAGCTTGACGCCACTTCTCTTCTTTCACTGCGTCTTCAAAACAAATAGGATCCTCAACAGAAATGTCTTGCACCATGTGAGCTTCATCTTCATCCTCCTCACTCAGCCCTTCACCACTAAATTAGTCACCTATCCACCTAGGAGGTCTTCTCTCCCTCCCTTCAACTGAATATCTCACCTCTGATCTGCCTAACTCACCACTAATTTGTGTTTCCCTGTTTCTACTTTCTTCTCCTTCACCTACAACCCCATCACCTCTCTCTACATCATTCTCTCATTCTCCTCTATTTTCAAAAACCCCAAAACCTTCAGGACCCTCAAACCCTTCATCATCATCATTCCATTTGAACTTTTCTGAAATTTGCTCCTTATACATATCACCCCAGCTCACCATCTTATCTTCTTCAAACACTACATCTTTGCTAACTACTACCCTTTTTGTAACAGGATCGAACAACTTATACTCTTTAGACTCCTCACTCACACCCAAAAGAATACATGGAGAACTTCTGTTATCTAGTTTACCTCTCTTCGCCTTCGGTACATGCACATGAGCAAGACATCCCCAGATTCTGAAATGATCCACAGAAGGCTTCATTCCGCTCCATGCCTCTTGTGGTGTGACATCTTTGACTGCTAAGGTAGGGCACCGATTTAAGACGTAGAAAGTCCATAATACAGCTTCAGGCCAAAAGGTTGTTGGAACTTTCTTGGCTGACAACATCGATCGAACCATGTTCATCACAGTTCGATTCCTTCTCTCTGCTACGCCATTTTGTTGTGGCGTGTATGCTGTAGTTAGCTGCCTCTTAATGCCCTGTTCTTTACAAAAATTGTTGAACTCGTGAGAAGTAAACTCACCTCCTCTATCTGTTCGTAGACACTTGATGAAAACTTCAGCTTCCTTCTCTACCATCTGCTTGAAGTTCTTAAAGTGGTGCAGTGCTTTTGATTTCTCACATAAGAGATCTGCCCATCCCTTACGACTAAAGTCATCAATGAAGCACAAAACATACCTCTTGCCGCTGTTGGACGTGGGAGATATCGGTCCACAAATGTCTGCATGCACCAATTCTAGGACTGGACTTGCTCTCCAAGTGCTTTGTTTTGGCATGGCACTTCTATGTTGCTTCCCATTCAAACAGTCTGTGCATGTAGTTGTCGAACTTGCAAACTGTGGCAGACCACGAACCATCTTCTTAAATTGCAAGGTTCTTAGACCCTTGTGACTCAAGTGCCCATATCTGTGGTGCCATAAGTGAGTTAAATCAGGAGGAGAGCTTGTGTGCATACATTCTTCAGGCTGAGCATCAGAGCCTTGAGTTTCTGCTACCAAAACAAACATACGATTCACACTCATCTTGCTTTGAGCAATCATGCCCCTGTATGGATGATAAATGCTACAGATGCTATTTTCAATCAAAATCTTCAAGCCTTTCTCTTGTAACTGACCAATACTCAACAAATTATTCCTCAAATCAGGAACAAAGTATACTTCTCCAATGGTGTAAGTAATACCATTGAAAACAAGCTTGACAGCTCCCTTTCCACCAACACTCAACCTAGAGTTATTTCCAAGCTTTACTGAATGTTTAAAATTCTCATCCAGACTTGAAAACATACCTTTGTCGTTGCACATGTGATTTGAGCAGCCAGAATCCAGGAACCAAGCATCATACCCTATAGCCTTGTGCAGCTCAACATAAGACATCAACAGCATATCATCTTCTTCATCCAACTCAGCATAGTTTGCCTCCTTGTTCCATTTCGGACACTCGTACCGGAAATGGCCAAGGTTGTGATACTTATAACACTCCACTGTTGCTTTGTCAACAGTCTGCCTTCCCCTTCCTCGACCCCTGCCTCTGAAAGCACCTCTTCCTCTTCCTCTCGTGGTTGTCCGATCTTCTACTTTCAAGGCATGGTCATCATCTTCTCTGCTCACTCCTCTGCTCACTCTTTTGAACTTTTGCTCGTGTACAACCAACGAGCTTTGTAGTTCATCAATGGACATAGTCGAAGTATCCTTTGCAATTTCAATTGAAACTACAACATGGATAAACTTGTCTACCAAGGTTCTCAAGATCTTCTCGACGATCTTCTCATCTGACAAATCTTCACCATTGCTTCTCATCTTGTTAGAGACAGCCGTCACTCTTGCAAAGTACTCTGTAATGGTTTCTTCATTCCTCATCTCCAGTATCTCGAACTCTCTTATGAGTGTCTGAAGATGAGACTTCTTCACCATCTCATTCCCACCAAACTTTCGTTTCATAGAATCCCAAACGATTTTGGCGGAACGACAATCCAATATTTGTTCGAAGACGTTCCTCTCGATGGCTTGATAGAGGTAGTGCTTGACCTGGTGATCCTTGGTCCTAGCATCCTCAAGTTGTGTCCGCTGCGTCTCTGTTAACAAGGTCCCCGCCCTTGGCTCCTCGAAGCCGTTTTCAACCAAACTCCACAAGCCTTTTGCTCGGAGCAGATTCTCCATGAGCTCGCTCCAGTGATCGTAATGACCACTGAATTGAGGAATCTTAGTCAATCCCTTCTCTTCACTCATCTCTCAGTGTTTCTCTCTTGAAGCTGCTGATTTTCTCTCTTGTTTCTCAGGCCCAGTGGGGGCTCTGATACCAGATTGAAAGGAATAAAACTCTGAATATAAAGACTACACAATCTAGGTTGCAACACCTTGCATATTATTGAACTGATCAAGCTCTTATATAGCCAAAGACCTTAACAAACAGAGCTAAAACCAAGTCCACGTTTAGGCTATACACAGCCACGTACGTACTGGAAACAACAAGAATTCAAATGCAACTGATCCCTAGAGACTAGGACCAATCTAAACACCCCCTAAACTCTAGGACATTATTAACCAAAAACCCAACAATTTCAGGAGATCTCTTCAACCTTCTTAACTTGTCAAGCTTCAATCTTGTGATTCTCCGATATACACCTTTCGGGGTTACGGCTGTCACGGAACGAATTTTCCGCGTTTTTTCTTTGGGAAAACGAAACTACATTACCAGTGTTTGGATGAATTTTTTTTTTCAATGGAGAAAAACACACAACAAAAACTACAACCTGCAACCTCTGTTACAACCGTGCCCTAGCAAAAAAACTGTTTGGATGAATTCTTGATTTTCATATAAATTCACAAGTTATAGAAATTAGATTTTATTATTTAAAATTTTGTTATTTCTAAATTTTATTGTTTGAGTTTCTTCAGAAATTTAAAAGCAACAAAATTATAAATTTTTATGAGTAATTTGAAAGATTTGTAGAATAACACCATTTTTTTAAGAAATTAAATAAGGAAATATAGATTTTCAATTTCTCAAACTTAAAGACATAGAAATTAAAAAATTCTCACGAAGTTTATCCAAACAGAGAAATGTAAGAAATAAAATTATGAATTATTGGATTTTTACTAAATTCCATCAACTTTTTCTCCATCCAATGTTCTAAAACTCGGGCTATTTAGCCGAGTACACGGTGAGTGACCAAAAACTGAACCACTTTTGGTCTGATCGGCCATCCTAATCGGAATGCCAACTTTCCGACGCTTCCTTGACTGCTTCGGCCAACTCGGCCGAGATTCAGAGACGCCTATTTTGTTCTAAGCTTCGCCTTCTGGAGTCTCTGCCATCGCCAGTCGTCCCCCTCCACCCTCGTCGCCCGCCGCCTCCCTCCGCCCTCCACTCCCTACGTTTTCATTTTTCAATCTGTTTTGGGGTCTTTGACAGGTCAATGATTGTGTTTTGCTAAATTTATTTTGGGTTTCTTTCTTTCATCAGTTTTGCTAACCTGCGATTATGATTTTGCTAACCTGGGTTTGTGTTTGTGACTGGTTACTCTTTAGACCAATTAGGCTGTAATCGTGATTTTGATTACTATAAAGTATCCAAATATGATGGCAAGTATCATGCAATTGATATAGACATATAGCCTACTAGTATTTGATTGTCCAAGGCAATGGTGATGGAAGCAAATCGGTAATACATGTTGCAGAGGTGTCCTGTTTCTATCAAGGATTGCACATCTAAGCAAGATAAAGAATTGCAGAGGAGCCACTTGTGGCTGCTATAGGGTGTATCTGGATGATCTATCTGTTTTGCTTGATCAACATTTAGAGCACCAAATCACCATTTATAGATTTATGTAAAACTTACTAAAACGAAGTTCATATTGCAAGCTTTGTTTAGTTAAATTCTTGGGCAAATTTCTGTTTACCTATCTATGGTTTGGGTTAAACATCAGTTCACTATTTTACTTTTTAAATTTCATCATTTCAGTTCTATGGTTTGAGTCAAACATCATTTTACTACTTTACTTGTTGAAATTGATCATTTCACTATTTAAACATGTCAAAATTGATCACTGTACTACCTAACTTTTCAATTTTAAACATAACACATAAACTAAATGCAGGTTAAAAGTGATGAAAAATATTGAGTTGAAGTAGTAAAATGATTATAATCGAAAAGTTAAGATAGTATAATGATTAAGAACGAAAAGACAGGTAGTAAACTAAAGTTGATGGTAGACCACATGTAGTGAAATGATCAAATTCAAAAAGTCAGGTAGTGAAATGATGTTGATGACAAACCAAAACAGAAATTTGCCCTAAATTCTTGTACTCTTGTAAATCCTTTATACATTTTTATCAGTTGTATTTGATTAAAAAAATACATATGGGTCATTTAGTCTAGATGAAATTATATATATAATATATTAATAATTATATTATTATTTATAAATTAAAAAAATAGTTACTCCATGTATTCCAAAGTACTCGACTGAGTGGTAAGCGGTAAGCAGTAACAAAACGGTTCACGACCGCTTACCACTTTTTTCAACATTGCCTCCATCCAAACATACTATATAATTGTTTCATATATATTCACATTTTGTTCTTCCCATTCTCAAGCAGTGAGGGGCGCCATCAGTAAGACTCATGCTGTACATCCAGACCTCTATAATGTTTATTTTTTCATATTTTGACTTTATAAGTAAAGTAGCTTAATGTGACTTTATAGGTAAAGTATCTTAATGTGGCGATGCATACAATATGAGATTTTATTCCATTTATTTTTTTCTTGTACGTATTCAGAAGAGTTTTGAGTGTCATTGAATATTCTGATGTTTACTTCAATAGTTTCTATTTGGCATTGATTTTTCTCCAGTCAGATTGTTGCGTGTAGAGTGATCGCAATCTGTCTCTTTTTGTATCCGCGGTTGTTGTTGTGTTGTGTGCAAGGCATGCCACTGCCGAGGGCAGAATGTTGTTGTGTAGTGCGCCGCATAGTCTTTGCTTCTTGTCAATCAATTGGAGCGAGGAGAGCACCAACCTCGCTCGTTGAGTCCTACTTGTCTTGATACAAGACGTAAACTTTGTGTCTCTCTGCTGAGCCACAAAGAATCGATACTTTATACCCTCGGGCAAGTATAAAGCAGAGCAATCCTAAGGATGTAGTGTTGAGAACACCAGATAATGTGACTTCGTAGATCTTAAGAATCCTCATACTCTGTCGGGTGGCCTAGATTCTGAATTTGTTGTTACCGGTTGGTTAGCTTGAGTGAACCTTCAAATCCCCATGCTCTGTCGGGTGGCCTAGATCCTGAGCTCGCTGGTCGCTGGTTGTCTACTCGCAGTGGAGTAAGATTTGCAGGTGCACAAATTGTATATGAGTGTGGAGGTCCGCAAATTTTCTTTGCTTTGCCTATTTATAGAGATAGGTACTTTGATCCTTCTCGCTTGAAAAGGTAACATTTATTGATTATGAATAATATCTCGCCTTTAGATTCCTCTAGATTATCTAGGAATCGTATAAATATTCTTTCCCAATTCACAGTTCTAATTAAGCCACACGTGGCCGACCCATTTTATCTCCAAGGCCCCCAAAGTATCAAAATAAACGTTAAGTTTATTTTGGGCCCAAACATTCACTACCACAATTCTTCTCATAGCCGACGATTTTGTTGTCGGCTATACTCTTTGCCAATGCTTTATAGCCTACTGGACTATAGCCGACGATTTTTATGATTTTTAGAGTATATGTTCCCCTAGAAGCGTTGTGCCTATTATTGGCTTCTTCGTACGCATCATGAGTTTGAGCTACAACATCGATAAGAGCATTCAACAATGTGAACTTTGCATCTACGTACTTCGTATGCGATCTTTCTTCGAGTCCTCCTACTGCGATATCCATCAATTCTTCCATAATGCATGAAGTTATACTCTTGGTGTACTCGGTTCGGAACCGATGTAGGTATGCCACTGGAGATTCGCTTGGCATCTGCACCATTTGGCACAACTTACCAAGTTTCACAGCCAGTTCTGACCCGCCAAAGTGCTCAATAAACAATCTTTCCATCATCGCCCAGTCGCGGACTGAGCCATGTGGTAAGTTTGTGTACCAATACAATGCTGCACTTGACAACGAGGACGCAAAGACTCTTAATTTAAACTCGTAGAGTCTACCCCATGGTCCACACTCGACCTTGAATCGAGCAATGTGGGAAGCTTCTGGCTCTACTCCCTCACCGCTGAAGAGTAAATGAGATGGGTTGATAACCCTTTGGCCACTTCCAACCGAACGGTGATTGTGGGAAGGGGTCGTTGTAGGTTATCAGAGTTCCTCCCATACCTGGCAGTCTCTGATATATGATATGGTTAATCCTTTCTTCCAACTCTCGCTCAGGTTTTGGCTGTAGAGGAGGCGGAGTTGGTACATCATCGTCCTTGACTTCCTCATCATCATGGAAAAGAGGTTCTCGCTCCCCCAACTTGTCGTTGATAGGTGCGAAGCTGGCTATCATAGTATTGGTGAGGTTTACGAGAGCTGTTGTGAGAGCATTAAACTTTTTACTGTTATCGACACGCTCAACCTCTCGAGCCTCGTAAAAGCTGTCGAGCCTGTTCTGAACTCTGGACACCGTCTTGTCGTTGGCTTCCATGTTGTTCAGAATCTGTTCGATGTTCGCGTTTCGTTGTTGCTCTTGTTCGAGCAAAAAATCTTTGTAGGCCTCAAAGTCCATTGCCCTTATTTCTTCGATGTTCCTAGGTTCTGACGATGATGATCGACCCTAATTCATCATTGCACTAAACCTCTATAGTACTTCCTCATTGCTTAAACCCTTGCAAGCGACTGAGTTGTGTTCTCGGAATGTGGGTGCTGGATGCTTAATGCAACTCATGAAAGTTTTGCGGTACGGATCAATGATTGTAAGACACTAAAACTGAGTCCCACTCGGTGTGCCAAAATGTTTGGCTTCGATTTTTCTCCAGTCAGGTTGTTGCGAGTGGAGTGATCACAAACTGTCACTTTTTGTATCCGCGGTTGTTGTTGTGCTATGTGCGAGGCGTGCCACTACCAAGGGAAGAATGTTGTTGTGTAGTGTGTCATGTAGTCTTTGCTTCTTGTCAAGCGATTGGAGCGAGGAGAGCACCAACCTCGCCCATTGAGTCCTACTTGTCTTGATACAAGACGTAAGCTTTGTGTCTCTCTGCTGAGCCACAAAGAATCGATACTTTACACCCTCGGGCAAGTATAAAGCAGAGCAATCCTAAAGACGTAGTGTTGAGAACACCGGATAGTGTGACTTTGTAGATCTTAAGAATCCCTACGCTCTGTCGGGTGGCCTGGACTCCGCCGATTGCTGTCTTCGTAGCTCGAGTGAATCTTTGAATCCCCATGCTCTGTCGGGTGGCCTAGATCCTGAATTCGCTGTTGCCGGTTGGTTAGCTTGAGTGAACCTTCGAATCTCCACGCTCTGTCGAGTGGCCTAGATCCTGAGCTCGCTGGTCACTGGTTGTCTACTCGTAGTGGAGTAAGATTTGTTGGTGCGCAAATTGTGTATGAGTGTAGAGGTCCGCAAATTTTCTTTTCTTCGCCTATTTATAGAGATAGGGACTATGATCCTCCTCGCTTGACAATGTAACATTTATTGATTAGGAATAATATCTTGCATTTAGATTCCTCTTGATTATCTAGAAATCGCATAGATATTCTTTCCCGTTTCGCAGTTCTAATTAAGCCACACGTGCCCGACCCATTTTATCTCTGAGGCCCCAAAAGTATCAAAATAAACGTTAAGTTTATGTTGGGCCCAAACAGTTTCGTTATGGGAAAAATCATTTGATAGATCTGGCTCCATGTGCTAAGTTACATATCATATATATACTACAGAATCAAAACCCTTGATTGTTTAAATTTTTAGTCTTAATTTCTGTTTCTAATCGAGTTTTAGAGGTTTGGCTACTTAACTAACTTAACCAACATGATGTAGCATTATTGCTTGGTGACAATTTTTTTTTGACATGCCTGAACAGCTAGAAACATATTTGGAGATTATGTTACAGATAGCTATATGACTCTCGGGAAGTATAACATGCATATGGTTGTGGCTAATGAGCTTCTGAGCTGGCAAGAAGAGGTCGTAGTTGTCACGAGCAATGAAAAGATTTCAATCTGCCAAAACGAGTCATTAAGTGTTCATGATGTGGAAAGCGTCCTTATTGAGCTTCTAGTGGAGATGCACCCAGCTTATGTTAAGAATTCTAGCAAGTGATTAGGATTTCAGAAGAAATACAGTTCAATTTTATTTTAATCTTGCATTGAGCTTTATGTCAATCAAATCTTTGTAAAACATTCATCACATTAGTGGAGATAGGAAAACATAATTTCTTCTATGTCAAGTACTCATAGTACTATAGTTTTCAGAGAATAAACCTCAAGAGCTTTCATATTAAACACTGAGATATAGTCCACTGATCACTTTGTCTGGTACACAAATCATGCTACAGTATTAACACTGTATTTTCAATACTAGATGTCTTCAATATCAATTCAACTTATTTTTAGGCAGTGTTGACTGTTATATATACAAACTTTATGACCCGACTCGAACCGAAATTATGACCCGACCCAAAAAACCAAAAGAGAGCTTATTTCATATTTTCATTTCACTCGCCGAGCAAACACAACCCAACCGTCACAACGGCTAATAGGAGCTTCTCTTCTTTGTTTTCAAATCTCTCTCTCTCTCTCTCTCTCTCTCTCTCTCTCTCTCTCACACACACACACACACACACACATTTGTCCATAACGGCACAAATGGAGTTTTGAATTTTGAATCGCAAGCTTTGGCTACTACAAAAGAGAAGAGAAGAGAAGTCTGATGTGGGTTTCGAGAGGAGAGGAGGGGAAAGCAGAGCAGAGAGAAAGTCCGACGTGGGTTTCGAAATATCTTCAATGTTATCTCGATCGGTAAAGACTCTCTGGTATGGTAATGGATTCAATCTTCTGCACATAATATTTGTGTTTCAATTCAATCTTCTACATATATATATAATATATATATATATATATAGATTTGTGGGTTGGTTGGAAGAATCTTGTTGCCTTTGATAGTATTTTGGGTTGGTTGGATGAATTGGGTTATGTAAAAGGATACCTTTTTATGAATCTGGATGAATAGGGTTCTGTATAACGTTGGTTTTCCTTTGAAAATTGGTTGGCTTGTCATGAATCTGAAATTAGATGCCTTTGATCCAAACTGGATTGTTGGGATGGATTCTACATTGAGTTGTCGTAAGATGGATAAGTTGGCTTTGATGCCTCTATGATTTTGGTTTCATTTGAAACCTATAATGAACCTCGATAACTTTTGATGCCTTTTCGATAAATGGGTTGCCTTTGAGATGTCCTTAAGATTCTGGTTTCATTTGAAACTTGTATGAATCTGAAAAGTTTTGATGGCTTCGATAAATGGGTTGCCTTTGAGATGCTCTTATGATTCTGGTTTCATTTGAAACCTATAATGAATCTCGATAAGTTTTGATGCCTTTGACAAATTGGTTGCATTTGCTACCTTTGATGCTTTAACAAATCAAGTTGCCTTTGATGCAAATGATAAATCTGGTTGCCTATGATCAATTGAGTTGCATGCAATACCTTTGGAAAAGCAAGTTGCCTTTGATATCTTTGAGGCTTTGATAAATCAGGTGTCCTTTGATGCCTTTTAGATAAATGGGTTGCCTTTGAGATGTCCTTAAGATTCTGGTTTCATTTGAAACTTGTATGAATCTGAAAAGTTTTGATGGCTTCGATAAATGGGTTGCCTTTGAGATGTCCTTAAGATTCTGGTTTCATTTGAAACTTGTATGAATCTGAAAAGTTTTGATGGCTTCGATAAATGGGTTGCCTTTGAGATGCTCTTATGATTCTGGTTTCATTTGAAACCTATAATGAATCTCGATAAGTTTTGATGCCTTTGACGAATTGGTTGCATTTGCTACCTTTGAGGCTTTAACAAATCAAGTTGCCTTTGATGCAAATGATAAATCTGGTTGCCTATGATCAATTGAGTTGCATGTAATACCTTTGGAAAAGCAAGTTGCCTTTGATATCTTTGAGGCTTTGATAAATCAGGTGTTCTTTGATGCCTATGATGAAAAAGTAGCATGTGATGCTTTTGATAAATCAGGTTGCATCTTATAATTCAGGTTGCCTTTGAGGCTTCAACAAAAGTTGCCTTTGAGCATCTTATGTGGTTTTAGCTGAATCTACCTCGTATCGTGATACTATTCCAGGTTATGTGGAATTAATGGCCAGTTCCCTGGACCAGTTCGTAATGTCACTACGAATTGGAATATTGTAGCCAATGTAACGAATAACCTGGATGAGCCATTGCTTCTCACTTGGTAAAGTACATGAGTACCTTGAGCCACGAAACTATTGGAAATGAATACTGAAGTTGCTAATAGTATTACATAATGCAGGGATGGAGTACAGCATAGCATGGATTCACTCTTCTGCACATATTTATGTTTCAATTCGATCTTCTGCATATATGTATATATTTTGTGGGTGGGTTTCAAGTCCTAGACTTTGATAGTAGAATGCTTTTGCATTCTGATTTCTATCAAACCCTACATAGAGTAAATGTTATTAGTTGACAGTTGATTGAAGAAAGAGTTGCCAGTTGATTGAAGAAAGAGTTGCCTTTGATAGTATTTTTTTTATATTTTTATGAATTGGGTTATGTAAGATGCCTTTTATGAATCTGGATGTTGTATATAACGTTGGTTTCCTCAGTGCCTTTGATAAAATCGGTTACTTTCGATTATTTGGTAGCCTCGATTGGGCCATGTGGCTGAGGCAGAGTTGTATTTCAGCAAGATAGGGCAGGCTAGTTTGATGTTCTGGCTTTGATGGATTCAAGCAAGTGTAGTTCAAATGCACGAACATACAACCAATTAATTTTTGGATTGTGTAAAAGGAATCGGGGGTACAACAAGCAATCTTGCTCAATAGGATGCTTGCCACATTAATCCATGGCCAGTGCAAAGCAGGTCATTTGGATTTGCTTATAGGTTGCTAGATCTGATGGAAGACAATGTTATTGTTCCTAGCCTGTGGACCTATAATGTTTTCATAGACACTTTTTGTAAAAGAGGGCGTCTGGAAGAAGCCCGTATCCTATTTTATTCTGTTAAGGAGGAAGGCATAAAGCAAGATGAAAGTGTCATTTCACTCTGTGATTGGTGCTTAACGTAAGGTTGGGAAAATTGTTGATGTGCAGTCTTTGTTTGATATGATGCCTACAGAGGGTTGTTATATGGTTTGAGCAAAGGCAGAAAACTGCAGGATGCATTATTTCACTTGGGCCATGCTCATGCATTATTACAGGGTGAAGAAGATGTTAAGTATAGGCCTGAATCTAACTCCACATGGACTTAGGTCATGCTCATACTCTGTTTAACCAAATGGTTGAAAAGCTGATGGTTCAGATGAATGAAGAAGGAATTAGAGCAGATTCACTGACTTACACATTACTAATAAAACATATGGATGCATTGGACTACTAGATTCTGCATTTGGCGTTTTAAAATGCATGTTTGATGCTTCCTGTGACCCTTCTCATTACACCTAGTCATATCTAATTAAACTAAAGTGCGACTCGATCTGGTCTCAAACTTCATTGATTGCTGATGTGTGGAAGAGGATGGATTTTGAAATTGCATTAGAGCTCTTTGGAAAGATGGTTGAATATGGCTATGCTCCAAATGCTAACACATATGAAAAGATTATAGTAGGTCTTTGCAAGGTGGGCTTCTTAGAACTAGCTCAGAGGCTACATCTCCACATGTCTGTTTATAGTTAATATTAAAAAGTGATACACTAAAAACTTATCAAAGTTAACCCGTGCAAAGTTTTTGCATGAATCCTACTGCTGAGCTTCTAGTCTTGTCACATGGTATTTGCTATGGACCTATGGTGGTTTAAGATATCCATTGGTCGGTCAATTAATTTTTGTTGTTGATAGTTATTTACTAGATCTTTCTCTTGATATCTTCAGTTGGAATGTGAATATCTGATTGACTATTGTGTATGTGCACTTTTCTTAAGTTAGTTTTTACACTGGCTTGTAAATATTGGAGGTTCAAGTGATTGGTGCATTTATGAGGTTTCTTTCATTTCCTTAGTAGCATAGGGTGATGGTAACACAGGTAATGAATGAGTGTACCAAAGTTGAGTCATAGTATGTATGTCTCAGTTGGATGGTTAAGATGATTGATGAATATTGCTGCTCCTTGTCTATTCTTTTGTTTACCTGGTTTGTTGGTTTCATATTGAAATTTTTTAGAGGATCCTATTATCCACTGATGTACCATATCAGAAGGCAAGCGGAAATATTAAGGTTTCTAGCCACTTTGATTTGACCTAAAATGTGCTTAGTGCATATTAACTTCTGTTTTTAGAGTTGCGAATAACGTAGGTGGCTATAAAATTGTCTAGTTTGGTTTTGTCATGTGTAGAAGTGTAGAACTCAACTTTTATGCTTATTCAGATGAAGAAGTTCGCCTCATGTTTAAAATTGCTAGCATTGCAGTACACAGTTATTCATGGTTTCTTGCTGTTGCATCCTATTTAGGAGCACACAACGTCTTAAGATAGATTATACATACTCATTCATTTAAGCTTGCTAAGCTGAGGTTGTGTGTTATGTCCTGGGTCGATAGACCCCCAACCCCATTGACCAAGGTTTTAAGTAGTGATGGAATTCCTGAACCACAATAGACTATCTTTGTTAGTGCTACTCAGTTTGTTTACTGAGGATCCATCAGTAGCTTTCCTTATGATGTTATGGCTTTCTGAATTTTCCATGTGTTATTTCTGTAGTTGTTTGCCTGTACGTTTAGTTTGGAAGTTTTGGTTTTCTTGTTAGTTCTTGAGAGATTGTTATCACTGTTTAGCCAGTATCACAACTTAGATGAAGCTTAATTAGGTGGATTATTCATGCTCTCTTGTATGTTCTATTAATCACTGAAGAAAGTGTGTGGTAAACAAATCTTGCAAAAGTATACACTATATTTTCAATACTAAATGAATTCAATATCAGTTTGTTAAGAATTATAAATACAAACTTGTATATTGCTTGTAGTGGAAGAACAAAAAATACAGTATTGAGACATTCAAAATGGTATTGCTATAATACAATTGTACAAGGAAAGGATTATATCCTTTATCTACCGAGCTTCATCATCTGTGTCAAGCTCAAGTCCCTCTGCAGCTAAAAGCTGACCGAGGATCTTTCTCTTATCTTCCTCTGCTTTCCTTCTCTTCATCTAAGAGCAACTCATAAGCAGCTTGAATCTTAATAAATCTAGCTTCAGCTGTTTCCCCCTCCTCTAATGTCCCTCTGCCATCATAAACTTGAAACAAGAAGAAGAGCTGGATCAATTTAGATAACTGAGACAAACTTCAAACAAAACACAAATAGTCCAAAACAATGCAAACTTATCTATCTTCCTATTGGAATTTGGTCGTGATCAAGCTTCCCAACCGTTTATTAGACATAGAAATATAGCAAACAAGTTCAGCAACTAAAACCAAAGATCTTTTTCAAACAATTCCTGAATAGTAGGTCATACATCCTTTTACATAGTGACTCGTGCTCCATACAACCAAATAGAAAGTAGACCCCTCGGCTTCAACTACTACAACAAACAAGCACGCTTTCTCTCCTCTGGTGTAAATTCTTTGACCCCAAAATTGGTCTGTTTAAAATTCAACAATTTTTCTTCATGGGTTTTGATAATTGGATAGTAATTCTACATGGGTCTTGATTGGTTTTGGTGGTTGACTAAGATATCCGTAGAAATACTTTCTTCTTTGTTTTTTTGTTGTTGCTAGTTTTGTTTGTTGGTATTTTATATTTGGATTTATCAGTTCTAGTTCTTGTGCTTTCTGTTTTACCAGACTATTTAGGTGTGTTGTTTGAATGTTGGGCATCGATGATGGATCAATATATAGTTTAGTGAATCCATGACAAAGAAATAGACCAATAATTAGTAATTTGATGTAAAGGAATTGAACTAGAAGATGTTTAGTAGTAGCTGGTTTAGTTAGATGTACTACTATGTTGATTATCAAAGTTTATGACTCAGTATTGTTTTGTGGACTATGTTGCTGGTTTAAAGTTTATGAATCAGTATTGTTTTGTGGATTGTGATAGTTTAGTTAGATATACTACTATGTTGATCATCAAAGTTTGTTTAGATAACACAAATCTGATGCTGGATTAATGAGTTCTATTATACTTTTGACATGGAGATGGACGGAATGTTTTTTACTTGGAAACGTGATTTGGGTTTTTGTCGTGTGATTGAATGCAGGCAATCTCAAATGGCTCCAACAAATGGGTTAGACATTTCGAAAGAAACGCTGGATGCAGAAATCAAATCCTTTTTTGACTCAGCCCCGCCTCTGAAGAACAATGGTGATGTCAGTCAAAAAATCGAGGAGTTTGTGACGAGAAATTCATCACATTCGGGCATTCACTTTAATACTCTGTCATATTTATATTTCTCAATCTAGGTCCTTTATTACAGGGTGCTGAAACTAATTTTATGTTGGTTTTTGATTTTGGTTCAATATGTGATGTAGAAAGTGGAGGAGGAGCTAGAAGAGTGTTATGTGTGACTTCAGGTGTCACCACTGTTCCGCTGGAGCAACGATGTGTTAGGTACATTGACAACTTCAGCTCGGGTCACAGAGGAGTAGCTTCCAGAGAGTAAACTTCCTTCCATATCAGTTAATGGATCATCTTTGATATTTCAGATATTGATAGGATTTGTTTGGTAATGATGTAGGTACTTTTTGAAGGCAGGTTATGCTGTTATATTTCTTTATCGCAAGTAATATGTCTTTGAATTGATTTATACATAGACTTTGTTTACTCAAATCAACAATTTTGCATGGTACGTGAGAAATTTCAACTTCTTATTTGTCATCTATTCATTTATGCAGGGGAAGTTGCCAACCATGTTGCATATCTCTTCCCGATGTTCCATTACTTGAATGTCTGGATGTAGTGGATGAGTCAAACATTCAAGGTCTGTACTTTGCTAATGTACTTTATGATCGAACATGAATGTGGTGTACTCAAAAAGCTAATTTTACAGTGTATAGTTATTTAAGTTTCCTACTTGAAGTGGTCATAATATGTAAAACATATATACATTGTACATTTTCTGCGTGATTATGCCAATCAGAGACTAAATATCATGGTCAAACTAAAGATAATTTCTGAAGTAACTTTCGGTCATTGACAGCTCAACGATTTTGAGGAGTATTATATGATTTTTTTTTTCATATTCACAGTTCGGCCTTCCCATTCTCAAGCAGTCAGGGGCACCATCAGTAAGACTCATGTTGTATAGATCAGCTATAATGTTTATTTTTCCTCGACTGATGTATTTAAATACATTCCATAATTTGACTTTTGCAGTAAAGTATCTTTGATGTAATCTGATATGGGATTTTATTCTGTTGTAGGCAATAGCAGAAGGCCACTTGTTGAAACTTCCCTCCACAACAATATTTGAGTATCTCCAGGTCTGCCTCAATCAGTTATTAAGTGATATCTTTTTATACCATAATGTACGATGTTGGTGACTAATTGGTCTCTACGTATGAGCAGATGTTGCAGATGGTTGAATTTTCACTACGTAGTATCGAACCACAGGCACACATAACCAAAAAATTGGTTGTTTGATTCATGCTTTCTAATAACTTAAGTTCAGTTGTTTAAAAAGTCCAAAAATGTGTTATTTAATGACGTATTTGATGTTTCATACTATGTCAAACAATTGATATTTTGTTATCTTCCTTCATGTGATACAACAAAATATCAATTGTTTGACATAGTATGAAACATCAAATACGTCATGATGTTGCAGTTTGTTCTAAACAACTAAATTTCATTAAGTATTTTGTTGTCTAAAGTAATTAGTAAGAACATATATTAAGTTGTTGGAAGTTCACTTTGACAACAAAGTTTAAAACATTTAGTTGTCAGATTAGTATGTATGTAGTTAATTTTTTAGTGATATCTGTTGTTAGAGTTAGTGATATCTGTTGTTAGATTGATCATTACACAATTTTGTTTGGAGTTTGAGTTGAGTGAGACAACGGTGATCAAAAAATATTTTGTTGTGTGAATCCCTAACTAACAACTTCATTTCAATTGTTTGAATTGTCCTGGAATGAGTATGACTCAGAAGATAGAAATTGACCTGTTTTAAGTTGTCTGTACATGAGTTACAGGACAAACTTTGGTCTGTTTTTAGTTGCCTGTGCATATATGTATCCAAACCACTTTCTACGCAAACTCAACACAAATATATATATATATAGCTCAAACATTCAGCAACATACTCATCATCGAACTTAAGTAGCTAGGTAGCAAAATACATGTTGTCCATAGCAAAATATAAATTGTCCAAAAGCATGACATTAAGTCCATAAACCATAACTAACGGCCTAAATCCTAATTAACTAGAGAGGAGGAGGAGGAGGAGGAGGAGGAAGCACTAGTAACTACAAACCTTTTAACATTTCCAATAACAAAAGCTTCAAGTGCCCATTTTGTGTATGCAAAACTTGCAACAGCTCCTGTAACTGCACTATCTTTTGCTTGGGTTGCAATTAGGGTCATGACAACAGGAAGAAGCACGGATGTCTGGAGAAAAGCAACAAGAAAATACTGATTTTAGGTTGAGACAAATAATAATGTACAACACAACATAAACACGTGAATGAGTTTTATCAACGTTTTCTTCAGGTACATACCAGTTGAGCAGGACTTGGATCAAGGTAGATGGCAAGTGCGTACCCTATGCCAGTCACACAGTAAACATGGCAGAGCAGAACAATGTAATTGTCTTGAAACTGTGACCTTGGGTTACTAAAGAAATAAAATGTGGACAAGTAAACCAACGGCTTGATGGTTGAGATGATCTAGTGTATCTTTGGACAAAAAATGTGCCAGATTGCTGATTCCAGAAGAACTCTCTCTCCAGTAGTGTAATTTGTCAAGAGAAAATATTCTCAATGCTGAAATTTTGCAAAGTAGTGCTGCAAGGGTGAAATTAAGATTATTCGCAATGAGCCAAGACACACAGACATTAGGAGAACTATCTGCTCATTAAACACTTTGGCAGAGGATGATGATCAGTCATTTGAAAAGGTTAGAACTATGAAGAAATTAAAAAGCTTCAAAGAAATCACATGCCCCTTCAAAGTATATTAAAAGGCTAAAGCCACCAAGTTTCAGTGTAAGTTGACAAATGTCTTGTTGTTACTTACAAACTGCAATGCCAGTGTACGTGTAGTCGTTGAAACCAAATGATTCATCGTTCATTTGTGAAAAAGTTCCCAAGATGGCTCCGGCAAGTAATAAAATCAGATAATCTGCTGCTACCATTTGAGCGTCTCATAGCCGCTGCTTACCTACCCTGAAATAAGTTACCTATAAGACTTTCATGTCAAAAAATAAAAGGTTCATGGACTTCAATTGCAAACAAGAATTGTCGATTATACTTCTTCCCTAATAAACTATAGATTCAATCTCCAACACGTCTACAAGGACATACTCACCAACAAAAGAGTATGAGTCAAGTGATAGAAGGTTTAGCAAAATAAATAACCATTAAAATCTTAAACTCGAGTAAGTAAATTGCATGTTCACAAACTTGTAATTCTATGATGCTGAGAACATTACTTATAATGACCACCAACAGGGTTTAGAAGGGACTATTTTCATTTGCAAATGTAAAACCTTGTGGCTCAAATCAGTAAACTACATTGACGGCGGAAATAGCAATACTACCCATTAGGAATACCTCTCATGGAGGGGACTATATATACATAAAATTAACACCGATGAATCAATGATCAACCACATTTACTATGGGGGAGGCAAGGAAGCTGGACGAAGGTCATATAAGCAAAGATATGAGCAACTCATTTCATGCATGGTCCAACACCAATATTGTTGGTGTATGATTTCAAGCCCACCAGCACCAATATTGCTGGTATGATTTTAATCCCACAATCTACTACTGGATAAATTAAAGATAAGTAATTCAGGCAGTGGATAATATTACTTTGAAGTCAATCACAGTATATATTAGAGAGAATCATAGTATGGCAGTGTTATAAAATTTTATCAAAGCTCTTAAACTTTAGTTGTTTATGCAAAGTGAAAAAATATATATATATATAGATATATTCCCAGTTTCATTGCTCCTTTACCTTTCTATCAGCCCTAGCATATCCAAAATATGGAATCACAGCAGTAATGTTCTTGGCTGACGCCCTCCGACATGCATCAATCATTATCAGAAGCTCCATTAGATTCTCATTTGCAGGAGGACAGGTCGGTTGCACAAGATATACATCATACCCTCTGGCACTTTCTTGCAACTGAACATATATCTCTCCATCAGCAAAGCGTTTTATCTTAATCTTTCCGAGTTCCAAGCCCATGTAGCAAGCAATTTCCTATCAAAGGGACAAACAACATCAACACAGTGCTTCAGATTTCTATCAAGAGCATTTCCCTAGAAATTCCACTCCCAGCAAAAGCTTCTCCAAACATATCCACCTCATAAGACAAAGGTTTAACAAAGGTTTGATGTGAATGAATAATTGAGCTTATAAACTTTCAGCTCAAAATGTCACTACACCAGGATCCATACTAAATATACGTTCTATCTATCAGGTCTCTTGTACCTCATTATTCCTATTTTTATACATTTTTTTCGCATCAATTCATCCAGCGTAAGTCTGACATTAACTTGCATTTCAATCAGTCCTAGTTCATTACTGACTGCATCTGATGGTTATATTCTACATACACTCTAATATAACTCGGCTACATAATCAGTACATAACATTCTGATGAGACAAGGTAGCTGAAGCCTATTCGCTCTTCATGTCTGAATGGAACTACATAATTGATGCCAAAGAGAGAGAGAGTAAATAGATTTAAACAAGCTTGTTCTCATGTATTATATGCAGATATCATTAAGAAACTAATAATACTGATAATAATAAGATTCTCTCTGTCCAGTAATAGCATGCTGAAGTAGCATGTGTATTCTACAAATATACATGTAACAAACAAAAAAGGAAATTTTAGATAAAGACATGCCTCCGTTCAGTAATAGCATGTTGTAAAGACACTTGTAAATTAAAGATGGATCTAACATCTTAAGCTGTCTTGCTTCAGAAAACTACTGAGAGTGGATGACAAATCAAATAAAATGTAAAAGTAAAATAGCAATGACACAAGGATTCGAGATTAGTATAGATTGTCCAAAATCACAATCACAATGTACTCATTGTTTCACCTCATCTTCATTTAGCCAATGCTCATAGTTTCGAGCCTCCACCACATTTGCCACCGTCCGTGGCCGCAGTAGTGGTGGCCGACCACAACATCTCCGACCCCCATCAAACAAAACAAGCTATAAATCAAAATCTGAATACCGTAAAGTCTAATTTCAAGTGAGGAAATCATGAATTACCTCGAACTCGGTGAGCCCTAAAATTCCAGGGCATCAGTTCTCCTAGCTCTGGCCGATTGGGAGAGGGCTTTTGGTTTCCTTGGATTCGTTGAGGAAACGGATTCAAAGCCCAAAGATTTGTCGACCTTAAAATGGTCGCCGAAAATCGGTTTCGGCTCACTCCTCGATTGGGTTTGCAGTGGTCGCCACCGGGGTAGAGAGAAGAGACGGGGGCCAAACATTTTGGAGAGCTTCGGAGAGAGGGAGAGAGAGAGAGCTCAAAGTTAAAATTGGATTTGAAGGTAGACTAGAGATTGAAAAGTGGCCGAACTCGAGGCAAGTTGAATTCGAGGCGAGGTGAAGAAGATAGAGCCGCTTTGGGTCGAGGCACTTTTTTTTCAAAAAGTTCGAAGAGATCGATGTGGGTTAATTGGGAGAGAGAAAAATGAGCCCAATAATTGTCGCCCATAGGGTTTTTTTAGTTTGAATGTGATTCAGACAACTAACTATTGTAATTGTTATCTAAAGAGTACAAATTTCAACTTCTATCAGACAATTGAAATTAATATTTGTCCCCTGAACGTTTTCCTAACAAGTTAAAACAACTAAAATTTTTATTTCAGTTGTCTGAATTTTTCAACAAATCTCAAATTTTTCTCAAAAATTCATCCACATGAAAAAAATAAAGTTTAAACAACATTCCAACAACTGAAGCACCTAAGGCGCAGTTGTCTCCACTTTGGGACAACAAACTCAAAACATTCAGTTGTGTGAGCACAGTTGTCTAAGGCAATTTTTGTACTAATGCATGTTGCCATGACCAACACCAAACGAACCACGCCACCATAGTCACTTATTCCATTAGACCGAAAAGGCACTCCCCTTTTACGAAAGTCACAATACAAACACCTACCAAAAGTAAATCCATATCAAAAACATCATGCTTCGTGCAAAACTGAGCTGAGCCAAAAACACTTTTGGTTAAAACTCAATAATCTACAAAACTTATCTAGCTGCAAAGCCATATAGAAAAGGCAAGCAAGATGGCCAACCAATCTATTGTCACCGCCTAATGGACGTCCTTGGAAGAAAAAACTAGGGAGGCTACCGGGCGCTAGGTTTATCAATAGAGAGAAAATAATCAAGGGAAAAAAGCCAGAGTAAGTATTGACATCGTGCTCATAAAAAAACAGTTATGATCATTGATCTGTAGTCTGGAAAATAGATTTAAACTAGTGTACTGATATGAGTTGTGACAAACAATTTTTTTTTTGAGATGATGCGATAGAAATTCATTGGATCTGATAAGGTACAAAGAGAACGCCGATTACCGGCACAATAGAAAGAACTTTCTAAAGCACCATATACCATTACATGCTTCAGCACAAGTACCATAATATAACTAGACGGACTAGATGTAGAAAAATGAATAAAAAATTAGGGTCTTATATCCTATCTAACTATGCACCCCAAAATTACGGCAGAATGACGTGCCACTCATCGGTCAACAAAATTCCCCATGAGATTGGACCTTTTCGTGCGGGGTGATGCTAAATGCACTTTTGGCCGATGCCCAGTTCCCAAATGCGGAACCAAAAGTGCATTGTGGTCTACCAAGTCAACTGGGCCCAGAAGGATACATAATGATGTCAACCAATGGGAGAAGCCCAATAAACTACCACGGTGAGATTGGGCCAAGTGTGCTTAAACCCAAAACACACTTGAAACCTGATACACGTTTTTACTAAATACTAAATAAACACTTAACACTCAACAAAAACGCATAAGCAATTAAAACCCTTTGTTGTAGATGTAGCATTGGTAAATAGGGTATCGTTCTTAACCGGGGATTGAGGGTGCATGCATGATTACACTATGGTTTAGGGGGGTTTTATAAGTTGGTTTTTACTAATTTTCCTACAAAGGTGAAACGTTGGCAATAACACATATCGAGGAATCCTAGAATTCTAACATGTTTCACTCATAGACAAGCAAACAATCAAGAACCCTAAAATTACTAAACATACATCATTGTCGAAAATTCTAAGCGAATATTTACATGTGATCATCTCAATTTTTCACTTAACTCTTTACACTAAGTCATATTATATGCAACCTAAAAGTATCTAAGTCTTTAGCTCACATGTGATTCGTTTTCATGCTTCGGGAATTTGCCCTATAACATATCTATTAACTTGACAAGGAATTTGCCTTAGCCTCAATTGACGCATTAAGTACACATGCTTTGCCAAAAGAAATAAACACAAGGTTAGATTACATAAAATATTCGAAGAATGTTTAACCAAAATACATAACACCAATCATTCAAAACCGAAAATAAATACAAGAAGATAGTAGAAGGAATCATGTTACACTTTTTGTAAGGGAATTTACCCTATATAAGAGTTATGCGACGACCCTTCAATGGAGATGGATGCACAGAGCCCTCAAGGAATTTGCCTTAGAGTTGCGTCGGTGATGGAGACGATTTGTGATGATGGAGGAGGCGGCTTCTTGTAGATCTTCGACTTTGGGAGGAGAGGGTAGGTGTTTTGGCAGAGCTCTTGCTAGTAAATTGAGAGATGATGATGAATGAGTCGAGCTCCCCAATTTATAGAAGAATATTAGGTCTTTTCCTACCAAAACAAGACTTTCCTTATGTACCCGGGTAAATCTGACAGTCTGTCTTCAAAAGCGTTTTCCCGGAGATGTAGAGATCAGAAAATTATGATTCTTGATTCGTTGGAAAGATTATTCAAAGAGCTATAAAATCCATATAAGGAACGCTATATTTGGAATTTAATTGGATTTACTACTGATTTTAGAAGTTAAGTGACCTGGCTGCCCTGTTTTCTTCTTCTTCAAGTAAAAAGAAATCTTCATATCTTCAAATCTTGCATTCCTTATTCCCTAATAATTCTTGGCCGAATCTAGCATATTATTGCACATATTTTGTCCCTCAAATAAGGTATAAATCTTCATGGAATATCCTCCAAATTCGTCCATCATTTATGCTCCATATATTCCGCCATTTTTGCTCATTCCTGGATTGCGCAGGAGAAATGTCTTCAACTCTTTGTCCACCATTTTGGCATCCATTTCATTTGGCATTTGGTCTTCAATTCTTGACACCATATGGGAAAACATTTTAGTAACCATTTTGAAGACCATTTCTCGGACCATTTCTTCTTCGGAATTAGGAACTTCCTCCTTAGCACGCTTTTCATTCCAAATCGCCTCCATTATTATTTCCTCCTTTATTTCTACCTACAAACATAAAGTAAGTTAAAAACATATTTACTAAGCACAAAACAAAGCTAAATATAGAGAGAAAGACATTAATAATCAAGCATAAAATGCGTAGATCAAAACCCTACCAACACACATAGTACGACAACATTAGTGGCCGCTGACACAATTTCACGGACCAAAGTAGACTCCACGTCCCGTTTCCTCCTGCAAGACAACCTTGGCAGGCCCCTACTAAGGTTACCATAAGCACCTTGTCGTTTTCTCCACATGTTCGCTGCCAGCCCAGGTCTGCCAGAAGTACTACCATCCTTCCCCCACGTATCCTCGCCCTTGGTGGCCTTTGACCTAACACCAGTCCCCCACCTATTCCGGCATTCTCCCTAACCAGAAGCTAGCGCTGGTCGACTTCCTCTTTGACGCTAGTACATCACTCGAATCAGACTCCTCCTCCTCCTAAACCCTCACTTGAACATTGCGACATATTTAGACACTGACCAAGACGGTGCTGCACTCTCAACAGATTTGCCATCATGAGGTATTCCTTGCTGCTTTTAGATGCAGAGCTATCACAAGGGTTTACCCAACTCAAAATGATAAATCACTCAAGCGACAACCTTAATGATGTCACTATACATTTTCATTTCACTATGTACACAATGTTATATGTTACCACACTTTTATTATTAGGAAAAAAGTTCACGTATTGGATTTAACCTCTAATGCACAAGCCAAATTGCCTATTAATCGATGCCCTACTTCTTTAAATCGTACATGAGTGATACCCCTCCATCCACTTTCTGTTCATATGTCGTTAGTTTAGATGATGTGACCCGCACTATTTTGAGAACAAAGATATTTTAGTCAATTTTCATTCCTCTTTTGCAGAGAGAATCTCTCTTAAATTATTTTGTGAACCCTTGTGAGAGCCTTCTCTACCCATGGTTAGTTTCTAGTCACATTGATGATCTCTTATCCACACCCTCGTAGCCGCAACCTGACTGCATATATGGGCTTATGCAATCTCTCCCTCAGATTTCTATATGGGCTTCCAGTCCGATGCAACATATCGCAACCCCAAAGCGGACTCAAAACTCTACATACTCAATGTTACTCCAATCCACTACCCCAACGCGACCCATAAGCGAATACGCAACCCCTCAACTTCTCTCCACGACCCTACTGTGGCCTAGAGCGAACTCGCTACTCAACAATGTCACTGTACATTTTTTATTTGATACGTACTTCACATTTATTATTACGGAATATTTCAAGTACAAAATCTATCTTGCTATTGCTGCATATCTTGAAGAAGCCAGACTGTTTTTGAATGTTGTAGCTACATCATTGACTAGGGAGCATTCAAGTATACCGATTATGGGGGAGTTCCTTATGAAGGCTGAACGTGCGATGATGGCTGTTGGCACACCATTTCCAGCTGTTAGAACATCATTGATTGCCGCTGCAGGGACTATGGTTACTGAAGATAATCAAGATAGTCTGTATTTACTTTTTAATCAAGCTGATTCGTCTACTAGAGTTGGTAAAGCGGCTGCAGATGATTCTTCCACCTCGTCGGGAACCTCATCGGGAGGTCAGGGTGCTGAATTGTTGTTGGTTCTCTACCTAAGGAATCATATATGTGGATGGCCCGCCAACGGTGAAACTATATTTTTTTAAATGATCAACTTATTGGTACGACTTTATGGGTAGTTAACACTTCTGGTTTTATAAAGGTGAGATATAATGACCTCAAATAATCTAGTTACATTACAGCTTGGTAAAAAAAAGAGAGTACATAATCTGTCTTCTAGTAGACAAATTAAAATGATGCCCTAACTTTATTAGTTATTAAAGTGATGTCTAACTATATAAGAAACCTACTTCAGAACAAAACCTTAAGATTTTTTTCTCGGGTTAGGGTTTGAGCCGTCGGCTCTCCCTCTCTTTTACCTTGTGCTTTGATTGCCTCTCTGAGGCCAGGGATTATTCCGCCGCCGCCTAGGCTCGGCTCCTGCGTGTTCGCACGACGACAACCCTTCTTGTTATCTCCAATTCTTTGCATCTGCCACATTCTCCTCGTCATCACTGTCCAATCTCTTTCATTTCTGCACTTCTCCTCTGAGTTGTCTCCGAGTTGAGCACGCTTCCAAATCTATTCGGTTGTGTTCTCCATCCTACTCCGAACCTGTGGTTGTTCCATGGCCAATGTTGACATCTTTGTAATCGGGATCAGACACCAAGATTGATGCACTAAAGTCTCTAATTTTTATCAAGAAACCAGGGATCGTGTTCCTCCAAGAGACGAAATGCTGAAGCCAACAACGATTTGAGCACATCAAATCTCAATTAGGGTTCTACCAAGTGTTTGATGAGCGAGTACTCTGACACTCATGCAGATGGCTTGATGCTTCTTTGGGTGGATGACATTGACTTGAACTATAGGAATCACTCGCCATGGTTTATTGACATTGATATCAAAGACCCTAATTGTGCGGGTCAACCATGGCGATTCACATGCTTTTATGGTAACTCGTATGTTCATCTCAGGCATCAGACATAGACCTTGTTGAGGAACCTAAAGAAATAACTAGGACCATCCCAATAGTGCATCATGGGAAACATCAATGAAATCTAGCGCTCCACTGAAAAGTTCGGTGGTGGTTTGCGGCTGGATTGGCAGATGAAGGACATGAACAATTGTATGACTGACTGTGCCTTAGAGGATCTGGGATACATAGGGGGTCATTTCACATGGCATGATTCGACAACCCAAGAACGTCTAGATCGAGCGCTAACAACCCTAGATTGGAAACGGTAGTTCCCAACAGCTCATGCAAACAACCTTTCGCCTCTTTGCTTTGATCATGCTCCTATACTGCTATTAGCTCGCTAGAAAAAGGAAATACATTTCCCAGGAAGACAGACATTCTTCCAGTTTGAAGCCATGTGAGCCGATGATGAAAGCTGCGAGGATACCATCAGAGAAGCATGGAATGAAGTGGGTCCTGGGTACCTACAAAATTAGATGGTCTCATAGATTGCTAATACACAGGTGTGACTGAAGAACTGGTCAATGGAGGTGTTTGGCAGTTAGAAACAGAAATTGGCGGACATCCAGATGGGACTGGCAGCTTTCCTTAATAAATCCTTCGATGTGGCAGACAATCCGAGATGCAAAGAACTCTTGCTATGCAGAGATCCTTTTAGAGCAGGAAGCTACTTACTGGAAACAACGGTCCAAGAATGATTTTTTTTGTACAGGAGATCAAAACACTGGGTATCACCACCAGAGAGCTTCCAATCAAAAGTAGAAGAAATGGATTAAAGGGCTATACGATGATGATGGAGTACGGCAAGATACACCTGATGACCTGAATGCAATCGTTCTGGGATACTATAGCGATTTATTTTAAAGCTGGGGAAATTACTCTGAATCAGATGGAACCGGTCATATTGTCCCTGTCCCTGATAATTGATGATGCCATGACGGCTTCTCTAACAACAGATTACTCAGATGCAGAAATCAAGAGGGCGCTATTTCAACTGGGACCACATAAGGCCCCAGGACCAGATAGTATACCTCTTTTCTTTTATGAGAAATATTGGGAAATTGTAGGGCCATATGTCATTGCATAGTTCAGAAATTTTTGGAAATTGGAAGGTTACTGGGTGAATTGAACCATACACATATTTGTTTATTGCCAAAAGTTCCTCAGCCTAAAAAGATAAAAGATTATCGACTGATCTCACTTTGCAATGTCATTCTCAAGATTTGCACTAAAGTACTAGCAAACCGACTTAAACCTCTATTGGATCACATAATCGACCACTGTCAAAGTGCTTTCAAACCTGGTCGTTTGATCACATATAATAAGTTAGTAGCTAATGAGGTAGCACATTTACCTCTGAATGAAGACACAAAGCAACTCTAGACTGATGGCCTTAAATCTAGATGTGCGCAAAGCTTATGACCGTATAGAATGTAGTTTCCTCCAAGATGTTATGGATCATTTGGGTTGTCCGCCTCAATGGACTTCATTAGTGATGACGTGTGTGACCACTGTACAATATTCTGTGGTTGTCAATGGATCCCCTAGAGGCATCCTTAAGCCGACTCGGGGTCTTCGTCAAGGTGATCCAATCTCTCCTCATCTACTTTTATTATACACATCGAGATTATCAGCTCTTATCAAATGAGCTCATCAAGCGAAGGAAATACATGGAATTAAGATATGCACGCGTGCACTGGCATTGAACCACCTCCTCTTTGCTGATGATAGTCTTTTGTTTGCTCAAGCCACTTGTAAGAAGTGTGACGCGGTGAAGAGAAAGATCCACTGGTGTATATGGGATTATATGTGCTGGCCCAAGGACCAAGGTGGCTTAGGGTTCAAGAATCTTTACGTTTTTAACCTTGCGATGTTAGCAAACCAATTCTGACGGATATTCCACAATCCGGACTCACTGGTTGGCTGGATCTTTCAAGCCAAGTATTTCATTCATGTTCTATTTGGGATATAACCACGAGTAGTGCTCTTTCCTTTACATGGCATAACCTTTTAGTTGCTAGGCCGGTTTTGGATGGAGGGGCTCGTTGGGCAGTAGGTAATGGTACTTCTTTTAGGAAGATAATTGGCTATCCCGACCTGGTCAGTTCAAACTAGAGACTCCGTTGAGGTACCCTTCTCTTATTCGCTTTGTTTCCCAATTTCTACTTCCACATAAAAAATGGAACGTTACTATGCTAGAACGGTTTTCTAGTCCGGCTAATGTTTTGGTAATTCGATCCCTCCCTTTGATCCGTCAGTCCGGTCTAGATCATCTCATTTGGCACTACACCAGCAAGGGTGACTACAAGGTAAGTTCGGGTTATTTCGTTGTGAGAGATTCAATTGTCCTTCCCCTGCAAAATATTCTGATATCTCTAACTCATGAGACATTTTATAAACAACCCTGGTCAGCTACAGTTGCTCCGACTGCAAAAATGTGTGTTTGGAAAGCCTGAAAAGATTTTCTCCCGACTAGTACCAGATTGAGGGCACGAATGGTGGATATCAGCCCTACATATCCTTTATGTGATGCAGCGACAGAAACAGAATTACATTTATTTCGTGACTGCAGATATACCAGCCCCCTTATCCAGTCTATCACCTCAGGGGTTGGCAACACGACAAACTCCTTTAATGAATGGCTAGTCAATTATCAAACAAGCTTTCTGACAACGCAATTCTCCAGGCATATTGTAATGGTATGGTTCCTTTGGTAGGCCCGTAATGATAAGATATGGAATCAGGTTGAATTCGTCAGTGACACAATGGGTATTCAAGTCATTGCTTGGAATGAACACTATATTTTTGGGAATCAAAAGCTTCCTAAATTGTTATGGCAACCTTAGAGATGGATGATCCCTCCCATCGGCCGCTATTGTATAAGTATGGATAGTGCCTTTGATCGAGTGTCTGCTAGAGGAGGCGTGGGTATAATGGTCTGTGATTGGTTTGGCCGTTTTATTATGGCAATGGGTCGGCGTCTGGAAGGCCAATACTCCCCATTGTAGATGGAAGTGAAGGCTGCCTATGAAGCTTGTTTTTTTAGTAGACTCCATAACTTCCATCCGATCCGTTTTAGCTCTGATTCTTTGATTGTGGTCAAAGCAATACAGGATATAAACTCTATTGCCATGGAATTTCAGGCCTCGACGGAGGATGTCCAGAAGCTACTAGTCAAAAATTTGAATTCAGTGTTTATTCACCATACCCAAGATTGTAACAAAGTAGCCCATGTTCTAGCTAGGTGGGCGTGGCTGAAAGTGGCACACCCCACAGTTTTCTTTGATGCACTGCCCTTCCTCGAGGATGTTTACTTGACGATGTACCTTAAATTCCTTTATTAATGAAATTTAGCGTATCCTTAAAAAAAAGTGATGTCTAACTTCTAAAACCCGTACTCGAACTTTAGTAAATATATATATATATATATAGTTTTCATTAAGTGCGAAGCTTCACACTAAAATTTTGGTGTGTAATTACATTTTACACAATTAAAAATGTAATTCGATCATTGAAGTCAATCATCTTTTAGATACCCATACAAGGATCGGGCATGCAAAATTTTAACTCAATTAGAGATGTTTTAACCATTTAATCGTGACATTGTTTAACAATACATACAGATTGTCCAATGTAGCTCAAAACTTGAATATGGTGATAAAATATGCGAAGCTTCACACTGAAACTTTGGTGTGAAGTTGCATTTTACACAAAATTGATAACGTAATTCTATCATTGGAGTAAATCATATTTTAGATATCTATGCAAGGATCGTGTTTGCCAAATTTCAACCAGATCGGAGATCGTTAGATATTTGATCACCACATTCAAGTTTTGAGCTATATATATAGAGATCCTATCAAATGTGAAGCTTCGCATTGAAACTTTGGTGTGAAGCTTCGCATTGAAACTTTGGTGTGAAGCTTCGCATTGAAACTTTGGTGTGAAGTTTCATTTTACGGAAAATTGATAAAACAATTTGAAGATTGAAACCACTCATCCTGTAGATAAACATGCAAGAATCGTGCTTGCAAAATTTCAACTCAATCGAAGATGTTTTGACCATTTGATCATCACATCAAATTATGAGCTAAATCAGATAATCTATGTGCATTATTAAATAATGTGAGGGTCAAATAGGAAAAATATATCCAATTGAGCTAAAATTTTGCAAGCACGATTCTTACATGGGTATCTAAAGGATGAGTGATTTCAATCTTCGAATTGTTTTATCGATTTTGCGTAAAATGGAACTTCACACTGATAGGATTTGTGTGTGTGTGTAGATATATATATATATATATATATATATTCTATCCAAAGCAAAGCTCCGCACTTTAGCTCCGCTTTGAAACTAAAGTGCGAAGCTCCGCTATCACCCCTTAGCGGTTAACAAACTACCAAAAAAAAAAACCAGCATCACGTACGCCTAGGCTTTTTTATGCTCAAAACGTCTCCAACCTCCTCCTCTTCTTCTTTGGTTTGATGCTCTTCTACCTACATCATACCCCCTATTATCTGCAAACTTTATTGCTCTTACCTTTTATTTCCTCGCCGATGGTATTGGATTGAGCACAAATTATTCCAGTTTCTTTTTTCTTCCTTAATACTTTTCTTCTTCCCACTTTCTCAACATATACAAGTGTATGCACTGCTTGAACATAAATGGCTTAGTGTTACGATTGAGTTGATTTAGTCATAAGGATGATTAGAGTTGGGTGGAGAAGCTATAGACAAATGGATATCAATCTATTCAATTTGTTTTTTTCTCTTATACATTATAGTTCTATGAACTAACCCATGCCCAAACCTCCATTACTTCCGGTAGACATTGCCGATGAGAAAAACAAAATCGTTTACGATGGCTTTGAGAGAAAAAAAATTAAATAATCTGAAATTAACACCCCCTTGAGAAAAATAATGAAATTGATATAGATCATACATAGTAATGGTGTGGTAGTGTGGTAAACCTTGTGAGAAAACTCATTCCCAGATCAATATAATTTGAGAGAGAGAGAGAGAGAGAGAGAGAGAGAGAGAGAGAGAGAGAGAGAGAGAGAGAGAGAGAGAGAGAGAGAGAGAGAGAGAGAGAGAGAGAGAGAGAGAGAGAGTATGAACTTGAAGAGCAGCACGTCAGATGTTGTTTCTCCTTTTTATTTTTTGTTAAGCCCACCATATGTTTTTATCTTATTTAAGTGAATTGATCCAATGGCTACTATTAAGTAAGTACACATGGGGTTATTGAGAGACCTTGTACCCTAATGTAAACCCTTTACCACGACCTTGTAGTTCTAGCCGCAATTTTGTTCCGACGCTGGTGTTGATACCGGCCTCCCTATCGCCAAATTCCTAGGCTCTTACTACCTTCGTCTCCCTCTGTTTTCCCTTTCTTGATCTCGTCTCATCCCGGTTCCTTCGACCTCCTTGACTTCCTCTCCTCCTCCACTCCCTTTGAAAACCCTAGCTTTCATTCTCCTCACTCTCCTGGAGTCCATGTCTAGAACCATCTAACTATTCCCAGATCCTCTAAACATCTACTCCTAGTTCATATCAACATCCTCTCTTCATCTTTACCATTTGGTTCTCTGCCGAAACCTAGGGTTTCCTAGGATTCACAAGTTCAAGCCATCCCGGATCTTGCCCTATTTTTCTCTTTTCTTGTAGTTTTGCTCGTTAAAGAATCAATCTATGGCACCTTGGTTTGGATCAATTCCCAGGTTCATCATGAACCTCCTCTCGCATTCAACTTGTCCTTGTATAGCGAGGAAGAGGATGATGGCAAGTTTTTTGTCATGAAGATCTTTTCAAGGACTCTTATCTCAAAGGAGAAGGTAAATTCAATCAAGTTCTGGATGATTAGTCATTGGAAGGGATCCAATGGATCAAGCACGATCTCCATAAGACTTGAGATGAAGGATCGGTTTCTGGTAATGTTTCATGACAAGGATGCTTTCAGGACAACGGTGACCCGTAGCCATTGGTTTTTCCAAGATAATGCAGTGGTGGTCAAGGCTTTTGATGGATTTGAACTGGTGGAGGGTGTTCCAATTAATAAGGTTGGAGCATGGGCTACTATACATTTTACAGGTGGTAACTTGCTTGGTAAAGAAGCGCCCATTGCATGGTTGGAAACCCTAGGTGGGTTCCTAGGTAAGTATGTGGATTATGATAAGCGACGGGTGAATCAATACGAGGAAATACGATTGCTGGTCGAGGTTGCTCTGAGTAAGCCAATAGTCACCAGTTTTAGAGCACAACTAGGGAAGCAGGCTTGGATTGAGTGTCGAGCGCAGCACCTGACCTTGAAAGGGATGTGTATGAGCTATGGCATATGGGACCACAACCTTGGTGGTTGCCCTATTCAGTGTGCCGATATTGAGAATGAGATGGAAGAAGAAGATAGAGAAGCTAAAGCTGAGGAGCAAATGTGGAGGTTGAGGGATGAGATCCCTATTTTTTTTTGAGCCTAGAGGTGGAGTGGGTGACTACCAAGAGGTGGTGATAGATTCCTGGTGCAGTGCAGCTGTCGCAAAATCGGAAGAGCATGCAGCCATGCATCGCAGAACTGCCAAGGGACCCTGACCACAAAAGGACATCACCTCTGTGCAGAAGCTTAAGTTCTACAACTGGTACCATCAGAAGGTCAAGGATGTGGAGGACTCTGACACAAAAACTAGGAATAAGAGGCAGAAGGTAGACCCGGGATCTACGGGTGATATGTAGAAAGGGCCCATAGCTAACTAAGGAGTGGTGCAACCTAAGTTTTGAAGCCCTCTCATGCTACTCTGGTTTGTTAGTCTAAGTTTATTGTGCGTCATGTTGCTTTTCTAGTATAGGGGTACTTTAGAACTTCTTCATTTTAGCATGTCCGGTGGAGTACGTTCCGTATTCTTATCACAAGTTTCCAAGTTGATATAAAATTAGAGCCCTTTCAAAAAAAAAATTAAATCCAATGGCTCAGAGCAGAGCTTCGCACTTTAATTTCAAAGTAGAGCTCCGCTCTGGACAGGAACCGTGTGTATATATATTATCAAATATAAAATATTTCTAAAAAAAAAATATAGGTTTAGTAGATGTATATTCATACCTTACGTCATATAGTCGGGTTTGGTAGATGCATATATGTACCTAACGCTATATCGTCGGGTTCGGGTTATGTTCATGCCTACTGCCACATATTTCCCTTTGAAATAGGGTGGAAACCCAAACCCATGGGTAATTTGGTGACCCTAGTAACCCTCATCTATTTGTAATCCCATTGAGAATCTTCTACGCACAATAACTCCCAAGCTTTGCCTCTGAAAATATTTTGCGATCACCCCCTCAGATTTTGATGTTGGCCTCCAATGTGACCTCGCAAATTCACAACCTCTAACACAATTCTGCGACCCTAGAAACCTTGACACCTCATGACCACGCTCCCTTATGTGGCAAAACCCAAGTCCTCCTTTTGCTCCTACTCCTGCTCCTGCTCCTGCTCCTCTCTCTCTCTCTCTCTCTCTCTCTCTACCACATCATGAAAAGAAACATCGACACGAATAATTTTTAGAGGTACACCCCTAAACAGAATTTGTGACAAGTTATCAAAAGAAGCTGAGAATTGATGGAAAAAGAACACAGTACAACTATGAATGATTTTTAGAAAGTTGGCCATCACACTGATAACTTTAAATTTTTAAATGTAAAATAGTTGGAATTATCACTGAACGCTGTCACACTCGACAATTTAGTTACTGATCTGTGACGACCCGGAACAGAATCAGAAGCGTAATAGGCTTAATTCGTGAGTTAGCGTATAATCGCAGATTTCTGATAATTGATTGAATCGTTAGCTTTGATCACGACTTAATTATTGGCCGAGAATTTGAGTTGAGCCTCTTCTCGAGAGTTGTTGTACGCGTGATTTTGAGTTCGTGGGCGGTTCCTGATCATTATTTGGACGACCGAGGAATATAATATGAATATTTGAAATTTTGGAATACTGTCGAGTTTATACGTTCGTGTTCGAGTCTATCCGAATTGTGATTGTGATCCGTTTTGGATCCTTGATCGACCCGAAGCGCAAATGGAATGATTATCGACTTGATTTGTGAGTTTCGTGATTTGTCGTGATTTCGACACAATCTGCTAATATGGCGGCCTTGTTAGCAACTAAATTATCGGGTGAGAATTTGATTTGGTATTTTTCGCGGAAGTTGTAGAGAATTTAATTTCGAGCTTGTGGGAACTTCCGGAGGATTATTCCGAGTTATGAGGATTAAGTTATGAATATTTTCAACCGTTGATTATTTAATCAGATAAGCTTGTGATGGATTGAACCGTTGAATTTTTATCAGATTTTTCGAAGTGTTTGACTTTCGGTGGAAATTGTAGAACTTATCGAGATGAGTTTGTTGACGCGAGAATTGTTGGAAACGGATTTAGGACGCGAAAGTTACGAGTGTTCAAAGTTTGTCGAAAAGTATGTTTGGAAGTTTCCTAAAATAGAAAGTATTTAAACTGGTTTCTACTTTGGGAAGTCAAACTATTCATTAATGCTTGTTGACCGAGTCAACTCGGCTGGGAGGATGGAGTGCAACGGTGGTCACGGCTCGCCGGCGGCGAGCTGCCGTCCGGCCACCTCCGGCCTCGGCATAGGTCCTGTTCGACGCGCATCGGCTTCCCCATGGTGTTTCCGGCCACCTTTCACGGCGAGGACGCCGGAGGAGGGAGAAATCCCAGTTAGAAATTGGAGGATTTTGGGGTTTTTGGTTGACAATTTTTCCGGCCAAATTGAGCTACTTGAAGTACTGGGCTTTGAAGCTCTCATCACCACGAGTCTATCTATATATGTATGGCCTTTCAATTTTGCTTATACATGGAGAATTGTTGGATTTAAAGTTTGATGTGAGTTCGATTTTGCTTATACTTGAAGTTGTTTGTTGGATGATTTTGAGTGGAATAGGTCTTGGTTCGCCGGAAAATTTCAAAGTTGGGTGGCGCCGCCGCCGCCGGCGGTGGTCAATGGCGGTCCTCCAGTCAAGGTTGACTTTTTGGGGTTTTCGATGAGTTATATGTCGTTTCAATCGAAATCGCGCCCCGATCGCAGTGGTGAGGTTTGTTTTTCGATTTGAGCATCGGAAATTATAGCGAGGTTTTGTGGTGTGATTATCGGATTTTCACGATTTCGTCGATATTGAATTATGTGTTTCCGGGAACGGTTGTTTCTCGTGATATGATTTGAGGTTTTGAGATATATTTTTGAACAGTGGACTTTATGGTTATCCAGGAGTTCGTGATCGTTCGTTTGGCGAGGGATTTTCCGCCGGATCATGGGATTAATGCGTATTGCGTTACGCTCACCTGTGAGTGGACAATTTCTTTTTACTGATAATCACGAGTCTTTATACATGTTTTACGAGCATGAGCATGCATACGAGGTACAGTCTCAGTATATATTGTTGTATCGATACACTTGCATCCCGACTGATCCCCGAGGATGTTTACCGGGGGAGGCTGTGACCCCTGACCTGAGGCCTTTACTGGGGGGGGGGGGGGGCAGACCTCTGACCTGAGGCCTTTCTGGCTAGAATCACGTGTGGGCCTGGGATCCCGTATTCGGACTATACTAGCACGGATGTGTCCATGAGCGACCCCGTGGGATTTTTACATGCTTGCTCTGTACGCTGGAGGAGTTTGGGTTCACCTCGTGTACTGTATTATATTCTTTCAATTTGACTCTCATATGTTTTTATAACATATATTATTCGGCGAAAGACATTTATTTTCGTCCACTCACTCTAACGGTTTATATGTCTTTCCCCTGGGCTTTTCGGTTTCCGTGCCCAGTTTGCAGTTCAGATTCTGGTGTCGCACGTCGCAGTCGGAGGCATAGCGGTTCGAGCTACCTTGTTTCTTCCAGTAGGTTTCTTGTTCTGCCTGCTGTGGTATATTTATATTATTATACACTAGAGGTCGCTCTGAGTATTCTGATGTATACTTTTATACGATTTTTCCCCGGATTTCTGTAAAGTATAGTTATATTTATTACTTTACATTACTGTTAAGATATTGAGAAATCCGGATGGGATTGGTGCCCACGGTTTGATTTTTGTGGCATAGGATGAAGTGTTATTTTCCGGGTGCAGGTAATGACAATTCCGCGTTAGTAGCGTTACTCTGCCGAAATTTTGATGGTTTTTGTTGGTTTGTGTTTTCAGAAGGGGTTTGATCCCGGTTTAAGAAACTAAATCGGGGTTGGGTCCTTTCATGATCTTTCAAAAATATCAAAATGATCACTAAACTATAGATCTATCAGTCAATTTCGTCACTTCGTTTATTTTAAAAATTAAAAATTGTCGCATGCTTTCGTTATAGGGATAATGTTTTAAGGAAAAAGTATTGTGGCATAAATGGAAATGCTGATTAGGAAATGCATAATCAGATTTAATGCACAACACAAATGCACCAAAACGTCGTGACCATAACTGACAGATCATTGCACAACTTTGTAGTGACCCATACCATCTCAAACAAAAGGAAGGCAACCTTTGAGGTGCCAAGCAAAGAGGTCAAAAACCCCAACAAAAATTATTTGGTAAGGAGACTCTTCTTCATTAGGAAAGATTGAGCCCAAAACTTTCATGGGCATAATCAACTGTGAAACTTGAATAGGAGATCATTGATCCGCATGCCAGAAGATCGATATTTATTTCGATTTGATTGCGAGGATGAGATAATGGATTTGCTCGAGGGTGTGCCATGGTTAAATGGGAAGAACAACTTGACTCTAGAAAAGTACGACAACCTCGAATTTTAGTGTGGGTGACAATGATGAATCTGCCACCCAAACTGATGAATCCATATTGTACATGTTGATCTGATTAGAGAAATCCTCTAGAATATGATCTGAGTCAATGCCGACGTCAAATTAGAGAAGAAAGTGAGAGTGCATATTTGGCCTAAGCTTACATATCCGGTGAAGCAAGTCTTTCCTGCCCTAGTTTTCGAGTTCACTAGAATGCATGTTCCAGTAAAGTTGTGATATGATTCCATTATTAGATATTGTTGGATCTGTGATCTCTTTGAGCATGACGTCTGTGGAGGGCCGCAGGTTATGTATGAGGTGGAGTAGGTGACCGAGGATTTGAAGCTGAACCCTAGATTAAAAAGTGACAGCCTTTGTTGCGAGTTTGCATGGGAGTCCATCCCTCGTCCGTATGGAAATCTCAGTTAACTTGGGTTTCTTGGTCACACCAGGACTCTTGGCCAAACATGGGAGATAACGAAGGGATAGAGTAGTAGTGGTGGTATATCTCTCTGCTTTTCGGGCATATCGACGGATGAACTAGCTTGCAAATCTATGTGTTTTAAGTTTAAGTCAATGCCACTTGGTATGAAGAGTTATCCAAGGGTCCATTTCAAATATTCTAAACAGCCATCTCTTGGGACCATGCAGAAGAAGATTAAGGTTATTACTTTGACCCCAACAAGACCACCAAGGTATATCAGCAACGTACTTCTGAGCCGTTGCCACTAGTGGAGCCAAACGATCAGTTGGCTATGAGTTTTTCAGCGACATTAGCTCTACCTAAGGAACATGGACAACTCATTGTGACATCGGTGATCGCAAGTGTGGTAGGAAATCATGCTATCGGATTAAGGATGTACTAACATCTAAAGAGGCGGGGAAGGGAGATTCTGACAGAAATGGTAAGCCAAAGAATTTGGCTCAAAAGAAGCTCTAGGTTGTTCTATTTGTTGTGGCAGATGGCTCAAGTCGATGATCTCTCTACCATAACGGATGTGACAATGGTGAAGGTCTTTATAGTGAAGGGTATGGTTTCCGTGGAGTAGGTTAGGTCTTGATTGGTTAGTGAAGTCTGATTTTATTTCATTAACCAAGTTTGATTTGGTTTTATCAATTCTAAAGTGTGTTGCCTAGCAATAAGTAGTTTTTTTTTAAAGGAGCAATAAGTAGTTTATGCTAAGTCAAATAGTGATCATTTTTCTAATTGTCCGTTGAAAGTAGTCATTGTATATTCTATTTTTTTTTGAAGTGGTTGGTAGTCTATTGATGAAAGTGATAAGTTACAACAACCCAAATTTATTCTCATATTTACTATAAATGCCACAAATTTGTGAAACTGATCTCTCTCTCTCTCTCTCTCTCTCTCTCGCGTGCATATGTTGTATTTAAATTGATGATTTCATATGTTAAGTTCTGTTGTACATCCAATTTCACTCTATTTTTGTATATGATAGATAATTTGAACTGATGTTGCATGAAACTGTTTTTGTTTGTAATATTATTATTCGATTTCATAATAGTATTGTCTACTTAATTAGGTCTGGATCTGATTTTGGTTATGAAGATTTGTTTCCATATGTGTTAATGTATTTGTCTGACTCTTTATCTGAGTATTTGTCTGACTCTTTGTTAGAGTATTCGTCTCAATATCTATTTATCTATGTTCTGTCTACAGTATATTCAATGGCAACAACATCATCTTCAATCATTGTGAAATATATTCATTGAACAAGTTAGTGTGATGGATATTTTAAATGTTGATATCACATTTACTAACATAGTGGATATTATCCATCAACGATTCAAAACAATCAACAACTCAATCTTGACATACAAATACTGTATCCCACTAGACGATGAACACATTTTCCTGGAAACTGATCGTGACATATTTTTGATGATACTTTCTCTACAAAGACTCAATTCAAAATATATTAAGATTAGAATCACTACCATGAATGAGGTAGAACATCCAAAAACTCATTTGAATATTTGTTTGCATATCTGTTTGAGTATTTATTTGAGTATCTGTTTCCTTAATTATTATGTCACGCTAAACATGTATACGTTTTTTCTTTCCAGCAAATATCAGTTCCAACCAATCTGCAGTTCGTAGCACGCAGAATGAAAACTCAAGGATGGATGTAATTGAAGAAGATTAATAGATTACTTGTATTGCTTTAGGAGAAAAGATAATTGTCATCGCTTACGACCACCTAGAGTTAGTTACCAGTGACGTATTTGTTTCTCTTAAAAGAAAAAAAGATTTATTTCACCCTTGTATGTGTCCAGTGGCTCGAAAAGATTGAGAATGAAATACATTACAAGATGTATGTAGATACAGATGTGGAAGAAAATGGAACCAGAAGAAGGCTTGAATTTGAAAAGCTTTATCTTGGAGAAAATTTAGAAATATATGATGACATGTAAAGACATGAAAATTTGTATCATCTTTTTTTGAAGAACGGAATATCTCTTATCAATAAGGGATCTGCTTTTCAAAAGAAGACAATGGAGGAAAACCGGAATCTATCAGCATGGGGTCACCTTTTCTTAGTGGAGTTACTGTTAATTAAACATATTTTAATTCCAGCATGGGTCACCTTTCCAACCATATGCTAACTGCATCTAGATTCATCTGGATCTGTTCACAGTGGTCTTTCGAAGTGGGCTGATGTACAAAGGCTGATTTCTGATAATTCATTTTAATCCATCTTCTTTCTTTGGGCTTCTTTGGACATGCTTTTGGTCTTCAATTCTTGACACCATATGGGAAAGCATTTTAGTAATCATTTTGAAGACCATTTCTCGGACCATTTCTTCTGGAATTAGGAACTTTTCTCCTTAGCCAACTTTTAGCTCCGAAACGCCTCCTTTATTATTTCCTCCTTTATTTCTACCTAAAAACATAAAGTAAGTTAGAAACATATTTACTAAGCATAAAACAAAGTTAAATATAGAGAGAAAGACATTAATAATCAAGCATAAAATGCGTAGATCAAATTCCCCCACACTTAGACTTTGCTAGTCTCTAGCAAATACACAACAAAGCAATGTACTCGATAAAAGAAAAATAATAAAGGGAAAAACACAAAGGTAAACGTGACACTTATATACAAACATACTTAGATATTTCAACATTTCAAAGCCGCAAATTCTCATGTAATCATGTTTGAAAACGATAGAAATACTAAGTTGAACAAAACTAAGCACTTACTGAAATTTGTCTCAGAAAATTCTTCAAGTCTATGGCGATGGAATCATAATGTTTTCACATGAATGTTCAATGAATTCAATAGATAATAGAGATATGATCATGTCATGAACAAGTAAGATGTGGAGAAAAATAATGGTGATGTTAAAGCTGTGCATGTTTTGAATAAAGTTCAAATCAACTCACATGGATGCACTCATCAAATTTTCACTTATGCAAAGGTTTCACTCAAAGTGTTTGTTAATTTCAATGAAAATTCATGCATGGGAAGAGATACTTGCACAAATGAACCAAAACTATATGCTTACTCATGCAACTTACTTCACAGATTGAAGGCTACTCATCTTAAGGATCAAAAAAGACTTTTAAGGGTTGTAATGGGGCTTAGGCTAAGGCATTCAAAAATATGGATATGTGGTGGTTAAGAACATTCAAAAGACTTAGTCAAAACACCAAAAACTTCATCAATTTCGTTCATCCTCCTCTCACCAACGTCACCATGTGTAAAGTTTAAGTACACATGCCAGATTTCATCTTGTTAGACCCTAACTTCATTCTTAACTTCCCTTGAGCTTTTGTAGACAGGACAAAGGTCACATTTCTTCACTTTTGGGCCTTCAATTCAATACAAACTCCAAATCCACAAGTATGGGGGACATTAATTCAAAATTTAACATCTAAATCACAATGCTGGAGAGCTTCTTTTTTTCTTTTTTTTTAGCTCTCGAATTTTTTTTCTTTTCTTCTTTCTATTTTCGAAAATTGCAAACTTTTTTCAAGGTATTTGAACAAGTCTATCCCCATACACACATCTCCTCATGATGTTCACACCATCTCCATGATTCTAGCTTCAAAAATCCCCACCAAGTCTTTTGAACAAGGGTACGGATATTCTATACTAGGTTAAAGTGTTTAGATATGTATGGTAATGAAATAAAGGTATAATGTGGGCTCAAATGGGTTATCTAGGGGTGTCGCAACTCGTGCGCACAAATGGGACACATGGCAATTTGGCAAAGTGGTGGATATCCTAAGTGCCTTTAATCACATCCAAAATCAGAGTATGTATCAACTATAAGCTTTGCAAATTGACATGAGTAAGTTCTAGTATTCTCTAGTTCATTAAGATCTATGGCAAGTGAGTATATGCATGATTTTGAGACCTATATCTATGATGCACGAAATTTCACTCAAAAGAAGTGTTTAAGGCTCAAAATCTCACTTAAGGCTCATATGATTCAAAACTTATTCTCATATGCGATTTCTGTACCAAGTTTTATCAAACCATATCTACAACATGTCATAACACTCAAAAGATATCTCAATTAGCACATAAATTCATCCTTAATGATATGCAACGCCATTTTTGTATTCTTTTCAGTCCAATTTCATCGTAGACTAACGAAGGGCGTCCTAAAGACTTTTTAAAACACTAAGTTAAACAAAAAGACTCACAACAATTTTTTTAGGGCATCATCCACCGGAAGGTTCCATTGTCCGCCCATTTTTACAATTTATGACTCAAATAAGTTGTAAACCTCTCCCCCACACTTAAACTATACATTGTCCTCAATGTACTAAAGTAAAACATAGAATCAAGCATGAAGAAAGGGATTTACGAAAAATCTAACTAAGAAAAGTAAAAGCTACAAAAATTAAAAAGAGAAAAAGGGAAGAGAAAGCAAATCTGGTTTGTAGACTCTTCCATTGGGTTACTTCCCAACAAGCGCTTGTTTTTTTAACGTCTTACAGCCTAGACGTGTTGTTTTCTTTTATGCTCAATGAACAACCTGTCTCGGAGGTGCAACTCCTCCATTTTTGCCTTCCACTTTTCAGCTTCCATGTTCTGACCTCCGTGCTTTTGATCTTTAATTCCCAACAATTTAGAAATCATAATTTTGTGATATTTATATGAATGGAAACTAGATGTCCAGAGCTTTCCAACCCTATAAAGAACTCCATCTAACTCCAACCGAACTGAAAGTTATGGCTTTTCGAATTTGACTGTTCTTTTTGGACAGAATCTGCGAATTTATGAAAACACTTGGAGCACGTTCCTCAATCGTTTCCTTCAAAACTCAACAAACATCAAATCCAATGGAAAAATGCATGAAATGCAATGATGAAGATGATGCATGATGATGCAACTATGTAATGAATGACATGATATGCAAAGATGTATATGCATCCTAAATATTACAAAAATCGAGCAGCCTGAGCATGACTCATTGCATAATTTCTCTAGAATTAATTACATGTTGGAACTAACTGAAATTTTACGACTGTAAACTAGACACATATACAAACATGTCATAAAAGTTTCAGAAATTTCCGTGACATGAAACTATGTCAGATAAATCACACAAAATAGCCTATTACCCAGCTCCGATTTGACTATCTAAAACTAAAAATAAAATTAACATTGTACAAAACATGAAATGATTAAAGTATGGTTAGTCTTCTTTGCAAAGTTCAATTTCGATATTTATGCACAAGTAGTGTCCAAATTGAGTGCGTCAATGATTTAAAGAGAGTACACTAGCTTAATCTTTAGATCGTTCAATGGACGTGCGACCCGCGCGATAAAGTATGAAATTTCAATCAAATGGCCTTGGTTCAATCGAAAAACATGGCCAGTTAGGGATAGAGATAACAAGAGAGGTAGGACTAATTTCGACAAAACACCCCGAGGCTAACCGGGCCAATGGTATATACTCTATTGGTGTAAGTCTTTCTTAGATCCTAAACTTGTCACCAGTCATAACGTATTCTAGACACCATGTCCGACATTCAGCCAAAATCTCAAAAATTCACACTCCCTCAAGTCATTTGTAGACTCCGCCATCAACCTTATGTCCATAACTTCACTTAGGTTATGGTGTGTGGTGATGAAATCCACACATCATGAGGGGTTAAGGAGATAAACAAGGAAAAGAGGCGTCATCTATTCCAAAGAGTGCGACTTAATCAACCAAACTTATGTACCCAATTTAAATCAAATACTACCTTTAAGGTGTACACATGGCTGCAAAAAAAATAAATATGAACAAGTGTTAGTAACATAAATAATTACAAAATTTCGTTGCTTTTATATACATACTATATATATGCACAATTTCACATATTTACAAACATAACACATGCAATTCCAGATTCGTGCAAACTTGGGCATAGCTGCTTGTCGATTTTTTCCAGAATTATTGGCTTGGCGGAATTCAATGCAATTTTACAGGCACAAACTAGACACGTAACCAAACAATCCTGCAAATTTTCAGATTTCTATGAGACCTGTAGCTATGTCAAATAATTTACACAAAACATAGCAGTGCACAGTTCCAAAAACAGAAAAATATAAACATATTGTACAAGCATAATCACACAATTCTTTACAATCCCCGGCAACGGCGCTAAAATTGATACTCACCATTACTAAGTACTAAATTAACACTTAACACTCAAGAACAATGAGTCAATTAAAACCCTTTTTAGTAGATGTAGCATTGGTAAATAGGGATCGTTCTTAACCGGGGATTGAGGGTGCATACATAACTATGCTAGGTTTGTTTATGGGGGTGCGAGATTTGGTTTGTTTAACTAATAACCTACGAAATTTAAACCTAATTCTACTATGTACACGTGATCATCACATCATGTCTACCTCCACCGTTTTCATGCTTCACTTACCCAGTATCAACGAAATTCTTACCTTTCAACCTGCAATTTATACACATGCTTTTAAGAGTGCGACGAAGAGCGCCTACACCTTAATTTATCTAAGATTCATACAAAACATGCTAGAGAGGAACGAAGAGTGTATCATCCAACACATTAAGAAGTTTTAAGCATACAAGCATGCATACAAGTCAAAGACTAAAAACTAAGAACACATGGAAGGTAACATAAGTAAGTAAAAACATATAGCCTTTATTAAAAAAATCACAAGTCATAAACCGAATTCTTTACAAGACAAAAGATGAGATAGAAGGTTTATGGTTACACTTTTGGAGTCTGTTAAGAGCACTAACAACGCCACGAGTGGATGGATTCTCAAGAACAAGACGAAGAGCGCCGATTATTCTTGATCCATGAGGATGGAGCTTCGGCCTTGGAGGGAATTAGGCTTAGGACGACTTGGGAGGTGTTTTGGGCAGAGCTTTGGTGTCTATGATGTGTGATAATGAAACCCTAGTCGAGCCCTCTTTTATATAGGCCAAGCAAAGCCTAGTTCGACTCCTTTTAGAACTCTAACTACTCCACCCGGGTAACCTGACCCTTCTCCACTAAAATAGGAATTTCTCTCATTCTAGGACTCCAAATCGTTTGATTCCATTGCGTTGGAAACTAGACTTCTAGATCTTTCCAACCATATGCTAACTGCGTCTAGATTCATCCGGATCTGTTCACAGTGGTCTTTCGAAGTGGGCTGATGTACAAAGGCTGATTTCTGATGATTCATTTTAATCCATCTTCTTTCTTTGGGCTTCTTTGGATATGTTTTTGGTCTTCAATTCTTGACACCATATGGGAAAGCATTTTAGTAACCATTTTGAAGACCATTTCTCGGACCATTTCTTCTGGAATTAGGAACTTTTCTCCTTAGCCAACTTTTAGCTCCGAAACGCCTCCTTTATTTCTACCTAAAAACATAAAGTAAGTTAGAAACATATTTACTAAGCATAAAAAAAAGTTAAATATAGAGAGAAATACATTAATAATCAAGCATAAAATGCGTAGATCAATCAGCTACCAGCTACCCTAGTATAAGCAACCCTAAACTTTAACTGAGAAAACATAAACTGTGGACTGTCATGCCTCGCACTCTATACGGTCACGACTTCAACTGGCTAACTTGCAATATGGGCAATTTAAAACAAAGGGCCCAGGAAAAGGCATAAAACGTTAGTGAGCGGAAAAAACGACATAATTGTACGATATGCGTAAAACTAAATAAAAATGTCGCTATATGCATTTCTATCACTTCTGATAAATCTGATGCGAGTTCAAAATATCATATAACTGAAAGAAAGTGGAGGTAGTGCGTAAAATTAGTTCAAAAATATCGCTCATGCCACCTAACCTGAGTTGACACTAGCTGAATTACAAAGATGATGAGATCATCCCCAAGCCACATAACCTGAGTCGATCTGGGTCATACGAAGCCATCTAACCTCCCTGTCTAGACTATCTGGTGATAGTGAGATCATCGATGCAACTAAACAAACCATCACAAAGTAAACCTCCAAAATATAAAAGCTCGTAAAGCATAATCATAAAGTTACTGCGTAATAATTGAACTCCCACGTGACTGTGAAAATAAAAGGTCAACTCACAGTACTGTGCCGTGATTTCTATCCAGCCAAAGCCTGCCTGTTGGTGTTTAGAAACATCTATCGATGGCTGCTAATTAACATGTCGTCGTGAAACAACAATAATTATTTAATAACTAATCGTCAAAAATTATAATGAATAGCTAACCTCGTTTACCACTAACCTTATCGTCGAGAACCTCGCATTCTCAAATAATGTATTTTTCGAGCTAATGACGTGCTTTAATTTAATGTCAAATACTAATTCTTCTTTTTACTATTGCAACACATTCCTCAAACGTTATGCGACTCGAGGTCAAATTGACGATCACCTCAAGCATTCAACATTATCTTGTAAAATTGTTTAATTAATATCAGATTAATTCCAAGTCCACACCAAAATATATCCAATGCATTTAATATCCTCACCAACAAAATTGTAGCGTCGAAACGAATCCAATTACATAAAACTTGACACAATTCAGAAAGTTTTTCAGTCAGACGCACCGCCATAGACGGCCAAGTGCCACCGGTGACCACCGTCGATGGTTGTGTTTGAAACATCAATCCCTTCCTCTCATCAATATCAAAAACTTTCATAACTACACCGATGTCTGATTCTGAAAAAGGTGGCCCAAATTAGCCTTGAAAGCTGACGGCCTCAATTTCGCCAAAAATCTTCAAATCAAAATTCAGGCGTCGTCGAGCCACGCTGGAGCTTGAGGCCGGTAGGAAAACACTCACAAGGAAATGAGCTAAAAAACCTATAACCTCATGCCCCCGATCGGCGCCGTCAAATGCCGCCCCCAACGACAGTGATTCGGCCGTAATTTCCTAACAAAAATCGCGTCGATTCGTCCACAATTTTACCTGCAAATTTCAAATAAAACAACCCATATAATTCCACACATCACAAAGATTCGAAATATACCTCAATCGTTGTCGGAGGTGACGCCAGTGACGGCGACCGATTTCATCCAAAAACCTAGTTTTTCTTAGCTTTGATTCGGTCTTCTCCGCCATCAATCATCAAAATGGAAAGAGGAGGTCAAGGCCATTCGATTGCAACCAATTTCATTGTCGGAGGTGGCTGGAATCCGCCGCAATGCCTCTAATGACTTCAGCGGCTATTTTGGGCCACTAGAGCTCGGGTAAATGAGTCTGGCTCGTTCTGATTTTCTATTTTCGGAAAGTTCTATTTATATGTGCGAGCTGCGACTAACCGATTCCGTAAAATCACACAAAACTTTCATTGACTATAATTTCTTCATCGTAGCTTTGATTTTAACACTTGACATGGCTACAAACATGTCTTGATGAACTATACAACTTTTCTCAATATAATTTCCCAAAAACTTAACTAATAAAATTCTGATAAGAATGCCATCGATAATTATTGAACATAAAAATTAACTACCTTCCTCGATTAACCTTAAACAAATCTTAAACAGAAAATTCTTGGGATGGGTTCTTACAACCTACTCCCCATCTCCCCTTAAGAAAATTTCATCCACGAAATTTACGCATCTACTAGAAAAAGACTAACACGTACAGCTCTCGCATGAGTTCATACGGCCTAAAAGTAACATCCACAGCTGAGAGTGGTTATCCGTAATACCTTCACCATGTATCGCTTTATTATGAAGTCTTGTGCTCCTGATCGAGATTCTCAAACTACTCATTGTAAGCCTGATACATGAACTGTAACATAAATACCTAAAAATATCAGATACCCATGCAAACTCTATTGGCAAGTACTATTAATGATTTCGGCATGTCCGGCTAGTCTATCCTTCAATTGTAGTTCTGATATGCCAGCTATCTAGATGGCGGTGTGGCGCTACTGAAAATTCTACTAAATCATCTTATTCCTGACAATTCTACTGAAAATTTAGCATAGTTTCCCCTAAAACTAAATGAAACCCAAAAATCTGCATGAAGAGAACACTTAGAATAACTAAATCCCAAAAATAAACCTTGAGCACCGAATCCCATCTTGATTTCTCATAATTAAACTGAAGAACACTACGAACATAAACCACTAATACCCATATGTATTTATGTATCATAATGATCGCAATACCAAATATCTCAAAAAATCAAATAACTCTTGTTCAATACACTAACTAGACTAACTCAAATATCAAAATTAATAACTATAATTTAGCGAGCTAGGCTCATAAGAAGTCACTGAGATTCGCCTCAAATACCCCAAAACTAATGGAAGACTCCAAAGAGTCAAACAACCATCTAAGTTCATTGTATATTCAGGAAATATGGACTCCGCATCCCATCTAAGGTCAGAGTAATCCTAACATACTATGCATCTGTCTGTGATAAATAAGTAATAATTGTATGCAACTTGAGTCGCAAAACCCAATATAAGTATTCTCGTGACTCAAGGACTACAATATGTATCAATAACATCACACCCAAATCTGAATATCCCTAGCTCCCATATAGTGTTCATATATAAATATATGCACTACTAACCAACGTTGAAAGATTCTATGGCAATAGACATATACCTATGCTTACATATAAACGTATGCCTACAAAACCTATCCACTCGAGGAGGTAAAACACTGAGGCACTAATTACATATCTAGTTCCAATCTGGAATTGAATAATTGAATTTCTACCACCTCACTCGTTGTACAACTATAAATATTTAAGATTCCCTTGACACTAGATACTTAACCTACGAAAATTTACCAGAGGATTAGAATACTGTGAAGTCCAAGGAACGGAAAAATTCTCCTGTAGTAATCAATGATAAGACTCTGTATCCCATAGGAATGATAAACTACATCTTCGTCAAAGACAATCAAACTAGTCGAAAGTTTGCATTTTCGTGTATAATTATTATATATACCTTTGCAGGTGATGATCACTTTGCATTTTCGTGTATAATTATTATATATACCTTTGCAGGTGATGATCACTATGTTATTGCATGCTACTCATGTAACTACTCTAATGAGAATGTAGATATTTTGCAACAAATTAGTCTCAAATCATACTCATCTTCCTTCTCACGAACTCTCAAAATTCATAACTAGAAAATTCATATTCCCGAGCTAGCTGTACATCTCAAGTACCTCACTCTGAAATAATTATTTTCGTACTAAATCTGAGCACCCTATAGTGCACTACAATTGATTTTGCTACTATCCAACACAAAAAGGTTAATTGGAAACTTATATGGAGTATCTATTTAACTTCTAGAGATTAATTCATGTCTCAAACAACTCCATGGAAAACATAATAAAATGAACTTGAGTAATGGGTCTTGTACCCAAAAGAAGTTATCTCCCTTAAACGAAGGGAAACTCAGTAACTTCTTTAAAAAGCTAGCATGATTCTCGACGAAACCACTATTCACATACTCTGTAGTGAAGAATACTAAAGTGTCTTTTTGCATTCCCTCTACGTTTCTGCTATGTTACTTGATATACGATCTTCAAAACAAAGATTGCTTGCATTGTCTAAATGATACTCCTTCATCTATTCAAAAAAAGAAGATCCTGCAATCATGCATCACCTACTGAATCAAGTGACACATTTCTCTCTGCTCTTAAGCGTACTCGTAAACAATCCTATTTCTCAACGATTATCACGCTTTAAAAAAATCTCTTTAAGGAATGTAGTATGCACAACTAAGGCCCATACGTAAACGCATTCTCTCTAGTGAATTCTCGTTATTCGTAACTGAAATGAAGAAATTATAATCTAAGGCTAGTTGTTCCACGCTTGTGACATCCTGCAAGTGAAGTGAATATCAGCGGTATACAACAAGCGATAACTAACTCCTATGATGAAAAGAAGTTGGCGTCAAAATCTAAGAGTCATTTTCTTAAAAAAAAACAAACGAATAGGTTAACTCACACGTGAGCAGATATACTTAAATTGTCGAACAAAAAACTCACTTAGGCAACGAAATCAATAAGGTTTCGTCACCTAAGTACGACTTAGACGAAGAAACAACACTTCGTTGCCTTAGACGAAACAAAAAACGTTATCTAAGAAAGAAAAAATTTGTCATCTAAGATACCTTTAAACGACGAAATAAGAAATCGTCGCCTAAGTTAAACATTTCGTTGTCTAAGTCACAGTTAGACGACGAAAGAAAATTTTTGTCGCCGTAGTAATAGTGCATAGACGACGAAATGGTTATCAATTCATCGTCTAAGTGCATTTCCCTAACCCTAAACTATAACGTCTAAACCCTGACCCCTAAACACTTTGATGATGAATGTCCTCCAATTTGTTGTCTAAGCCCATACCCTAACACTAACCCTAAACCCTAACCCCTTAAACACTTAGACGACGAAATTTGTATAATTCGTTGTCTAAGTGGTCATTTAGACAACGAAATTGTTTGGATTCGTCGTCTAAGTGTTCACTTAGACAACGAATTAAACCAATTTCATCATCTAAGATGAATTTCATTACTTCGATCAAAGAGCACGGTTATGTATACCATCTTAAAATGCATATTTTTTTCGTTGATGGCATAGAGTAAACAATTTTTTGACTGTGAGTATCGACGGTTTGAAAATCGGAGTTACGAAGATTTGTAGATCAACATTTCTGTTTCGGTTTTATGGTTGACTACGGTGACCAAACCCTTAACAAACTTCGTATTTACTGAAAATTCGTCCACCTACATATTATATTGTGATGAATATATCTAACGGTTGTTTTGTCCAAATTCTATTTTGTTAATATTGATGTGGAGTGAATATAGACATACGAACACTTAAGTTATACAATCTTAGTAGATATATAACAATTTTTTTTTGTCTTAAATCAACGTTTTATGTCAAATTTAAATTAATTTCTATTTAATTTATAAATTAAGTTTTTATGACAAGAAAAACACCCATAACTTATGAAACGGGTTTATGAATTATATTTTACAATCATTTCTCTCTTTTTAAGTATTTTTTGATAAATAATCACTAAAATTAGTCGATTGAATCCTAAACTAATCCGAATAGGGTTAAATGTGTTTTCTCCAATATTGTATAAATGTAATTGTTACATCTGATGGTTGATTTTTTTTTAAAAAACAATTACCCAAAATCAATCTTTTAAATATCTATAAAAAAATTCACTTGGGCGATGTAACTACCCAAGTAATTTTTTTTAAATATCTGAAATTAAATTTTAAATATTTATAAAAAAAATATTAAAAAATTCACGTTGGCCACGAAACTATATATATTGTTTTGTCGTCTAAGTGAATTTATTTTTTATAAATATATAAAAATTAATTTAAAATTTAAAACACGTAAACGACGACAAATGTATAAGATTTCGTTGTGTAAGTGAAATAATGTGGCATTTTTTTTGCCAAATTTTTTTGTCAAAATGTCAAATCACTTGAGCGACGAAACTATAATGTTTCGTCGTCTACGTCCAAAACGTTGGCGGTTTTTTTTCCGCCAAATATTTTTGCCAAAAATTCAAATCACTTAAGCGACAATACTATTGTGTTTCTTCGTCTAAGTAAAGCAAATGGCGGATTTGTTTTGAAAATTTAAAACAATTGGGCGACGAAACATAATAATTTCGTCGTCTAAGTCCAAAAAATTGGCGGATTTTTTTTTCTCAAAAAATTTAAACCACTTAATTGACGAAACAGTTGTCGGCTATAAAATAAAATTCATCCACCATTTTCACAATCTCTCTCTCTCTCTCTCAAACCATCATCATCACCATCAACACCACCACCACACATTACCACCACCACCACCTCACCACTATCACCCACCACTATGTCTGCACAATCACACCACACGGACACCTCAACCTACCACCTCCACACCAGCACCACCACCTCGGCACCACCACAACATACGCCGCCACCACTATGACACCACCACCACCACATCGGCACCACTAACGTACCACACACCACCCCTACACCATGCACACACGACCACCACCTCTGCACCACCATCACCCCTACCACCACACAAAACACCGCCGCCACCAGCCACCATTAAATTATTTGTTTATTATGATTTTTGTATTAATTAGTAATTAAAATATAATGCATTAATTAAAATTCAAAGGATTTATTTCTTTAATGAATATTCTATTTTTTTTTTAAAATCAACCAGTTAGAAGATGAAACTAAAAGTTTCTTTGTCTAAGTGGTTTATTTAATTTTTTTATTTATTTTTTAAACAAAATTTAACACTTAGTCGATGAAAATTTATTCATTTTTTGTTGTCTAAGTTATTTAACTTAGACGATGAATTAGTGCATTCGTCGTCTAAGTTTTTACTAAAACGATGAATATTTTTGTCGTTTTTTTAGTAAACTTTTGTCACCTAAAAACCTAGGCGATGAACAATATTTCGTCATCTAAAATGTCACTGAGACGACAAAACAAAAAAGTTTCATCGTCTAAGTACTTAGGCCACGACACTTAGAAGATGAACCTAAGGCAACAAAATTTTGGTCGCCTAAGTGAGGTTTTTTGGTAGTATCGATAGTAGATTGCAATTTGCCAAAAATTGAAGCATCTACGTTTCCGGTCTAATAAAACTTCATGATGTGGTTAGATAAAGAATAAATAAAATCAACTACTATATTCTCACTCTAAACAATAGAGTCAAACAAACTTATTGTAGTTTTGAAATAAAATAAAATGCACTCACTACAATAGTGTGTCAGGCTGAAATCTTCATGATTCGCGATGCAAATTTAAAGTTCTAAGCTAGTGACACAATCCACGATAAAGAACTAAGAGTTCACAAAATTGAGCTAACTAAGGGTACATACCTAAGAAACTACTACATTCATCGCATAACTTGGTTATTCAATTCTGGTTGTATACCATATTGGAAAAGAGTTAGCCGTACCCATAACGTACATAACAGCTCGAAGCACCAAAGAATAAGGTGGTAGTGCTCCCTGAAAATATATCTGTTTGATTCACTCTGTCTAGTACCCACAACAACAAACCAAATGGAAAAGGAATCAGAAGAAAGAAAATTTCAAGACGTTACCTTAAATGCCAACAGTGGTGGCCGACCGAAAAAAGCATAGTAGCGGTTCAGATAGTCGGTCAAGTCAAAATGACAAGATTGGAGCCAAAGAATACATATATGAAACACATGATCCCAAAACTATCAAAAGATCACACGTATGTCCATCATTATGGGACAACACCATTTCCCTACGAAAATAGAAACAACTTAATCCACAGCTCTAACATGTTGAAGGCGCAAGAATCACCAACTCGAGGATTAGTGACCCAGAAGTTCTTACAGTAAGGACAACCTGATAACTAATTTCATTCCCAAGGAAACCTTACTTTCCGTTGTTTTCATCACAATCACCTTGTCTACATCAGTACTCATGCCCATGACTCCTATCGGCAACCAAGTAACGAATGTTGAAACAGCCGAAACGAGCATTGGGAAGGGGTTCATGGATACACACATAATTGAGGGAAAAACTATTATAAGACTGCTAAATGTCATATATCTCCTCTAAAGCCTTGACACTGATACTAAGAAGCAAGTTCTCTAAACTCATCATGTGCCTCCCCATAATTTCTCATTTGAAGAATATAGAAATAGTTAGAATAGACCTTAAGCAATGTGAATAAAACTTGGAACAAATGCAAGTATTCAAGCTTTCGCACTCAAAGGAAAAATCAAGGCCCACAAGTGACAAACTAAGGGTTCTCGAAGACATCTTGAAACGTGCAAAATGATAAGGATTGACATGCATAATCTTCACCAGAAGCATCCTCGTGTGCTTGATTAACAATCTAAGTTAGCATTAGTAATCGATAATTGAAGAATTACTAGCACTGAATTCTCATAATGCCCTCGTTAACCCAATAAAAATACCCGGTGATACTCACTAGAACTTACTTCCTAGTGACATAAAAAATAGCAAGACCTCTTTATGTCCTCCGATGAATGGGAATACAATAAATACTAATTCTCTTACTTTCTCTAACCCCACAACTACCTATGAACTGACAAGAGATAATGACATATCATATTATAACGACTTCCCAGCCGAGAATTGTGATAACCTAATTTCATAACAAGGTCTCCCTACCGACTTACACAGAAGTTCCCAAGGAAGACTACAATTGATTTCCCATGCAACACCACACTACGGGGAAACTAACCACAAAATACCACTACCAGAATAACTGCTTTAGGCAACGATTTGAAGTTGGAAAATCGTTGCCTATAAGTATAGGCAACGAAAATTCGTTGCCTATACCGTCGTTGCCTTTTCATCGTTGACTATACTATAGGCAACGAAAAACCAAACCCATTCGTTGCCTATAGTTCGGGGTTTAGGGGTTAGGGTTTTCAACTATACGCAACGACTAGGGTAAATCGTTGCCTATAGTTTCACTATAGGCAACGACTTCTTCGTTGCCTAAAACCCACCGACAGGTCAACTTTGACCACCTTTGAAACTATAGGCAACGACGACGTCGTTGCCTATACTGAAGAAGTTCGTTGCTTATACTGAAGAAGATCGTTGCCTATAGTCAAGAACATCGTTGCCTATAGTTTGAATTGTTGTATTTCTGGCAAACTATAGGCAACGAAATTGGTCCATTTCGTTGCCTATAGTTTGTGTAATTTTTAAAAAAAATACTTGATTCTGGATTGGGCCCAATTCCAGAATCTGCAACATTTACATGAGTTCAAACCACAACAGCGTACACATTCCAACCTAAATCAAAAACTAGCTACGTGCTACTGATCAAAGTTAACACAATTGAGGAACTCCTCGTGTGAACCCTCCTGGTTTATGTGCTGCTGGTCGTCACCCCCGTAAAACTGATGAAGCTGCGGCTGCTCGTCACCCCCGTAAAACTGATGCTGCGGCGGCGGCTGCTCGGCACCCCCAAAAAACTGATGCTGCTGCGGCGGCTGCTGGTGGTCCCCATATAACGGCGGCTGCTGGTGACCCCCAAAATACTGCGGCTGTGTTGTAGGCGTGAACAGATTTGGCTGAGTCTGTGGGTGCGGCTGCGAAGCCCCTCGAGGTTGCTGAGATTGATAGAATGCCCACATTTGGTCGTGCTGCTCCTTCTCACGGGCTCTTTCCTGCTCCATGGCTTCCCTGGCACGCCTCATCTCCTCCAACTCCTCCTGCTGCCTCCGAATCTGCTCATGCTGCCTCTGAATCTGCTCTTGTAGGCCGGACGACCTAGAACTGCTGGACCCGCTGGAGAATTCTGGAGTCATCTTCAAGACTCCATTTCCTCTGTAACCCATCCCCTTGGCCCAAAACTTGTTCTTTCCAACGGGAAGCGCATCTGACACGCACCTCGCCGCATTAATGGGCGTCATGTGGTCAACCTGAGATGCATACTGGGTCACCTCCTCCTCCGTGCACCCCTGATGCAGCTCTCGAGCTACTTTAGCACGCACCTTCGGGATCGACTCAACCAATCTCTCCTAATAGACAATGCAAAATCGGTGACGCATTAATAATTGAGTAAAATACAAGAATTAATTAAACATGAGATGTATCAAATATGGACAAATATTTATTAGATACTTACAACATATTCAGGGTTGTTCGGATACCCATGTCGGATGGAATACACGAGAGGATCGGTCTGTGGTTCCAACATTGCCCCACGTCGAGTCCATCTCTCATACGTTCGGGAACCGCAATGATGTGGGTTCACGTTCTGCGCTCGGTTTTTAGCATTTTCTTTCGAAATGTGCTTGTAGAATAAGAAAATGTGCACAATTATTAGCCAATTATATATATAGCATAAATTAGAGAATATCCTCGCAACATTAATTTTTTTGATTAAAATCCAACCCATTTATTTTTCACATATTTAGTCCTCTGACCTAGAATTGTTTCCTTTAATTTCTAGGTTTTTTCATGTTATTCTGCAGGGAAATAATTTAATCTTTGTTATTTTTGGTTTTAATTTCTAGCCTCTCAATCACTAATACAGTTCACTATCTTTACTTCGTATAAACAATGTAAGTTGTATAATTTAATTTACCTACACAATATATTAGAGATTTACCTACATATTAAATTAATAACATAGATAGAGATTTACCTACTACCTCTTGCGTATATAAAATAATATATCATAAAATGTAGGTAAATTAATAATAATAATATTAGTTTAGATTTAGGTACGCAAATCAATTCATGTGCATACCACAAGCTTGGGATGCTTCCAGTGGGCTATAAGCCAGTTCCACTCGTACTCCCGGTATCTGAACTCACTTAGAGTGACATTTCGGCCTTTATCTATGTTCTGCTGCCAGAACGTCTTCAAGTGGGACTTCCACTCTCGATACCTATATTGATGCAACAAAAATATCATATAACCAACACTTTATATTCACAAATCTAACGTATTCAGGATACTTAGCCTTATATAAATCCAAAATCACATCACCTAGACGTGAGCTTTCGTTCACACCACCCCCCGGGCTGCTTCAGCCGATCGTCAATAATAAACCATTGCTGCAATACACGTATACATAATTAGCCTCATAAATATGTATGTTTGGTGGCTTATAATAATAAGAACGTCTATTTTTATGACAAATTAATGTAAATTTAACTCACCGACAGTGCATTGTGCACTCGGGCCTTCACTTGAGCATCAACTGAACCCCACGAGTCCCACAACATCGGGACGAAATCACGTATGACAAATCCTGCTTGGCTAGCATACATCCCTTTGTCAGAATACTCGATAGCCGAGCCATCGGGAACATAATCAATATGAGCCTGATTGTCACCAACTCGATCTTCAATACCCTTCCCGGTTGTGGTACCTCTGCTCGGTTTAGCTTTAGGGTTGACGACGGTGCCTAAGACACGGTACAAAAGAAGGAAATTAAGAAATAGAACCTAATTTAATGTACTGTATCTACTAAAAGAACATAAACTTACCATTCTCGTAAGTGAGCTGGCCCTTAACCCTCACACTCAACAGAGGTTGAGAGAACGGCTCATATGTGTATGCTTCCTCAGGCGTCGTGAACAGGTACTCATCATATATGGCCACGTTGTTAGGGTCGAGCTGAGGTATCTTCGGAATAACCGTAGGGAAGAACAAGTCCCTGGGCGGGCATAAGTGCACAGAAGGTGTGCGGGATGCACTGTCGGATGGCCCAGATGATCCGGAATTAGGTTGTGGCGTCGCCGAATTGGGGGGAAGAGGTGGCATACGCGGTGGGTCCTGCTGGTTTGGCCAGAGTACCCTCGTACTATTTGGGCGTTCGCTGCTGACTGAGTGACGACCGTCGACGGTGGTGGAGTTTCGGCTGCTGTTGCGGGAGGGTCGTTCATGAGACACCGAGTGACGTGGACCTTGGGGATCCTGGGCTGCTGTATATAGTTGGAGGTGACGATTGGAATGTACATAGACGGTCTCAAGACTGTCCGGTACGGTGCTTCCAGAACTCTGACCAACGGACCTAGACCCACTCCTGGGTCCTTGAGGGTTCAACCCGGAGGACATTTGAGGTGTCGCTCCTTGAGGTGACGAGGAGGAAGCTCCTTTCTGTTTCCCACTTTTCCCGGGAATCAATCTTTTGAACATGGACATTTTTATTAATGTCTGCAACAAAATAACATAATGAATAGCTTACAATTGAGGCTACACTAACCTAAATTTAAATTTTGTCTAACTAAAATGAACAACCCAAACTAAAATCACACTTATTCCCAATTCTAATTACCTAAACTAAATAACCAAACTAAATCCTCTAATCCACAATATAATCCCAACCTAATTAAATCAACAATCCAACATAACATAACCTTACCAAAATCCAACCTAAATAAAACCTAAATTCAACAATACAAACTAAATCACAACACAAATCCAACTAAAATCAACCTAACCTTACCAAAATCCAACCTAAATAAAACCTAAATTCAACAATACAAACTAAATCACAACACAAATCCAACTAAAATCAACCTAACCTAACACGTTGTTTATATATTCAAGTAAGGAGAGAGGGAGAGAATGCGAACCTAAAGCTTCGGGCGAGGGCAGAAATCCGGCGAGAGTTGTGTGGGCAGTTGTTCCCTTCGTTGCGGCGGCGCTGGTCGCGACTGGGGGTTTTATTCCACCTAGTATAGGCAACGAATAAAAGAATCGTTGCCTATACTTTAGGCAACGAGTAGTAATTATAGGCAACGAGTCTGTCGTTGGCTTAACTTTAGGCAACGAGAGTCAACCTATAGGCAACGATTTGTGTCGTTGCCTATACTATAGGCAACGAAATGATTATTAAAGGCAACGAAATTGTCGTTGCCTATAGAATAGGCAACGAAATTCAATTTATGTATACATTTAGGAGTTAATCAACTCAATACAAGCTCGAAGACTATACTCAATTACATCTCTAACTAAGGCTGATAATCAGAATCTGAATCATCGCTAGAGTCTGACGCGGTTTGATAGTTGAAGTCTGGTAATAGGTGTCGCTCCTCGTCCTCGTCACTCGAGTCTTCATCAAAGTCATTTGGATTAACATTTAGAAGTGCTGCTCCAGAATTTTGAACCACAATACCAGGTCGAACATTATTAAGGCGAATTGTATCGGATTCCGGAATGTCAATTCCATTTGCCTCTTGGTATGCTGCAACTTCTTCATCATCTTCATTCTCACCAAGTGTGGCAGCACTGTACACATTCCTAGCTTGCACATGGTTTACTACTTTCCACGGGGGTCTGTTCATAAGATCGTCAAGGTAAAACACTTGTTTGACCGATGTGGCAAGAACGAAAGGATCCTCCTCATACCAGCTTGTGGCAGTATTCACGGAAATGTATCCATACTGATCGATGCGAACGTTCTCCGGACGAGTATCAAACCATCTGCACTTAAACAAGTAAACTTTCATGCGCTCACCATACATGAGTTCAACCACTGAATGGAGTACACCGTAGTAGTCAGGGTCGTTATCCCCACCATGCACTATTACCCCACAATTCTGTGTGTTCACCTTGTTGTCTCTTTCTTGACACATAAATTTCACGTCATTGACCCTACACATCGCGTAAACTTTTGATGATATAGGTTTCATAGCCAAGAGCCTCAATGCGTGTGACCATTGTGGGTAACCATCATCTTCTACATAGTTCATCTGAAACAAATAACCGTCAACATTAGATACGACATTTCATATAAATAACCGTCACAATTTGCTTTTACACGTCATATATATTATGACTAAATGAATATATACTCACCCATGTGCCAAAAAAATTTGCAAAGGTCCGGTTGTGGTACACAACATCCTCGCGAACCTGTGGACTTCCAAGGTGTGTGTCTTTCCAATATTTAACTTCTTGACAATTAATGAGTACACACCAGTGTGCAATGTCTAACTCATATGGTGTCAACTCCCACTCCCCGTGCAACCTACTCTGTGGGTAAACATCATTAGAGACTACAGAAAGGTTGAACTGGGGTTCATCTACCGACATATTCGAATGTGGGTCCTCAAGCGCTCCCAAATACAGTTTGACGTACGTTACGCACTCGTGCGCAACATATGCTTCGGCGATACACCCTTCAGGTGCAGATGTATTATGTATATACCCTTTGTAGTCTCCCAGTTGTCTACAAAGATGAAAACAACTTGTTATTATTGTTGCAGAACAAGAATAAATTAATTTATAAAGACTTAATTAGCAAACATCATACAAATGCAAGGTATATACCTCTCCATTGGATACATCCAAGTGTAGTGAACGGGACCGGTGAGCATCAATTGCTCAGGAAGATGCATCATCAAGTGAGGCATGATGTCGAAGAAATTTGGGGGGAAAATCCTCTCCAACTTGCACATGATAAAAATGATGTCCTTTCGCATTTCTTCGAGGTCTGACATTTTCACTTCTCTGGTGCATAACTTTTGAAAGAACCTTGACAGCGCCACTAACGGCTCTACCACCTCATCATCAAAGTACCCTCGAATCATAATAGGGAAGAGGCGTTGAAGTAGTACATGGCAGTCATGACTCTTTAATCCATAAATCTTATTGTCCCTGTAGTTAACACACCGACTTATATTTCAAGCAAACCCATAAGGATACTGGACGTTAGCCATCCACACAAAAATTTCATGCTTCTCGTCACGTGTGACCGTGTAAGGAGCTTGGGGCATCTTTCTCCCCTTCTTTTTCAACCACAGATGTTCCCGCAGTTTCATTTTTTCCAAATCAACGCGAGCTTTAGGGCCATCTTTGGTTTTACCTTGCCAATTTAGAACGGTGCCCACCACACTTTCACACACATTCTTCTCTATGTGCATGACATCTAGATAGTTCCTGATAGGCAACATCCGCCAGTACGGGAGTTCCCAGAAGATGCTCTTGTGTGTCCAGAACTTATACCTGTCGGGTATCTTCGGTATAGTCGCAACAACCTTAGGATGATTGCTCAATGGCCCAAAATTATACTCATTCAGGACTTCTAAGATTTCATCTCCAGTCCATCCCATGGGTTGCAGACCTTCTTCTACAGTGCCGTCAAAAGCCTGGGCGTCCTGGCGAAATAGGTGATGTCGTGGAAGCCAACATCGGTGACGCATATGGACAATCTTCGAGCAATGAGCTTGTCCAAACATGGCAGTCATGCACTCTGGACAGGCCATGTACCCCTTGGTTGGGTTTCCCGACAACATCCCTCGACCTGGAAAATCACTGATTGTGCCCACAAGCATAGCACGCATTCGGAACATCTCATTTTTAAACCTGTCGTAAGTGGGATGACCAACTGTACTCAAGTGCTGAAGCTCCATAATCAATGGCCTCATGTACACATCCAGACACTTTCCTGGATAACCCGGCCCTGGAATCAATAGAGTCAGCATATTATATTCTTTCTTCATGCACATCCACGGAGGAAGGTTGTACGGTACCAATATAACGGGCCATATGCTGTACTTCTGACTCATGTTGCCGAAGGGGTTGAATCCGTCAGTCGATAGCCCCAGCCAAACATTTCGGACTTCAGCTGCAAAATCAGAAAACACATTCACCAGGTGCTTCCAAGCCTGACCATCAGCAGGGTGTCTAAGGATATCATCGTCAGGCGAAGCCCTCTCAGCCCACCATCTCATAGCTTTCGCCGTGAATGCACACATGAACAACCTTTCTAGCCTATCAATAAGTGGGAAATACCACAGTATCTTCACTGCTTTCTTGTTTCCTGCAGGAGTGTACTTCCACCTTTCCGTACCACACACCGGACAGTAATCAAGCTTTGATAGATCCTTCCCGTCATCGTCTACACCCCAAAAGAAAACGCAATCATACATGCATGCGTGAATCTTTGTGTAGGAAAGTCCAAGATCTTTGAGGACATGTCGTATCTTACGATGAGTGGGGGGAAGATGATGACCGGGGGGCAGCAGATCACCAGTCAACTGAAGCCACCTATCGACCGCTGCCACGGTGCTCTTGGTCTCCACTTTTAGCTGCATCACTGCCATCACACTTTCAAGGACTGTCTTAGGACATCCGTGGTACAACGGAGTTTGATGCATCTGAATCAGGTTGTGGTACTTGTCCATACCACATGTGTTGACATAAACTCTAAGTAATGGCTGGACTGGCTCAATGTGAGGGAAATTCTCAACTTCTGGAGGAACATATACGGGTGCTTGAGAATCATGAAATACACCGCTCTCATGAGGAAACATATCGTCGATGAACCTCCTGGTGGGATCATAATTGGATGAATTCGCAGTATCAGCAAATTGTCCATGATCATGCGGATCGGCTGCTGATGCTTCACCGTGATAAATCCAACGGGTGTACTGATTCCAAAATCCGTTTCTATGAAGGTGTCGCTCAACTGTAGCAATGGGACAACGATTGCCACGACACCGACATTGTTTACATGGACAATAATGCACTGGCAACTCTCCACAATTAGCCTCCATAAATTCCAGAAATCTCCTAATTCCCTGCCCATATCTTGCATCAGTTCTATCCAGCCTCATCCAACTCTTGTCCATCCTGAAATGCATTGGCGATTCCAGAACGTTTCAGATTTTCCACCGATTTTGATTTGAATGGGGGAGCTGCTGGCTAGATCTGATATAATAATAATTATAGGCAACGAAATAGTAATTCGTTGCCTATATTGTTTTTCGTTGCCTATTAAACTATAGGCAACGATTTTTTCGTTGCCTATAACCATACTTGAGGCAACGATATGAATAGGCAACGATTTTTTTCGTTGCCTATAAACCAGACATTAGGCAACGATCTGACTTCTACAGGCAACGAATTCGTTGCCTATAGTTCACAATAGGCAACGAAAACCCTTGTCGTTGCCTATTGTGAACTATAGGCAACGACTTTTAATCTCGTTGCGCGTTGTTTTAAAATTCGTTGCCTAAAGTGGTTATGTTGGTAGTGTACCTTCATTAGTCATCCCATATTACTACTCCAAATCTAACATATTTGGAAAGAACTAACATCATGATATCCATGACTGACTCACGATCCAACCATGTAGCAGAAATCATCAAAATATGCCATAACATAATATTCTGGAACCGTCTCATACACTACTAACAACAGGTTTTGCTGAAATCATTGATCACGTCCATGAGGCATGACACTGGAAACTGAAGAGACTAGCTATCATTTGAGACACACCTTAAAGATTATCTTATACCATTAGTGATCCATATACCTGAAGGCATACAATGGGATCTGCTGCAGTCATACCATCGCACTCTAAGAATCACTAAGAATATAAGATAATCGACATGATCATGAACCTAATGCTCTGATATCAACTGATAAGACCCACTCCTGATTACCGTGGTAATCCAGGGTAAGTCTTGCAAAATCCGTATTAGAGTATCTAGTACCGACTACCCGGTATCAGCTACCCTAACACGAGCAACCTTGAACTTTAACTGAGAACCTACCCTGAGAAAGCAGAAACTGAGGATTCTCATGCCTCGCACTTTAGACGATCACGAATTCAACTGACTAATCTGCAGTCTGCACAATTTAAAAAAAAGGGCCTAGGGAAAGGCATAAAAACATAAAACGTTAAAGTGAGTGGACAAAACAACATAATTATACGATATGCATAAAACTGAAGAAATCTGTAGCTAAATGTCCTTCCATCATTTCTGATAAATCCGATGCGAGTTCAAAACATTGTAGAACTGAAAGAATGTGGAGGTAGTTTCCCAAGCCACTTAACCTGAGTTGACACTAACTAAATAACAAAGGTGATGGGATCATCCTTAAGCCACTTAACCTGAGTCAATCTGGGTCAGACAAGGCTACCTAACCTCCCCTAACCAGACTATCTAGTGATCAGCTGAATAGTGAGAGAATCGATGCATCTAAACAAACCATCACAAAGTAAACCTCCAAAATATAAAAGCTCGTAAAGCATAATGATGAAATTAGTGCATAATAACAAAACTCGCAAGTGACCGTGAAAATAAAAGGTCTACTCACAGTACTGTGCCGTAAATTTCATCCAGCCAAAGCCTGCCTGTTGGTGTTTCTAACATCTATCGTTGGCTGCTAACACATCGTCCTAAAATAATGATTATTATTTAATAATTAATCGTCAAAAATTATAATGAATAACTAAGATCGTTTACCAACAAACATTATCGTCGAGAACCTCACATTCTCGAATAACGTATTTTTGAGCTAATGACTTGCTTTAATTTAATTCCAAATTCTAATTCTTGAAACCTTTTTAATATCGCAAAACATTCCTCAAACGTTACGCCACTTGAAGTCGAATCGATGATCGACTTAACCATTCAATATTATCGTAAAATCGTTCAATTAATATCTGATTAGTTCTAAGTCCACACCAAACTATGTCAAATGCATTTAATATTCTCACCAACAAACTTGTAGCGTCGAAACGAATCCAACGATATGAAACTTTTCCGGTCAAACGCGCCGCCACAGACGGTGGAGCGAGCCACCCATGTGCCCTCGATAACCACCGCCGATGGTGGTGTTTGACAAATCAATCTCTTCCTCTCGTCAAGCCCAACAACTTTCATAACTACACCGATGTCTGATTTTGAATGAGGTGGCTGGAATTACCCCCGAAAGCCGACGACCTCAATTTCGCCGGAAAACTTCAAATCAAAATTCCAGCGCCGTCGAGCCATGCCGATGCACAAGGTTGGTCGAAAAATACTCACAAGGATAGGGGCCACAAAAACCCTAACCTAACACCCCCAATCGATGTCGTCAACTGTCGCCCCCAACAATGATTTCTGAATGGAAATCACGTCGATTCATCCACAATTTTACCTGCAAAGTTTAAATAAAATAAACCATATGATTCTACATATCTTAAGGATATCGAAATATACCTCAATTTTCGTCGGAGGTGTCGTTGGTGACGGCAACCGATTTCGTCCAAAAACCTAGTTTTTCTTAGCATTGATTCGCTATCCTCTACCATCAATCATCAAAATTGAAACCATTAATCGAAAGAGGATCTAGAGGTAGGAGCCGTTTGATTTCGACCAATTTCACTGTCAAAAGGGGCCGGAATCAGCAGCACTGCCTCCACCGACTTCAGCAGTGATTTTGAGCCGTTGGAGCTCAGGTCAACACGGGTCAACGTTTCTGGCCCGAATTGAAAAGTCTGACTTTCTATTTTTGACAAGTTCTATATATACGTGCGAGTTACAACTAACCGATTCCGTAATATCACACAAAACTTTCGTTGACCATAATTTCTTCATCGTAGCTCCGATTTTAACACTTGACGTAGCTATGAACTCGTCTTGACAAACTGTACAACTTTTCCCATTATAATTTCTCAAAAACTTAACTAATAAAATTCTGATAAGAATGCCATCGATAATTACTTATGGTAAAAATTAACTACATTCCTTGATTAACCTTAAACAAATATTAAATAGAAAATTCTTGGGACGGGTTATTAAATTTATACCCTTTTATAACTTTTGATTTAGCAATGATATATATTCTAACAAAATTATTTAACTTTAACTTAAAAGGGGCTATCATTGTAAATCAAATAATTTTACTTTTGTTTAAGGAAAGTATACTTCGTGTCTTACGTGATCTACGCATTTTATGCTTGATTCATAACGTATTTCTCTCTACATTTAGCTTAGTTATGACCTTAGCCTTCTTATTTCTAACTTATTTTATTTTTTTTAGGTCCTAAATAAAGAAGGTGGAGTAAATGAGGCATAAATGTGCTAAAAACGTGTTAAAGAGGAATTTCCTGTTATGAGGAGGAAAGATGAAGAAGAATGGGCCACGAGTTATAAAGATTGGATCAAAGATACTAAGATGGGTCAGGACCATGTTTTTGTGTCCAAGAAGGTTCAAGATAATGCACAAATTCGGCCACAAAGAAGCCAAAAAGAAGAAGATAGATCAAAAGCTAAAATCAGGAAATCTACTTGTGCAGATCAGCCCACTTCAACGGGCCACCAAAAACGTATCAGAAGAAATTATGGTATGAGTAATATGTCCCTAGAAAGCTCTGGAAGTTAACTTTCTAGCACAAAAAGAATCATTCAATTCGGACATAAAAATCTCCGGGAATCACTGATTTAATGAAAAAAGATCAACTTATCTGGGTGGAGTTAATTCATTCCTAATTGTGGATGGATTAGGGTTTTTCATATCCTATATAAAGGGGAGCTTGACCAGAAGAAATGCATCACACAATATAGAAGCCAAACCTCTGCCTCAAACACCTTTCCTCTCATACTTAGCAAATTCCTCCTCCAAGGCCGAGCATCTATCTTCTCCACGGATCAAGTGTAATCGGCGCTCTTCGTCTTGCATTTGAGAATCACCACTTGGCTTTTGCAGTGCTCTTCATGGAACAAAAAGTGTAACCATGAGCTTCTCTACTTCATCTCTTCCTTGTAATAGATTTTATTTAAGTATGATTGTAATAAAGTTTGACAAAAGGTTTTATGTTTTAGATTTACTTTAGTATCTTCCATGTGTTCTTAGTTTTTAACTTTTAATTCGTATGCATGCTTATGTGCTTAAAGCTTCTTAATATGCTAGGTGATACGCTATTCGTTCCTCTCTTGCATGTTTTGTATGATCTTTAGATGATTAAGTTATTGCGCTCTTCGTTTACAATTTTAAACCATGTCTATGTATTTTAGGTTGAAGATTAAAAATTTCGTTGACACTAAATAAATATGAGCATGAATTGGCTAGGTGGATATAATGTGTCAATCACTTGTAAGTATATTAGTTATTGTTTTATTTTCGGTCTAGCAAGCATGTTTAGGGTTCTTTGTTCTTATTTGTTTTCTACTTGTCTATGAGTGAAGAATGATAGAATCTAGGATTTCTTAATATGTTTGCTTACCAATTTCTATTCTTATTTTCGTAGTTAATTAAACCAAACTTTTAAGCCCCCCATACATTAAAAATTTTGTTTGTACACGTAGTCATGCATGCACCCTCAATCCCTGGTTAAGAACGATACCTTATTTACCAATGCTACATCTACAACAAAGGGTTTTAATTGTTGTGTCTTTTCTGATTATTAAGTGTTTAATTTAGTAGTTAGTTAATGACATATCAATTTTGGCGCCGTTTCCGGGGATTGTAAAGAATTGTATGATTTCGTTTGTGTAAATATGTTCATAGGATGTAAATATTATACTTGTGCATATGTTTTTATTTTCTGTTTTTGGAACTGTGCACTGACCTGATTTGTGTAAATTATTTGACATAGCTAGACGTTTTAGAAAAATCTGAAAAATTTCAGAACTGTTTTCTTTTGTGTCTTTTTTGTGCTTGTAAAATTTCATTTCATTCAGATAAGCAAATAATTCTGGAAAAATTCGACAAATAGCTGTGTTCAATTTTGCGCGATTCTGGAATTTGCATGTGTTCTTTGTGAATATGTGAAATTGTGTAAATAGAAAGCATGTGTATATTCGAAATTTACATAGTTATTTATAATTAATTACTTGTTTATACTTACAATCTAATTTTATTTTTCAGTTATACATGTTAAAGGTAGTCTTTGATTTAAATTTAGTACATAAGTTTGGTTAATTAAGTCGCACTCTTTGGTATAGATGGTGCCTCTTTTCCTTGTTTATCTCCTTAACCCCTCATGATGTGTAGATTTCATCACCGCACACCATAACCTAAGTACAATTATGGACATGAGGTTGAGGGTGGAGTCTACAAAGGACTTGAGGGAGTGTAAATTTTTGAAAGATTGGCTGAATGTCGGACATGGTGTCTAGAAACGGGTTATGACTAGTGACAGGTTCTGGATCTAAGAAAGACCAACACCAATAGAGTATATACCATTGGCCTGGTTAGCTTTGGGGTGTTTTGTCAAAATTAGTCTTACCTCTCGCATTATCTCTATCCCTAACTGGCCATGTTTTTCAATTGAACCAGGGCCATTTGATTGAAATTTCATACTTTATCGCGCGGGTCGCACGTCCATTGAACAACCTTAAGATTAAGCTAGTGTACTCTCTTTAAATCATTGACGCACTCAATTTGGACACTACTTGTGCATACATGTCGAAAGTGAACTTTGTAAAGAAGACTAACCATACTCTTATCATTTCATGTTTTGTACAATGTTAATTTTATTTTTAGTTTTAGATAGTCAAATCGGAGCTGGATAATAGGCTATTTTGTGTGATTTATCTGACATAGTTTAATGTGACGGACAATTCTGAAACATTTATGACATGTTTGTATATGTGTCTAGTTTCTGGTTGTAAAATTTCAGTTAGTTCCAACATGTAATTAAGTCTAGAGAAATTATGTAAGGAGTCATGCTCAGACTGCTCGATTTTTGTAATATTTAGGATACATATACATCTTTGCATATCATGTCATTCATTACATAGTTGCATCATCATGCATCATATTCATCATTGGATTTCATGCATTTTTCCATTGAATTTGATGTTTGTTGAGTTTTGAAGGATACGATGGATGAACGTGCTCCAAGTGTTTTCATAAATTCGCAGCTTCGGTCCAAACAGAACAGCCAAATTCAAAAAGCCATAACTTTCAGCTCGGTTGGAGTTATATGGAGTTCTTTGTATGGTTAGAAAGCTCTGGACGTTTAGTTTTCATCCATATAAAGATCACAAAATTCTGATTTCTAAATTGTTGGGAATTAAATTTCAAAGGCACGGAGGTCAGAACATGAAAGTTGAAAAGTGGAAGGCAAAAATGGAGGAGTTGCACCTCCAAGACAGGCTGTTCATTGAGCATAAAAGAAAGCAACACGTCTAGGCTGTAAGACGTTAAAAAATAAACGCTTGTTGGGAGGCAACCCAATGGAGGAGTCTAAAAATCAGATTTGCTTTCTCTTCCCTTTTTATTTTTTATTTTCGTAGCTTGTACTTTTATTATTTAGATTTTCGTAAATCCTTACTTCATGCTTGATTCTATGTTTTACTTTAGTACATTGAGGACAATGTAGAGTTTAAGTGTGGGGGAGAGGTTTACAACTTATTTGAGTCATAAATTGTTAAAACTGGGGGGAAAATGAAACTTTCAGGCGGATGATGCCCTAAAAAAAATTGTTTTGAGTCTTTTTGTTCAACTTAGTGTTGTAAAGAGTCTTTAGGATGCCGTTAACTAGTCAATGATGGAAAATTGAGCGAAACAAAGAAAAATTACATGGCATTGTCAATGATCACTACTTGAGAATTTCTTGTGTTAATTAAGATATTTTGATTGTCATGACATGTGGTGGATATGGTTTGCATAAACATGGTACAGATTTTGCATGCTAGAATGAGTTTTAAATCATACAAACCATAAAAGTGAGTTTTTGAGCATACATTATTCTTTTGAGAGTGAATTTCGTGCATAATGGTTTCAAAAACAAAACATGCCTCATCTAATTGCTTGCCATAGATTTCAATGAACTAGAGAATACTAGAACTTACTCATGTAGATTTGCAAAGCTTTTAAGTTGATAAATGCTCTGATTTTGGATATGATTAAAGGCACTTAGGTTTTCCACCACTAAACCAAACATCCATGTGTCCTTTATGTGTGCACAAGATGCGACACCCATAGATAACCCATTTGAGCCGACATTAAGCCTTTCTTTCATCACCTTTAATATCTAAACACTTAACCTAGTGTAAGACTTCTTTACCCTATGTTCTGCAGACTTAGTGTAAAGTAATGTCGACAAGAGGAGAAGATGACATTTTTTGGTGATGTTCCTTAATTGCTATGATGTTTGTATGGGGATAGACTTCTTCAAATAGCTTGAAAAAGTGTGTATATTGCTGAGAATAGAAAAGAAAAGAGAGAAAAAAAATCGAGAGCTAAACAAAAAAAAAAGAGTGAAAAGAAAAAAGGGAGAAGCTCTCCAGCATTGTGTTTTAGATGTTAAATTTTGGATAAATGTCCCCCATTTTGTGGATTTGGAGTGTACCACGAATTGAAGGCCCAAAAATGAAGAATATGGCATTTGTCATGTCCGTAAAGCTCAATAAAAAATAATTTTATGGCCCAAAAAGATGAAAATTTGCCTCATTTTGAAGTTTGACACATGAGAAAGGATGGAGCTCGAATTGCCTAAGTGTTGACTAAGTCTTTTGAATGTTTTTATCACCACATACCAAAATTTCGAATGCCTTAGCCTTAGCCCCATTACAACCTTTCTAAGTCCTTTATGATCCTTAAGATGAGTAGCCTTCAATTGGTTGAGTAAGTTGCATGAGTAAGCATATTGTTTAGGTTCATTTGTGCAAGTAATTCATTGTATTCATGAGGTTTTCGATTGAATTCATATATATCTTGAGTGAACCCTTATTTTAATGAGTGAAAAAGATGATGAGTGCATCTTTGTAAGATTGATTTGAACTTGTTCGAAACATGCATAGCTTAACTTCACCATTGTTTGCTTCCAAGTTTTACTTGTTCATGACATGATCATGTCTCTATTATCTCTCAAAATTATTGAGTTTTAAACTCCTAATTCTTGTGATTCCATCGCTATACACTTAAAGAAATTTCAGAGACATTTTTGTTAAGGGCTTAGTAGTGTTTGTAATATTTTAAAAGTTTTCGATTCCTTAGAATTTTTCCAACATAGAGCTTAGCTCCAACGTTGGGTTTGTATGTTTTCTTATTTCTAGTCTTTCTAATATTTGGACTCAACCATTCAATATTATTGTAAAATCGTTCAATTAATATCCGCTTAATTCTAAGTCCACACCAAACTATGTTAAATGCATTTAATATTCTCACCAACAAACTTGCAGTGTCGAAACGAATCCAACGATACGAAAGAACCCAACCCCGATTTAGTTTCCTAAACCGGAATCAAACCCCTTCTGAAAACACGAACTTGCAAAAACCATAGAAATTTCGGCAGAATTTCACTATATCGTGGAATTACCATTAACCTGTACCCGAAAACACACTTCATCCTATGCCACAAAAGCCAAACCGTGGGCACCAATCCCATCCGGATTTCTCAATATTATATCATAGTGTAAAATAATAAACAAAAGTTGTAACTTTACAGAAATCCGGGAAAAATCATATGAAAATATAACATCAGAGTATTCAAAGAGATCTCTAGTATATATATATATATATATATATATACATAAATACACAACAGTAGGCTAAACAAGAAACCTACTGGAAAAGAAATGTAGCTCGAATACTAAGCCTCCGACTGCGACGTGCGACACCAGAATCTGAACTGCAAACTAGCCAGGGAAACTGAAAAACCCAGGGGAAAGGCAAATAAAATCGTTAGAGTGAGTGGACGAAAATAATCATATGCCTTTCACCATTTATATAACATAAAAACAATGCGAGTTCTTAAAATAAATGGAGGTGTTAGGCGAATCTCTCAAGCCCGACGGTCAGGCGAATCTCTCAAGCCCGACGGTCAAGCGAATCTCTCAAGCCCGACGGTCATAGACTAGGCGAATCTCTCAAGCCTAGTGGGCACATCAGGGGAATCTCTCAACCCTGGAACTGGACTACCGGTGATCAGCCGAGTAGCCAATGCATCAATGCTAAGTAAATGCCATCACCATAAAACATAAAACAATACCTCCAAAACAATAAATAATCTCAATACTGTACTGGAAAAAAAATACTGAAATCAAGAACTCGCTACGACAGTGTAAATAAAGATCTACTCACAGATAAGCACAGCGCGCAAACGTGCTAATCCTGAGATCCGGCGGAAGATCCCTCGTCCAACGTACGATCTCGATCCCCTGAATAATCACAAAATATTACTAATCAAAATCACAATTCATTACTCTGAACCATACCTCGGAAACTAACCATTTCCGGAAACATATAACTCGGATACAAAATAATCGTCGAAAACCCCCAAATACTCCACATAAACCCTCGACTTAAAATTCGCTACTAAAATCAACTCGAAAACCTCAAGACTACGATCGAGGCGTGATTACGAGCAAAACAGTATAAAACTTGACAAAAATCTAAAAAGTCAACACCTCGCCGGAGCTACGCTGTTGACCGTCGCCGCCGCCGCCGGCGCGCCGTCACCAGAGAGATTTTCCGGCGAGGAAAGTCCTGAATTCCTCTCCTCCTCGAGCCCAACACATCTTTCCACTACCACAACCTCCAATTCCATCTCAATTCACTGGAAAATCGCTCGAAAGTCACCAAAATCTCAAAACCGGCCGGCGACTCGGTCTCCACTGGAACTCCGGCCACGGCGCACGGTAGCCCTCGAGGCCACTCCCAAAAGCTTCGCCGTGGCTCCACGATTCTTTCCCCCTTAATCTCCGGCCACCACCATGGCTGGAGCACTGCCGTCCGTCACCCCGATTCCACTCCGTTTCACCTCCAAAATTACCATACAAAATCTCCACTGAACATCACAAAACATATATCAAAAGGAAGCATGAATCATAGGCTTCAATTCCCTACCTTGAAATCCGGAAACCGCGCTGTATGGCGGCGATCCTCTCGACGGTGAGTCACGGACTCACTTAGTCAGCCACGGGTTGACTCGGTCAACTCGGTCCAGAACAGTCAACTCGGTCAAATAACTCATTTTCGCACTTTTTCGACAACTTTACGACTATTCGGCTATTTATACGTCGCGACTCGGCTCTATCCACAATTTGGATAACTCAAACTCGAACGGATAAACACGACTACCTTGACGATAATTTCAAATATTCATTTTATATTCCTCAATTATCCGAAAATTCCTCGGAAAGCTCCCACGAACTCGAAATCAAATTCTCTACATTTTTCACGAACAAACCCAAATCAAATTCGTGCCCGAAAATTAAGTCGTGATCAAAACCGCTTAACCGATTATTTACGATAAACCTCAATTACTCGTAAAACTCGCAGATTAAGCTGATTACCATACCAATTCCAGTTCGGGTCGTCATACGATATGAAACTTTTTCGGTCAAACGCGCCGCCACAGGTGGTGGAGCGTGCCACCCATGTGCCCTTGATAACCACCACCGATGGTGGTGTTTGACAAATCAATCTCTTCCTCTCGTCAAGCCCAACAACTTTCATAACTACACCGATGTCTGATTTTGAATGAGGTGGCTGGAATTACCCCCGAAAGCCGACGACCTCAATTTCGCCGGAAAACTTCAAATCAAAATTCCAGCGCCGTCGAGCCACGCCAATGCACAAGGCTGGTCGAAAAATACTCACAAGGATAGGGGCCACAAAAACCCTAACCTAACACCCCCAATCGATCTCATCAACTGCCGCCGCCAACAACGATTTCTGAACAGAAATCACGTCGATTCATCCACAATTTTACCTGCAAAGTTTAAATAAAATAAACCATATGATTTTACATATCTTAAGGATATCGAAATATACCTCAATTTTCGTCGGAGGTGCTGCTAGTGACGGCGACCGATTTCGTCCAAAAACCTAGTTTTTCTTAGCATTGATTCGCTATCCTCTACCATCAATCATCAAAATTGAAACCATTAATCGAAAGAGGATCTGGAGGTAGGAGCCGTTTGGTTTCGACCAATTTCACTTTCAGAAGGGACAGGAATTGGCCGCACTGCCTCCACCGACTTCAGCGGTGATTTCGAGCCGTTGGAGCGCGCTCAGGTCAACACGGGTCAACGTGTCTGGCCCAAATTAAAAAGTCTAACTTTCTATTTTTGACAAGTTCTATATATATGTGCGAGTTACAACTAACCGATTCCGTACTATCATACAAAATTTTCGTTGACCATAATTTCTTCATCGTAGCTCCGATTTTAACACTTGACATAGCTATGAACTCGTCTTGACAAACTCTACAACTTTTCCCATTATAATTTCTCAAAAACTTAACTAATAAAATTCTGATAAGAATGCCATCAATAATTACTGATGGTAAAAATTAACTACCTTCCTTGATTAACCTTAAACAAATATTAAACAGAAAATTCTTGGGACGGGTCATTAAATTTATACCCTTTTATAACTTTTGATTTAGCAATGATATTTATTCTAACATGATTATTTTAACTTTAACTTAAAGGGGGCTATCATTGTAAATCAAAATAATTTTACTTTTGTTTAAGGAAAGTATACTTCGTGTCTTACTTTTGATTATTCAGGAACAATGATTGTATTGATTGTAATACTTGTATTTAAGGCCTCTTGTCAATAAATATAGATACAGTTTTTCAGTCTATAGTTATTGCATATTCTTTTATCCTTTGACACGTTATCAGCATGCTCTGAGTTGATAGCAAGCAATCACCACATAGAAAAGAAAAAAACCCTAGACCCTAAAACACCACAATCATCGCTGACCACCACCACCAGCCACCACCCCAACGTTAGTCATCATCGTTCCTCTGTGCCTACTACCTGCACATCCTACGCACACAACATCTTCTCCAACACCAAGATAAGTGGACTTCCTAAATCTCGCATCACGAGAGAGTTACCACCTCGTCGTCAACAAGCTACAACTATAGCTATACCGAGCATAACATCAATCGAAGTAAATTTTTCTAACATCCTACTTTAGATATTAGGACTAAAACTTAATAAATGAAGCACCCTAAAATTTAGGTTGTTTACTTTTTTGATATTATTATATTGTGATTTGAGTAAAGGGGATTTCATCACCTTTTTACTCAAAAAGTTTGATTAGTGACAGTTGTCGGGGAATCACGGTATAAAGAAGAAAAAAAAGAAATTGATTATAAATGATTTATTATGAATATCACTATTTTTGGGTGTGGTATGAAACCACATTTTAACAAGCATCGATTTTTGTGACCATACATCTTGGGTCATGTTCTTATTCCTTTTTTTTTACATTAGTAATCATGGTTTTGATATTAATTATCTCGCTTGTCAATTTTGTAAATGACTACTGAGGTGGCTAGGCTAGATTTTGATATCCTTGATCTGAAAGGAACAGAGGATCATCGTTGGGTTTCTTATGTAGAAAACACATTCATTGGAAAGAGATACACTAGCACCATCCCCCCCTCCTCCCGGCTGAGCCAAACGTGGCCACCCAAAGTGAGGAAATTAAAGTTCAAGCTCTCATATTTTTGAGGCGTCATATTCATCCATCACTCGATAAAAAAAACTGACCCCAATGATTTATGGGATGTTCTGAAGCAAGACTTTAACAACGTTCATGATGCACATCTTCCTGAGTTGAAAGAAAAATGGGAGACAATACGTCTTCTGGATTCTGCAAAGGTTGATGCTTATAACTAGGCTATGTTGGATCTACAACGTAAGCTAGTTTTTATGGAGTTGATAAGACTGATCAAGATATGATTGAGAAGTCTTTAAATACCTTCCCTTTTTTCATGAGTATACTTGCTCATCAGTACCATCTTCACTACTAACAAGGAAGAATCAAAACATTCAATGATCTCATGAATATCCTAGTTCAAAAGTAGAGACATCTTGAGATAACTCTCAATAATAAGTCAAGGACCATTGGGACCCAGAAAACTCCTGAGAATTATAATACTGGAGGGAAAACATGTAAGGATAAAAAGAATAATCGTTCAAAACCTTACAACCATGGAGGCATGCTCCATATAGTGGGAGAGGATGGTGTGGCAATGGTAAAAACCAAAGCCGAAATCTGACTTGGCAAAGAATTCAGGATGCCAACTCTAACAAGAACCAGTCAGGTTCCAAGAATGAAGGCAATTCTTCACACTTTGCTCCATCTGAAAATCCAAAATATCTACAAGAGGCACAAACAATATTTGGCCCAAGAGGCTAACTTTATTGGGGAAGACTATGAGATGGAAAAAGACGTTGATGTCAATCTCATTGTAGTGAACAACAAGAAAGAGACTCTTGGGACTCTGAATTTTGATTAAGTTTATGTATTTGGTTGTTCTTTCTGCTATATAATCTTTCGATTTAGTTTTTGGCTTATTTAGTCATGTTTTTCAGACTTTATTTTTACTCATTTTGGAATAAAACATCTTTGATGTAATTGAGTTGGCAAGTAATAAAATTTCTCTCTTTTTTGAGTATATGAAAGTGTTGAGAATTTTATTTTTCCTTAAATGCATGAATGATTCATGTAAAATACTCTATCATACCACAAAAACACAGCAAAAGAAGAAGAAAAAGAAAAACAATTGGAATACTAGTCAAGGTCAAGTTTCGACTCGTCGACTGACAGATACCGACCCGTCGACCTGGAGTCCCTGGAAAGGTCTTCGACCCGTCGAAGAAAACCTTCAACCCATCTAAATTGTGGGATCGTATAATCCATTTTGGGAGATAATTGGTATTTTTCGACCCGTCGACCCAAATCTCCTCAAGTCATTTTCGACAGGTCGAGAAGATTTTCGACACGACAAGAAGATTTTAAACTAGTCAAAAATCTATGGTGCATTGATATTCCTCTGTAGGATCTTGGATGTTTTTTATACATCAATTTTTAGTTATTGCCATGATCCCCACTCTATAAGGGTCACAATCCCTTGAAAATCTTTAAGTATTCACTTAAAGTGTTCGTTATGTCTTGAGTTCTGAAACTAATTAATTTATATTCTTTTGTAGAAGTCTAAAGGCGAGATTGAGTGTTTAGAAGATAGTGGTGGGACTACCCATACTATTCTGCACAATAGACAATTGTTTATGGATCTTATGCCATACAGATCCTCACTGAAATCTATGATTGGTTCAACGCCGATTATACAAGAGTGTGGTTCTGCACGATTCTAGTTGCCACACGGAACTAGAATTTATGTCACTGATGCCTTATAGGTGCTAAAGGTCAATCTAACATTACTAAGTTTTAAGGACATTCACACTAACGATTTTCACTTGGAAACATACTGTGAGAATGGTAAAGAATGTTTATATGTAACCTCTGTAGAATGTGGCAGAAAGTGCATTTTGGAGAAGTTTATAAGCATTTGTAATAGTTTATATCTTACTACAATTCGGATAATTGAATCCAATGTAATCACTCACACTACTATGTGTGACTCTACATAATATATGTTTTGGCATTATCATCTGAGTCACCCAGGTTGAGATATGATGATCAAGATATTAAAAAATTCACATGGTCATCCTTTTTTTAGAGAAAAGAAATATGTGAGAATACCAAATACCATCACTTTAGATGGAGGGGCTAAGATTACTCATCTCGGTCCAGGCTTAGACTCCGAGATAAGTATAGCACCATCACGAATATCTAGTGTTGAGGCATTGTGCGTTATCCCACCAGATTCTTTCATGGAAATCTCTGATGCACACCGCTCATTTTAAAACCTTGTTCATTAGCAAAATTACAAGCATTCTATTCTTACAACGAATCCAAGGTGATATTTGTGGATCTATCAAACCTGAATGTGGACAATTTTAATACTTTATGATTTAGGTAGATGCATCGACGCATTGATCACATGTTGCTTTGCTATCTATAAGGAATGTTTCATTTCCAAAACTCCTAGTTCAAATCATCAAGCTTCATGTTCATCACCCTATTCGATTGGATAATGCATGAGAGTTTACATCAAAGTCTTTTGATGATGATTTCATGTCTTTTGGGATTGATGTTGAACATCATGTTCCCCATGTTCATTCACAAAACGGTCTTGTAGAAGCACATATGAAGCGGTTGCAGCTTGTGACTCGGGCTTTGGTGATGCACACCAATTTACCCATCTTTACGTATGGCTATGCAATTTTACATGCAGCTATGTTTATTCATTTCAAGCATGTTTCCCGTCAACCATTTAGTGTGTACCAGTTGGTAACTAGATATGAGCCTGAGATTTCACACTTACTCATATTTGATTGCATAATATACGTGCCTCTTACATCTCCACTGCGTACTAAAATGGGTCCTCAGAGATGATTAGATATCTATATTGGTTATGAAGCTCCAACGATTGCCCGCTATTTAGAACCTTTGACAGGAGATCACTTTACTGCTGGATTTGCAGATTGTCACTTTGATGAGATACTTCCCATTGTTAGAGGGAGATAGGAATGGTTTTATTCCAGTTGAACGTCAAGAATTGACGTGGTAAACCCCACTGTGTCTCATCATGATCCTCGCACATCTCAGAGTAAGATAGAAGTGCAATGCATTCTCGATCTTCAGAAGGTAGAAGATTCGATGCTTGACTCCTTTACTAATATCGCAAAATTGACGAGATCAAATATACCTGCTGTAAACAATCTTGCAAGGTACCTCATGGGAAAAATATATAAAGACTTGGTCGAAGGGAAACAAAAGTACAACGCATCAACTACATATAATACTACATGTGATGTAGACTTCCCTTTATGTCTACCAAAATAACCCCCCTGATTGTTAACTCAATCTTGGAGTTCAGATAAGTGTCGCGTGCCAATTTGTTTCACATGTTTGTGACGACCTGGAACAGAATCAGTAGTATAATCAGCTTAATTCGTGAGTTAGCGTATAATCGCAGATTTCCGATAATTGATTGAATCGCCAGCTTTGATCACGACTAAATTATTGGCTAAGAATCTGAGTTGAGTCTCTTCTTGAGAGTTGTTGTACGCGTGATTTCGAGTTCGTGGGCGGTTCCGGATTATTATTTCGACTACCGAGGAATATAATATGAATATTTGAAATTTCAGAATATTATCGAGTTTATCCGTTCGTGTTCGAGTCTATCTGAATTGTGATTGTGATCCGTTTTGGACCGTTGATCGACCCGAACCGTAGATGGAATGATTATTGATTTGATTTGCGAGTTTCGCGATTTTTCGTGATTTCGACGTAATCTGCTAATATGGCGGCTTCCTTAGCGACTAAATTATCGGGCAAAAATCTAATATGGGATCCTTCGCGGAAGTTGTAGAGAATTTGATTTCGAGCTCGTGAAAACTTCCGGAGGATTTTTCCGAGTTACGAGAAATATGTTGTGAATATTTTTGGCCGTTGATCGTTTAATCGGATAAGCTTGTGTTGAATTGTGCCGTCGACTTTTTATCGGATTGGTCGAAGTTGTTTGACTTCGGGTGAAAATTGAAGAATTTGTCGAGATAAGTTTGTTGACGCGAGAATTGTTGAAAACGGATTTACGACGCGAAAGTTACGTTTGTTCGAAGTTTGTCGAAAAGTATATTTGGAAGTTTCTAAAAAGGGAAAGTATTTAAGTGGGTTTCTTCTTTTGGAAAGTCAAACTGTGCATTTATGTGTGTTGACCGAGTCAACTCGGGGGAGAGATGGAGGTGCGACGGTGGTGACGGCTCGCCGACGGTGGGCTGCCGTTTGGCCACCCCAGGCCTCGGGCTTGGACTCGTTCAACTCGTCTCGACGTCCCCGTGGTGTTTTCGGCTACCATCGACGGCGAGGACGCCGGAGGAGGAGGAATTTCCGGTTGAAAATTGGAAAAAAAAAATGGGGGTTTTGGGTCGACACTTTTTCGGCCAAATCGTGAGGCATGAAGCACTGGGCTTTGAAACCCTCATCACCACGAATCTACCTATGTAACTATGGTGCTCCAATTCTTCTTGTACATGGAGAATCGATCGATTAAAAACTTGGTGGGATTTCGGTTTTGCTTGAAATTGAACTAGTTAGAGTTAAAATTGGACTTTGGTGTAGTTATGGAAGTTGTTTGTTGGATGATTTTAAGTGGAATAGGTGTTGGTTCGCTAGAAAATTTTACGGTTGGAGTCGCGCCGCCGCCGCCGGTGGTGCTCCGGACAAAGTTAACTTTTTGAGGTTTTCGACGAGTTATATGTCGTTTCACTCGGAATCGCGCCCCAATCGCAGTGGTGAGGTTTGTTTTTCGAATTGAGCATTGGAAATTATAGCGAGGTTTTGTGGTGTGATTATCTGATTTCGACGATTTCGTTATTATTGAATTATATGTTTCCGAGAACGGTTGTTTCTCGTGATATGATTTAAGTTGTCGAGTTATGAATTTGAGCAGTGGATTTTATGGTTATCCAAGAGTTCATGATCGTTCGTTTGGCGAGGGATTTTCTGCCGGATCACGGAATTAACGCGTATTGCGTTATGCTCACCTGTGAATGGACATTTCTTTTCACGGATTGACTGCGAGTTTTTTATATACGTTTTACGAGTATGAGCATGCAGTTATGATCATGATTTTTATGAGCATGTGTTTTACGATTATGCACTTACGAATATGCATCTATGAACATATGTATATTTACATTATGTTTTATGCATGTGCATGGAAAGTATTTGTGATTTGGTTTACACAGAGTACAGTCTCAGTAAACAGGGTTGTATCGATACACATGGCTTCTCAGCTGATCCACGAGTACGCTTCGGGGGGGGACAGATATCCTGACCTGAGGCCTTTCTGGCTTGGAATCACGTGTGGGTCTGGGATCCCGTGATTCAGACTGTACTAGCGCGAGGGAGTCCATGAGTGACCCCACGGTATTTAAGATGCATGCTCTGTACGCGTGAGGAGTTAGAGTCTCCCTCGTGTACCATTTGATTTTTATGCATTTAGACTCACATATGTTTTTATAACATATATTATTTGGCGAAAGACATTTATTTTCGTCCACTCACTCTAACGGTTTTTATGTCTTTCTCCTGGGCTTTTCGGTTTCCATGCCCAGTTTGCAATTCAGATTCTGGTGTCGCACGTCGTGGTCGGAGGCATAGTATTCGAGCGATGTTTCTTTTATGGTAGGTTCTTAGTTTGGCCTACTATTTGTATATATATACTAGAAGTCGCTCTGATCATTCTTATGTTATATTTTTATACGAATTTTTCCCCGGATTTCTGTAAAGTATAGTTTTATTGATTACTTTACATTACTGTTATGATATTGAGAAATCCGGATGGGATTGGTGCCCACGGTTTGATTTTTGTGGCATAGGATGAAGTGTATTTTCCGGGTGCAGGTAATGGCAATTCCGCGTTAGTAGCGTTACTCTGCCAAAATTTTTATGGTTTATGTTGTTTCGTGGGGGTTTGATTCCGGTTTAGGAAACTAAATCGAGGTTGGGTCCTTTCATGTTTCTTAAATGTAAATTTTGAAAGTGACTTGGTGAATAAATCTACAGCATTATCCGCAAAAAAAATCTGGCTCACATGAATATTCAAGAACTGTTGTTGTTGTCGATTGTCGAAGAACTTTGGCGAAATGTGTTTTGTATTGTCACCCTTAATGAATCCCAACCTCATCAGCTCAATATAAGCTGCATTATCCTCAAATATGCAGGTTGGTGCAATCGTAGTAGATGTTAATCCACTAGACCCTCGAATATGGTGTATTACTGACCAAATATTCAAGAATTGTTGTTGTTGATCGTAGAACTTTGGCAAAATGTGTTTTGTATTGTCACTCTTAATGAATCCCAATCTCATCAGCTCAATGTAAGTTGCATTATCCTCAAATATGCAGGTTAGTGCAGTCGTAGTAGATGTTAATCCACTAGACCCTCAAATATGGTGTATTACTGATCGAAGCCAGACACACTCTTTAACAATATCATGCAGAGCTATAATCTCAAAATAATTCGAGGAAGTAGCAACAAGGTTAAGGGTTTACTTAGTAGATCTCCAAGAAATCATCGTGTTCCCAATGGTGAAAACATAACCAGTTTGAGAATGTCTACTATGCGGGTCAAAGAGCTAGCTGACATCAATAAATCCTACCAACACATCATTCGGTGTCTCAGAATAGGGGACTACATTGAAAGAAGGTTCAGCGTTGGCAACTGGAAGATCATTCAATGGGTCGAGTGACTTCGGATGTTCCATCCAGGGAGTCTAATTCGACGGGTCGAAAATCCCAGAATCAGAAATCTTCATTTCTGGCATTTCTTTCATCGAAATTTTCAGTCTCTCTCTTGTGTTTTTATAGGGAAAGAATATGCCCAAGTCAATGGATCCTTTCAAGTACCTGATGATATGCTTTACTCCATTCTAATGACGTTGCATAGGTGCAGAACTAAATCTAACTAATAAGTTCACTGAGAAGTCAATGTCTAGACGTGTGTACTGAGCTAAATACAACAAAGCTCCAATTGCACTGAGACGTAAAACCTCAGCTCCCAAAAGTTCTTTATTATCATCTTTCTGACGAAACAGATCCTTTTTGAATTCCAGACTCCGAAGAACCATTAATGTGTTAAAAGGGTGTGCTTTGTCTATGTTAAATTGCTTCAGCATCTTTTGGACATAAGAAGATTGGTGAATACGAATTCCACCAACTTGATGTTCTAGCTCTATATAGAGGCAAAATCGAGTCCTTTCAAGGTCTTTCATCTCAAACTCGGATTTTAAGTAGCCAACCGTCTCATTAATCTCATCAAGAGACCCAATGATGTTCATATCATCAGCATAGACTTCTACAATGGCAAGTCCTGAACTTGTTCATTTAATGAACACGCATGGGCATAACTCATCATTCTTGTATCCCTTCTCAATTTAGTAGTCACTTAGAGATGTTGCTTCAATCCATATAGTGAACATCTCAATCTTATCACGTGAGAACTCCTTGGTTTAGAGCTACTCGATTTGGGTAAAACTATGTTATCTAGAACTCTCATATATATCTCTCAAGATCCCCATAAAGATATGTTGTAACCACATCCATCAGCTGCATACTCAATTTTTTTCGACACTACAAAACTGACTAGGTAGTGAAACTTAATGATGTCCATGACCAAAGAATACGTCTCCTCATAATCAACTCTAACGCGTTCAGAAAATCATTGCACCACTACTCTAGCTTTATACCGCTAGACTTCATTTTTCTCATTATACTTTCGAACAAAGACCCATTTATGTTCAACTGGCTTAACATTCGATGAGCATTGCACTACTGGACCAAAAACTTATCTTTTTGTAAGAGAGTCTAGTTCAGCATGGATTGTATCTTTTCATTTCGGCTAATCTTCTCTATGTTGATAATCTGTAACATAGCGAGGTTCCACTTCATCGTCATCAATGATTTCCTAAGCGATGAAATAAGCAAATGCATCATCAACTAACATGAAAGATCTATCCATAATAGCGCGCGCACTTATGTTACTTAGTGAGATTTCTTTGTTCTCTGACATAACTGTAGTTAAGAACAATCTCATGTGATGGATTCAAAGTGTTCATGACGAATAGATCATTCTGTACCTGGATGGCCTGCCTTTTAACTAGCGGCTCATCTATGAATTTTCTTGGTCTCCCCATCTTTCTAGTGGGAGCCGAGACCGAGGCTATACCTCCACAATGGGTAGAAGGAACGCTACATTGCCCAGATGTGGCATTAACTTGCCCAGTTCTAGGATAATTGAACGACACATTTAATTGTGAAACTTTTTCATGTTCGATAATTTTAGAATAACGTAGACGTAAATATGGTTCCTTGAAAATTTTAGTAGATTTTTTTGGAATCTTAACCTATTTCTTATCATTTTTAAAATGAATGAAATAAAATAAAATTCATTTTAACTAAATTTGATTTTTTTTTTCTGGGTAGATCTGAGCCAACCAATTTTTTTTTTTTACAGTCGATGTCAACAACGGACATTGTCGTCAACGATGGCCAAGAAAATGGGGCACAAGGAGGAGAGGGGGCCGAAGGAGAGGAGGTCAAAGATGGCAAGCGAATGATTGAAAATTGTCATAACAGTTTCTCTGGGTGATCAGAGCAATTGACAGAGGCGGCAAGGGAAGCGGTGGTCGGGAGGACGTCGTCGCTACCAGGGAGAGAGATTGGCCGAAAAGAGAGAGGAGAGAGAGATCGACCGATGGCAACGGAGAAAGGGAGGAGGTAGCTGGAAAATAAATAGGAGAAAGAGAGAGCGGCAAATAGAGGGAGAGAGTGATCTTGTGCTCTTTGCTCATTGTAAGCTTGTTTTTTTTTAAGACTAACGACTAAAATTTAAAAAAAAAATTAGGGTGTGAATAGAGGAGGTGAATCCAAGACTAACTCCTCTCTCTCTCGTCCAAGAAAACCAAGCAGATCTGGCCCTCCACTTTGTCATGACTGCGACGACGACTGTCTATGTGCCCTCAGTCATAGCACTCCTACCTTGTCACCTCTCATCAACATTGACCTAGGCAACCTCACTCCTGCCTGTTGCAACGTCAGACGTCGCTCGACCTCGAGCTCTACCTCTTTCTGTCTCGGCTCAATCCTCAGAGGGTAGAGACTGTGGTCAATGCCGACCCCGTCGGCGTTGTACCAGCGAGATCGAAGCTCCAATTGAACGACAAGTATGGAGACGATAGTGATGATGAAGCCTAAGGTCTCTGTGGCTGAGGCGGCAACGAAATACAACGTGAGTGTGGAGTTTCCTATCAATCTTCCGGTGAGTTCTATTGTCTGTGATCTTAAAAAATCTTGCATTGATTCGATAGGGTTTATAATCTTATTTTGATACTATTGAGCGAATTTGACTCTATATAATCTTACTTTGGTTATATTCTTTTTTTCATTTCCAGAATCAAATCTGGCCTCTTTGAAAGTCTAGTCTCTACCCAGCATTGCTGAAATACATGCCAATTATTTGATAAAATGTCTAGCTAAAACTTGATTCCACATTATTGTGTTGTGTAGAGTGTTAGAGTCAGCGGCCAAGCAAATTTTGAGAGTGGAGGACACAATAAGGCAGGCAGGGCAAGTTTTTTGGGTTGCGCCACAAGATTAGAGAGCTTGCGCTTTGAACTCTGTTGACTTTCAATTGGCAATACATGGATGATGTGTTTGCATACGTTATTGGATGGGTTCTTTTTTTAACAATTTGACCGTGCCTTTTTCATCTTGCCTTAAGTTGAATTATATTTGGTACTGGCTGAAATGGGGTTTCATTTATTTTTGAAGGAATAAGTTTTCAATTTGATTAGTTAGTTTGATCTAGTTTACTCCTTGAGCATTTCATATGAACTACATGTTCGAGTGGGTAGTTATGCAGCAGTTGTGCATGGGATTTTGATGTCCTCTAGATGGGTATAACATATTTATCATAGTTATGGTATACTGCTCAACAATGTTGCATATTTTGGAAAATATTCATATGACTTGCTCTTTTGTAGTTGGTAAGATTAAAATGACTTTATTTCCTTATGGATTGGTGGTACTGGTAATGAATTGGTGGTCTTCATGATGTGGGTATTCGAGGTAATGATCAATGCTCTAGCTTTCTTTGATCTTAATCATATTATTGGATTATGGAAGCTTGCTTTATGCTCTTCAATATCATTGGGTTATCTATTTGAGAACCATCACATTGTTGACAATGTTGATGGAAATGTGGTTAGTGGCTAGTTGATCTATGTGAATGAAGTGGTTGCTGTAACATTCAAGAGCCTGGGGAACCTAAACTGGGTATCAATTGAACCTCAACTGACACTCAGTTGAATCTTAATTGACACTAAATTGAACCTAAACTGAGTATCAGTTGAACCTAAACTGACACTCAACTGGACCTCAACTGACACTCAGTTGGACCTCAATTGACACTCGATTGACCCTCAACTGAGTATCAGATGAACAAATAGTTTAGAGACCTTGTTGGTCAATGGTCAACGGGCAATGCTCAACAGTCAAACTCATCGGAATCCGGTCATCAGTCATCAGAATTCGGTCAAGATTGCTGGAATCCTGTCGCCAGTCAACGTCGTAGGAGTCAAGTCATTGGTCAACGGAGAGGTTATGAGAGAATAATGGCATCAAGTAATTCATTAATTAAACTGATGATATATTTGTCAAATTGAGCTAGTGGAAATTAAAATTTTGTTAGTTGCCTAGTGGGAATTAAAAAACTTATTTTATGGCTAGTGGGAACTAACCCTAAAATTAATTTTTTAGTTGAATTTCTATATCTAATCTAATTAGAATAAGACACACACTGAAAGACAAGGAGTATACTTTCCTTAAACACTTCCCCTTTAGTCGAGCTCCTAATATATGATGCATAACTTTGTTGTCTCACTAAAAACCTTGCAAAGTATATTATAATGAAATATAATTGTTTGAAAAATCTACTAATAGCTAAAAAAGAAAATTCAGAAAACGGACTACACGATTAGATCTATTGATTATTTTGTACATCCTCAAAAAAATTGAATAAATTTGATGACCATTTTGAGTACGATCGACATAGTAGACTTTTATTTTGAATGAAATTGTTGATTGGAAACTCTCAAAAATAAAAAATAAATAGCTTGTTCGCTGAATTATCAAAAATACCCGCGGTAATATTTGATATTAGGAAATTCGTGTCGACGAAATGAATGAATTCATGATGTGCCCACTAGTATTGTAGAACTTGTTAAATACTTTGAACAAATATAATCCTATGAAAATCAAAAAGTTGGAAACAAATCAAATATGAAAAAATGAACCGTCAGATGAAAACATATAACTATTATATACGTAGTGTAAAAATTTAAACCAGTTCGGTCATCATCTGGGCCTCGATCCGCACAGTCAACCACAATGATCATTTATATCCCTATCGTCATTATATATGAGTCACAAAGGAAAATGCTATCGCACGTCCATTTAGGAAAGTGAAATGTCATACCTACACATAGAGGTACCTCTTACGATGTCTTAGACGCGAGGAGAGCAAGAATTTGAATTGTCGAAGTCGCCGATAATGAAAAATTAGCGGAATAAAAAAAAGGGGCTGACACGTTTGACCTAATGGATCAAGAACGAGACCATGACGAAATCGGCTGAATTTTAACCATATTTTTTATAATAGTTCAATGATCGCATCGTACTGTATATTTTTTAAAATATATTATTTTTGACTGCGATCAATGTGGTCAATCGTGACACTGTTTATGCCCCTATTTTCATATTAAACGACTCACAGATGAAAATGTTATCGCTCCGTCATTTAGAAATATAAATTTTCATTCAAGAATACATAGATGTCCCTCAGAATATTTTGGACGCAAAGAGACTTCAAATTGAATTGGTGAAGTTGCTGATAAAGCAATATCAACAAAAATAATAATAACGGCATAAATGACCGTTGATTTTGACTAAATCGATCGAAATTGAAACAATGACGAAAATGGCTGATATTTTAACTGAACATTTATAATTGTTCAATAATAGCATCGTACGGGTAGTTTATTAAAATATATTATTTTTGATCTTGATCCACGAAGTCAACTCCGACACCGGCGTTAATTTTGTTAATTTAGTTTCGTTAATTTTAACCTATCGACAACTTCGGTAATCCAAATTGAGGTCACTTTGCGTCCATGATATCCTAACGGACACCTCTGTATGCTTTAATTAAAATTTATATTCTCAAATGGCTGTGAGATAAAATTGTCATCCGTGAAAATAAGGGCATAAACAACGTCGCGGTTGACCACATCGTTCGAAGTCAAAATAATGTATTTTAAAAAATATATTGTACGATGTGATCGTTGAACTATTATAAAAATATGGTTAAAATTTTGGTCAATTTCGTCATGGTCTCAATCTCGATCCATTCAGTCAAACGCACCGGTCGTTTATGCCCCTATTTTTTATCCCGCTATTTTTTCCTTATTAGCAATTTCTCTCCTCCCGTACAAGACATCGTAAGTGGTACCTCTATGTGCAGGTATAACATTTCACTCTCTCAAATGGATGCGCAATAGAGTTTTTTTTTTTGCGTGACTCATATATAATGACAATATGGGAATAAAAGACCGTCGTGGTTAACTGCGTGGATCAAGGCCCAAAAGATGACCAACCCAGCTCAAATTTTTACAATATGTATATAATAGTTATTTGTCCCCATCCTATGGTTCATTTTTTTCATATTCGATTTGTTTCTAACTTTTTCACTTTCAAAGAGCATTCAACAAGTTATAAACACTAGTTGTTACATCATGAATTCATTAATTTCATTGACATGAATTCATGGATTATGTAATATAAGACAGTTAGAGTGAAAATGGGCACCCTTAATGACCGCAGGTGTATTTTGATATTTTTATTCACCGTCCGAGCTATTTGTTTTTTATTTTTGAAAGTTTCAAATCGACAATTTTATTGAAAATAAAAGTCTACTATGTCGATCGAGCTCAAAACGGTTACCGAAATTTTTCAATTTTTTTGGAAAGGTCCAAAATAATCAATAGATCTAATCATACGGTCCGTTTTATGAATTTTCTTTTTTTAAATATTACTAGATTTTTTAAACAATTATATTTCATTATAATTAATGGTTGATAATCGAACGACACATTTGGTTTTGAAAATTTTCCGTGTTCGATAATTTTAGAATAACGTAGACGTCAAAATGGTTCCGTTAAAATTTTCGTAGATTTTTTTGAAATCTTAACCTATTTCTTATAATTTTTTTAAAAAGAATGAAATAAAATAAAATTTATATATTTTTGTGGGTGGATCTAAACTGTAGAATTTGTTTTCCTTGAATTTTTCTCGGCCGTCGACTAGAGAGATAGACGATGTTGTTGTCGTCCTTGACATCGGCCTCAGCCATCGTCAACGCGAGGAGGAAGCAAGGACGAAGGCACTCAGTTTGATGAGGGAGAGGTGGAGGAGGTGGCCGGAGTCGATGAGGAGAGACGGATGGACTGGCTTTTGGTGCCCAGAGTAATTTTTGGGTGTCCAGAGCCAAGATTGAGGTCGATCCGAGGAGGAGGAGAAGGAGATCGAGGCCGCCAAGTGTTTGGGGGCCGGAGAGAGTTAGAGGAGAGAGAGAGAAGAAGAGAGAGAAGAGGGGGGAATCAAATGGAAGATAGAGATGAGAGAGAGATCGATCGAGGACGACAAAGAGAAGGAGGAGAAAGCGAGAGCATGGGTGAGGATTTCTGACGGCGGAGCACGGTCGCTGGCAGTTGAGAGTGGCTGAGAAATCTGGACAAGGGCAAGAATTTGGTACCTTGAGCTTATTGTAAGCTTGTTGACTTTTTATTTCATTAGCCAATTAGTTATTGACACGTGACAATTTTTTGAAAAAATAAAATAAAAGGTGTTGAGAAAGAGGGTGCAACCAAGACTAACGAGAGAGAGAGAGAGCCCGGTGTGAAGTATCGGATGTGATAAAGGCAATTTCGGAAAAAAAAATGAAAGATAAGAAGAAGTGGGAAATACTCTCTTAGGATGTTTGGACGCATGGGAATATAAGAATTTTTTGTTGACTAGTATGGGAAATTCTTTTTCATAATTAGGGCCGATGAGAATTTCTCTATAATTTTACCGTTAAAAATAATTCTTCAACCGGATTCCAAGACCAATTTTTAAAAAGAAAACAAAAAACACAACTCGACCCGAATAAACTCAAGTCGGGCCGACCGCACGTTCTAATTAGAAAAGGTTTCAGACACTTCGAGAAACCGTTGGAACTTGGAACCTGAAAAGCAGCTAGCTTCTATCTCCCGGAATCACAACCCAACCAACTGAACCAGATAGCAGTAATCAGTATCAGAGTATGTCAGAAAACAAAGTCAGAATGATCAAGCTGTTCTGCCCTTCAGTGCCGAGCACAGTCCAACTGGCGGCGGCGGAGGAGCAGAGACTGGACTTGGGCTCCATATCCCGGAGGTTTGGGCTGGAGCCATCGACGATGAAGCTCAACGGTCACTTCATCGGCAGAGGAACCGACCTCGTAGCCTCCTCGGTCACATGGAAGTCCCTCCTTTCTTTCTTCTCCGCCAAGGGACTCCCCACTGGAGAAGAAAACGACGCCAGACCGATCGTCGTTGATGGCAAGTCACACAAAGTCGGCGCCAAGCGTAGTAAGTAGCTAGCACCAAGTTAATTAACTTGTTGCTTAATTACTAATACCTATTTGTATTTGTTTTCTCAACCAAGATTGAATCTTGGTTTTTTTTTCAGGTGGCTATGAACCTCAGGAGGATGCTTTAAACATTAATGGGGAAGATATTAACCTGGTCAATAGTAAAAAGATGCGGACAAGTAACCCAGGTGAAAAAACATGTCTATTTCCGGAGTCTTTGTGTATGGCTAACCTATGTTAACATCAGTGTCGATACCACGCAGTGTACCAACAATTGCGATATGTTAATTCGACTTATGAGAAGTTCACCCTGACCATTTTGTGTTTGGTTTTCTTTCACCAGGTTGTTGAGCGTCGGAGTTCACTCAGTTCAGAGGAATTTGCTCCAAGAGAAAGGAATTGTTGGAAGATTTGAACCTGCTGAAGAAGCTAAAAATAAATGAAACCAGCCCAGGTACGTCAACTGGAGTGTTATGATTTTGTTTTTCATTTGTTTTTGCGAGCTTATAATAACTAATAATGGTGACATTCTTCAGATTTCCAAGGAAGAAGCAATGACTAATGCAACAATGTCGCAAACACGAAAACCCAATTTAGATGCAGTTACTTGAGTGGACAAATGAAGCGAGTGAGAGAAGATGAGACAGTTTTAGTTGCTCCTTGCAAAAAGATTAGATAAAAACTTCTTTTTTCATTTGTATATGGTGTCAATCTTGAGAATGAAATAATTGCAGACGGATTTTGAATCACATTTACCTCTTCTTTTGCATCTCGCCGTTATGGTCTTCATATGTTTCATTCATATATAGCCAAAAACAGAAGAAAAGTGATGGACAAAATCAACCAGAGGAGTCTATCAAGTATACATATGAAACAGCAACAAACTGTAAAAAACAAAAATCGGGTAAAAAGGTTAACTTCCAGATATTGCAGCTAAAAAGTTTGTAAGAGTATTGTACAGTAAGGACCTACTTGGCACCCTATCGTACAGTGAAGAATTACACAGATCATCCATAATAAACTTGCCAAAAGACAGCAATTCCAGCCACTAGTATAATGAATCTTAGTTTTGAACTACCAGAGGATGACGAAATGGAGGTGGAATCAACACGCTCCAATGATTTTCCTGTGATTTTGGCATACAGACTAAATAGCAACTGCCGAAGCCGACCAGGTTCTTTCTCTGCAAATAGATGACAAAAGATGTACACTGTAAGCAATAAACGACATTGACAGCTTAGGAAAGAGTAAAAACTTACAAGCATATATTAGTCCTACACGGAGCAGTATGGTATCCATTTTCTGGTTAACACAGGACTAAGGCATCATGAAACTATGTACCAACTCCTAACCACAAAGCAAGAAAACTGTACCAAGCCAAGTAACTTTTGCGGAACAGTACTTAAACTTAGACAATTGTACATCGGTAGATGTAAGAAGTACATGCTATATTTCAAAAAAAAAAAGAGTACATGCCATTGGTTTCATAATCGCTTATGTTATGCCGTTGTGGTCTAAAACATTTAAAGCCATGAGATACCACTACTCAATAAGCCAACCCAAAATTGCACAGTTCATTTTAAATGTTTATGTTTATGTATATAATATGGAGTTACCTTTGTTCTCCAGTCTCTTCTCCTCACCCACCCGTCTTCGAAGAACATTGAGCAGGGAACCAAAATACAAAGCACATACAGTGCATGTAATTGTGATAACATTGTACGGCATGCTAAAATCAGGAGTTGTCAAGGGTACAAGTAATACTTCTGTATATGCCAGAACAGCGTTATTATCCTACAAATACAGAGTCGACCATAGGTATAAGAATACAAAATTGGAGGGATGTGTAATTATTAACCAATAGTATAAAGTGGTCGTGATACCTCAAATTTTGATAAGATGGACGACTTGTCTGAAAAATTATCTTTTAGAAAGTGCATTCTTGTATGGAAGTTGGGGAAGCTTATTATGGCAGATGGAATATCGAATCCCTGATTGGCATCTGGAGGATATTCATCAATATGCAAAAACCCCTACAAAATATCACGAGAGTCATAAGAAATCCAATTAGTAAAGGGGGAGACTATGGTACATTCAACTGGCCTATGCTCTGAGCACATAAGATGATAATCATGATACGGGAGTTCCCATCAACTTCACCAACCATTGTTTTAAGCTCAACACAAAGTTAGGACAAAAGTAATTCCCAATCCAAGGAATAATTTTAACTTCCACACCAAAGTGTTACAAGATAATGAAAAGAAATGAAATATAAAAGCCAGAAGGTACCTTATCGAAGTCTAAAGTTATTGCAGCTGATTTCACTCCACAAGGGAATTTTAGAAGCATCTCCATAACCCCAGGTGACACCTTGTCTACAGATGGAGAAACACGCATCTTCTCAACAACATCTGAAACTGCTTGAGGTTGTTCATTAACAAACACTTGCAATGTGTGATAATAAACCTTAATGTACCAAGGCACAACTTGAAAAAGTTTTACTTCCAAGTTGCACCTGCCTTCACTTCTATCTTCAGTAAACAGCTCATCCGCCAGTTCCGTTGATCTCAAGGATATTGCAATAGAACCCCTTTCATTCCCACTTCCCATCAAGAACCTACTAACATGTAATGGGGCCTTCTGACAGGACCAAGCTACAGGAACCTTCCAAGTTAGGCCTAAATCAAATGGCACAGACTCATTGTACTTATCGATTGAAAATTCATACAGAACAGAAGGGTTCATTTTCTCAGACCCTTTTAATTCTTTTAACACCCTATCAGGGTTAACAGAAACTTCAAAGTAGATGTTGCTACTAAAATCCTCAAATATGTTGTCAGCAGTAGATATCTTATTTTCTTTCTGCAAACTATCCAGTTCAGCAACTAGACCACCATCAAGCTGAAGGTATACATTGGAAGATTTGGCAAGAACACATTTACCACTGACCTTCCTCCCAAATATTGAAGTCAAGGACCAGCTGGGTTGCAATTGTGTTTCATGAGAATAGCTCCTCACTGTCCTTTGATTAGAAGGCGGTACTACCACTGTGAGTGTTTGTTCCAGTACAATTCCTGAGCCTACCCCCTCTGATATAAACTTACTTGATGTCAACCTCAACCGTTGTGAATGATAAAATCCCTGGTAGATAGATGGTCTATCCATCAATATAGAGAGCCCAGCTTTATCTCGACAAGGAAGGAGCTTCAGCCAGGGAGTTAGGTTTTCAGTGCAAACAGCCTCACGGGGCAAGGTACCATACCTCAGACTGCCCGAGTCTGGGCGATAACCCCACTCAGGAGCAGAATATGTTGTAGAAGATTCTAGGAAGTTAACTGAAGCACAAAAGAGACCTGAAAGAGCATGGGTTAAATTCTTCCAGGAATCATCCACCTGTTCATGAGGGACATCGAATACAGCCCACAACTCAACTCCAGGAGGCTTGGCATTGCTGCTTGACATGGGATCAAACCCTCCCCACTGATCATAATTCCAACGACCTTGTGTGAATGACAACTCCATTTCCTTAACATGAAACTTCTGAACCTGTCCAAAAAACACTATCCCGCAAGTTATTTAGTAGCTTAAATTACTACCAGAATATTCATGAACTGGTAGAAGAATGTCTATAGGAAAATGGACTGAAAAATGTTACGAAACGTGAAACCGAGGATACTGACTTTGTGCAGATTTACTTTGCCTATAGCATACTGAAGATTTGAATAGTATGTAGTTTAAGTCCTGTAACTATCATGAGTTCATGACATTGGCATTTTCAGGTTGCATAATATTAAACACTTATCGAGGCACACGATTGCTATTTCAGAAGCTAATTCAAATCAGATATACGCAAGAATATAGAGTTCAGACCTAAACTAAAGAACCCTAAAGTTAATTTCCAATGCTAAAGCTTAAAGCTTTGCCCTACTCAACTAGCTCACAACCTTCAATAAATAATACCCAGAATCCAAGATCCAAAATTTAATGATTCCCAAATTGAAAGCAAAGAGTTACCAGCTGAGATATGGCTTTGGGGAAGAGGTGATGGTGACGACCATTGGAGTACGTGTGAGGGGCTCGGCTTTGAAAGAGGAAGTGGGCCAGCACTTTCCGATCCGGCAATGGTCTCAGAAGCAACTCCTCCGTGAAGTCTTCTCCGGTGGCGACCGATTCAGATAGAGAAATTGGGCAAATGTGAAAGAGGTAGAGTAAGAGGATCGGTCTGAGAAGAAGAAGAAGAAGAAGGGGAAGGGCCATCAGGAGATGTTGTTATGTAGTGAGAGAGCTTCAATCGGAGTGTAGCGCGCCGAGTCAGATAGTCCGCCATGGAAGCATAGCTCGAGGGAATTTGGTCACTGAAAGACTGCTACTCGCTAGTTGCCTGTAGTGACGAGACGAGGCCCAATCTCTTTATATTAAAAGAGTTAGCTTTTACAGTTTTGGTCGAACATATATAATCCCATAAATTATCCGTTATAATATATAAGCTCAATCAGTAAAATTTAATATAAAAAAATAATATACTCGAACAACATAAACACGAAGAAAAAAAAATTGACTTCTTCTCACACCCATCCAATGTATCTATCCTCTAGTTTTGATGAAAACTTTGGATGAAAATATCAAATTTGGTAATTTGTTCTTTTGCTACCGTAACAATTTATGTAAACCATAGTTTTTGAACATCACTATACTCACACAGAATTTTAATATATCTAGAAAATAAAATTGACACCGTTAAATTACTAATTGTTTAAAAAAGGATATTCTTGATGATCTTTCGGTGTGTCTATTGTCCTAATTAGATTAAAAGTAAAGATTCTAGCAATTCATGATTGAATTGTAATGCATGTATTTATTTATCTATCAATAAACATACAGTTTCAGTCTATATTTATTTTATTTATCTATGTTTATCCTTCAATACGTTATCAGCAGCTCTTGAGTTGATAGTCATCATCCTAAACCCTAAACAAAAAATACCCTAGCCCTAAACACCTCGACCATTACCACCGGCCTCCATTAGTTTCTGACATCATCACCGGTCTTCTATTCGCGCAGCCTACACCGCCTACACGATAAGCATCTTCTCCAATTTTCAACAAACTACATAACACTAATCTAAGTAAATTTTCTAACCCTCTTGAATTTAGAAATTAGGTTGCAAAACTTAATTACAGCAACACCTTAGTTCTAGGACTAGATTTAAGTTGATTTATTACCGTGATTTACTTTTTATGCCCTAGTTCCTATGAATTAATACATGTTTGTAAAAAGTTTTATATTAGTGACCGTATTAGGGAAGTCATGATTATTAGTGAATATCATGGTTTGTGAATTCACAATGAGTGTCATAGCTTTTGGGTGTAGTATGAAGTCATCATTTATCGCGCATCGATTTTGGTGACCATACATCTCTGATTTTGGTTCTTATTCCCTAAACTTGATATTAATGGTCATGGTTTTCAATCGTTACTAATAATATATCTTGTCTCTCTTATAGATAACTACGTCAACTGAGTCAGTTAGGCCTGAATTCGACATCCTTGATGCCGATGGAAAAGTGTATCATCGTTGGGTTTCTGATGTTAAAAATACATTCATCAGAAAAGATCTCTGCGATATAATCGACCCACCAATTGTAGCTCTTGGTAAGAATGTAGTTCCACCATATGTAGTCCGCAAAGCTCAGTTTTGATGCAGCATATCCATCCAATTCTGAAGAAGCAGTATCTACAAAAGGATGATCCCTAGGATTTATGGGATGTTTTGAAGCATCGCTTCAATAATGTGCATGGCGCATAGCTTCCAGAATTGACAGAGAGATGGGAAACCATCTAATTATTAGATTATCCAAATATTGCTAATTACAACCAAGCTCTGCTAGAGCTACAATTAGATCTGAGCTTTTGTGGAATCTTCAAGACCAATCAGGATATGATCGAGAAGTCTTTGAACACATTCCCTTCTTCCATGAGTTTATTAGCTCATCAATACCAGATTGAGTACGAGCAAGGAAGAATTACCACTTTTAGTGATCTCATGAATGTTCTGGTTAAAAAGGAATGGTATCATGACATAATTCTCAATAATAATGCAAGGCCCGCTAGGACCAAGAAAATACCTGAGAATTACAACACTGGTGGGAAGACAAGTAAGAAGAAGAAGAACATTCGTTCTGAGCCTTACAATAACCACGGTGGAAGAGGTCATAGTCAGAATTTGACTTGGACTCGGCACGATGCATGCTCGAGTAACTCTAGCAAGAATCACTCCAATTTCAGTCATTGAAATGATGGAAATTCTTCTCACTCTGCTCCATCTGGCTTATACCCTTGCTATAAGTGTGGTTTTACAAAGTATATGCACAAGAAATGTCGTGCAAACAAGGATATCTAGAATGCCTACAAGATGTGCCAACAATATTTAGCACAAGAATCTAACTTTGCTGAGGGAGACCATGAGATGGAAGATGACGGTGAAGTCAATCTTATTGTAGCAAACAACAAGATGGAGCATATTGAGACTCCAGATTTTGAGTACTCTATGTATAAGGTTGTTATTATCTACTATATAATTAAGTTTAGTTTGTTTTTGGCTTGATTTAGTCATGTTTTGATACTTTGTTCTTAGTCTTTAAAGAAATAAGACATCTTTGATGTGAGTTTTGTGTTGGCAAAGTAATGAAATTTCTTTCTTTCGTTATATGAAAGTGTTGAGAATGATATTTTACTTCATTATGCATGAATGTTTCAAAATATACAAAGTCATATAGCAATATGACACCAAAAGAATCAGAAAAACGAGACAGAAAAATGAAGACGTTCTGATCTCAGGAGTCTTGACCAGTCGAGATTACCTCTCAACCCGTCAAGACATGCCCCTGGATCGTTTTTGGCATATTTTTGGCCCGTCAAATTTTTTGCCTAGTTTCCTTCAACCCGTCAAAAATTGTCTTCTGTGAGGTTTTACAGGAATTTTTGACCCGTTGACCAACCCTTTTGACTCGTCAAAGGGATGCTTCTGTCACCCGTTGAAACATAGCTAATGTCTCGATTTTGACCCAATATCAATTTGTTAAGGTGATTTTTCAACCCATCGAATATCGATAACAAAAATTATTTCGGTTTTTTGGACAACGGACCGACATGATGTGGTCTGAGTGGCCACTTGGACGACCGGGTCTAGCTCCATACTCCATGTATCCACTTGGACGACACACCAACGCTCCATCGACTAAGTGAAGCATTATATAAGGTCCATACCGAACTCTCTTCCTCTCCGCTCGCTCGCTCATCTCAACTTCATCCTCATATATATAGATCATTCTCTCTCTTGATCAGGCTCTACTCACGCGTACGTACATGCATGCAATTCAAACTAGCTAGCTAGCACTATATATATATATATATATATCTAGCTCCGACCATCGATTCGCCATATATCAGAGAAGGCTAGGTACGTATGTAGTTAATTTCCCAACACCATTAACGTTTATATATATAATTAATTGTATGTTTGATTGAATTGATTGCATTGTTAATTAATTAGTACGTCTAATATATATTTATAATTAAGTTAGGTAATTGATAATATATATATTAGTTAATTAATATAGACCAGTAGTACGTATATATGCATATATGGATGTTTAAAATTTTGGTTATATTTAGTTAAAACGTATGTACGTACATGGACGTTAGACATATTAAAGTAATTGACGTAGAGTACGTATATTCACCAATAATTAATAAAGGTAATTATTGAAGGTAAATAATTAAAATTTTAATTTAATTAAGGTAGTTGAAAATTTGTGTATATATATAATAGTTTAATAATTATTTGAAAATATGTATATATATAGAATAGTTAATTGACTAATATGATAATTAATTATTAAATTTCGTAGAAGTATGGACAAGAGTCGGATGAAGTTGTGGAATATATCGAAGTGATGTCCGGTATATGGATGGAATTAGCGAATTTGTGAATTTTGCGATAGAACATGGTCAGGGAAAGAAGCGTTTCAGGTGTCCATGCCAAAAATGTCTTAACTGTCAGTATATGGAGGTTAATGTTATGGTGCAACATCTGTACGAAAATGGTATGATGTGGAGTTACACTACGTGGAGCGAGCATGGTGAAGCAGTAGACTTCAGCTCAGCAGACTTCAGCTCAAGGTACAGTTACCATGGTGCCTCATCCAAAGGCTATGGTGGCGGCCCCCCCTGCTTGGAACCCAACTGTGGATTTGGTCCATGATGCGTTTCTGGGATTTAGTCATGATGGACACCAACACCAAGAGGGAGGTTACAATGCCACTCATGGGCATGATGACACATTCCTCACTGCTAGCTTGGCCACTGACACTAGTGAGATGGATAAGTACAACAGGATGCTACTTGAAGCGCAGACCCCGGTATACCCTGGATGTCGAGAGAATGTGTTGCAATATTTGATGGAGCAAATGAAGATAAAAGTGAAGCACAAAATGTCAGTCAGTGATTTTGATGAAATTCAAGAGCAAATATGTAAGTTGCTTCCTGATGATCACAATCTTCCTAAATCTCATTATAAGGTTAGAAATATCTTGAGCAACCTCAACCTAAAGTACAAGATAATAGATGCATGTCCAAATGATTGTGTGCTATTTTACAAAGAGTATAAAAATTTGGACCATTGTCCTGTATGTGGGCAGTGCAGATATGAGCTGAATAGGAAGAGTTCGAAAAAGAAAATTCTTGAGAAGGTTCTTCGATATTTTCCATTGATTCCCAGATTGCAGCGTATGTACATGTCTCTATACACAGCAGAGGCGATGCAATGGTACGCAGAAAAGCGAATAGATGACGACGTGCTGAGACACGCCGCGGATAGGGAGGCTTTCAAACATTTCGACAGGGAATTTGGAGACTTTGCCGAAGAGGTTAGAAATGTTAGACTCGGAGTATCTACAGACAGATTCAATCCTTGGGGTAGTAATAGCTCTGCCGTCAGCACTTGACCAGTTATTCTGATGCCGTACAACTTGCCTCTGTGGATGTGCATGAACAAGGAATTTAATTTTCTTACTCTGCTAATTTCAGGTCCTAAATCTCTGGGGAATTGCGTAGATGTTTACCTCAGACATTTGATCGACGAGGTAAAACTGTTATGGGAAAATGGAGTCCCAACTTATGACAAATTCACTGACACGATGTTTATAATGAGGGCTGCCGTAATGTGGACGATCAACGTTTTTCCAGCGTATGGGATATTGGCAGTCTGCAGAACAAAAGGATACAATGGATGTCCTATATGTTTGGATGACGTGAACTCTAGTTGGCACGCGGGGAATGTGTGTTACTTGAGTCACCGTAGATGGCTTCCTCACGACCACCCGTGGAGACAGGATGAAGCTCATTTCGACGGAACGGTAGGGAATAATTCTAAACCCCGTAGTTGGTGGGGCAAAGAGATTTTAGAGAGGTTGAGCTATTTTGACTTTGGTGTGTTGACCAATGACAAGGATGTAAAGAAATTCAATACAATATCTCCACATGATCTCAGCTATTAGCATCATAAGAGTATATTCTTTGAACTCCCTTACTGGTCGAAGTTGAAGCTAAGGAACTTGGACGCGATGCACATAGAAAAGAATGTGTGCGACAGCGTGGTAGGAATAATTCTAGGTATTAAGTTCAAGACTAAAGATACTCCCAAAGTGCACAAAGATCTAGAATCTATGAATCTATGTCGTCCCTTGTGGTTGAGGAGGGATAGGAGAGGAGTGTACAACAAGATGCCAGCTGCACCTTACACAGTGAAGTTGACACTTAGATATTCTGTATTTCATTGGTTTAAGAGCGTTTGTTATCTAGATACATATGTAGCTACTATAATTGGAGCAGTGGACGAGGTGCAACACAAGTTTTTTGGTCTAAGGACACATGACTATCACGTTATGCTGCAACGTCTGATTTCAGTGGTAATTCGGCCATATTTTCCTCGTGACGTCGTAGAACCAATATTGGCATTATGCACATGGTGGCAGAGGTTATGCACAAGAGAATTAAAGAAGTCAGATGTGGTGGAACTGCAACAACAAATTGTGCACATCATTTGTAAACTAGAGATGATTTTTCCCCCTGCTTTCTTTGACATCATGATTCACCTAATGATCCACCTGCTCGAGCAGGTGCTATTTTCTGGTCCGGTCCAGTACACTTGGATGTATCCTCAAGAAAGGTACGTACAACTAATTAATTATACAGGTTTTTCGATCCATTATTTGTTCCACTGGAGATTACTAGCTATATGTACTTATTCTACAATGTATTAATTGAACGTTTGATTTTGTAAATAGCTTAGACAGTATAAATGATTCGTCAAAAAAATGTCGGCCCTGAATGGCTTCATAGCAGAGACATACTTAATGCATGAGTGTGTTACTTACTGCAATAGGTACCTCAAAGATCCACCACCTCCCACCTCCTCCGATCCCAGTGCTCGCATCAATCTTTCTGTCATCACAAATGTTGTACGACCGTTTAGAGGAGTATTAAAAGAATCGTTAACACAAGAAGAACTTATTGAGGCACATTGGGTAGTGTTGCGAGACTGTGACGAAGTTGAGTCGTATATGATAGGGTACAGGGAGAGGCTTCAGGCGTTAAATCCGGACAAGAGTTCAGTGTGGTTTGAGAAAATGGTTAAGAAGAAGTTCCCCGATTATTTCTTCCAATGGGTACGAATGTATGTCTCGGTATTTAGTTTATATAAAAGTTTGTAGAAAGTAAACCCTTTAATTATATATATATATATATATATATATATATTTCCTATTTTCTCAGATGATTGATATATAAAAGTCTGAAAATCACGGGGTGGGGGGTCTTGGCTAAAGCACTTACTAGCAGGGAAGCCAATTAAACACTATATTTACTCCGGATGTTTTGTGAACGGTGTAAAGTTTCATTCATTGGCCCCAAGATGAAGGAAGAAGAACACAAAACAACGGGGTAGCGGTTGGGAAAGACAATGATCTATATTACGGGGCTATTGTATATGTCGTTCAACTATGTTACGGGAATGATATCAATGTTTTTCCTATTCAAGTGCAAATGGTTCAAGCGTACAAAGGAAGACCTGAGACTTTTATCAGTCGATACAAACTCAAGCTGGTATGAGGATGAGCCTTTCGCTCTCGCCACCTTAGTTAGGCAGATATTCTATCTCGATGATCCGAAAGCTGGTGAAGGGTGAAAAATAGTGAACCATATCTCTCATCGAGGAATATGGAATACTACGACATCTGAAGGGACATCGACGATTGAAGATGCTGATGAACCAGAAAGAGACATTCATGCCTATCAAAAGCCTAATATTTCGATCATCCGCTCTGACATAATGAACCTGGTTCAAGCTGGTGAACACTTACCCATGCCTGATGGTTGTACGGATCTAACTGAGGATGATATTATTGATGCAATTAAAGAGGTAGATGAAGAAGACGCGTAGGATGAGGACGAGGACGAGGACTCAGGATATTCGTCGGACGATGTTGAGTATGATGAGGAGGAGGAGGAGCAATCGGATAAAGAGAATGAGGATGATGACGATTATGACGAAGAGTACAATATAACGACGAGAAATATTAATTAGTAATTAATTATTGTAATTATTGTAGTGATGCATGATCGATTAATTATATATATTATGAGGAGGAGTATGTACAACTATTAATTTAATAATTAATTAAATACCATGGTCACTTCGACTGACGGAAATTAAAGTTAATTAATTAATCCAGAGGATCGATCGAGAATCACATTTTCATGAAACCCTAACACGAGGACGAAAGAACAACTTTTCGTAGTCCATACTAAGGTAATTAAACACAATAGTAATTAATTATACATATATAAAACTCTAAATCCTAAAAATAGAACTTAGACGACACAACAGGGTCAAACCGTCATCTAAGTAAACCTTAAACCCTAAGGCCCTATCCTAAATTACGAAATTTTCACTTAGATGATGCAAACGAGTCTTTGCATCGTCTAAGTGCTTACTTGGACGACGCAAACTTGTGTTTGCGTCGTCTAAGTGAAAATTTTGTAATTTCATCTAAGACAACGACCATCTAGACCATGTCCCAATGCATATTCTTTTCGTCGAGACCATAGAGTAAACAATTCTCGGAGTGTGAGCATCGACGGTTTCAAAATAGGACTTATGGATTTTCGTGTATCCACGTTTTCAGTTTGTAAAAATTTTGGTTTTGCGGTTGACTGTGCCGATGAAACTCTTAACGAACTTACTATTTTTTAAAAATTATTCTATTTATATATTGTCTTATGGCGAATGTATCCAATGATTGTTTTATCCAAATTCAATTTCGTTAATATCAATATGCAATGAGCCTATACTTAATAACACTTAAGTTATACAGAATAGTAGATACTTAACAAGTTTAAAGACGTAAGAATATTCCTCATCTTAAATTCAATTGTTTATATATACGATTCTTTTAATCATATTTTACGACTATTTCATTCGAATGACAGATCGAAAACTTCCTTGCAAATTATTTTTAAAAATTAATTTTACAGAAATTTCACCTGGACCATGGAGATAGACTGTCTCCGTAGGTGACCACTTGGATGACGGAAATAGACCATATCCGTCGTCCAGGTGACCACTTGGACGACGGAGATGGTCTATCTCCGTCGTCTAGGTTGAAAAAATTTGGCGGTTCAATTTCCACCGCCAAATTTTTGGGGAACAGAATCATGACCAATGATATTAAATTGATGGGCTTGTCCCTATGGGCAAGGCCAAGTGGGCCTTGACGGGCCAGATTTTTTTAGGGCCATGGGTTTTGGGACCTCGGTCCGAGGACATAGGACCAGACTAAATTCGGGCTGAGCCGGGCTTGGACTTTCTGGGTCTCGCGCCGCCCACCGACTTTTTGAGCCTATGGATCAAACTCCTGCCTACCTTTGCCTTGCCACCAAACTATAGGGGAAGCTGGTTGTTCGATTAACGGTACAATACATTGTTCGATGTGAGACTAATTAGACATTTTTCCTTGATTGAGTCTTGCTAGTCGTCAGATGTGGGCTGATCCAGGATTCGTCAACCTGAAGTCTTATCTGACCAATCTCATCTACGAGTGTCTCCCTTGCTTTAAGGGCTAAGCACGTACAATTTGGTAAATACTAAATACAATGAGATATACTAACCCTCGAATCAGTAGTAGGCTTTCTACAGTTCTACCTTCTTTTATTGATGAGGGATGGCCAGGGGCGAAGCCAGGATTTTCTGTTTAGGGGGGGGGGGGGGGGGGAAGAAAAATGTAACCAAAAAAAAGAAACATCAAAATATCATCAAGCTATAATCATAATCTTCAATAAATATTTATAACTTGTTCTACAAGAAGATCAACAAAAAAAAAATACTATATCGTGCTCTTGTATACCTAATCAAGTTTAAAATAGGTTATACACAATATTACAAAGAGTCAAGATATATAATTAAGAAAACTGTGCACGGCGATGACTTGCAGATTCAAAATCCTTGATTGTGGAATCAGAATCAAAAGTCTAGGCAATTTCTCTCTCAATCTTACAAACTAGAGTATCAACACGAAAACCATCATCCATGTTATTACGGAGTGTTTTTTTAACAATCTTCATAGCTGAGAATGATGTTTCAGTTGTACCAGTTGAAACTGGGAGAGTCAACACAAGTCGAATTAGTCTGTCAACAAGATAGAAATTTACAGACTTATTTGTTTCCATTAGTCCTCTGCAAAGTGCAGACATTGAGGACATAATCACAAAGTGAGGATGATGCATCACCTCAATTTCAAAAGTAACCAATTGGTATCTCAAAAGAGTTCTCTCATGCTCTGTGAATTTCATAGGATAAAACGTTTCTGCTGAGTTGCATATCTTATCAATATCAAATTACTTAAATTCATCTTTCGGAACAGCTCTACTGATTTCTCACTAAACCTATTATTTAGTTCTTGCAATTGATAATCAAGGGCAACATTAAATATATCAACCTGATAATGATGCTCATTTGTTAAATCATCAGCTCCCGAACGTATCCGGCCTTCTTTTCCTAATCTATAGCGAGCATTCATGAGAAGTAATTCGATCTCCTTAATTTTACAGAAGGTGTTCACATCTTGAAGTTTTTTTGTCCAGCCGTGGTCTCTCACTTTCTGAATTAATGTCTTTGTTACTTCCACCGAATTTCGTAAGAGTCTTTAGTAGAAGAGCGGATTAGGCTATTTCTGGCTGACCTGGTCTATTGTGTGTATGTCATCATTTACCTGTTGTTAAGAACAATACACCAAACGAGCGTTAGGAGTCTTGATGGGGTGTTCCTGCCTTCGACTCTCTGACGCTCTAGTTAGAATGTATGAAGTGTAACAGTAGTATTGGTAGAGTAACGAGAGTACTTTGTATCTGTCATAAATGTGTTGCTTATATTGGTGGTTGAGTGTGGAGGTCGTTGTTGTCTTTCGATGTGGGATCCTGCCTATTTTGTACATGGCCTGTCCTGATACTTTATGTTTGTCGTACCGAACGTGTGGACGTTTTAGATGGTGTTGATTTTTTGGTTAAAGTTGAAGCCTGCATTGCTGCCTTGCGTTTGGTCTAAGCTGTGTTGACCCGTTTTTAATGACTAAGTGTGCGGTAATTGTGTGTTATGGGATCACACACTAACATTTGTAGTTGACACTAGACTCATCGCATTCACAATATCTTGTGATTTTTGCTGTAAAGCTTGAGAAAGCATATCAATTGTTGCAAGTATCGTATGCATTAGGTGCAAGATAAATACAAACTCATGTGACAACATAAAATCTAAAGCTGCATCTGCATCACCGCGATGATTAGCTTGATTACCAAATTCAGAGATGTCTTCAAGAACTGAACGTGTTGGCCCAAACATTCTCAACAAGCTGCATATAAATAAAAATGAGATCCCCACCTAGTATCACCAGCCCGTTGCAAAGTACCAATTTGATTAACACCCCTTCCTGTTTCAAGTTCTTCAATTTCTATCATATGTGCAATCTCAACAGCTTGAGCAACTTGTAATTGAGTATGGCGCTTACAAGATGCACCAACAACATTGACAAGAAGAGATAACTTTGTAAAAAATTGATGGATACATTTTACTTCTCCACATGCCATGACCAATGCTAGCTGTAATCTATGAGAAAAACAGTGTACAAAGTAGGCTTATGGACATTCTCTTAGAAATAGTGCTTGCAATCCATTCCATTCCCCTCGTATGTTGCTAGCTCCATCATAGCATTGCCCTCGTAGATTCTGGATATTGAAATTGTGATGTAAGAGAACATCCAATAATTCCTTCTTAAGAGTTTGAGAAGTAGTATCTTTCACACGAATGAGATGAAAAAATCGTTCTGCAACAAAGCCATCAATAGTAACGTACCTTAAAATCAAAGACATTTGCTCCCTCTTAGAAACATCTTGTGCTTCATCAACAAGAATACATAATGTAGAATCTCCAATTTCATCCCTAATGTAATTTCTGACTTTAGAAGATAAGATATGAAGAATCTCTTTTTGTATTGTTGGTGAAGTATACTGACAATTCTTTGGAGCATTATCTAACACAACCTTATCTACTGCAGGGGAATATGAGGTCAATAGTTTTACCATTTCTAAAAAAATTTCCCAATTTTCTGAGTCCACATATTCATCACGTTCTCTATAAGCACAACCTTGGAAAGTCAGCCACTTCATTGCATCAATGGAGACAGATAGCCTCAATCAATTTTTCAAAATCTGTTATGAAGTTTGAGTATGCATAACTTTATTGATATGCCTAGAGGGATTAATGATATCCACATAACGCCCTACTATAATTTTATGTGCTGAAGACACATCATCTCCCATGTGTTTCATTAAAGCACATTTATTTCCTGTAACTTTCTTCCAATTTTGAAATCCGGTAACCATGAAGACGGTACATCCAGGACGACTAGTTGGATGCTTTCCAAATAGAAAACTTGGTGAGCAATAAGCAGAATCATTAGTAAGAGAATATTCCAACCAAGAAGAATACATTGTGAACCAAGAAGCTAAAAACCGGTGATGGCGATTTCCTTCAACAAAGGATGGCTTCCTTTGAGATGCTGATATGGTCCCAATTGAAGATAACCCCGTCGAACTTTATCACATTGATCAACATGATATTTCCATATTTGTTGTCGTTTGGCAGGATCACACTCTAAATGGGCCACATTTATTTCTGTAAACTGACTAAACTCAACTCTAGGAGATTTTAAAGGATGCTCACCATTTATCGCAATCTCAACATTAGATGCAGAAGCTATGTTAGTAGCTGAAGCAAGTTCTGAAGTATATATATGTATAGTAGCAGCTTTCCTCTTAAAAATTGAATTCATAGTCTTCTGTGACATAATTTTGGAAGATTAATTATAATATTTTGTTAGTAGAATTTTGAAAAACCAACTCGATTGATTGGGCAATTTCACAAATAACATCCTCAACAAGAGATGCTTACCTGGACTCGTTGATATATTCTGCTCAACCAGATCTCTCTTTCTAGCTAGGTGAGCTAGCTAAAGTGCTAAACCACAAATCTAAATATTTCTTTAATCAACACTTCCTCTCTGTATTTGTAGCAATAGAAATAACAAACAACCAATTAATAGAGGCATTTAACAACAAAGTTTCAGCAAAATCGATACTTTCAAGTTTCAAGGATTAGTACATAAAAATACAGTAAAAGTTGGAAGAGGCTAATAAACTATGAAGTTTCTTACTCTTTCTCCGGTAGACCGGTAGTGGGTAAATTTCTTACTTTTCTCTGAGACTCTCATGACCAAGGACGGCAAAGGAGGTCTCAAGTATGAGAAATCTTCTAAATTGGTTAAAGAGCACTTCTATTATTCGGTGGTTTTAGATTGAGAGAGAGTTGGGCCAATGACTAAACCTCCAATGATACAAACCAACTTATAGTAGGCCAGCCCAATAATAAAAGAAACCAATGATACTAAAAAGATCATAATCAAATTTGTTTTACATTCCTATTCAATTTGAAAAGCTGCCCCTTTTCTCCCCCAATGCTCCGCCCTGGGGATGGCCCACCCCACTCTTGTTAAAACAATAAATAGGTTTGTTGACCGAATTATCTCATCCGACCCGTATCACTCATTTAGTAACCAACCGGTCTATTGCTTACGTACCCAAATTCTTGTTCGAATTTGTAAGGTGGATAAGCTCGAAATAAAGATTCCCAATCCAAATAGAATCATCCAAACTCCAAACCAATTTCAGCTCAAAGTACAGATTCATCTCAGAAGTAAAGCAGGACAAGGACACGTGAATCCACCACCACCGCAAAACTCCACACACACGCCGTCCCCGCCGTACCGGATTCCCACTCTCGTTCAGTTTCAGCCGTCAATACAACCCCACCACAGAAACAACGATTCCCTCCCTTTTCCGGAATCCAAATTCCATTCAAATCAGTTTAATGTTTTCCCAATACAACCAGAGAAAGAAACACCGCCAAAAGATTTTGCATTTATAGCGTGACTTCAACGCTTTGGCCTCTTCACTGCTCTCTCTGCTTTTTAAGTGTGAGACCCTTCAGCGTTTCTGTGCTTGTATTTCGCTTTGCTTTGCCCACAAAACCCATCAGAACCAAAGAAACAGAGAACAGAAGGGCTTGAAGATGTCAGCAACAGGAGGAGGAAGTGGTGCTCCTGAGGAAGACAAGAAGCCCGCTGATCAATCTGCCCACATCAACCTCAAAGTCAAGGGTCAGGTAATGTACTCTTACTATTCTGGTTTCAGATTAAAAGCAGCTTCGTTTTTTATCTTATGCACAAGAGTTTTGGTTGCGCATAAAACTTAGTTTTACAGTCCCTTAGATTGATTCTGGTACATACAAAACTTGTTTTTCGATCTTCTTGATATTGCAATTGGGTATGCGGGGTGTTCCTTTCATGGTTTAAAGTTCTGATCTTTACATGGTCTACTAGCAGTTTCTTCATCTCTTATACCAAAAACATGCAATCCTTGTATCTCTCTCTAATGTATATAAGATTTTGGGCCTTAGATGATAAAGTTTGTATCTTTGTGGAGTTTGTACTTGTTTTGAGACAAGGGATTGATCCGTTTTGTTATTCGGGTTTTTGTAAACTATACAGGATGGTAATGAGGTGTTCTTCAGAATCAAACATAGCACTCAGCTGAAGAAACTCATGAATGCCTACTGCGATCGGCAGTCGGTGGACATGAACTCCATCGCATTCTTGTTTGATGGTCGCAGACTCCGGCCAGAGCAGACTCCGGATGAGCTCGAGATGGAAGATGGTGATGAGATTGATGCAATGCTGCACCAAACTGGAGGAGGAGGGTTGGCACCAATGACATGATTACACACACCCTTTTGCTGCTGCTGCATTCCAGGATTTCTTGCTTCGGTTTTTCTGTTTAGAAAGAATGGAGTTCAATGTTTCTTACTAGTACATATGTAATATGCAATGCAATCCCATGAATGGTCTTTGTTTGCTGCTAATCTAGTGGGCTGATGCTCTAGATTGGTTTCAACAATTCTGTAACTATTCTGTTTTGCTAATATCATTGTTGGTCTTTGAGAAGTACTTTTTTGGCAGAGGCCTTTGTGTATTGAGGTTAAGATAATATCATGATAACTCAAAACTAATGTATAGCTGATAAGTGTATATCCGGATCAAATCTTATGACATTCTGAGAAGTATACAGTCCTACGTACTTAAAAGAGTTGTTGCTTTAAAGAGCCATTGGAACAGGCAAAACTGAGAAGAGTGAGAGCAGCACAGCTTTGAAATTGCAGTCCCTGTAGTTGTATGCAATCTGAGACTCTTGTGTATCGTAAAGCAATGGTAAAGGCCAACTGAAATCAAGCAGGTATCTGGAGCTTCTTCTTGTTTTTCCAGCTGCAAATACAATCACAATATATGAATAGGAAAGACACAGATGACTGCAACTAATCATTGTAAACTAATTACACATATTTGTAGCATTACCTGTGGAAATAGTAGTAGAAGAAATCACCATAAAGCAGCGTCTGAAGAAGCCCAGCAATCCATTCTGTAGAAGCAAAATAGCAAACAATATTAGGAGTTTATACCATAACAAAAGGCCAAGTTAGCAATCAAACAACAAATAAGCAAGTCGACATGAAAGATACTTATAATGCTAAGGGTTATGCCCAAATTCAAATTCATACTCAAATTGGGTGAGAGACGAGCAATTGCGTTTAGAACCAATGTTGTTTCATGCGAGTGGTTTATTAGTGCATATTCAGGCAGACATTCCTTTATTAGATGAGAACAGGGGAGAATAAGTGGTGGTTTATGGATCCATATTGTCATAAACATTGCAAGTCTAGAATGTCATCTAAGAGTATATATTGCCTGTGCCCTGTGGTGTACATCTTCACACTTTTGATACATGTTAAAGTAAAAATCAAATGATGCCACCATGCATGCACAAAATTACACAAGGATATGCATGCTTTCGATACAAGTTACAAACTTATAATCATCAATTCATCTAAGCTTATCTCTATATGACGGAAACAAAATATTGCAGGTGAATAACAACATAGATAAAAACGTGTGTGCAGGAGGTGACTGAGAAAGAGAAGCCTACGCGTCCAATGGACATAGTGTGGTTCGGTGAAGTAGCGGTAAATCCAGTTGAGGATGTATAATGCTCGGTATGCACTGCAAAAGTGGTTAAGCATATTAGTAAAGGACCTAAAGATTGGAATCAGGCATATCCAGCATAGGTAAGAAGTTGCTAACAAGCTTCCATAATAAATAAATAGAAACGACACTGCTGCATGGAGTTCTAAGTCAATAATCACGAAATAGGAGAAACTATATTAAAATCATTTATGTCTTGGGTGAAATAGCTTACACAATGAGGCTACGGTTAGAAGTGCATCAATTGGACTGGATACATAATTAAGTATACCAGGAAGTATTGCAGGCTGGCCATAAGTAATTATGAGCATTACTCGAGGAGAAAAACACAGAATGTGTTAAGAAAATAGCAGGGTTGTTGGCATACCCAAGAAGGAAAACATATTGCCCTGTCAAGTTGTCAATATTTCTCGTTCTCTGCAAGAGCACAAGCTGAGGAAGGATAGCAACAGCTTCTAAAAATAACGAAAATGACCACATGACCTGTTCAAGTGATCATAGAATGTAGAAAAAAAAATTAGGAACGGAAGATAGATCTATTTGTCTGACAAGTCCTTTAAGAGATGTAAAGACAGGCAGGCAAGATATGACTAACTTGAAACCCAAAGAAACATGGAAACTACCTCCTTGAAAGTGAACTTCTCATTGAATATCATGGCCAAAAATAAACATGGAACCAGTAGGAAATAATGACGGAAGGTATCTTGGTCTCCATCATAGGACCTGCGAACAATCTTGTGCTCCCTAATGTACCAAACAATCGAGAACGAGCTCCCCAGGAATATCAGTTTCATGACGGTATTATACAGAGATATAAAATCAGTGAAAATGTCCAAGTAGCGAGTGACGAAGACAAGGGAGTAGAGTTCTTGAGTCTTCAAAGAAACACCTGGATACGATGACAAAAACATATAAATTTCATGGTAGTGATTCCCCCTATAATCCAAATATAGGGTGGCATATATCCAGTTCATATATTGAGTAATAAAAATTCGAACTTCATCCCTCACAGTAAATCACCAAACAGATGCCTATGATACAAAAGTAATGAACAGAAAATAGTAAATGAAAATAACATGTGGGCGGGTTACATTGTTAGCCAGACTTAACAAACACTGACTTAGTAGCAATTAGTACGACTAGGTTATCAAGATTCAAACTTTACAAGTTTATTGAGAACCCACTATCCCATTTCATCAATACTCGACTGACAAATAGGGTTCATTCTAATCATGCGAACACACAATGTCAAGCGCAGTTTTTCATCCATGAACCCAAAATTGAAATGAAGCGAATACTAAATAGGCATTGGTGGTGTTACTGGCGTAGGTAGTAAGTAAAAATGTGATACAGAGAAAAATGAGAGATTACCGGCGCAGGATTTGATGGTGTGGATCTTGAGGAGCAAGACGAGGACGCTGGCCAGGTGGGTCATGTCACCCGCTAGTCTGAATATGTTCATTTTGATCGGATCCGGGCTCGGGTCGGATTTTCGGAGGATGGCGGTGGTGGTTTTGGTGGCTCAGCCAAATCACAAACGGTGTCGGAAGCTCGCGGAGGGAAAGACCAAGACTGTAACACTAATCAATTTCGGATTTTCAGTTAAACTGATAACGATATGTCACCGACTTAGCCCTCTCCCTCTTTTCGAAAATGAAAGTTTGGGAGAATAGAAACGTATTTATAATTTTTTTTTTGATTTTGTTTATCATTAAAATTAATTTTAAAATTAGTATAGTTGAAACACTAAATTCATGTTTGGCTTTATTATAGTAGAGATATACTCTACGATTATAATTTTATTTTAAAGATATAACAAAATTAAGAGGGTGTATTCAACCATGGATATTAAAAAATTATTTTGTATTTTTAAAATCTTTTAAAATCTTGATGAAAAACAAGTTTGTGAATTGTATCTTTGTTAATTAGTTTTGATACTATATAATACAACATATACGCATTCTGACAGTCTAGATCCACCATTCTACCTTCAAGTATGTTAGGTCACTAATTACAGAATATCACGTAAGTCAACTATCTATTAACACATAATCCTTTCCCTCAATACTCCTTCTCAATTTGAAGTGTATGTTGATTGCACCCAACTTGCCTAACAACATGGAAAATTGCTTTGATCCCAGTGGTTTAGTGAACATGTCAGCTGAATGTTCACTAGTCCGAATGTGTGCTGTCTTGATTAGTCCTCTTTGCACATTTTCGCGTACAACATGACAATCAATCTTTATATGCTTGATTCGTCCATGGAAAATAGGATTTGAGGTTATGTGCAAAGCAGCTTGGTTGTCACAGAATAACTGAACTGGTCGCATATGTGCAAAATTCAAATCCTTCAATATCTTAAGCAGCCACGTTACTTCACAACATGTGGTCGTCATAGAGTGATATTCCGCTTCTACGCTTGACCTTGAGACTATGCTTTGCTTTTTTGTCTTCCATGACACTTGTGCATCACCAAAGAAGATGCATTAGCTAGTTATGGATCTTCTTGTGTCCTTACATCGTGCCCAATCTGGATCACAATATGCCTTCAACTCTAAGGGCCCTATAGAGGGAAAATGCCTTGACCAGGTGTGTGCTTGATAAATCTCAACACTTTGTGAGTTGCTTCAAGATGTGGTTGTCTAGGCTTATCCATGAATTGACTCGATATATGGACTGCATAGACTAGGTCTAGCCTCGTCATGGTGAGATAGATGAGTCTTCCTACAAGTCGACGGTATTGGAATGCATCTTTCACTAGACTGCCATCTGTTTGAGTGAGAGTCACGTTTTGTTCAACTGGGAACCTTGATGGTTTGGCTTTAAGAAATCTTGTATCCTCTAGGATTTCTCAGGTGTACTTGCGTTGACACAAAATCAATCCTCTTTTGGACCTTGCCACTTCTATACAAAGAAAATACTTCAACTATCCCATGTCTTTGAGTTTGAATTGACTTGAGAGAAACTGCTTGATTTCTGTGATGTCTTTCAAATTTCTCCCTGTTAATATAACATCATCAACATAAACTAACAAAGCCGTGAATTGACCTTGATGGTTTCAAATGAATAACAAATAATCAGACCATGATTGCTTAAACCTTGCTGACTTTAAGGTTGTAGAAAGCTTAATGAACCATTGTCTTGAAGCTTGCTTTAAACCAAATAGTGATTTGTGTAACTTGCAAACCCTAGTCTCCCTCTTTCGTCCAAAACTTAGAGGGAGTTTCATGTAGACATCTTCATAGAGATCCACATCGAGAAAGACATTGTTTACGTCTAGTTGGTGAAGGTGCCAACCTTGCATGGCAGCGAGACTAAGTAGAACTCTCATAGCTAAAATAGAGTCTAGATATATGAATAGAGAGAGATAAGTGAATAGAAATAACCCAAAAGTCCCCAAAGCCAAGCTTCTAAGATCTTCAAGCTCTTTCTCCACTTTTTTTTTCTTTCTTGCTTCTAGCTCTAACAAAGAGGATGAACACCATTTTAGACTTAGGTGAGAGGAGGGATGGGAGAATATGATGGTGTTTATGGAGGATTTCTATGCCTTTTGGTGGTGGAAAAGTAAGGAGAGAGTGCTAAAGGGTTTGAAAGAGAATGAGGGCTAAGGAGAGATGCTAAAACTATGAAAAAGTGTAAAATGAGGTAAGTTGTGTGCTAGGGTATAGGGAACTCGAAAATACTAAGCCAAAGAAGATATTTTGGCTTTCAAATTAAAATTAAAATGCTAGAGATGTGATCCTAAAAATTAGGCCTAAGTGGTCCTCAAATGAAACCACCAAATGGTCTCAAACTCATGTGGCTCGCATGTGCTCTTCATCTCACTTGAATTTGCATTTTCATTTGTATTTGGCTTCAAATATCTTCATGGTGGCTTGATGACTTGACCAAGAGTTGACCTATGCTGACCAACCGGAGTTGACTTCCGTTGACCGGAATCTTGGAATATTTTGGCAAAGCTCCGGTGATCATTTTTCATCTTTTTTCCAACATTGTTCCATCTTCTCCCACGCTCCCGGAAATGTCTTCGCCTTCATCGGAAAGCGCATAATCATCGTCTTTTAGCCCATTTATTTGCCAAACCATGATTTTCTAACTTGAATAGGAAACGTCATAAGTACGATGTTTTATTCATGAAAAACAAGCAATAAAACTAAAGTTAGAAGTATATTAGGCACATAATTATGGTCCTAACAATGAGTAGGTTTGGATTACAAACGATATGATCACTAGCACCACTGTCCAATATCCAAATAGTCAATTTAACATTTTTGGATACAGAGAATGCTTTACTTGAGAGCTTCTCAAAGTTTAGAACATTACAGTAGCAATCTTGTTCTTATTTAGGAGCTCTAGGAGTTGCTGACACTCTTCTTGTGAGAAAGGAAAGTTGTTCATGATTTCCTCTGGATCGTGCTTGTCCTCCGTCCATTGCGGCTTTTCTTTTACAACAATTATCATAGGTGTGCCCTTTCCAATTACAAAAGGTGCACTTTAGATGTTCCTTGCAATTCTTTGTGCTATGGTTTGTCTTCCCACATTTTTCACACTTGACTTCTTCTGAAGCATGAAAACTACGACTAACCTTTTTAACCGAGAAGGCAAATGTCTTGATGGCAGCAATAGATTTTCCATTGGGAGACTTCTACTTGCTTCTCGTGGCAAAGTATCATTGCATATGCTTTGTTTAGGCTTGGGAGAGGATCCAAGCCTATGACATTTCTTTGAACAGTCTCAAAATTATCATCAAGTCCCATCCGAAATTTCATGGTCTTTTGTGTTTCCATATAAGCATGGATTTCGGTGACTGCTTTATAGCTACATGGAGGGAAAGCACAAAGTGCCACCTTTTCATCCCAAAGGCCCTTGAGCTTTGTGAAGAAAGATGTGATTGAACTTGTACCCTGCTCACATTCATGGATAACATTCTCCATATGAAACAAGTGAACCATGTTAGTCTGAGAGAATCTTTCTTGTAGTTCAAGCCACACACCTCTTGCTTCTTTGCAGCGTGCAACATTGTTTAATATCTGTTTGGACATAGATCCAATCAGCTAGGTCTTCACAAGCATGTTGCAACGATCCCATTGTTGTTGCTCTTCAAGACTGTGAGTTGGCCTTTTGAGGTTGCCATCAACAAAACCTTTTTTTTTTCTTGATACTCAGGGCCACGCTCATGAATTAGACCCAGTTGTTGTGGTTGTTTTCTGTAATATCTCGTCCTGATAATTTTCTTTTTATGATTTATTTAATGTTAATCAAGGAAGGAGGTAGTTAATTTTTACCATCGGTATATATTGAAAGTTTTTTTAGTTGAATTTTTAGCATTATGTCGAAGTTAGTTAACTTTGGATGGAAGCTGTAAAAATTGCCGAGACGAGTCCGTAGACGCAAAGAATGTCGAAAACAGAATTACGATGAGAAATGTATGATCAACGAAAGTGTATCGAAAATGTAATAGTCGTAAATGGACGAGTATTAATAAGACTTTTTTGTTTCAGAAAATTATCTTGAGGAAACTCATAGAGTTTACCGAGATGAGCCCGTGGTCACGCCAAGTGTTAAAATCAGAATTATGATGAAGAAATTGTGATTAACAAAAGTTTTTTTTCAATTTTACGGAATCGATTAGTCGCAACTCGCACCTATAAATTGGACTTTCTGAAATTGAAAAGTCAGACTTTCCATTTCGGGTCACGAACCCGTTGACTGACCTCCGGCGACGAAAATCGTCGTTGAAGGCGACGACAGCGGTGCGACGGATTCGGCCACCTCTGGCCATGGAATTGGTCGGGTTCGAAGCGTCTCGTCGTCCTCTATCACTTGGGGACTCTATTTTTTACGATTGACGGCAGTGAAAAGAGAATCGAAGCCGTGAAAAACAAGTTTTTCAGGCAAAATTGGTTGTAGTCGCCGGCAATACCTCTGGCGACGATTGAAGTATATTTCGAATCCTTGTGATGTGTGGAACGATTTGGGTTGTTAACATTGGAACAATATGTGTGTTGGGCTCATCGAGAGCTTGTGTTTATGCTTCGGGTCATCATGAAATTCTACCGCCGCCGGCAGCGGTTCACGGCGGTGCTCCGGCCAATGGTATTTTGACGTAAATTTTATGTTGTTTCTCTCGTAATCACGTACTGATTGTATTGAAGAGGTTTTGGAACTGAATTGGACATTAATTATTAAAACGTGTGGTTAATAAGATATTAATTAAATAATTTTACAATTATATCGAACTCTTGAGTCGATAGTCGATTCGACTTCGAGTCACATAACGTTTGAGGAATACGTTGCGACTTTAAAAAGTATTCAGTAATTGGAATTGAGAACTATATTAAAAGCTCGTCATTAGTTTGGGAAGCACGTTATTCAAAAATGTGAGGTTGTCGATGATTTTGCTCGTTGGTTAATGTTGGGGGGTAAAAAGTACGTCGGGGACTGATTACCTCAACAAGAACTTCTCAATGAACATCAAACAATCCCGCAACTTTGATAAGTCCGAGTCCGACTTCCTTGTACCGAAATGAGGTGGGGGGGGGGGGTAACCTACAAAGACACTCCGACGCTCAAGTCACTTAAAGTTCTCTAGTTGCGAGTGTAAGTGCAGAGTTTTGCGAAAAATGATTGTGTATAAAATCTATCGGGAAGGGCAGTATTTATAGTGCAAACCTTCCCTCCAAATCGGTAACAACCGCGTGGGCCTCAAGTTTCGGACTAGTAACCCAAAACCCACGTTATGCAGCTCGTCGAGCAGAACTATCCCGAGATGCTCTCGGAGGGACCGAAACGTCCTAGAGATATTCTCGGCGAGACCGATTCCTGCGCCGCAAATATCTCAACAAACTTTGACTTCGTCCTATGCCTCGTGGTCTTTTCTCATTGACCTTTTAGCGCACAATTTCCTTCCTCATAGACCTTTTCAAATCTTCTCATTTACTTTCCGTCCAAACAATCTGAGGCCTCCTTGTTCTCCGAGAACCTAATTCAGCTTGTCGACGTGGAGAAATATTTATCCCTCACTAATTCCCCCAAAATTTCTTTTGGATTTCAACAAAAAACCCAAAAGGAATTTTGTTGTTGAGAAACCAAAAACTCTTTACTTTCCCACGCATTTTTTCCACGGTTCTCCACGTTCAGCACACTCAACATTGCCACAACTCCACTTTGTTTCCCTCATCTTTTAAAATTCCATAACTACTGTTCATTCCCCCTCGATTCTCGTACACTATATATATCTCTATCTTCACTTCATCTTATCCCAACCTCTTCCTCTCCTAAAATCAATTTAGAGTTTAATCCCTTTCCAACCTCGAAATCAAACTCGATCTTTGCTTTCCTCTACTTCGATCATGACCTAATCATGATCTCAAGCCCAATCGAAGGCCGCTCCTGACTTGACCCACGAGCCGACCACCGAGGACCGCCTCCTCAACAATGAGGAGGTTGTTAAAGAAGAAGGAGACGACGACATCGAGGATGTAGAGACTCTGGAAGATGAGAAGAAGAGGTTGGCTGCCTCCGAGAGCCAACTTTCACAGTCAAGGGTTTGCCTAAACCCCCCAGGGAGCGTCCAGGTCTTCTCCGTGCCCAACGACGTTGATTTCATTTTCGGGGAGGAAGTGCCCGTCGATTGCCTCTTCCTTTCTCAGCTCCACCTCAAATTTTTGAGCTTTCCCCTTCATCCCGTCATCTTCCTACTGCTCGTGGTACTGGATTTGCATCCCATGCAATTGAGCCAGAACTCGTTTACCATGATCTTGGCGTTGTTGTCCTTCGACCAACAGATGAAGGTTCCCCTTGGGATTTGGGACTTCTTATTCCTCCATAAATACTCAAGGATCAAGTAAACCTATCACCGCTTCAATTTCTGACCTCATTACCAGCAGAAATGCTTCGAGTAGTGGAATACCAACTACCGGAAGTGGGACATCGGAGCTCAAGAACTTCCCGCTCGGCATCCCAAAGAAGTTCAAGGACAAACCAGGTAAACTTCTTTCTTCGCCGATACCCCCTCTTTGAATATTTCTAGTCGATATTTCAGTTTTGATTTTCTCCTCGAGAACTTATTCTTCCCTGATTTTGTCTGTAACTCTACTAGTGGATTCCAACCCATTTCTGCTTAACGATGACTATAGGGGAGAAATATTTCTCCACATCAACTAGCTAGAATGAATTCTCTAGGAAAGACGAGGTCTCGGGTCACTTAGACGAAAGGTGAACAAGAAGATTTGAAAATAGGTTAAAGCTCGATGAGGAAGGAAATTGTGCGTTAAAAGGTGGACGAGAAAAGGTTGTGCACCAAGAGGCATGCAACAAAGTCAAAGGTCGTTGAGATATTCGTGGCACAAGACTCGGTCTTGCCGAGAATATCCTGAGGACGTTTCGCTCTACGAGATGAAGAACGTGGGCCTTTGGGTAAGGAGTCAGTTTTGGATAGGAAGGTTCAAAACTTGAGGCCCACGAGTTAGTTGCTGATTTGGAGGGAAGGTTTGCACTATAAATACTGCCCTTCCCGGCAGATTATGGATGAATTCGACTTGAGATTCATTTTTGGCAAACTTACTTGCATTTACACTCTTAATTAGAACACTTTGAGTGATTTGAGCATTAGAGTGTCTTTGCAGGTACCCCTCCCCCCACCTCATTTTTGCGCAAGGAAGTCAAACTCAGACTTGTCAAAGGTGTGAAATCGTTCAATGTTTGTTGTGAAGTTCTTGTCAAGGTAACTTGTCCTCGACGACAATTTTACGCTCCAACAATGACCTCGCCGCATGGCTCCCCCAGAATCTGGCCAATGGTCGTTGGTCTCTCGCCCTCTTTACCTCTTCCACCTCTCTTTTCAATCTGGCCCGTGTGGGCTCCTGGTCGGAGTATACAAGTTACACCAAGGTGTATACCACTGAGGAGAATATCTACATCAGGCTCATAAGGATTGAGCTCCATTTTGATGTCAACGCCAAGACCCCTCGACTACTCAAGGCTTCAGCCAAGGCTACCTTGATCCCCTCAAAAGCCATAGAGGATTCTCCATCTGCCGCCACCTCTATTAGCAAGAAGAGAGAGACATGGCCCCACGCACTGTCAGCTTCAAGAATCCCCTCCAAGAGAAAAGGTGTAAGATATCGTCGAGCACAGGCGAGGCCTCGTCCAAGACCGACGATCTTCTTTCTCTTGGATCTGAAACCTGCGCACCTGAAGCTCAAGCACCTTCCAAGGAGGTTTTGGATCCTCTCATCCACGAGTAAGCGCCTCATCCCTCTTCTCCCCAAGGTATTTCTACCTCCTTGTTTTGATTTTCCTTACATGTATTTCTCTTCATCTTTATTCAAATAACCTCAATAATTATGCAGCCTCGACACTCCCCAAACCTTCTCTGTCGAAGAGCACTACGGCCCTTGCCGAAAGAAGCTCATCGACTAGTGGCTCGAAGCCCACCAAGGCCCAGCCTTTCCTCAATAGGGAGAAGCCCCTCCTCGACAACCATGAGGCGGCACGTAGCATGACTCTTTAACTGTACAAGTGCTCCCCGGACCGTGATGTGCTCTGGCAAAGGTCTCACGAAGATCATGAAGAGGCGGTGCTACCTAAGGCTCTGGATGTAAGTCCACCAAAAACCTTTCTTCTCTTTCCTTTAAAAGTTTTACCTTCTCCTCTTCCACCTCTGACTAATTGGCCTTTTCCAGATCGTGCTCCACGCATAAACTATCTTCTCCTCCTTCTCTTACCTAATCAACACTCTTGAGATTGAGTTTACCGAGACTAAGTCCAAACTATCCACCTCCTCCAACCAATATAGGGGAAAGGTGCAAGAGTTCGAGGCCCTAAAAGAGCACTTTGCCAACCTTGAGAAATCCAACCATGAGTTCTCCAACAACCTCAAGTTTGATCAAGGGAGGTGTCTCATCAAGGACCATGAGGTGGAGGAGGCCTCGAAGCAGAGAGCCGAGCTCGAGAAAGACAATCGGAAGGCCAAAGATCATATTGCCTCGTTAGAGATGAAAATCGCCGAGAGGGAGAAAACTTGCCATGAGGAGTTTGAGAATGCCAACCGGACAGTGGGGCAGTCCTCGGTGAAGTACTTCAGTCTCGCTTGGGCCCAATATTTTCTCCCCATCAAGGAGCGTATCTACGAGGGACCCGATGCTCTCGACGAGCTCCTCCAATGTGCAGGTGAGTATAAGCCCCTATTTGGCTCTAATCCTGGTGAAGTTCCCACTCCCCCGACGCCGAAAAAATGATGCTCCCACCGAGGATGTTGCCCAACTCACCAATGAGGTTATCCCTTCCTCCGAGGTAATACTCGAGCACATCGAATTCGTTCCTATAGCTGAGGCGATCCTTGAGCACACTGTGCCTCCTCCCACAACAGCGCAGATCCTCGTCGAGACCACCACGAGCACCCAGGAGCCTAACGAAAAGGATCGAGGAGAATGACTTGACGACCACCACTTCTACTGATGTCCAGACTTGGCAGCTTTTTCTGTTTTTCTTTTGTTTACTTTTTTATTTCAGGCTTGTAATTTTTCGGCCCAAGCCTAGTTTTGAACAGCTCGTCGGTTTTCTTTTTGTATGGATGCTTTGCTTTTTAGTACTTCATGCTTTTTCCCATACTTGTTGATCATGTGCTACTCGAATTTCCTTCAATTCATCTTCCTTTCTTTGATAACATTTGCACCTATTAAATGGTCCTCGAGACGACAAGCTTCTCCACAAGTAAAATCTCATCGAGAAAGACCTAACCTCTTGTCGAGAAGATTTCCCCAACGACCCCTTGACCACGTCACCTCACCGAAACTTATTTCAGTTAGGAATTTTTCAAAATTTCTTTGATCTCGAGGTTCGGTTCCACCTTCTTTCTTGCATCTCGCATGAGAAACCTTGACTCACTTGGGCATTATAAACTCACTTCGTCATGCCTTCTATATGCGCATCACAAAATCCTTCATTATGTCTGCCACACTTTCTGAAGTCGGTTTTGTGATGGATTCACCCTCAAACAATCCCATTCTCCTTCCTTCTCCACTGAGACATCGTACAGGAAAGGAACTTTCATGAATGTCGACTATCGAATCGTCCCCTAAACAGTCGTGAATCAGGTAGAGTCTCGTACTTCTCTTCTATGTTTTTCCTCTTCATGCATGCTCACATTAACACGTAGTCTCTTTTCAAGTTTCACAGCTCGTCCTCCCTCTTTGGAATGATCACTAGCTTTGAATGGGATGTATATTGCAACAAAGGCACATATCAAAAGGCTTCCCTAGAGGTTAGAGTCCGCAAGCTCGAAGAGGTCATCTTTCCTCCCTCCCAATTTTGAGTATGTCGTGGCACCGGCTCTCTGATGCGGCATAGTCAAAGTTTCAAGGAACTTAGTCGTTTCATTCCCATATCATCTCAACCAAGCCATCGTACTCGACCTTGGGATTTGAAATGTGACCCGAGAGAAAACTCCAGTTTTGGAGATTCCAGCCGCGTTGCCCCAAATTCCCCTTGATCAGGCCGCCGATCAGCCTTCCAGGACTTGGAATATGAGCTAGAAGGCGCCCACTTCAAGATTGACTCCCTGGAGAGTACCATCAACCTCCTTTATACCGAACTTGCATATTCTGAGGATACCATCAGGCACCTCTGGAATAATGCTAGTCATCAGCAAATCGAAGTCGAGATTGCCTACAACCGTGGCATAATCGTCAGATCCAGCAACTACCGAAGCGACCTAATCTCCAGACAAGGGATACCAGCTCACTTCCTGCCATTGTTCTCGAGCTCCAATATGCTATAGTTTTCCCTTTTTCTATAATTTTCTTTTCCGAACTCGTCGAGAAAGTCCGTCGAATGTAATCTAGACGACAAATAATTTTGGGCTTCACAGAGGGCAAGCTCTTTTATTTCGCATTTTTGAGCCTTTATTCCTACAAGCACTGTTAATAAAGCATATATTCCCTACGTACTCCCTTACACATGCACCCAATGTCTTTTCGTCAGAATATTCCGTGAAAAGACATTCTCTTAAGGAAAAGAAATATCTCGATGAGGATCTCTCGTCGATCTTATGCCATTCCACCCTTTGGTATTTTGGCCTCTCTACGGTCCATATGCCCTTGGATTTTGGTTTTATGCTCTTTGAGAACTTCTCGTTGAGCGTCTATATCGATATGCTCATAGCTTTTCGATCTTATGCATTTTCTACTCATTAAGCTTTTATGCCTATTGATCCTATTATGCCCGAGGCTTTTTGGGTCATATTCTCGTCAAGAATTCGAGTGTTCATATCGATATGCTCTTAGCTTTTCGACGTTATGCATTTTTTATTGTTTAAGCTTTTATGCCTATTGATCCCATTATGCCCGAGACTTTTTAGGTCGTCTTCATCATAAGGTCATATCAACACAGTTTTGGCCTCAATGAAGACTTTATTTATTCACTTGCCTTTGCCTTGATCATTTTACAATTCTAGAAATAAATTCAAAGTACATTGAAAATTAAAACAACTTTATTGCTTTGGCATACCTCCCCAGGTTCACTAGTAGTACTTTTTTAGGTAGATGGCGTTCCATGGCCTTGGGAGATAACGCCCAGTGCCAACTTCCTTGAGCCTATAAGCTCCTTCACTGTACACTTCTATTATATGGAACAGTCTTTCCCATGCGGCTTCAAAGTTTGCCATTCCGTGAGCTCGTATGTTTTCTATTGTTCTCTTCAATACTAGCTCGCGAAGCTGAAAACTTTATGGTCGAACATTTTTATTGAAGTACCTCTCAACCTGTCTTTGGTACTCAGCCACTCGAGCATCAACTTCTTCTCGTCGTTCTTTTACCTAGTCCAACTTGACAACCATGCGTTGGTGGTTATCACCGGCAACATATACCATCGTCCTTGTTGTTGGGAACATATTCTTGATCGGAATTACTGCTTCGGCCCCGTATACCAATGAGTAAGGATTTTTTCTCGTTGTTTTCCTTTGAGTTTTTTTGTATGCCCACAACATTCTTGGCAACTCTTTAGCCCAAGCACCTCGTTTTCCCTCTAACTTCTTTTTCACCACGTCAAAAATAATTCAATTAGTGACTTCTGGTTGACCGTTTCCTCGAGGATAACTTCTCGACGAGAACCTCGACTTAATTCTATACTTGTCACAAAAGTTGCAGAATGCTGCATTGTTGAACTGAGTTCTATTGTCGCACACAATCTCACAAGGTATCCCGAATTTGCATACTATTTTCTTCCAAACGAAGTTGACCGCATCTTTTGAGGAAATGGTGACAAACGGCTCCGCTTCCACCCATTTTGTGAAGTAATCCATTACAACAAGTACCAATTTGAGTGCTCTGAGCGCTACTAGTACTGGTTCCACAATGTCCATTTCCTAACGAGAAAAAGGTCATGGACCTGATTGCGCAACGAGCTCTTATGCAGGGGCATGACTTACAGGTATATGCTTCTGACGTCAAGGACCTTTCCTAACATATTGCTTTGACTATGTTTCCATGTATGGCCAAAAGTATCCTTGCGGGATGTTGGAGCGTAAAAATGTCGTAAAAATGTCGTCGAGGACAAGTTACCTCAACAAGAAATTCTTGACTAACACCGAACGATCCAACGCCTTAGACAAGCCCGAGTTTTGGCTTCTTCGTGTCGAAATGAGGTTGGGGGGGGGGTTACCTGCAAAGACACTCTGACGCTCAAGTAACTGAAAGTGTTCTACTTGAGAGCGTAAATTCAAGTAAGTTTGCCAAATGTGTGAGTTCTTTTAATATTATCTCTATCCCTAGTAATTTGTTGGGAATGGCAGTATTTATAGTGGAAACCTTCCCTCCAAATTGGCAACCTACTCGTGGGCCTCCAGTTTTGAACCTTCCCATCTGAAACTAACTCATTACCCGAAGGCCCACATTCTGCAGCTCGTCAAGATAAACCACCCGAGATGCTCTCATCGTGACCGAAACTTTCTTGAGTTATTCTTGGTGAGACCGAGTCAGGCATCACAAATATCACAACGTCTTTGACTTCGTCGTACTCCTCCTTGGTACGCGACCTTCTCTCATCGAGCTTTTGGCGCGCAATCCCTTCCTCGTCGAACTTTATTCATTTTCAAACTTTCTCGTTCACCTGTCAACCAAGTGACCTGAGACCCCGTCTTTCCTCGAGCATCCATTCTAGCACATCGATGTGGAGAAATATTTCTCCCCCACAAATGCCCCCAAAATTTCTTTTGGAATTTCACCGAAATATCCGAAAGGAATTTTTCTCGTCGAGAAACCAAAAAAAAAAAAAACCCTTCGATTTCCCACACGTCTAGTCTGCATCCCTCATAATCAGCGTACTCCACGTTGCCATAACTCCACTTAGTTTTCTTTATCTTTTAAAACTCCATAACCATTATTCATTTCCCCTCAAATCTTGCACACTATATATATCCTCTCCCTCACCTTCTTTCTTCACATTATCTTACCTCAAACTCTTATTGTCCCAAGAGCAATCGAATTTCCGATCTCCCTCTACCTAGAAATCTTCTTCGATTCCCTTTTTTCACCATCGAAACCACGACCACCACTAGATCTAAAGCTCACTCCAAAGCCGCCACTAACCCCGTCAACGAACCACGTTCCCATCGAGGATCGTGTTCCTAGCGACGACGAGGTCGCCGATGAAGAAGGGGATGATGCCCAAGGGGATGTTGAATCTATAGAATATGAGAAGAAACGGTTGGCTCCCACTGAGAGTCAACTCTTACTTACGAGGTAGCGTCCAAGTTTATGTTGTGCCTTATGGTATGGATTTCATCTCTAGCGAGGGAGTGTCTGATGACTACCTCATCCTCTCCATTATGTTATTTTCCTGCTACTCGTGGTTCTCGATCCCATGCAGTTGAGCCAGAACTCGTTCGTCGGGATATCGTTTTTGTTGGCCTTCGGCCAACAAATAAAGGTTCCCCTAGGAATTGGGGATTTTCTCTTCCTCTACAAGTACTCTTGGATCCAGCATATCTGTTGCCGGTTCAATTTTTGGCCTCACCACCAAGGGAAGTGCTTTGAGCAGTGTAACACCAATTACTGTGGGTTGGATTCTAGCCCGGTGATGATCAAGGGTGACTGGATGCCCACATAACTCAAGTATTTCCCCATCGGCGTCTCCATGAGGTTTAGGGACAAACTGGTAACTTTTGCTCTTCGTCGATATTTTCTCTTCAAGCATTCCATATCGATATTTCTACTATGAATCCCTCTCTGAAAAGTTACTTTTGTTCCAGTTCTTCTAGTGGGTTCCAATCCCGTTTTGCTAGATGAAGATAGGGCCGTATGGCTCACTCAGAACCTGGCCAACAGCCACTGGAATCTTGCCCACTTTACCTCTTCCACCTCTTTCCTGGCGTTCACCTATGAGCGGTCCTCGTCGGAGTAAACTTGAGATACCGAGGTGTATTCCATTGAGGATGACATCCTTACCTAGCTCATGTGGGTGGAGCTGCCTTTTGATGTCAACGTCAATACTCCTCATCTGCTCAAGGCCCCGACCAAGGCCACTTCTCTCTCTTCGGAGGTACCCCAGGATTCTCCCTCCGGTAGCAAGAATAAAGGGTGTGTTCCTCCTCGCACACTCAACTTTAAAGACCCCCCCCCCCCCCCGAGGAGAAAAGATGCAAGGTCTCATCGAGCACCAGCGAAGCCTCGTCCAAGCCTACAAATCTTCCTCCTTCTAGTCCTGGATCTCGCCCACCTAAATCTCGAGCACTCAAGGTTCGTCCACCTTTCGTGGGGGAACTCAATCCCCTTTTCCATGAGAAAACACCACATCCTTCTGCTTTCCAATGTACCTCTTTCTCCTTGATTTGAACTGCTCTTTAAATTTTTCTCTTTTCATCTTCGTTCAAATAACTTCATCGATCATGTAGCTCCTCAATTTCCTATGCCTCCTCTGCCAAAGATCTTGTCAACTCTCGCCGAGAAAAGTTCATCAACCAGCGACTCGAAGCCTACTAAGGTCCAGACCCTCCTCAACAGGGAGCAGCCCCTTCTCGGCAACCCTGAGGCGGCGCGCAGTATGGCTCTTCAACTTTGCAAGTGTTCTCCAGACTGGGATATTCTCCGACGAGGATCTCGTGAAGAACATGAGGAGGAGGTGCTATCCAAGGCTATAGACGTAAGTTCTTCAAAACTTCCATCATCCCTTTCTTTTAAGATTCATTTCTTTTTAACCAATTTTCCCTCTTTCAGATCGTGCTCCACACTCAGACAATCTTCTCCTCTGACTCCCATCTCATTGAGGCCAAGACAAAAATATCAGCCTCCACATCCCAATACTAGAGCAACAATGAGCGCTCCAACAACCTTAAATTTGCTAAAGGGTAGGTGCCTCGTCAAGGATCGAGAGGTTGAAGAAGCTTCAAGAAAAATTACCAAGCTCGAGAAAGAGAACTAAGAGGTAATGAAGCATATTTCCTAACTGGAGCTACAAATTGATGATGTAGAAAAGATCCACGACGTGGAGTTTGAGAATGTCAATCAGACGGTGAGGCAATTCTTGGCGAAGTACTTCTGCCTCGCATGGGCCCAGTCTTCTCTTCCTATCAAGCAACATGTTTGCGAGGGACCTAAAGCTATCGACGAGCTCCTTCAGTGCACCGGCGAGTACAAGCCTTTGTTTGGTTCTAACCCTAGTGAGGTCTGCACTCCTTTAGCACCGAAAAATGATACTCCCATCAAGAAAACAACCCAGCTCATCAATGAGGTTGTCCTCTCTTCCGAGGCTATTCTTAACCACCTCGAAGTCGTCCCCATAACTGAGGTGATGTCTGAGCACGCCAAGCCTCCTTCATCAACAGCACAGGCCCCCGTCAAGACTACCTCGAGCACCAAGGAGCACGTCGAGGAGAAAATCAAGGATCAAAACTCAATGGCCACCACCTCCACCGATGTCCCAAGTTGAAAGCTTTTTCTACATTTCCTTTTACCTTTCTGATTTGTAATTTTTGGCATAAGCCAACTTTTGGGCATTTTTATCAGTTTGCACTTTTGTATGGATGCTTTATTTTCTCGTACTTATGCCTTTTCTCATACTTGTCGAACTTGTGCTTGTCAAACTTTACTCCGCCATTCTCCCTTTGACGAACGTTCACCTCTGTTTTCAACGACTCCTCAACAAGCGCAATCTCATCGAAAAATACCCAACCTCTCTAGTCGACGAGATTTTCTCAACGATTCGTTGACCACGTCTCTACTTCGAAACCTATTTTAGTTGGGATTTTTTTCAAAAACTCCTTTGATCTCGGTCTCTTTGGGGCTCCATCTTATCTTCTTCCTTGCATCTCGCACGAGGAACCCTAAATCACTTGGGCTTTATAAACTCATTTTGCCACACCTTTAATGTGCGCATCCCAAAAGAAATCCTCCATTATGTCTGCCACACTTTCAGAAGTTGATTTCATGATCGAATCGTCCTCGAACAGCCCTATTCTCTTTCCTTCTCCTCCGAGGCATGGTAAAGGAAAGGAACTTTCATGAATGACCATTGAACTATTCCCTAAGCGGTCTTCAACCAGGTAAAGTCTTGTATTTTGTGTTGTATGTCTTTTACCATTCCATGTACATTTATGGTAACATGTAGTTCATCCCCAGGTCTCATGGATCATCTTCCCCCTTTGGGATGATTACTAGTTCTGATTGGTGTGCATATTGCAACGAAGGTACAGATCGAAAGACTTTCTTGGAGGTTTGTGTCCGTAATCTTGAGCACGTCATTTTCCCTTCGCTCTCATCTCCACGATCTAGGATTGACAATGTTTTCTGCCACCCATCGAAGTCGAAGCCTCAAAGACCTCAACCTTCCGGCTCATGTCCTTCCTCGATCAAATTATTGCTCCCGCCCTCGAGATTGGGATTTTGATTCACGAACAAGCCACGACTTTAGAGGCCGCGGCATGCTGCCCCCAACTCTCCTCGATCCGGTCGCTGACCAACATTTTGTAACCTCTAACATGAGTCAGAAGGCGCACGTTTCAAGATTGATTCCCTGGAAGGTGTTGTCAACTGCCTACGTAGTGAGCTCATGTACTCTAAGGATACAATCAGGCATCTTCGTAACAATGCCAACAATCACTAAACCGAAGTAAGCATCGCATATGATCACAGGATGATTGCCAGAGCTAGCAGCTACCGGTGTGACTTGATCACTAGACAAGGGATCCCTACTCACTTCCTACCATTGTTCTCCAATTCCAATGTGTAGTAGTTTCTTGTTTATGTAGTTTTCTTTTCTCGAACTCGTTGAAAAAAGTCCATCGAATGATTTCAAGACTGCAAATAACTTTGGGCTTCGCAGAGGGCAAGCTCTTTTATTTCAAATTTTTTAGCCTTTATTCCTGCAAGCATTATTAAGAAAACATATATTTCCTGCTTATTCCCCTGTACATGCCCCCAATATCTTTTCGTTGGAGAATTTCCATCAAAAGACATTTCTCGAGAACAGGAATTATCACATCAAGGAACTTCTTGTATGCCATTTTACCCAATGTCGATATGCTCTGAGCTATTCAACCTCTTTGCATTTTTGCACTTAAGCTTCTGTACCTGTTAATCCCCATACTGCCCGAGGCTTTTGGGTCATATTTTCCATACTCGTCGAAAAATTATTTCGTCGAGCGTTTTCGTCGATATGCTTTCAAATTTTCGACCTTTATGCCTGGTAATCCTCATATTTCCCGAGGCTTTTGGGTCATATACTCTTTGAGTGTTTCTCATCGAGCATTTTCATCGATATGCTTCTTGAGCTTTTCGATCTTTATGTATTTCTTCTTTAAAGCTTTTATGCCAAATAATCCTATTATGCCCGAGGCTTCTTGGGTCAAGTAATGCCATGTTAACAAAGTTTGGCCTCAACAAAGACTTCACTTATTTCACTTTGTCTTTTCCATAAGCATTTTACAATTTCTGGAAATAAATTCAAAGCACATCATTGAAATTGAAAGATGACTTTATTATTCTGGTACATCCCCTGGTTCACTGGTAGTATTTCTTTAGATAAACAAAATTCCACGGCCTTGGGAGATAACGCCTCGTGCTAACTTCCTGGAGCCTATAAGCTCCTTGACTGTATAAGCTCCTTCTCATGCGGCTTCAAATTTTGTTGTTCCGTGAGCTCGTATATCCTCGACCGTTCTCTTTAGCACTAGCTCATCGAGCTGAAAACTTCGTGGTGAAACAATTTTATTAAAGTACTTCTCGACTTGCCTTTGATATTTTGCCACTCAAGCCGCAGATTCTTCTCGTCATTCTTCTGCTAGATCAAACTTGATGGTCATGCGCTCATTGTTGCCCCTGGCAATGTTAGCTATCGTTCTTTTTGTTGGAAATATATTCTCGATGGGGATTACTACTTCGGCTCCGTATACCAACAAGTAGGGAGTCTCTTTTGTCATCTTCCTTTGAGTTATTTTGTATGCCCACAACACCCTTGGTAACTCGTTAGCCCATGCACCATGTTTTTTTTCTAACCTCTTTTTCACCCCGTAAAGGATAATTCGATTGGTGATTTCTGCTTGATCGTTTCCTCGAGGATAACTTCTTAATGAGAACCTCAACTTAATTTCATACTTGTCGCAGAAGTTGTAAAATGCCACATTGTTGAACTGACTTCCATTGTCGCACACAATTTCTGCATATTATTTGCTTCCACATGAAGTTGATTACATCCTTTGACGAAATGGCGACGAACATCTCTTCTTCCACCCATTTTGTAAAGTAGTCTGTTGCAACGAGTACCAATTTGAACCCTCCAAGTGCTACTGGGAGTGGTCCCATGATATCCATTCCCCAATGAGCAAAAGGCCATGGACCAGATTGTGCGACGAGCTCTTGCACAAGTGCATGGCTTACGGGCGTGTGCTAATGACACTGAGGAGATTTCGTTACATACTGCTCTGACTGCCTCGCCGTGCATGGCCAAAAGTATCCTTGTGTGATTATTGTTTTTACCAAGCTTCTCCCGCCAACGTGGCTCCCACACAATCCTCCATGGATTTCCTCCATGATATTCTCGGCTTGCCTTGGTCCCAGACATCGCAACAATGGCCCGCCAAAAGTAATATATACTGTGTGGCCTTCATTCTCAATTTTCTTGCCTTGACGGGGTCTTCGGGTTGAATATTGAATTCCAAGAAATTGATTATTTCTCCCCTCCAGTAATTTGGATTCGAGTCTATTGCCATTGCGCTTTGTTCAACTTTCTCGTCGATACTGGGAACTTTGAGTACGTCGAGCCGAACATGTATTGGCTCCTAGATGAATCCCGAAGCGTATTTTGCCAACTTGTCTGCTCGCCGATTTTCTTCTCGTGGAACTTTTATCAACAAGATTTACTCAAACTCCTAAATCATCTTCCGTACCAACTCTCAGTAGTCGATCATCTTTGGATCTCTCGCTGTATAATCGTCGTTGGACAGTCCCACTATTAGTTGTGAATCCGAGTATAATTGTATATGTTGGATACACAGTTGTTTGGCCAACTTGAGCTCAGTCACAAGTGCTTTGTATTCGGTGACGTTGTTTGACGTGGGGAACTCCAATTTCACAGCGCAATCGAGATTGAACCCTTATGTGCTCCTTATCATGAACCCAACTCTGGCCCCGACATAGTTTGATGGACCGTTGATATCCATTTCCCACATCGAGGCTTCCCATGGGACTTTGTCTATGGCCAACGGTAGATGATACTCTACGAGAAAATCAGCCAATGCTTGACCTTTTATCGATGTCCTCGGTTTGAACTCTATGTCGTACTCACGGAGTTCTATTGCCCATTTCATTATCCTTCCCGATGCGTCTGGCTTTGTCAAGATTCCTTGAAGTGGAAGGTCTGTATAAATCGATATCTGCCTCCCTTCAGAATATTAGCAAAGTCCAAGATGATTTTCTCGACGGGCATGTATCTGGTTTTCACGTTGATCAAACTGTGGCTGACGAACGAGACTAGCCCTTGGAACGTTCCTTCTTCCTAAAACAGTGACACACTCGTAGCAATTTCGTTTACCACCAAGTATAGGCATAGAGGCTTCATGTTCATTGGTACGGCGAGGAAATTTCAACTAGCGATGTACTTCTTTAGCTCAGCAAACTCATACCTCTGTTCTTCTTCACAAAATTCCTTACCCTTAGAGGTTTTCAAAGCCTTGAAAAATGGCTTGTAGCGATCAGTCATTCGGGAGATGAACCTGCTTAATGTGGCTATTCTCCCGATTAAAACTTGGATGCCCCTCCTGGTACTCGGCTCCTGCATGCACCATATAGCCTCCACTTACTCCGGATTTGGCTCTATTCCTCGTTGGTTCACAATGTATCCCAAGAATTGCCCCGAGGATACCCCAAAGATGCATTTTGCTGGGTTTAATCTCATCTCATACTTCCTTGGTATCGCAAAAACCTCATCGAGATGCTTGACGTGGTAACTTTTGTGCTTGATTTTCACTACCATGTTGTCAATATATGCTTCCATTGTCTTTCCAAGTTGCTCTTTGAACATCATATTGATCAATCGTTGATAAGTTGCTCCCGCGTTCTTGAGCCTGAATGACATCACTTTATAGTAATACAATCCTCGAACACGAAGGTGGTCTTGAGCTAATCCTCCTGGGCCAATGGTATTTGGTTATACCCTGAGTTTGCATCAAGGAATGAGAGCCTTTCATAACCGGCGGTGGCATCAACCATTTGGTCTATTTTTGGTAATGGAATGCAATCATTGGGACATACCTTACTGAGGTTGGTGAAATCCATGCACACATGCCATTTTCAATTCTTCTGCACTACGGCCACGTTGGAGGTCCATGTGGAACACCATACCTCCCTCATGAAACCCACATCGAGTAAACGGTCGATCTCGTCGTTGATGATCATGTTATGGTCGGGGGCGTGCCTCCTCGTCTTTTGCTGATAATGGCGTAAAGTTTGGATCGGTGTTCAGCTTATGGCGTGCGATCCTTGGATCAATAACTAACATGTCTTTGAGTCCACAAGAACACATCTTAATTTAATTTTAGGAAATTCATCAATGACCATGTTTCTTCGTCAGACGGAAACTCGCCGACAAAGATTGGTTTCCTCATTCCTTCATCGAGGAACATTTCTCACGTGGAATACATTGTGACTAGTGTCTGCTGCTCCTCTTCGTCTAACATGGCTTTTGCCTCCAAGCCTTTCTGTGATTGCTATAACCTCGATGAACTTTCTCCATCGTCCCTTTGCTCGACGAACTTCTTCTTTATCTCCATCGCATATAACTTCTTCGCTTGTGGTTGATCTCCTCGAATGGATATGACCTTTTTGTGATCCGTGGAGATAAATTTTAATACTTGATACCTCACCAAGGCTTCAGCGTCCATCATATGTAGTCATCCTTGGCCTAGCATGACGTTGTAAGATGAATGCTCGTTGATCACGACAAAGGTGACGTTGACCCTTTTTCCCGTCATTATGACTGGCAATGTCACCTCTCCATAAGGCCACGTCTCGATTCCATCGAAGGCCAGAACGGGTGATTTTCTCCTTTTTACCTTTTTCAAGTTGATTTTAAGCTTTTCTAACACCCCGGAGTAAATGATATCCACGCTGCTCCCGGCGTCGACGAGGACTCAATGTACCAAACAATTACTAATCCTCGTCAAGATGACGAGGGCGTCCTTGTGCAGGAATTGTATCCTGATTCCATCCTTGGTTGAAAAGCTAATGACGAGTTCTTCCCGCGTATCCTCTACCTTCACAACTCCCCATTCCATGTTGCATATTCTCCTTATTTTCTTGGCTTGCCTATTCTAACTTCTTAACCGCACCTCTTCTTCCTGTATAGTTGAGGGTCTTCCATGGATGATGAGGATCTCTCGAACATGAGGCTCCTCGTCGACGGTTTTTCGTTCGCCTTCTTTTTCTCCAGACTTGTATTGTTAGAGTTTTCCTTATTTAATGAGTTCCATTATGGTCGGCTTCATCTTTTCCCAGGTATTGATGTTGTGTCCCTTCGTCTTATGGTATATGTAATTTCTTTTCCGTTCGAAGAGGTTAGGGGGACTCTAGTTGAGGTGAAGGATCCTTGAAGATGCCTTCGGCCTCGTTCGTCTGGTAGATGAAGGTAGGGCCTCGTGTGAACCATGATTCATCTTTCGTATCTCTATTCCCACGTTTTCCCTGCTACCTTAGGACGCTATCCTTGCCCCTAGCCTGGACGACTTTGGCCTTCTCTTTCCCCGCCGAATTTTCTGGTCCTGTTTTGTTCTCGACGTTGGCTATCATCCTTCCTCGTCGGGAATACTTTAGATGCTCGAGTCATATTTCTCCCTCGATTTTGTTAGGAGTATTGTCCATATTTGTTGGTTGGTGAAGAAAAAAAAATCTTCTCATACAGTGGCGACCAATCAAGCAAACCTTCTCAAAAATCTATGACAGTGACGCTCGAATCGCAGCGGATACTAATCATTTATTCTTTAAACCCCTCGAAGTACTTCTCCAACCTCTCACAATTCTTCTATTTCACATTGAACAAGACCGATAAGTCCTTTTGTCTCCTCGAGAAGAAGTACTGCGAGATGAAAGTTTGAACCATCTGGCCGAAGCTGGCTATGAAATTCGGCGTGAGTTCCTAGAACCATTTTGCTGCCGGCCCTGAGAGGCTCGATGGGAAAAGCTTGCACATCAACTTTTCATCGATTTTCTCGAGCCTCGTTATCCCAGTGTACTGCTTCAGATGATCTATAGGGTTGGTGTTTCCCGCATACTTAGGCAATGCTGCTAATGTTAGGAAACGCTTTGGTTTCCTAGTCCTCAAGATGCAGTTGGTAAAAGGAAAATATGTGATTCCTTTTTCCAATTTCGCGGCTATGTCTCATGACCTCGCCCCTGTGGCTTCTTTCATGGCTTTGGCCACAAGCTCCTTCAGTTGATTGCTTGTTGGCATCGACGAGCTCTTCTCGATGGGATTTCCCTCTTGACGAGATTTGTTCTGTGGTTCGTAATCCTCGTCGGAGGACTCGTCGTCTTCCCATAACTCGTTATCCTCAAGTAGTTCATCCTCGGTGTTGCTATTTTTTGTGGTATCTTTCATCCTCTTCCTCCCTTTCTCTTTCCCTCGGAGACGCTCAAGTTTCAACCACATATCCTAGATGTTTTCAGAGATGAAGTTCATCTCAGGAGGGTTTCTCCTCGGGTTTTCTCTCCTTCGCCGAGTCTTCCTCGAACTTTCACCATTTTCTCAAACTACCTCCACGTCTAACTTAATGGGTCACTTCGTCGAGTCATTCCTCCTTTCGAAAATCTCACCACTCTCATAATCCTTAGACTAGTTGTCATCATCATTGTGTGGCAAAGCCTCGTTGTCAACATTTTCACGGATGTTTGATGCCATCGTTTCCCATAAACGGCGCCACTTGTTGGAGCGTAAAATTTTTGTAGAGGACAAGTTACCTCAACAAGAAATTCTCGACGAACACCGAATGATCCAACGCCTTTGACAAGCCCGAGTTTTGGCTTCTTCATGCTGTAATGAGGTGGGGGGTACCTGCAAAGATAGTCTAATCCTCAAGTCACTCAAAGTGTTCTAGTTGAGAGCGTAAATGCAAGTTTTCCAAATGTGTGAATTCTCTGAATATTATCTCTATCCTCAGTAATCTGCCTGGAAAGGCAGTATTTATAGTGCAAACCTTCCCTCCAAATCGGAAACCAACTCGTGGGCCTCAAGTTTTGGACATTCCCATCTGAAACTAACTCCTTACTCGAAGGCCCATGTTTTGCAGCTCGTCGAGATAAACCACCCGAGATGCCCTCGTCAAGGCTGAAACTTTCTCGAGTTATTCTCGACGAGACTGAGTCAGGCGCCACAAATATCTCAACGACTTTGAGTTTATCGTACTCCTCCTTGGTGCGCGACCTTCTCTCATCGAGCTTTTGGCACGCAAAATCCCTTCCTCATCAAACTTTATTCATTTTCAAACTTTCTCGTTCACCTTTCAACCAAGTAACCCGAGACCTCGTGTTTCCTCGAGCATCCATTCTAGCACATCGATGTGGACAAATATTTCTCCCCCACACGTGATTATTCTCTTCGCCAAGCTCCTCCCACCAACGTGACTTCCATATAATCCTCCATGGATTTTCCCCATGTTGTCCTTGGCTTTTCTTGGCGCCGCACATCGTAATAGTGCCCATCCGAAAGATTTTTGATAAAGAATGTCGTCGAGAAATACGTACCTTGCAACACTCATCCTTAGCTTTCTTGCTTCGATGGAATCCCCGGGTTGAATGTCAAACTTCAGGAAATTGATTATCTCTCCTCTCCAATCATTTGGAATTGATTATATTGCCATTGCACTGTGTTCAACTTTCTCGTCAATGCTGGGAATTTCGAGCATGTTGAGCTGGATTAGCATTGGTCCTTAGATGAACCCTGAAGCATATTTTGCCAACTTGTCTACTCGCCAATTTACCTGTCGTGGAACTTTTACCAACGAGATTTGTTCGAATTCTAGGATCGTCTTGCGCACCAGCTCCCGGTAGTCTGCCATCTTGGAATCTTTTGCCGCGTAACCATCATTGGATTGTCCCACAACTAGCTGTGAATCCAAATACACTTGGACACGCCTAATGCATAATTGTTTGGCCAACTTGAGTTCGGTTATAAGTGCCTCATATTCGGCGACGTTGTTGGATGCAGGGAATTCCAACTTCACAGCACAATCTAGATTGAATCCTTTCGAGCTTCTTAACACAATCCCCACTCCGACTTCGGCATGGTTGGACGAGCTGTCGATCTCCATTTCCCATATCGAACCTTCCCAAGGGACACTGTCTATGGCCAACGGGAGATGACACTCGATGAGAAAGTCAGCTAATGCTTGCCACTTATCGATGTCCTCAGCCTGAACTCTATGTCGTACTCATTGAGCTCTATCACCCATTTCACCATCCTCCCTAATGCATCCGGCTTTGTTAAGATCCCTCGAAGTGGAAGGTCTGTGTACACCGATAGTTACCTCCCCTCTAAATATTGGCTAAGTTTCATTTTCGCGTGCACCAAAGCCAAGATAATTTTCTCAGCGTATTTGATAGCTAATGAAGGTCTCTTGTGGTTAGCTTCCCCATAGTGTAGTGTTGTGAGGTAAATTAATTATAGTCATCCTTGGAAAATTTTGTGTAAGTCATTAGGGAGACCCTGTTATAAGACTAGGTGATCTCGATTCTCGGCTGAGAAGCAGTTATAATATGATTTATCGATAGGTTTAGTGTGCTGGCTTGTCAGTTGCATTCGTATAAGCGGCACTGTGATTCTTTCTCATTTTTGGGGACTATGAAGTGATTGTCACCATTGTACGTGTCGCAGCAAGGGAAGTGCCAGGCTAGCAACACTATGCTCTTCTTCTTGAGTCTATAACGGGGGCATTAAGAGACTTCAGTGCCTATTGTTCGATAGTTCTTGATTTATCCCGTTTACTCAAGTGTTAGTCGAGTGCATGACGACGCTTCCAAGAAGGGCTTCAATGTCGTTAATGTTGAGTGGGTCATAGAGATCCAATATATTAACCCAATACGCTACTTATTATTGTGTTTTACAAGAATCCTTAGTGTATCATATATAGCTTCTTGATTCTTCTTCGAGTACGAGAGTGGGTACTCACGTTCGCTTCAATTTGATGTTTCCTCGTTGTTTAAGGTGTTTTGGAACTATTTTTTTAGGCCTCATGCAACTAGAAGGTGGAGATAAGTAGTTAGTTAAGGGGAGCTTACTTTCTGAGTACTGGTGCTAAAGCTCTAGAGGAGCGAGGTAGCCTTTCACAATTATACATCAGATGCTCATTTCTTAATGGGGTTATAGTAAGCCTCTTCCGAGTACTCATTTCTTCTATTCTATTTTCGAGTTATTTTATTGGTGGGAGCCATGAGTACGAGTTTGATGTACTCGTTCTACATCATATTTTCAATAGTTGTAGTGCATGTGTGGAAACTTCAGGAAGTTGAGTTTTCTCGGAAACAATTTTGATAATTGAGTAGCCCTCGTTGGGTGTATGCTTGGGTAATTTTTTATCGGATGATGATTCCTGCCATTGTGGCAGGTTGAATTGCAGGTAATGTGAAAACTTATTTAGTTGAGGGAGTGCGATCCCATAGTTGTGGACGAGACTATTAGAATATCAAGGTTATGGTATTATCGTTTAATTGAATTTGAAGTTTATAGTAGAGGTCAAGTTGATCCTCTGATATTGTTTGGGATCATGTGTTTTATTGGAAGTACATTTTCTTGAGCCATATGTTTACTCTTTGGCTCGACCCTTTCCACTCTGACCTAACCTGATCATTCAACCTGACACTTTCTTTGGTAGTTGGTCACCATTGTTGATGTTTAAGGTAGAGCTTCTATATCCTAATTCATGTTTTGTTTGTGTTGCTGCATGTGTATACCAGTCAAAGGGAAACAAATAGATATATCTCCAGATGTACAGGTGCCATGTTCGTTCGTACCTTGGCTGGTTGTGGACGTCAGGGGGTTAAAAGTAACTATTTTCGGATAGGGTATGCAGTGATAATTTTATATCTGTTAGGCGATTAATTTTTGTTGCTTCTTGGGTAAGAAGCCTTAGTCAGCTCAGCAATGAGAACTCATAGTCCCTTATCGGGATTGTGTCATTAGTTCAAAACATCATGTTTTATCATGTTTAGCAATATCTCCAGCCAAACTTATTACCGCCATGAGTGCATACTAATGACTTCATTGCAGACATTTGACCTTATTGCTGGACATCATTACATGGAGCAGAAAGGTAGTAGTTGAATCATATTGTTCCTTATTTAACTGTGTTAAGGAGTTCGATAAAATCAGGATTGTTGCCGCCTCGACTTTCAGTAATTTCTAAAATTGTCGGTAGTGAATTAAATTCATCTACCCACGTGTGAGATAACCTATTCTGTTTTTGTTTTTTTCTAAGAAAATGACTCTTAGATTTAGATGCCAAATTCTTTTCGTCAGGAGTTAGTCATCATTTATTAAATGCCGCTAATATTATCCTCACTTGCAGGATGTCATAAGCGTGGAACAACTAGCCTGAGATTATAATTTCTTCAGTTTAGTTAGGAATCACAAGAACTCACTAGGGAGAATGTGTTTACGTGCGAGCCTTCGTTGTGCGTACTACATCCCTTTAAGAGAAATTTTAAAGTGTGACAAATTGTTGAGGAATGTGATTGTTTATGAGTACACTTAGGAGTAGAGAGAATGTGTCACTTGATCTAGTAGTTGATGCGTGATTGAAGGATTTTTTAGACTATGCAAACAATCTTTACTTGGAGGGTCGTATGTCAAGGTAGCATAACGGATATATAGTGGAAATGTAAAAAGGCACTCTAGTATTCTTCACTATAGTGTATGTGAATTAAGGATCACGGGGAATCATGTTAGCTTTCTTGAGGAAATTACTAAGTTTCTTGGACTTCACAATAGTTTAATCCTCTGATTAGTTATCATTGGGTAAGCATCCGATGTTAAAGAAATGAGGAATGCTTATGGTAGTATAGTGAATCAGTTATTTAATTCGAAAGTGGGTCTGGATAAGTAAATCAACACTTAAGTGTTTTATCCCTTTGGGTGGGAAAATATTAGTGGATATATATTTATGTGTAATTGGAGGCTTATGTCTATTTCCACTGAATCTGTAGATGTTGACTAGTAGTAGATCTATTAAGGTGAGCTAGTGATGCTCAGTTATGGGTGTGATATTCGTATGTAGATTATGGTACGTGAATCATGAGGCTGGTGATTTTAGTTTCAGGACTCAAGTTATGCACTGACATTACTTTTGTCATTATTGTTAGATGCAAAATATCATGATTAGTCTAACTTTAGAGCAAATACCAAGTTGTTATCTCCATAATATAGTGGGATTGGAGATCACAGTTTGACTCTCCCTTAGTTTTGGGTATATTTGAAGCAAATTTTAGTGATTTCTAATGAGTCTCACTATATTGTAGTTATTAAATTGAATTAGTCCAGTTAGTGTATTGAACGGGAGTTATTTGATTATTGAGTATTAATGAATTATGAACATTTTGTTACTCAGTTGGATTGTGAGAAATCCGTATGGGATTCGGTGTCCACGGTTTGTTGTTGGGATTTAATTGTTCAAAGTGTTCTCTTTATGTAGGTTTTTGGTTTCCATGAGTTATAGGGGAAACTATGCCAAATTTTCAGTAGAATTTTCAGGAATAAAAGAATTGAGTAGGGTCAGAATGTTCCTTGAGATCAGTTAGATGATCACTTATGTTACGGCTTTAGAATTGTCAGTCCGGGTCTTCTACTGGTAACCTTTGTGGCCACGAGGGTCACTTTTATGTGTGAGTGTCCATTGAGGGACACCTCTGGTAGGTTATGGCGCAGGGTTCAAGTGGTGATCAAGAGCCACTTCAGGAGGTAGAACAACACCGTCATCTAGACAACTGGTATATCAGAACCACAACTGAAGGCAGGACTGACTGGGCATGCCGACAGCTTTATTAGCAGTTTCCATTGAAGAGGCATGGATTATCAAATGTTTTAGTTATTTATATTACGGAGGTTGCATCATGACCCTTTCTTGTACCAGGTTAGTAGTGTGTAGTTATTGAGACTCTCGATCAAGAGAACAAGACTTCATAACTAAGCAATACTTGGTGAAGGTATTACAGATAACCCTCTCTCTGCTGTGAATATTATTTATGAATCAAAGGAACTCATGCAGAAGTATTACCCATTGGTGCTTTACCACTATGTGCGTAAATTTCAAGGACAAAATTTTTTTTAGGGGGGTAGATTGTAATATCTTGTCCTACGAATTTTCTTTGTATGATTTATTTAAGGTTAATCGAGGAAGGAGGTAGTTAATTTTTACCGACGGTATATATTGAGAGTTGTTTTAGTTGACTTTTTATCATTTGGTTGACTTTATATGGAAGCAGTAGAAATTGGCGAGACAAGTCTGTAGACATGAAGAGTGCCGATAACGAAATTACGACGAGACAGTTATGATCAGCGGAAGTTTACCGAAAATGTAATAGTACATCGTAAATGGACGAGTATTAATAAGACTTTTTATTTCAGAAAATTATCTTGAGGAAAGTCATAGAGTTTATAGAGATGAGTTTGTAGTCATGTCAAGTGTTAAAATCGGAGTTACGATGAAGAAATTATGGTCAACGAAAGTTTTTTTTGTTTTAATGGAATCGATTAGTCGCAACTTGCACCTATAAATAGGACTTTCAAAAATTGGAAAGTCAGACTTTCCATTTTGGGTCACAGACCCGTTGACCCTCTTTGACCGATCTCCATCGTCGTCGAAGGCAACGACGTCGGTGTGACGGATTCCGGCCACCTCCAGCCATGGAATTGGTTGGGTTCAAAGCGTCTCATCGTCCTCTATCACTTGGGGACTATACTTTCGACGATTGACGATGGTGGAGAGAGAATTGAAGCCGTGAAAAACTAGGTTTTTCGGGCGAAATCGGTCGTCGTCTCCGGCAACACCTCCAGTGACGATTGAGGTATATTTAGAATCCTTGTGATGAGTGGAACGATAAGGGTTGTTAAAATTAGAATTTGCAGATGATTTGGTAGTCGAATCGACGCGATTTTTATTCAGAAATAGCAGCTGAATTGCCACCGTTAGGGATGGTGGTGGACGACGTCGATTGGGGATAAGAGGTTAGGGGTTTTGTTGGCCTCGAGCTTTGACTTGGCTCGACGGCGCCAGAATCAAAATTTGAATTTTTCCGGCGAGGTTGGTTTTAGGCCAATTTTGGACCGGTTGCTACCCGAATTGCCCGTGACCATAGTTGGACAATGTGTTGGCAATGATGCTCTGGCGAAGGGTGTTTTGATGTAAACTTTATGTCGCTTCACTCGTAATCATGTACCGATTGTATTGAAGAGGTTATGGAATTGAATTGGAAATTAATGATTAAAATGTGTGGTTAATCGGATATTAATTAAACAATTATACAATTATATCAAACGGTTGAGTTGACAGTTGATTCGACTTCGAGTCGCATAACGTTTGAGCAATACGTTGCGACTTTAAAAAGTATTCTAGAATTAGAATTGAGAACTATATTAAAAGCTTGTAATTTGTTCGAGAAGCACATTATTCCAGAATGCAAGGTTTTAAAAAGTTCTAGAATTGGAATTGAGAACTATATTAAAAGCTTGTAATTAGTTTGAGAAGCACATTATTCCAGAATGCGAGGTTCTCGGCGATTTTTCTCGTTGGTTAACGAGCTAAGTTATTCTTTATGAATTCTGGCGATTTGTTATTAAGTAATAATCATTCTTTCAGGACGACATATTAGCATTCAATGATACATGTTTAAAAATGCTGACAAACAGGCTTTGGCTTGATGGAAATCACGGCACAGTTTTGTGAATGGACTTTTATTTTCCCAGTCGATATTGAGTTCATATTTTTATGCAGTATTTTTTACGTTATGTTTTAGAGCATTTAAATTTGGAAGTTTATTTTGTGATGGTTTTACTTAGTTGCATTAATGCCTTAGTTATTCGGCTGATCACCGGATAGCTGGTTTGACCGGGTTAGGACAAACACCCTGTCTAACCCAGATTGTCTCGGGTTAGGACAAACATCCTAGATGATCCAATCACCCTAGAATATAAGGGTTTTTTTCTTTGTCTCTTCTCCCTAGCGACGGCGTTTATTTGCTTCATGTTTCTTCATCTGTTGGTGACCGAGGCAAGGGTTGGTCTCGACTTGGCCTTTGTCTGTAGTTTGCTAATAGGTGGAAAACCACTCACAAAAATAACCCTACTTATGATCTAAATATGTCAATTTTGCATTGTAGAAATAGGGGTTATTATCCGTAGCGGATTTGTGAAACTAAGACTTAAAGACACAAGAATACAAACAGACATGAATGCCAGAAATCTGGTAGCCCCGACCATTGAACACAAAGTACATTAAGAACCTAATCTATACTAAACCAAATGCCACAAATTTGACATAATAAACTAAACTCAATAGTGGACTACCCAAAAAAAAAATTGAGGATTTTTGGAGTTGATTTGGTTGCTGAAATAATTCAGACAAGCTACAACTAATGCAAGATGTATAAACTTATGAATGAATGCGTTAAGAGGAATGTTATTCGCCACCATCAATCAATCTTCATAACACATACTCAACCTAATGCACATATTTCATGAATGAAAGTTCTCATGAAGAGTTGATCGTTACAACCACATTTTATTACATAATCTTTATGCCTATGTAGGTTTGTCATAGACCTCCCCTACATCTATCCATCTATGAACCCATAGTCATGAACCCTAAGGTTTACAAAGAAGAATGAATTAAGATCTAGAGAATGTTTGAGAACCTATAAGGATTCACAGGTACACTATAAGTGTGTCCTACTAGACCTAGGGTTTCAATCTCCCGACAAAGTCACTATCCGGTGTATCACTATAGAGAATCTGATGGAGGAAGTTATCATCAGTCGCTCATATCTCATGATAATAGAATCCTAGCATGCATACTAAGTTGGCCACCAAAGCCAACATACAAGAATTCATCATTGAACCACATATAGAAAGAAACCTCATTCAAAATAATATGCAAAATTAGGTCAAAGTGTATGCATTAAAAAGACTTCATGTACGGGGCTTCAAGCAGCCTTTTTGCAAGATATTTAGCTACTCATAGTTATAGTATAAGAATCAAGATAAAACATGGAGTTGATACAAACAAGAAAGGATGAAGAAGAAAGTTGGCGTCAGTAGTTCGATGGGTCGAAATGAGTCGTCTGGAATCTCTCTTGCGGCTAGTTCTCTCTTTGCTCGAGTATGTGCTCTCCAAATTGCTTATTAGTCTTCCCAGAACCCTAAGATGATTTTATATATCCCTGGGTTGGACCTCTCACATTTCTTATTGGTTTGACTTCTTTTATTTGCACATAACTCCGTTAGTTGTTCTTCTTGTTGCTCTAGGAATCTTTCTTTTGTCTCTTTTTTCTTTATTTCTCCACAAAACCTAATCAAATAATAAATATAAGTAAATAACCCAAAAACATAAAAATAACTAAACATAGGAGATTAATAAAGCATAGTATAGACACATAAATATGCGACTATCATTTGCTGCCGAACGGGGATCCATGCCCTAATGGTTTTTTTGGGATGGGTCTCGATGTTATTTGGTCATTACAGGTTCCTTCTTTTGCTTCAATGGCGCGGCGATTTCTACTGGGGTGGTGCACAAAGGATCAGTGGCAGATTGGGCTCATTGATGACGGCGTCTGCTGGGTCGGGGGTTCCTCTTTGCCTAAGGTCAGGTATGGGATTTGTGGATGGTGTGTTGTTTGGGGATCACAACTTTGGTGATGACTTTCTACCAAGAGAGTTGAGGTGGGTTGTTTGGTCGGACTTTGTGACTTCAGTGGCTGTACGGGCAGTGCTAGGTGTAGGGTTGCGGTGGAGGGTTGTGGCGACACTAAAGTTTGTTGGGGAATTTTTGTTTGGGCCAAAGTATGTCGGGCCTCATCTCTTCGGGTTGTCTTGTTTGGATTTTTATTTGTTTTCTATGTTTTAGTTTTTCTAATTCATTAATGTCCTATGTTTTTAGGACCCTCGTTAGATACTTTTGTACCGTGAGTTTATTTACGTCTTTTTTAGTTGACGTGATTTATTAGGTTGTGGCATACATACCACATTTAGGTGCTTAGAGGTATGTTCAATACCTTGTTTTCATGTTTTTCGACTTCTTTTGAAGACGTAAATAACCTCGACAATTTTTGAACTTAGTGATTGTAAAGAATAGGGATAGGTTCTGGTTTCGGCCAACTCTATTTGTACTATTCAGACTGAATTCGATTAGAATGTAACAGTATGTCTAGCATTTCTAGAGGTGCTATAAAAACAATCATTTCAAATTCATATAGAATTAAAACAATCCATAAATTTAAAACATTCTATAATAATCTAAGGAAATCCGTTAAAATCTAAATTCAATACGCCCCTAAATAAATTATATATTTTTCTCAGTTAATTTTTTTATTTTTTATAAAATCGGTGTCTATCCATGATATGAACGATAATCACTACAAGCACTGACTTAGGGCTCATTTAACCCGATGCTTCCTCTTGCATTTTCTCACTTTCTCCCCGACCTGTATCGTTTGATCCACTATTCAATCTCGTCAACCTTAAGTTTATTTGTGGAACCCAAGGGACGTGTTCGCTTCTTGGTCTTCACCGAATAAATATAGTAAACCTACCCACCGATTCTAGTAAAGGTTTGAAGTCTAGTAAGAGCTGTTTAGGGCCTCCACTCTCTTTACTCTTGTAAAAATTTGAGTTATAAATTACAAACTCTAGTACTAACTATATAAAATAATTACATCATGCTGATATCATGAGGAAAAAACTTCTTCAACGGTTGAAGATGAATAAGAAAGTGTAGAGATTTATTGGAATCATATAGTTTCTTTAAAAAAACTTCAGGCTTAGAGACTAATATTTGTTTGAGATTATGTCAGAACGTTTTCTTCCTACTCGATTTAACTCCAAACATCACAAACCAGATTTGAACTAAGGTGAAGGGTTCTATACCTAAATTTTTTACCAATTCGGCTCTGTAACACGATTTCTTACATTCTTAATTTATTGTTAATTTTATGTATAAAAATGATGTCTAAAAAGAGAAGTCAATAGACCACAACCAAAAAAGAAAATAAATTAAGGTACATCTATTCACATCCCTAAAATCGATATTTACACCTCCAATTATTTTTTGAATTTTTATAATTTTATTTTTAACCCTAATTCAAAAAAGCTTTTTACTCATATAGCTATTATTTGGGTTCTTGAAATTTTTTGCACAAAATAAAGCTAATTATTTCTCTCTCTTCAATTCAAATCTTTCTTGAAAATTTCAGGTTGAGTTTGATGACAAAACCTATAATAATTTTTTGGAAATTAGAGTTAGTTTGAATCAATCTTTGTGAAAAAAAATTTCTTCTAATTTTTCAAGTTGGATGAATCAATTTTAGTTTCATGGTTGTAAGTCATCATCTAATTATTTTTGTTAAACTCATTGTTGTTATATATTCTTCAACATGGATCATGACTATAAGATTCCAAACTATGTATCATTGTTTTGTGTTTCATTAGGTGGAGGTTTAGATTCGTGATTTACAATGAAAAAAAATTGAGATGGATGATGAGATGATGAAAAAGGATAAAGGGTAAAATAATAAGATTAGTAGTAAAATATTTTTAAAAAATGTGTAAATAATTTTTTGTTTTTTTTTGTTTTTGTTATAATAGATAGCTTTATTGAAGCTGGATGTATCAACCCTCACTAGCTATGACATTACTCGGCCAAGTAGGGCAAGAGCAGACCCAAACGTGAAATTCATGATACATAAGCGCATTATTAGCTACTACATGCGCTGCCTGATTACAATCACATGGTATATAAGTACATGTTATTCTTGAAAAACTAGAAAATTGAGCCTCGGCAGCTTCCACCAACAAGCCATCATTTGTCCAACTTTCCTCTTGAGAAGTTAGCATAGTAATAACCTCTTTTGCATCCATTTCAAGCACAACATGAGAATACTTACAATTTTTGGCTAGTTGCAGTCTCAAGATAGCAGCATACAATTCTGTGGCTCGAGGAGTAAAAAGTCTAGATAATCATTTCTTCGCAATAGTTAACACATACCCGTCCCATCGACGTATTACCACACCCAGGCCTCACTGTCTGCTCCATATCTGAACTGCACCATCAACATTAATTTTTACAAAAGGGAAGGATGGTCTAGACCATTTCAGATGAATTCCAGAACGCATAACAGTAGATGACCTTTAAATCCCAACATAACTATTTGGTTTTTTAAATTCCTCTAAAAAACAGATGAGCTCGTTGGACATTTAAAGAAGCACTCAGTAACTTATTACACATAATCCATTGATTTCCAGCACGCCAAATTCCGCAGCTCACATATGCAAACAACTCTAACTCAGAAGAAGAGAGAACATGTATTACATATCTAAATAAGTCATCAAAAGTCCATCCTTTCCAAGATTCAAGTACTGAATTAAAAGGAGATAATAACCATACCTCATTGGCTGCTGAATATGAACATAAAAAGCATGTAGAACAGATTCTGGATTTAACTGGCAACGACCGCAAACTGGAGATTGGAGAACACGTCTTGAATAAGCATTTGGGAACAAGGTAATATAGAGTGAAGGCACCTCCAAAGAAAGTATTTAACCTTGTTTTCAACATATAAAGCTCACATTACTTTCCAATCTTTATCCACCTCTAAGTTTGAACTTCCTTCTTCACCTGCTTGATGTGCCTTTAAAGCCTGGGCTGGCCAATAACCTCTTTAAATAGTAAACTTTCCACTCTTATTGAAGTGTCAAATCAACTTGTCCGGAACTGAGCCAACAAGAATTGGAATAGAAAGAATTTGTTCTATAAGCACATCAAGAAAATATTGAGATAGTTTATCCAAATCCCAAGTATTATGTATAATGATCAAATCTGTTACTAGACCATCCAACTGTAATTGAGATGAAGCTGAGGGAATGAACCTAAATTTTGACTTCGGTGACCATGAGTTTTATTCCACCAATACTGTGCACAAAGAGAAGCAAATTCATGACAAGTAGTAATTGGCATACGAAAAACATTCATGTAGTAAGTAGGAATGGCTTGAACAATAGATTTAATTAATACCTCCTTGCCAGAAATTGAGAGGAACTTTTCTTTCCGACCATTCAATCGATGTAAAACACGCTCTTTAACAGATTTGAATACAGCCCGTTTTTCACGTTTTACCATTGTAGGAAGACCCAAATATCTTTCATGACAAGGAACCATTGACATTCTTAGTGCAGAAGCAATCTCGAGCTTCAAATCATCCGGAGTGTTGGGACTAAAAGCAAATGTTGATTTTTGACGGTTGATTTGTTGTCCAATAGCCTCCTCATATATCTCAAAGATAAGTAGCAGGGTGTCTATAAGGTCAAGAGATATCTTCAAGAAAAGTAAGCTACCATCAACATAAAAAAGATGACTAATAGAAGGAGAAGTTGGTGCAACTTTAACTCCAGCTAATAATTTTTCATATTCAGCACGCCGTAATAAGCAACTCAAGCTTTCTGTACAAAAGAGAAACAAATACGGAGAAATAGGACAACCCTGTCGCAGCCCTCTTTGTGGAAGAATATGACCAAAGGAATCCCCTTGCCATAGTACCGAAAAAGAAGCCGTGGTTATACAGTCCATAATTCTACGAACCCACTCACAATCAAACCTCATTTTGAGTAACATGGAGTGAAGAAAACTCCATTCAACTCTGTCATAAGCCTTAGCCATATCCAGTTTCAGAGCAGCACACATTTCATCTCCGGCTTTTAATCTTTTCACCACATGTGTAGTTTCAAATCCCATCATAACATTGTCGAGAATGTGACGAGCAGGAACAACCGTGCTCTGTGTTGGATGAATGGCATGCTTCAAAACCATTTTCAATCTATTAGCAAAAGTTTTGGCAACCAATTTATAAATCACAGTACAGAGGCTAATCGGACGGTAATCAACAACAACTTTTGGTGCTGGACTTTTGGAACCAAAGTGAGCAACGTATGATTGAGAGGCTTGACATTAGCTAGGCCATTCAAGATTAATAAGCATACTGTACTGACATCATCTCCCACAATATGCCAAAACTTTTGAAAGAAGATGGCACTCATTCCATCTACTCCGGGACTCTTAGTTGGCGGCATTTTAGAAAGAGTTGACTCCAATTCGGCACGTGTAAATGGTCTGAGAAGATTCTCATTCATACAATCGGAGATACACGGCTTGACAAATGACAAAATCTGCTCCATATTCTGTCGTCCAGTAATAGCAAACAATTCAGAAAAGTATTGGGAGAACATATGGCCTACAACTATCTAGCTTTTCCATCAGAAAAGTATTGGGAGAACATGTGGCAGACCTGGGGATCGGTCTGCCACACTCCATCAGCGTCCTACAACCTGTAGATTCCATTAACTCGACCCCTTGACTTGGCATATTCCTGGAAGAATCTTGTATTTTGTTCTCCATACTTAAGCCAAGAAACTCTGGATCTCTGTTTCCATAGCACCTCCTGCTTTTCCAGCAAACTATCTAGCTTGGCTTCAGTCAATTTGATAGCAGTAGAATGAGTAGCAAAGGAACCGGTCAATTGCAAAGCAGACAATTCATCCTTTGTTTTCTAAATTTCTGTAAAGATGCTACCCACGGTATTCTTATTCCAGGATCGCAACGCCCTAGCACAAGAGGAAAGGCCAACAACAACTTCTTCTCCATTCTGGACACCAGACCTCCAAGCTTTTTGAATAACAGAGCCACATCCTGGTTCATTAACCCAAAATTCTTCAAAATGAAACCGCCGACGTTTATGTGGACTGGAGGGAACTTCATGAAGGACATAGAATAACAAAGCCTTATGGTCAGAGCCGGTTGTATCAATATGTTGACGGTGAATGTATTCGAAAGCAGCGGTCATTGCTGCATTCACCAAGCCTCTATCCAAACGAGCTTCAATCAAATCACTTGGCCAGCGGGTCTCTCTCGACCACCAACTTGTTCAGAAATAGTAAGAGTTTCATTATAGTCACCCACAATGATCCAGCAGCCCTGTGTAGTTGAAACTAACCGCCTTAAGAGATCCCAAGAGTGCCTACGTCGATGAGTAACTGGATTTCCATAAAATCCTGTCACCCTTACTTCTATATCATCTGGAAAAGTCACCAATACATCAATGTGTCCCATCGAGCAACCCAGTAATCTAACAATCAAATCATATTTCCAAAATAATACAAGACCACCGCCCAATCCTTCTCTATTAACAGCATCAAATTTCAACCAACCAAGTCTCTCGTGCATTTTAGTCTCTCTATTAAGGCGCGGATGTTCGAGGCCTCCCAAGTCCTTGAACATTCCAACTGAAAATTTTCATTGGACGCTGGACCCATCACGGGGGCTTCAATAGACTTACTGAGAGCAGATGATACCTGTAGAGATGCAATTGAGCGAGATCGCTTTGGGCGGCTACCCAAATCAACCAGAGGAATGTCGTTGTCATCATTAGAATTGTGGGAAATGGGTTTCTGAGCACGAGCCTCATTCTTCAATTTTCGCCGACGAACATTAGAGTCTCCAAGATTAGAGGGAGAATAATTTTCTGATACAGCATGCACTTGAGCCTCTTCAATTAGTTCACCAGGGTGATGAATATCGATCTTTGTCTCTACCGCCGCTTCATTTTGTTGTTTAAGAAAGGTCGTAGAAACCAAAGGGTCATCCAAATTCCAAAAGGCTTACCTTCCCCCGGTAGTGGCAAATTCTTCATTTTACAGTCACTTGTCCAGTGAGTGACTCTACCACATTTGAAACATAGATGGGGAAGACGTTCATAAGTGATCTCCTTTTGAATCCCCTCTGACTTCACACTTGAAATCAAGACATTGACCCATTCGATTACCTATCTGGCGCCCCAGCAGTGGCAAATTATAAACTCGAACCCAAAGGATAAAAGAATCGAGTGGGATAGTGGATACAGGCATTCCACTGTTCACTGGTGACAGGATTAGCAGTTTACGATCAAATGACCAGGGTTCCCTTTCCATTGCCCAAGTCATGTGTTCTTCTTCTGAAAAATGAAAGAGAAAGCGGTTGGTACCACATTCTCTGATCACCAAGTCTTTTGGATTCCTCCACAGGTCAGTCATCGTAGATTTGAAAAGACTCCGGTTGAAAAACCTTTCTGAGAGAACAGTACCCACTAAACAAAACGGATACTCGGAATGAATATCCTCCAACACTTCCAGATCAACATGGATGCCATCCTTTTCCTTTTCCTCAATCCGATGTTTATAAGTCATTCATCCTATGTACAACAAAATAATAATGTCAGCAAAACAAATTTTCAAGATTGAAATCAGTTTACAGAGTATAAATGCTAATCAATTTTCAATTGAAATTAATGAAGGGCACTCACTTTTCCTTTCCTTTCCTTTCCTTTCCTTTCCTACTAGGAAGAGTAGTGGCAACATTAACAAGATCATACACAGGATCAGTGGATGGATGGGTGGGATTATCACTACCAACCATGAACAATTCAAACGTTCTTTGAGTACACTTTGATTGGTTTTGTGGTGTCAAGATGGCGTCACAATTGTTAATAATATTTTTAAAAGGGTGAATAAACGTACCAAATAAATAAATTAAAGTTTAGAAAACGGACTAGGCGGGGCCCAACCTCAGTAAAAAAGCGTGCTCTGTAATATCTGAAAATTTACCAAAAAGAAAAAGGGGAAATGGTACTTCCTTATTAGAGAGTGGTGTGGTGATCGGCCGTTCTTTTTACTTCGAGTCGATCAACGGAGAAACAAATGCAACAATATCTATAGGAGTCAGTCTCAGACAGACAGACAGACACACTCCGCCTCTGCTCTCTCCGTAACGGCTAGTTTTGGGTCAACTTCAACTCTGATTCTCAGTAGGACTAAGAGCCCCAGAGTCTTCCCTTAAGTCGTTTCGTTTTGCCGTCGTCGACGGTTTGGTTTTTTCGTTACTGCTAAATGGACTACAGTAATGACAAGTAAATACCCTTGTCTCTCTTTCTCTTGTCTCTTTGGCTTCTGGGTTTGCTCTCTTATCAAGATTTGTGCGATGAATTTACTGGGTTTTTGTTTATCAGTGTATTGTTTGCTTGTTGAGGCAATGTAGAGTGTGATTTTGCTTCGATTTTTGGGTGATTGAGTGGTGGAGATTGGGTATTGGGTGGAATTTGATGGTGAGAAATGGGGTTGATGTGGGTCATTGTGCTATGCATTTTGTTTTGCTTTTTTCGTTGCTTAATTTGTCTACTGTGTTACTGAAAGCTAAATGCCCCAAATGTAGATTATGATAGTCTAGGTTCTATTGCAGAATTGTGTGTGTAGTGTTATGTGCTTAGCATTTTACGAGGGCAAAGTTCATTTCTTTTGGTTTCTGTGTGGGTTCTAGTGCTTATGGTGTGGCTTTCTGTTGGGTTTATCATGTTGTTTTATTGACAGCATTGCTCGTTCGGTCGTGCATTTCCTTCTCATGTATGTTTACAACATAGAAAGATAAAATGATGAGGGATGTGTGTTGTGGATAATGCGGAACGCTAACTGGATGTGTGATGTAGGACAAGTAGTGTGCCTTGTTATAAAGTTGTCCCGCTGTGGCTGTACTTGAGAATAGAGTTTTGTGTTGTTGCTTTCTTCCGTTTGAGGTAGTGGAGAACATTATTACTGACCATGCATTTTTTGTGCTTTCTGAATCGAAAATAGTGAGCATTGGAATTGGCACAGGAGTGCGCGTGTCCAAAAGGACTGTAATCATGGTATGTTCAAGGTCAATTATATAGTTTGCTAATGAACAACTACACTAGATGAAGTTAGTGATTTATATCCTTGTACTATTGTTTTGTGCAGACATATCCGAAACTCTATGGAATGGAGTGCCTCAAAACGAAGAGGACCTTTCTTACATGATGGACGATGAAGCAACGCCAGTTAAGGCTTGTGGGGATTTTGCCTATCAGGTTAACCAAAAAGGTTGGTTTCATTGTTGTTTTCCCTTGATTTCCTCCAGCATTATTGTTTTTCCTAGATGTGCCATTATATACACCATCTCTTTTTTTCTCTGTTCTTTTAATATTAGAGATGTGGGTTTCAGATAATAGGAACAAGGAACCAGAAGAACATAGGGAATCCTTTTCTCAAGTAAAACGGCGTCGGATGCTACAATTTGACACTGAATCAATGGATTCGTCCTCCCATTCAAGTGAAGACTTGTCGACCACATTCTTGAAATCAAATGTCTCTGCGGGTTTTTCTTTTCTCTAGTGTGAATTTCCTGTATACGTTATTAGTAGGCTGGTGACAAAAGAAGAATTAAGAAACAGAATGATACATCATATCAATAAATGAATGTGTTTTTTATTTATCTTATTAATTAGACTGATGTATGGCGATGTTTTAGTGCTTCATTAGAAACGTAATGGCTCATCATATCTGCAACTCATCTGTAAAATTGTCTATGTCTCTACTGTTTCTCGTCCTTTTTAAGATCGTATAGCTTTGAGCTTGGTCCTCTAAAATCGTAAGGGAGATTTGATGTTTATGTCGAGTGGCCAATTGATACATTCATCTTATCTCTTGGAGACAGGATCTCATGTATCTGTACATCATATATATACATGTGTGTGTGGGTGTCATTACCGAGATTGACTTTTCCGCTCTTTATTCAGGAGAATGCTGATTCCATTGAGGAGACTTTTGAAGGGACAAACTGGGTATCAGGGTTTTCAGGTTTGTCTCTTCTAGAAGCAGTTTCGCTAGTAGTTGCTTCTTCTGTAGCATTTGGTCGAGGAGATTCTAATATGAATTTATTTTTTGTTAGAAAACACATCTGCCTCTGGCTATGAATGCTTCGATGAATCACCGGATAGGTGGATTGAAGAATGCTTCAATGACCCAGCTGATATGCAATTCAGCCCCAGTGATCTGTATGCTTTTTATAGCTCTTTATTTTTTTAGCTCCGTAAGTCACTGGCAATGATCTGATTGCTTTTGTTATTGTAAACAGGAATTTCTCTGAGGCATCTGATGTTCAAATTGACGTTACAAGTAAGTTCTGTTCTCCCTTCCTGTTTTGCTTTGCTTTAGTTGTGTACTTTACTGGTTGTTCCCTTATGTTCTAACCTCGATCACTTCTGATATATTTCTGGTTTAGAGTTGGGCCCTGTCCAACCTGATTATCATGCCCAACCTGATTATCACCCCCAACCTGATTATCATGCAAATGTGATTCAACATCAACAGCAGCAGCAACAGCAACGTACTCGAATATCTCGAAATGTCATATTTAGAGGTACTTTTTTCTTGTCCTTGACATTTTAAGGTCCTTTGTATGTACTAGATAAAAGAATTACCTCTTCATTCTTGCTTGAAGTTATTTGAGTATTATGTGGCAGCTTCAGAATTGACTTATACAATTGACAACCTATTAATATTAACAAAGGTCACATGAGATGTTATATTTGTGTCTCTGTGTGTGTTTATATATATAATATTATACAAAACAAAGTGTTATCCTACTTCTTTTTATCTATTTTTTTTTGTTCTTAGGTCAACCTAGATTCGTTGATACTATCATCATATATAGTTCTATGAATAAATTTTGAAGTGAAACCAAGTACTTGAGGCTCTATGTTTCTGTGCGTAGGTAGGAAGTCTTACATTCGGACTCCCAGTAAGTTGGCTACATCTGTGGCATATCCATTTGCGTTCATTAAACCCTCTGGGACCCATGGAGCTGTAACTCTGAAGGAGATCAACCAGCGGATCCGGACTCCGCCACCTCCAAAATTAAAGCCTAAAGAACCTGAGCCTTTTCTTTCCGCATTTTCTGGGAAGCCTGTTGTTGGCAAAACTAAAATTCGCACTGAAGGAGGAAAAGGCAGCATTACAATAATGAGAACCAAAGGCTAAGAGTTTTCATACACTTGCTTTGCTGCTGCCCTTCTGCTTTGCCAGCTAGTTTTTGGTGATGAAATTTTCCTTTAATATTCTAGAGCAGTCAGACACAGAAGTTGTACACAAGTGGATCTACTCTTTTTTCTTTTCTGTTTAACTTGTTTTGGGGAAATCATAAATCACACTAGTTTTTATGTTTCTGAGTGATTAGAGGCTTCAGCTGTCAAATAGTAGTATTATACACTGGGTGACTGGGAACCAAAGTCTACTAGGTACTCGTCGTTTTTGTTTCTCAAAAACCTTCTTATGATTTCAGGGAATTAATTTTATGCAGACTTGTGTATCTAACAAATGTTTCTGTAAGGTGTATTTAAGCGGAAAGGAACACTGGATGTATCTGGTTTCAAAATATATGCAATCAAGGCATCAGCACTGCCTTTGTATAGCATTTAAAATATTCTTTGGAGTTTAAGCTGCATTTCATAAATTTTGCCTTGTGTATTTTTGATATCTTATTCCCCACACAATTCTGAGCACGAACTTCTCATAGCTTAAACTGTACTCAATATGTCCACAAATATCACTATGGATTTTCTGTAAGAATTGTATGTTGTCATTGTTGTCAACCGCAAATGAGGGTCTAGCCTACAACTTTGTTAATGAGTAAGTTTTGCAAAAAGAGCGATGAGCATAAGAGATTATCATAAAGGAAACTTGTGGAATAACACTAAGTGTTGAGACCGGATGAAGATTGTTAATCTCATCCCCTCCATAAAATCCGATGGTTTTGGGAATTTTCACATGCTTCTTCCCTTCGAAAAATGGATGATCATAAGAATTTTTCAATATTTTGATCATCATGTCACGACTTGGATGTCCCAGTCGATAATGCCAAAGCTTGTACGCGGTCGTGTCACACACAGTAGTAAGTGTGACAATATTGGATTCAATAATCTGAACCGTAGTAAGATATAATCCACTACGAATTCCCCTAACTTTTCTGAGGTGTGCTTTCTACCGCACTCCTCTTAAGTTATGCATAAGAATTCTTTATCATTCTCACAATGAGTTTCCAAGTGTAAACCATTGGCTCTAATGTTCTCAAAACTTAGCAGGGTTTGGTTAGCCTTAGCACGTACAATGCATCAGTGATATGAATTTTAGTACCATGTGGTAGCAAAAATTATGTTGAACCACGCCCTTATATAACTGGAGCAGAACTAATCATGGTTGTCATTGATGATATATATGACACCAGATCAATAAATAATTTCCTATTCTGCATCATAGTATGAGTAGTACCATTATCTGTTAGAGACTCGATCTCGCCTTCAAATATCTACAAAAGAATTTGAATGAATTAGTCCTTAAGACTTGTTGACCACTTTTAGTAAAGACTTAAAGATTTACCAAAGGGTTGTAACCCTTAAAGAGTGTTGATATGACATAAGCAAACCGATGTATAATACATCAAAGACACCCTTCCCGAGTGACATCTTTGACTGGTCCAGAAGTACCACTCGACAAGTCGAATAAACCCAAAATAAACTTTTAATTTTTTGATAACTATTTTCGATGGGTCGAAGATGGTTATTTGAAGGGTCAAAAATTGGAAATTTTTTGTCACAGTGGATGACAATCGATGGGTCGAAGTAAACCATCGACTGGTCGAATTTGTGACAATTTAGAGACAGAAGCGTGCATTCGACGGGTTGAAGGTATGTTTGATGGGTCAAAAAATGCCAGTTAGTGTACCGGAGGACTGTATTCGACGGGTCAAATGAAAATCAGACAAAACATTTTGACGAGTCAAAAATTGTCAAAATCGTTCCATAATGTGACATTCGACGCATCGAGAAAAAATGCCGACGGGTCGAAGCTCCCCAGAATCAATAATCATCCTCTCTTTTGTATCACATTTATAGTATTTTAGTGTTATCATGCCATTGAATTTTGTAGAATTTGAACCTTGTAAGCAATATGTATGAACATAACCATTCTTACATCAAATACTGAAAGAAAGAACTTTTATTTCTTTACCAACATCAAAACTTACATCAGAAGATTGTTCTTATTCAATAACCATAACTAAAAATAAAGTCAAATACAAAACTAAACTTGATTACATAGTAGAGATATCGGTCTAATACATAGACTAAGCAAAATCAGTAGTCTCTAGATTTACATTTGGGATATCCGCTACAATTAGGTTGGCTTCACCAACATCATCCATGTCTTGATTCGCAGTATAGTTGGTCTCATGTGCCAAGTACTGCTTGCATCTCTTCTAGGCATTCTGAACATCCTTAGGTGCACCATATATCTTGTGCACATGCTTGTTAGAACTACACCTATAGCAATGTTCTAAGCTAGACATTGAAGGAGCAGACCTTGAAGAATTTATATTGTTCATATAACCAGAACATGATGGATTCTTGTTGGAGTGATTGTTGTCTTGGTGAGTCCAAGTCATATTCTGATTGTTTCCTCCTCTGCCACAATCTCGACCATGTCCTCCTCTACCACCACGAGTTTAATAAGATTCTGAATGGTTATTCTACTTATCCTTTCATGCCTTCTAGTATGATGAGCCTCGTGGACTTTTTTAGTACCGACTGGCCTAACACTATTATGGAGAAGGATTTCTTGATGCCTCTCTTTCTAGGCCAGCACACTCATAAGATCACTATATGATCTAAGTCTTTCTGGCTCTTAATAAACTCGATACTGGTAAGGAAGGGTGTCCATGGATGTAGGAAAGGTGGTCAAAGACTTCTAGACCATAGCGTTGTTATTCTTGATAATGCGACAAATGGCAACCTCAGATTGTAGCTCTAGCATATCCTTGTAGAAATCATGGACTTTAGGATAATCCAATAACCAGATTTGATCACATCTTTTTATGCATTCAGGAAGTTGTGCGTCATGCACATTATTAAACAGTTCTTGCAAAGTCACCCACAAATTTGCGGGGTCGTCCTTTAACAAGTATTGTTTCCTCAAAGCAGAATAAATGTATCTCCAATGAAACATAAGAGCTTGAACTTTGTGAGCTATAGTGTAACGACCCGTACCCAGATTAATGAGCCAATCGGTTTTGACGATTTAGTTCAATTTCGATAAGGTTATTGAGATTTGTTCTAGTCATAACATTAGAATTGACATTTTCTAAGTTATAATTTTTGGGCTTGTTTTCTTTACAGAGGTTGTAAAAGAAATTTATTTCGAATTTGTCGAGCCGAGTACGTGGACTCGTTAAATGTTAAATTTGGAGTTACGACAAGAAAGGTTTGGTCAATCAGAGTTTGTCGAATTTTTTACATTTTGATAAGTTTTGAGGTATAAATACTCACTTTATGAATTTTTAAAGTCAGAAAATTTCCTTTTGGGTCAACACGTGATCAACCCTATCCCTTTTTGTCTCTCCCTGACTCCATTTTTCCCTGTGATGGTTAACGCCGGCGAAGCACCACCGGCCGACCACCAAATTGGTCAGCCTTGGTGTCAAAACCTTCACCTCGGCCTCCTCTTCCTTTCCTCCAACAAATTAACATCCAATTCTCGTCCACTGAAGCTAGAAAACAAGGCAAAATCCTAGGGTTTGATGCCCATTCGGCCTCCGCCACTAGTAACGCCACCGGCAATATCTTGCCGCCACCTCTTTGGGGTTTGTTGACCTTACACCAAGGAAGATTTTGTACCTTGTCCCGAGCCTTTCCGCCGCCGATTTCCATCGTCGTACCGACTTGAATTTTCGACGAAATTCCTAACTTCTCCAGGTAAATTCCGGCTTACTCGTTCTGAATTGGACTTTGTGGATTTGATGAGAGTTATTGGGCTTGGAATGAGATTTTGATTAGTTTATCATTTGCATGCATCAGTGATGGTCAGTTTGGGCTACCGACTATGGTGGTGCGTGGGCCTCACGCGACGCTGTGCACGGCAGAGCTTCAACGACCGGGAACCTACTTCTTCATAGGGAGTCCTCTGAACTGACTTGTTGTCATTTCCATATAGTCTCACGTAGCTTGACATATTTATTGTTAATGGTTCGATTATTTTCCAGAATTCGGGACGACTCGACACATTCAACGTGACCGACTGTGTGTGTGGCGAGTCGAGACTCAATTGCTAAGAAACTTGGGTTATGCGACACCGAGAATGTGACCAAGGTAGTGGTTTTTTTCGATTATGTGGGTGAGTGGGATTATGACTGAAGAATATTGATAACAAAGTTTCGATTGACATTTCGTCACAGATTACTTTATCCATTTTAGTCGCATGATAGAACTTGTATCAATTGAGTAAGATTTTTGAATTGTTGTAGGAACACCGAGTAGGACTTTCATGTTACTGGGTCATTGAGTTAGCTATTTACTGGCAATCTAGGTGAGTGGACACTTTCAATTTCACTGTCGAATTAAGAGTCTATGTTATACATTTTACTATTATGCATTTGACGATCATGCATTACATGGAAGCACACATGATTTTGTTTTACACATAGCATAATCACAGTTGTTGCATTGATGCACTGACTTCTCAGCTGATCCCCAACACGCTTCGGAAGGGCCAAAGACCTGACCCGAAGATTTACATAGTACCCAGGAGGGCCAGGAACCTGACCTGGGCAGTCTTAGGACTTGAGGTCATTTGACCCAAGTCACCGCCTCCACACATAGTACCCAGGAGTTCCAGGAATCTGACCTGGATGTTTACTTTTTTAGACACACATCATTTTACGTATATTCTATAGAGAAATGTATAGTAGTTATTTTTTCATTTAAATATGAACCTTTATTTTTCGTTCACACACTCTAACGGTTTTCATATTTTCTATGCCTTTCTCTTGGCCTTTTGTTTTCAATTGCCCAGGTTGCAGAGTTTCAGCTGAGGTTGGGCGCACACATAGTTCGTGGCATAGCAGTATCCACCGTAGGATCCTGCAAGTTAGTATTTTAGTTTGCATAGTCTGTTTAGATTGTCTAGCTGCTCTGATATCAAAAACAGTTGTTTATCTTCTGTATTTGAGTAGGGAACTAGAATTTGGAAAGTTTGCTTGATTTGTGATACTTGAGTTATGGATGTCCACTTCAGTTTTCAAATAGAAGGTATAAACTATGTTAGTATAGTCGTTAGGGATTAACTCCGGTTTAGGCAGCTAAATCTGGGTCGGGTCCTTTCATATGGTGTCATCGTTAGCTTCAATGCCAGGTGGTAGCGGTTGGATAGTATTCGTAAGTCTCTTATTGATGAGAGTATTCCTCACATCTGAGACCCATCTATGGTATATTCTGCTCTTTGAAGATCAAATATGTCAAACTCTAGGCTTTCTGACTCAGTCATCTACAAAAGATAAGAGATGAAATTAGTTTACCAATCGAAAAATCACGATCACTAATATCAAGTTTCATGAATAAGAAACATGATCCATGATGTATGGTCACAAAGATAGATGCAATAACCGGTAGTTTCATACCACACCTCATAAAACCGTAATGAACTCAAAGTCACAAAGTATCGACTTCCCATTTTTTTCATGTATATCATGACTCCCCCAGGATCGTCATTATTATTTAAACTTTTGAGGAAAATGATTAAATCATCTTTCACTCATACCTGCAATAATCTATAGGAACTAGAGGCAATATAAAAATCACATATTAAAAATTAAATAGAGAACCAAGAAGAACTTAGAAATTTGTTTGACATAGTCGTAGAAGCTAGACACGAGAATCCAACACTTGGAGCTCGTGTCTTTCGCATGGAGTTGGATCCACAAATTTAACAAGAGGTTGAGCCTGTAGAACAAGAGCAAGTTGTCGATGAGGACGAAGTATGTAAAGGAAGACCATTGAGAGAATGTGCCTTACCCTCTTTGGTAGTACATACCAAGTGCATTGTGTTACAACCTTTGGTGGGGGAGTCATTTTAGATCAAGCTGAGTTTCTTCCAAACTCTCCTCATCTTCTTGGGCCATGCTAGCTCCGACCCTTACTCACATATTTTGGAATTTGAGGAGGCATGTTCTAGGTTGAACATACAGAATATGGATGTGGGACAATTGAAACTATGAGTCTTCCCCTCAAGTTTGAGAGACAAAGCCAAAGAGTGGCTCAAAAAGCTTCCACCCAACTCAATCAATTCTTGGAAGACCTTGTAAAGGAAGTCCATCACCAAGTACTTCTCTCTAGGTAAGAATAATGAAAGAAGAACAAGCTTGATGACTTTTAGAGAAGAGGATGGAGAGTTGTTTTATGATGCATGAAAGCGTTTCAAAGATCTTGAACTTGGTTGTCCTAACCATGGCCAAACTCAAGATATTCTCATGTCCCTCTTCTATATAAACTTGAGCACAGAGACAAGGAGGAATATTGAAAATGGGTGTGAAGGTGATTTCATGGACAAGACCGCTAAAGAGGCACACATTCTACTTGAGAAGATGTCGGAAAGGTCGACTTTATGGGATGTGAATCCAAGTGTAAGGAAGCCGGCAGTTTCTATGAGAGAGGCTACCCAAGCTAACCGTGGTGGTATATATGAAGTTAGTGAGAACATATGCAAGAAGAAGACATCAAGAGGCTTAAGAAGATTACGAACAAGTGATCTCTTGATGAAGCAAAGTTGTGATGGAGGTCAAGTAAACCAAGTCTCGGAGATAAGAATAGAACCGGTGACGTGCATGATATGCGAGAGCATGGTCCATGAGACCCTTAGTTGCCCTCATCAAGAAGACTACCCGGAAATAATTGAAGAATACAAGGGACTCTTCTATGATCAACCAAGGAATGATCCTTACTCCAACATTTACAATCCAAGTTGGAGGAGCCACCATAACTTCTCATGGGGTCAAGGCCAAAACAACCAAGGAGGTCAAGGAAATGTGCAAAGACTTAATAAATACGAGATACTTGATACTATGAACATAATTCCTATCTAAGTTTTCGGATATTCATTGCTAAGGTGTTTAAAGTTCTAAGTGTGAGGTCTTGTCGTGTATATGCTTGATTACGATATTGTTTTTCTCTGAAATATGATTAGTATGTATGCCCCCATTGTGGTTGATAGGACTCTAATAGCTTCATTACTTCTTAGAGACTATATGACCCTTTAAGTGTGCATTTATGCTAGTTATGCTTAGAAGAACATGTGTTAGCGGAATAAAATATTAAGTAATGATGCTTATGTACTTCTTGTGCACTTGTGTTGTGATGTATGTCTTGATGAAAATTGAGAAAAATTTGGTTTTAAAGTGTGAGGTAGTAGGCTAAGTCATAATCATTTCTTATCCTAAAATTGATACAAATTTGAAAATTTTGAGAAAATGTGACATAAAAAGGTGTGTGTTTTGGTGTGTTTGTGTTCTAATAATCTATGATGAAATTGAATTTATGGCTAGTGGATTGCATGATTTTAAGCATGTGTGAAAAAATGAAAACAATTCATTTTTAATCGGTTGAAAAGTATATGTCTCTCAAAATGTGTTAATTTGAGAAAAAGAAGAATTAACATGTTTCAAAGTTATCATTACCTAGTGAAAATTTGAGCCAAATTGTGCATGACTAGCGTATATAATTCACTGTTTCTTTCTTTTGTGATATCAATTGGTTATGTGTGATCTACAACTTGCTTGAAACTTTGCAAAGCATTTTTCCAAATCATGAGTAGTTCTCAAATATTATAGAGGGGTTAGGATCACTACCATGGCCAAATAACTTATGAACATATGATGCATATATCTTTTCATGAGCCAATTTGAGCATTTGTACTACTTAGCATTTTCTTTATTAAACACTACAAGTACCTACCTAGCTTAAACACTTATCCTACCCCTTACTAGGAAAACTAGCGAGCGATGATGAATTATTAGGATGTGGTTTTAGTGTTATGCTTGTTCCAAAGAATGTCAAGAGACAAGTGTGAGGTGGAGGAGGTCTTGTGTTGGTCATATGATGGTTTAGTTGTTTAGTAGTCCAAAAAGAAAAGAAAAATGAAAAAAGAGTATCAAAAAAATGCAAAGAAAAGAAGAGTTCTGCAAAAAGAGTTGTGTTTGAAAAAAAAATCCAAAAATAGTGTACGTTGTACATAAAGATTTTTTTTTTTGAAGTGGTTTGATTTGAAAAAAGGGAAATAGTAGCACCGAGAAGTAGTTTAAAGGAACTTCAACATGTGAATTGTTTGCTAGGTTGCTTGGTCTTTGATTATCCTATCCCTTTCTTTCATTAAACCTCCTTCATTAAAACCTTATTACAACCTAAATAAAAGTCCTCTTGATTTGTAACTCTTGTGTGTGGAATTTTTGGAGTATTTGGTTGAAAATCAAGCCTATGGAAAACACGTAACCAATTTAATTTTTGAGTGCAAACACTAACTCTCTAGACACTTGAGTGCATTGAATGATATCTTGTGAGTTAAATGGTTAGGAACATGTTGTTTTGGATACATCTCAATGCATGCATTTGGTTTGACATGTATCATATTTGTCTTATTAGATATGCATTGATTTTATATCCTAATTGTGCTTAACAAGAGTTCAATCCATTAGCCATGGTTCTTTGAGAGAAATGTTCACCATTTGAGACACTTGCATGCTTTTGTGTTTCGTCTTATGTTTCTTCTAAGTTTTGAGTCTAGCTTAGTATGTTTTCATTTCTTTTGTGTTTTCTTGAAGACAAGCAAAACTTTAGTGTGAGATAGTTTGTTAGGATCATAATTATGTACCTAATATGCTCCTAACTTTAGGTTTATTGCTTGTTTTTTATGAATAAAGCATCATTCTTAAGATGTTTCCTAATCTCGCTAAGAAATCATGGTTTTGCAAGGAAACAGGATAAAAGACGATGATTATGTGATTTTCAATGAAGGCGAAGACGTTTCTAGGACTGCGGGAGAAGTTGGAATAATGTTGGAAAAAAAAAGGTCGTCGGAGCTTCACCAGAATATTCCAATATTCCGGTCATCGGAAGCCAATTCCGGCGGTCAACACGGTCAAATCCGGCGATCAACTCTTGGTCAAGTCAACAAGCCACCATGGAGATATTTTGAAGCCAAATGCAAATGTAAATTCAAGTGAAATAAAGAAACATGCATGTCACATGAGTTTGTGACCATTTGGTGACTCCTTTAAGAACCACTTAGGCCTAATTTTTATAATGATGTCTCTAGATTTTTAATTTGAATTTGAAAGCTAAAATATCTCCCTTAGCCATACAAATTCGAGCTGCCTTCTTACCCTAGACACAACTCACCTCCTTTTACACTTTTTCATAGTTTTAGCATCTATCCATATCCCCCACTATCTTCTAAACCCTCTAACACTCTCTCCACATCCTTTTACCACCAAAAGGCCTAGAAATCCTCCATAACCAGCACCATATTCTCACATCCATACAATCACCTAAACCTAAGGTGGTGCTCATCCTCTTTGTTGGAGCTAGAAGCAAGAAATGAGAAAGAAGTGGTGAAAGAGCTTGAAGATCTTACAAGCTTGGCTTCGGGGACTCTTGGGTTATTTCTATTCACTTATCTCTCTCTAATCATGTATCTATACTCTATTTTAGCTATGATTTTTGAGTAGTTTCTTTATGGGAGGCTAGAGGTCAAACCCTAACCATTTGATGTAAAACAATGATGTTTTATTTGTGTTAATGAGTATGTTTTAGGTGTTTTGTGCTATTGATCAATTAATGAGTTTATTGTGAGTGTGATGTGATTGTGGCATGTTGATGTGTTTTTGCTTAATGTTTAGATCTATTTATGCATTTCTTATCTTTGGCTAAGTTAGAATTTGTCTAAGGGACTAATAAATAACACCTAAGGGAACTAGCCATTCTTATAGGTAATAGATGAGCATGTAACATGACTTAGGCTTAAACTTAAAAAGTTAAGCTTAGGATTTGGTTTTCTTGTGCTTGAGCATGAATCGAAACACTTTTGAAGTCTAAGTGAGTCAAGGGTTTTCGGTTAAGCTTACAATGGACCGAGAGGCTTTATAGCTAATGTTGATTCTTTCGGCTTGTAACATAATAGGAATAATAGGTGCGAATTGAGAGGATTCATTAGAACTCATTCCAGTGTACTCCTATAGAGGGTTGGGAAGGGAAATCATCCACAATCTTCACATGTGTTTATAACCAAACTCATTACGCATGAAATGCATTAGGAGCCTAGCACCAAAAGTCTAGCTCCTACTTTTGATTTACTTTATGCTTCATGGATGACCAAAACCTTCTAGAATCTGAAAAGGCCTAAGAATTTTGGCCCATAACCTTCATAAATGAAGTTTTTTGGGTAATTATGTTCTATAAGATAAAATTTGGGATGGTTAATGATTCTTTTAGGGAAAATTATTAAAATGATCACTCTTCTTTGTTAAGTTCGACACTTTAGTCACTCTATTTTCTGAAACATCACTTTAGTCACTCAAAGTTAAATTATTCTTTCACTTTAATCACTCTGTTAGTTTTCAAAAATAAAAACTATCACATGCAACACACCTAACTTAATTAGAAGGATAATTTGGTCTTTACTCTCTTTCTTTCTTCATTGCTCACGGCTCGCACTCGCCTTGGAAGTGCTTCCTCCCACCAACATGCCATCTCCTCTTGATCAAATCCTTGGACTATGCAATCATTTTTTCAAACAAACATTCCAGCTCCCTAGCCTATTCGTTCTTCTTCATATTCCCTGCCCCTAATTATAAACAAATAAGGTTATAATTAGTTGATTATTGGTGAACAAGACGAGAGGTGAATAGATGATTTGCGGTGAAAGATATGAGCAGAGAAGATGTGTATTACAAAGTAAGAAAAGAATTATAAGAAATGGAGGAGATGGTTGGGCTCCGATACCATCTCATTTAACAACTCTCTCTCTCTCTCTCTCTCTCTCTCTCTCTCTCTCTCTCTCTCTCTCTCTCTCTCTCTCTCTCTCTCTCTCTCTCTCTCTCTCTCTCTCTCTCCCTCCCTCCCTCCCTCCCTCCCTCCCTCCCTCCCTCCCTCCCTCCCTCCCTCCCTCCCTCTCCCCACCCAGCCCAGCCCAAAATAGGTCAGTACCAGCCACAACAACAACAAGGGAAACTTGGACTCGATGCTCGTGGTTGAAGAGCGAAGGGCTTCGATGTTGGGACCAAACTTGGACTCGATGCTCGTGGTTGAAGAGCGAAGGGCTTCGATGTTGGGACTCCGAAATTAGGCATTGGAGGTCCAAATCTTTGGCATTTGATAGAGCGAGAAGATGATCGAGCTCCGAGCCATGGTCAACAATTGGCGGCAAGTCAAGTCAATGCCGAGATTTTGAATAAAGTTGTTTAAGAAAGATATGACAATTTGTTTTTTTGTTAATTGATGAGACAAAAATACCCTACAAACTAAAGATAGTCAGAAACTTAACGGTCATTACTAAATTGATGTATAAAATATTAGTTAAATGACTAAAATGATATTTCAAAAAATAAAATGAGTAAAATATCAAACATTGACCAAAAAAAATCGACCATTTCAATAACTTTTCCATTCTTTTAATCTAGAAAGCAGTTCCATGAGGATCATTCGGCTGGTCAACAAAACCCAGAAGAAGTTTGGAGAGCATTAATAGGATTATAGCACCTGCAGAATACTCGGTCTACTGGGGTAATGAAATTAATAGTCCAAAACGTCGACTGGTTAACTGCCAACAGAGGCCGCCATGCCATGACAGGGTCACCAATACTTACACACCACGTAGAAGAAATCACGCAGAAGAGCTAGAATACGAAAGCACGACTGGTAAAACAGTTTGAATCTCATCTTCTTTCGGTCATACGTGTAATATATATATTTGGTCCTTTCTAGTATGTATGCCTGAAAACCTCATTTCTCCTTCGTTGTATACTCGCATTCTATTAATTATTTCAAACCTCACCATTAAGCAAAGCCTCTTTCTCTTACCAATACTATTTCCGCTTCTACTTTCTCTCAACTCGATTTCAATGACGGAAGTTGAAGTACCAGAGTATTTCATATGTCCCATATCGCTTCAGATCATGAAAGACCCAGTGACGGTGGTGACCGGCATCACCTATGACCGCGAAAGCATCGAGCAGTGGTTCTCGACAGCCAGCGAACTGTCGTGTCCGGTGACAAAGCAACTCTTGACGAGAGAACACATCGACGACTCTATGATGACGCCGAACCACACACTACGCAGGCTGATTAAGCAGTGGTGCATTGTCAACGCAACCAACGGCGTCGATCGGATTCCGACCCCGAAGTATCCTCTCAGCAAGATCAGCGCCATGAAACTTATTAGGGATCTAAGATTCCTCCATTTGCAGCTGCCTACGTTGAAGAAAATGGAAGAGCTTGGGAAGGAAAATGAGAGGAACATGAGATGCATGGCGGAAGCAGGTGTAGGGAAGGCTGTGATTTCGTTCATCGTGACATGTTTCAAGGTATGTAAAGCAGACGGTCTTTTAGAAGCGTTTAGAGTTCTTCATCACGTTTGGAGTGTAGATGAAGAAACTAAGGTCGCTGTAATTGGAAACAACGACTTTCTGGAATCTGTAACATGGATTTTTGGGCTTGATAATCATGGGACTGACCATAACCATGTGCTTCTCCTGAAAACCGAAGCCATGTTAGTACTCAAAATGACAATACTAGTCATCACTCCTGCCCAGCTCGAGAGGTTAAAGCCGGAATTCTTCGTGAATATTTCAAGCGTACTGTTGGACAAGAAGATGTCACCACAAGCTCTCAAATCTGCACTGCATGTGCTCGTAGAAGCATGCCCCTGGGGAAGAAACAGAATGAAATTAGTCGAATCTGGTGCAATCTTCAACCTCATTGAACTCGAATTACTCAACAATGAAAAGCATGTCACGGAGCTGATCTTCAAACTATTGGCCAACTTATGTTGCTGTGCTGATGGGAGAGCTAAACTACTGAAGCATAGTGGCGGCATAGCAATGGTGTCTAAGAGAATCCTTAGGGTTTCGCCTGCTACAGATGATTTGGCCGTTCAAATACTTTCGTCGATCTCAAAGTTCTCGGCACGAAATGATGTTGTTCTCGAGATGTTGTTGGTTGGAGCTGTGTCAAAGCTTTGCATGGTAATACAAGCAGATTGTCCGGCCTATTTGAAGAAAAAGGTCAGAGAGATCTTGGGGTTGCACTCTAAAGTGTGGAACAATTCACCTTGTATTGAAGTGTATCTGGTAACACGAGAGAGGTAAATATTTACACACATGAAACTAGAAATTTTGATATACAAATTAAAATAGGCGTAGATATCGTGATAAGTATACGTAGACAGGACTCGCATTGAGATCACTTTGATTGATTGTGTAATCCGGGCCTTTATAGGTTTATATCGATGAGAAATGGAGAATACAAAAAAGAAAAATGATTTGTGGCCTTAAAATTAGACCTTAAATTAGGCCTTAATCTAATATGGCCTCCTGTCAAGGACACCTTATGTTACGACCCCGAACATTATTAAGCGATAATTGGAACTTATGCGATTAGTTATTAATTAATTACGTTAATTGTCGATAGTAATTAGTTTTTATCGTTAGTAGCTTTCGTTGGTAATTTATCAAAAATTTATCGATTATGTCTTTTGAGAAATTTCTTTGAATAAGGTTGTAGAGTCTGTCGATACAAGTTCGTGGCCACGTCAATTGTTAAAATCAGAGTTACGACGAAAAAGTTATGGTCAGCGGAAATTTTAAGGAAATATCGGAAAACGTTTTGTCGCAAAATCAAGAGTATAAATATGGGTTTCTATTTTGGAAAAGTTAGAAGTTTCAATATTTGGAAACCGAGTTGCCTCGGCGTTGACCGAGTTCTCCGATCCGGAATCGCCACCGAAGGCGACGGCGACGTCCAACGCCGCCGTGATTTTTGGTGGAAAACGTTGGGTTTCCTCTCCTCTTTCGTTTGGTGGGTGAATCTCCGACAATGGTGGCCGAAGGTGGGAGAATCAAGGTGGTGAAATCGGTCAGTTTCAAGTTAAACTTCTCGGCGACAGTGGCGGCGCTCATGGTGGTGCTGGACGTCGAACCCATGGGGGTTTTGAATCCCCGGGTGAGACAAGGTGAACGCGACACATCTCGGCCCTTTCCATGGACGGATTCCGACAATTGAAGGAGAAGAAATTTCCGGTGGATTTTCAATTTTCTGGCAATTTTGTGCCTTTCCTGTTAGAATTTCACATCGTGTTCTTCATAAATGTTGTTGGGCTAGTTTAGATGAACGTGTTGATGTGTAGGTTGCTCGATTTGGAGCCGGTGGGATTCCAGCCTCCGCCATAAGCGGCGGAACTCTGACAAGGTAGAATTTTCGACAAAATTTTATGTCGTTTCGCTCGGAATTTCGTGACGAGCGCAATATTGAGATTCTTGTTTGGATCTAGACTTGAATAATTGAGACGTGAATATAATCGTATAATAATTAATTGATTTCACGATATTATTAACGGGCGATGCAGTTATCGATTTAAATTCTAGTCGCTTCATATTTGAGATTTAGGTTGCGACTCCAAAGTTTATTTATAATGAAGGAATGCAAGGAATTGATTACATAATTTGATTAGGTGCATTTTTAGTCGGAAAATACGTTATTTAAGAATGTGAGATTCTCAACATTATTGCTCGTAGGATTATGAGTTTAGCCATTCATTATGAATATCGAAAAGTAGATATTAATTAAAATCGTGTTTTCAGGATTACGAGTTAGCGGGCCGTGTCGGATAATTATTGCGCCTATTAGCAGGTTACGGCTTTATGAATATCCCGGCATAGTTTTTAGTTTACAGTTTCTTTGAACTTGCTGTGTTTCTCATAAATCAGCAGAAAAGCACATATAGACTATTTTATTGTTTTACACTGATTATGACTTTTTGTCCACTCGCGCTAATATTTTTATGTTTTTATCTGCCTTTCTCTGTGCCTTTCAATTTTCCATGCCAAGATTGCAGTTCTTCTCCTGAGCTGAATTTTGGATCCCTTGAGGCTTTGAGTCCACCGGGTTGTCATACCTTCTAGTAGGTTTCGGCCACTAGCAGTGTATTTTCATATGTTTTATTTTGCTCCTAGAAGTCGCTTTGAACACTAGTGTTGTAAATATTTCTCCGTGTTGGTAGTAATTGTTAGTACTGCTGGATTATGATTTTCAGTTTCTGTATTATTATTCCAACATTTTAATTAATTTATTTTTCGCATATTATTGAGAAATCTGGATGGACAACGGTGGTCCACGGTATTTTTTGTGGGAAATCCAAAGTGTGAATTTTCTTGCAGGTTTCTGGTAGTCCACTTTGTAGAGGGAATTATGTCAATTTGTTTTTACAGAAATTTGTAGTTTAGGTCTTGTTGTTAGGGCGTGATCTTAGATTACTAGTTAATCTATGGTTGATTCCTTTCAGTTGGTATCAGAGCATTAGGTTACAAATTCTGTAGACTTCCTTGGTCAGATCAGTTCGAACATTTGATAGTATACAACACTCTCGGGAGGGGTGGCCCGACCGGTCGGCGGATCCCCATTACCTCCAAGTGTTGTGCATTGTTAAGTGTTCAGAGTCTTATAGTTGAGCCAGTTTTCTTGATCTAGTTTTGTGGCTTAATTGTAGTGATGGACTCGTAGATCATTATGCCTCGACAACCAGCTCTTCAGAATGAGGCGCATTCATTGGCCCAGCTGTTGTGTGAGTTATTCGCACACATGATATCAGCGCCACGGGAGGACCGTGACAATTTAGTTAATCGTGTCAGTAAAGCAAGTTTTGTGCCTTTCCCTGGTTCTCACGACCTAGTGATGTGTGAGAACTGACTGCTGATAGCTGAACAGAGAACAAAGTTAGATGTCGCCCAACTGCAGGACCATGCCTATCGTTGGTGGATGTGCACCGAGAGGTAGGAAGTCGCAATCTGGTGAGTCAAGATCAACGATTTTTAGAGGTGTTGCTTCCCAGTAAGGGCAGATGAGGAGGATGCATGCAGGGTTCGTGAATCTGCAGCAAGGAAATTTGTCAGCTATGGTGTATCAGGACTGCTTTAATTGCCCATTCTGATTTGCATTCTGTTATGTCGGAACAAAGAGGGAGAAATGTTGGAGGTCTGAGCAAGGCTTGTAACATGTAATTTCTTCATTTATGGCAAGCGCGCCATACACGGACTTTGATGAATGTGTCTGTGTTGCGGTTTAATATGAGATTTAACCTTAATTTTGCGGGGTGTTATTTGACTATTCGAGTAAGGTGGACTCTGCCAGAGATATTCAACGAGTAGAGGTTATAGCATAATAGGTTCCACATCACCTCCTGGTTAGAGATTTTATACCTCAGCTCCTAGTACCCATTGTTCGAGTTGCTTTTCGTGATGGAGGAGGAGTCGACGCCAGAAATGGGGTTTAGAATGAGTACAGGTGGATCTGGATTTATTTCCCCAGCATCCAGAGATCTCCTTTTATGTGACATTTTCTATAAATATCGTATGAGCAGTGCCCATTGGGGATATTAGTTAGTTACCATTGTGGTGTGGTAGACCTTTTTGTGTGGGGATGTCCATAAAGGGACACATCTGGTGCATTTCTAGCTCTAATCCCTGGTGGCGACCAGAGAATTACTTCGGGAGTCAGACCTATGCTATCACCCCAATCACCAGCATACCAGGATTGAGGTCAGGAGGACGACTAATGGGACTGTCAGGTCCGACTCGCATTCACTGGATGAGTCTGTGGGAGCCCTGACACTACCAGAATAAGTACTATAGCCGAAGACTTTTAAAAAAATTGGCCGACGACTATTCAAGTCGTCAGGTATAGGTCACTATACCCGACAACACAATTAAGTCGTCGGGTATAGTCAAAACTATATCCGACGACAGCTATAGACATCGGCTATGATACTATAGCCGACGACCACCCTCGAAGTTGTCGGCTATGGTGATGAAACTATACCCAACGACCTATAAAGTTGTTGGGTATAGTTTGACTATATTATAGCCGACCACTTTAGTGAAGTCATCGGCTATAACTCATTTTATACAAATCTGGGCAACAACTCGACCATTTGAAAAGAAATTGCCCAAAAAATCTCAAAGCGCTCTTAAATCGTGGGTGTCGTCCGAAGCTATCCAAAAAGAGTTCGTGATACTCTCCTGCTATACATATATATAGGTATGTATGTATGTATATATATGTGAGTGTTAATATTGTTGATTTAGATTTGATTATATATATAGATATGAATGAATTGAATCTGAACATTTTGAGTTAATTGTTGTGTTTTAACTGAGTTGAGTTGATTTTGAGTGAATTGTTGATATATATATATGTGTGTTAATTTGTAATTAAAAATATATATAGAAGAATTAATGTAATTAATTTGAGTTCTTAATTTGTGTTGATATTGTTGATGTTGAGGTGATCAATTAATGTTGATTTCGAGTTGGTTTTTAGTTGAGTTGAGTTGATTTTGAGTTGAATTCAATGAAATTATGTATATAAATATGTTAATCGTTGATGTGTGTGTGTGTGTGTGTGTGTGTGTGTTAATTTGTAATTAAGAATAGAAGAATTAATGTAATTAATTTGTAGGTTAAAGAAATTTATAGATATAATGTCGAATTTTTAATTAGTGCATGTATATATTAATTTATGTATATACAGTAGGAATTTTGAGGATGGACAAGCTAGAGTTGAATTTTCCTTCCAAAATGGATCAAAGATATGGCGTTGGAATGTGAAATTTTGTGGAATATGTGAAGTGTAATGCGAAGGAGAATACAATTCATTATTGCCCGTATACCTAATGTCAGTGTCGCAGCGATTTGATTCGTTTTTCCATTGATATAGTATGGGAGCACCTGAAGAAAAAAAGAAGGGGTTTTGGGATAAGTACACATGTTGAATTTATCATGGTGAACATCATCAACGGGTCAGCATGCTCATGAGTAATTTTCTGAGAGGGCCAGTACATCCAATGATCCAACAACGAGGTTGCTCAACGATGTGTTTCTTTATGAGAGCGGTTTATATGCTCAAGTACAAGATATCTCTGCTGACGTTGTGGGCTTCCCTTTTATTGAGTCAGTCCAGCAATTACCCAGAGCCGTCTACACTGCCGGTATTGACAAGTACAACAAGTTAATTGCCTTCCAATAGACCCTGTTGTATAACGGGTGTAACAAGACTGTTCTTTAAATGGTCATGGGAATAATGAAGATAAAAGTGGAGAACAAATTGAGTGTCCAGGCTATTGATGCTTATCTGAAGTTGATAGCTTCAGCGCTGCCCCTGGTCATCGTCTGCCTACCACTCATCGTAAGGTGCGACATATCCTGAAACATCTTGGTCTTACCTACATCAAAATCCATGCATGCAAATATGATTGCGTTCTCTTCTGGGGTGAAAATGATGGAGGGAATGATCTTGAAAACCTTCATGCATGTCCGGTATGTCATACCGATAAATATAAGTTGACTCCTGCAGGAAATAAGAAAGTTGTAAAGGTACTTTGATATTTCCCGCTGATTGATAGGCTGGAACGGTTATTCATGTCTGCACACCAAGCCAAAGTTATGAGATGGCATGCGGAGAGGGATTTGCCTGACGATGATACATTCATACACCCTGCAGCCGGAGAGGCTTGGAAGCACATGGTTAGAGAGTTTTCTCATTTTGCATCAAATGTCCAAAATGTTTGGCTCAGGCTCTCATCTGACGGATTCAACCATTTTGGCAACATGAGTCTTCAATACAGTATATGACTAGTTATTTTGGTACCATACAACCTTCCTCCATTGATGTGCATGAAGAATGAATACAATATGTTGACTATGTTGATTCCAGGGTTGGGTTATCCAGAAAAGTGTCTCAATATGTATATGAGATCTTTGATTGAGGAGCTTAAGTACTTGAATAACGTTGGTCATCCTACTTATGACAAGTATAAAAATGAGATGTTCCAGATGCATGCCATGCTTGTTGGCACCATTAGTGATTTTCCTGCCCGCGGGATGTTGTTGGGCAACGTTACCAGGGGATACAGCGCTCGTCCAAAGTGCATGACTGTTGATTGCGGCAACCCTTATTAATGTGCATGACATCTACGTAGTGCATGATGAGCAACTTGGAATAATATAAAAATTCCTAAAATATGTTTTTGTGTGTCCAGAATTTACACCGACCAAATATAGGAAGTATTGCTGTCACTACATCAAGATAATTATTAAGCTGCCCAAAATAGTATTCCAGTGCCTAAACTCAGTCCTCAGAAGTCTGTCTAAGAATTCATGGAAATGACTAATGCTTTCTTCTAGAACCTTTGTCCGCGTGTGTGAGGTAAAATGTTCGTTATGTGTTGCGATAATATGATTGGTGCATCTTGGCCTAACTTTACAGTGTAGTTTTTGTCGACACCTTAGTGATAGTGATACTTACTTCAATCGAAAAATGAAAAGACACGAGTCCTAACTAAGGGAAATGGTGAATATTCCTCGTCCTTCCTCAAACCACTTACTCTGACTATTCAAGGTTTCTACCACAGTAGCAAAACGAGGATTTGAAGTACTAAGAATTACGACAACGTTTGCTATTAATCATATTTCTCCGATCTAATGAATGAAATATCAATAATATTTTTGATATTTTTGTGATATTTCTGTTTTTAAGACTTTCTGATATTTATGTTACATATCAATATATTTCGCCTAATATTTTTCAAAATATTTGATATTTTTCAATGTATCATCGAAGTTCTCAATATTTTCGAATTTATTCGAGATTTTTACTTACTTATATGATGATTGCACTAAATCTAAAACACAAAATTCACCACGCCAATAATCCAAAATGTCAATCAAATAATCTCTATCAATAATCAACAAAAATACAAATTACAAGTTTCAAAACACATATTAATCATATAAGAATCTCATTTAAGTTTCGATACAAATTTTTATGTATTTATCTTAATTTTCGTCGATTTTGTATTTCATCGATATTTCGTCGAAATATCCATATTTTAAACAGTCGATATATTTTTGATATCCGATATTTTACTCTTTGCTCTGATATGAGATTAACAAACACTTCTGCCGACATTTTATTAAATTTCTCTTCGAATTGAAAGAGTTAGCCGAGGTGATCGATAAAAATCGAAGTCGTTAGCATGTCTAACTCTTATAGTGAGTGTGATATAATGATCAAAGTAAGGAAACCCTCATGAAAAAACCACGAAAGGCAAGAAGGAGAGTGATTAGGCTGAGTTTAGTTTCTAAATCACAAGTGCATGAAACATGCCATATCCAATTTCGGATCATGTGAAAAAAAGGGGCACAAATGACATTTTAGAAAGCACTGCTCTCTCTCTCTCTGGGGGTTTCGTCTTGGACGGTCTCACTCCCGAGCTTCTCATTCGTCGTCGCTTTGGAAACGCAGAGAGACAAAATCTGTTACATCCAATTTACGAGGAGAGAAAACGGCAACCGTTATATTATTTGATTCTTACGTCACCCAAACCGCAACCCCAAATAATATTCCCTCCTTAATTCCCTTTGATCCTTTCTTTCCTCGTCTCTATATCTTTGCTGCCACCACCCGCCATGGCTCTCTCTCGTCCTCCCCTCGCCGCCCTGGCGCCGCTGCTGCTGCTCTTCGCCGCCGTCTCCCTCACCACCCAGTTTCGGATTCCCACCACCTTGGACGGCCCCTTCCACCCCGTCACCGTCCCCTTCGACCTCCGCCTCCGCGGCAACGCCGTCGATCTCCCCGACTCCGATCCCCGCGTCATCCGCCGCGCCAAGGGCTTCGAGCCCGAGCAGATTTCCGTCACCCTCTCCGCCTCCCACGACTCCGTCTGGATCTTCTGGATCACAGGTTGGTTTTCCACCTCTGTTTATGTTTTTGGGGGCTTGAGAATTTTTTTCTTTAGGTTTTTGAATTTTGAATATGAATTGTGTTTTGCAGGGGAGTATCAAATTGGATACGACATCAGGCCGTTGGACCCGAAGAGTGTGAAAAGCGTGGTTCGGTTTGGGGAGCTGAGGTATCCACCAACGCATCAAGCCACTGGAGATTCTCTCGTCTACAGTCAGCTCTATCCCTACGAAGGTCTCCAGAATTATACTTCTGGAATCATCCACCATGTTCGCCTCACAGGTTTCTTTTTCTTTTTAATTCTGACAATTGTTTTCAATTTTAACTACTTTTTTTGAAAGTTAGGTGAAAGATTTAGATGGTGTGTAGGGTTGAAGCCGAATACAAAGTATTATTATAGATGTGGAGATCCTACTATACCTGCCATGAGTGACATCTACCATTTCAAGACCATGTCGGTTTCGGGGCCCAAGAGCTACCCCAAGAGAATAGCAATTGTGGGAGATCTTGGTCTTACTTACAATACTACCGCCACGATTAGTCACTTGACTAGTAACGACCCTGATCTTCTTCTGTTGATTGGTGATGTTACTTATGCAAACCTGTACCTCACAAATGGGACTGGCTCCGACTGCTATTCGTGCTCATTTGGGGATACTCCGATACACGAGACCTATCAGCCTCGGTGGGATTATTGGGGAAGGTGAGCAAATTAGTTCCTTTTTATGTTCCTATTCATGCAATGTCTTTTGGCGAAGATGGTTTTGAGAAGCTTCTTATCTTATTTGTATAGGTTTATGCAGCATTTGGTTTCTAGAGTTCCAATAATGGTGGTAGAAGGGAACCATGAGATTGAAGAACAGGCTCAAAACAAGACATTTGTGGCTTATAGTTCTCGGTTTGCATTCCCATCTGCCGAAAGTGGGTCTATGTCTACATTCTACTACTCGTTCAATGCAGGGGGGATTCATTTCATCATGCTTGGAGCCTACACTGCCTTTGGAAAATCATGTAAGTAATTGCAGCTCACCGTCAAGCTCATCTGTTGCATAAATATCTGGTGTAATGATGTGTTGAAGCAGGTTTTACCAGTTTGATCTAACTGTTTAAGAAAATGTGTTAAATGTTTGTTTTATAGTCAAAAGTTACTTGCTTATTGACCATTGCATTGTATTGTTTTTGTTTGTTTATAAACATATCTATGTCGTTTGGTGAGTCCTCCCTCACTGAATGTTCATTTAATATATATTTTCTGCTCCCGTATAGCCGAGCAATACAGGTGGCTGGAGCAAGATTTGGCTCAGGTTGACAGATCCATTACTCCGTGGTTGGTAGCTACTTGGCATCCACCCTGGTACAGTACTTATGAGGCACATTACAGAGAGGCAGAATGTATGAGAGTGGAAATGGAAGAGTTACTTTACTCCTATGGCGTTGATTTAGTGTTCAGTGGACATGTAAGTAATGATAACCACTAGTCATTTTGAAAATGGGATAGGTAGTAGGTTTCTTTTGTAGCCACAAAATACTAGTTCCATTCTGGTTCTCTTTTACACCAGATTAAGGTGCACCCTATATCTCCAATTCTTGAAAGACATGGTAAAGGTTAATTGCTATCACAAGCAGCAGATCATTGTCAATGGCTTTTCATGAGCAAGTGGATTTTTAAGCGTCATGACTTGCATGCTATTTCCTTCCCATCTGCTTCATGTTTTCTGTTAATCTTGTCATTACTTGTTAGGAATGATGAAATGATGTTCCATGGAGTAACTATATATCTACTTAATTGTGTGCTGAATGTTGTTTTGTTTTGCATGACTTTATATTTAGGTCCATGCCTACGAGAGGTCAAATCGAGTTTATAATTACGCATTAGATCCTTGTGGTCCTGTGCATCTCACTGTTGGTGATGGGGGTAATCGAGAGAAAATGGCAACCAGACACGCTGATGAACCTGGTCTTTGCCCAGTACCAACTTCTGATGAATACTTGGGCATGTGTGCGAAAAACTTCACTTCTGGTCCAGCAGCTGGTAAATTTTGCTGGGATAGACAACCTGATTATAGTGCCTTCAGAGAAAGCAGCTTTGGCCATGGAATCCTTGAGGTACTTTTCTCAATCTTTGTTTTGAGATAGGTTTTAGTTCTAAAATACTTCACCATAGATGCTAAAATTCGGAAATGGTAGCTGAAAACATTCGTGCCTTTCAACTGAAGTTACAGATAACGTTAATAATATATTATACTATTTCTTCTTAGTGATCTGAAGTACAGTTACTTCTTAGTAGCATAGAGCTAGATTTCTCCACTTGTTTCATTCTGACATTTGGTCAAGTCAATTAATTCTCTAGGATCATATCCTTGACTTGCATAGCTTTGATGTTTTGTTGCTCAGATCAAGTGTGCATCTATAACATAGATTTAGCTCAACTCCAATTTACCAGTGGGAGATTGACAATGGGTTTCAATGATATGCATTGCAGGTGAAGAACGAGACGTGGGCTTTATGGACATGGTACCGAAATCAGGACTCCGAAGATAATGTAGGAGATCAAATTTACATAGTGAGGGAACCAGATAGATGCCCTGTTCGGCAGCAGGTGGTTGAAAGCTGGCCTGCTGATCTTTGATTCACAATTCTGGGAATTTACTATGGCATTCGAAGCTACTTAATGATCGAGCTACTTCTCGTAGATGGATGGAATGGTGGAAAAGACAGCGAAGGCAGGACAAATGAAAGATATAGAGTTACTTCTCTACACCTCAAGATTGTACTACCGCCCATCTCTGGACTGTAACATTATTTCACAGCTGATATATTGTTCGTAGATTACATGATCTCATTAATACATCTTGAAATATACAATCTTGGTTCGGGCAGAAATTGATGATACAAGGATCCCACACTTTCTCATCATATGCATTGTCTGTAGAAACTCTCTGAAGTCGGTATGTGTATAGTTCTTCAGAGTTGCCTCATGCCCCCATCTGGTTACTTCCATCAAAGCACCCTCGACCACGCGGTTCACGCCTAGCCGGACAGAAAATTACTCCTGAGCTGGGGTCACGAATGTGCTAATTGGTTAAACGTAAACTGTTTGCTACAAATGAGCCTAGAAAGAGAAGGCCTTCACTGAAAGTCTGAAACTATTGATATAGAGGAGGCAGATACATCAAAGTAGAAGCTTAAAACGCGATAAAACAAATTATACAAAAATAAACAAGGAATCTAAACAACTCCGATTAAGAATTCAAATGGGTTGTGTTGCTGCATAGAGAGGATGTAATTCTGGACTAGAAGATGTCGAGGATTTCGAGGATGAAGTTGTTGCATAGAGGGCAGTTGCCTCTCTGAACAAATAGCTCTCTGGAGCACATCCTGCAAAATGTGTGTCCGCAGGGGATAAAAGCCGCGCCTTTATGCCTTACCATGCACACGCAGCAACTGTACTCCACGTCCCCACCCACCGCCATCGTCGCCGCCGCCGCTTCTACTTCCACTGTCAGTTCCTCCTCCTCCTCCTCGTCATCGTCCATCGTGTACCTCCCTCCCTCCAGCCCCATCTCCCTGTCCGTCTCCTCCAACAAGTCCATCAGCGACATCCTCACCGGCTCCACCGCCGCCGAACCTTCTTCTCCTCTTTCTTCTTCCTCCTGAGCTTTAGCCGCCTTCTCCGCCGCTTCCTGCGCCGCCACGGCTTCCCTGGCCGACAGCGACCGCTCCTCGCTGAGCGCGGTTTCGAGATGGCGCCGAGGCAATTCGACCTCGTCTATAGCCGCCGGCGAGAGCCGCACCGATCCGCGGCGGTTTAACATCGGATTGGCGGACTGCGACGGCGGCCGGTTGCTGCCGGCTTGTGACTCGTTTGACATCGTCGGAGACGGCTCCGGCGTGACGTAGCGGAGGGAGTTGCGGCGAGATCGGAAGTGGTGGCGAGGGAGTGGGATGTTGGAGGTGGGGATGCGGACGGAGGAGGACCAGGCGGCGCCGGCTTTCTTGAGGCGGATGCGGTCTTTGAGCGACTTCCAAGGCTTCTTGGTGTCCTCCTTGCCTATCAGAGCCTTGTAGGATTTGGGCTCGTCGTCACGGATAATGTCCAGCAGGGTCCGACCCGAAATCGAGGCGGGTTTGACTGGGGTTAACACGTCGTTGAGGCTCAATCCGGCTAATGCTCTGCCGTTCGAACTTGCTGACATCTGTTCCAGAAGCGTCAGCCTCCGGCGACCTTCCATTATTAAACAAACTCTTCCTCAGTCTCAAATCACAACAAACATATGAAACAGGGCAAATGCTCTCTTTAGACCCAGAAAGAACTCTTCTTTTCTCTTTTGCTTTCTTGGGTTCCGTGAGATCCAGATTTATGGGGAAATCCCCAAGTGTGGATCAGTGCTTGCTGATATGGGATCTATAAAGAAAGAAATGAGACTGTGCAAACTTTTTGGACGTATTAAACTGTCGATTCCGTACAAATTATACATGCACGTAATTTATGACTCGTGAATCCCTTTACTACTAAATGAGAGCCGTTTTTGTGTTTAGAGTAGAACGGAGAATTGAAGATGAATACAATGAATGGGGGGCTCTGCTGGCTCCTACCTTATGTCCCGTGACCGTTGCTTCCTGTTGTAATCTCTCCGCCAGCTTTCAATAATTTAAGGGGTCTTTGCTCTCCTGCCATGAAGAAAAAGGGAAACAAGGACAAGCTCAATACCTCCAAACACGAGAGAGGGAAGGACAAACAAACAGACATGCCTACCTACTATGATGGCGAACGAACAACCAGAGAGAAATTACCGATGGTGAAATGGCCGATCGAACGGGGAATGGTGAAAACGGTGATGGCGAAAGCTTTTGGTTTGGTTGCTTTCTTGTGTTTTAAGAGAGTTGTTGGATTGGTGGTGATGGTTTGATCAGACCTCTCTCTCTTTCTCTTTCAATTCTCTGGTGTTTGTTTTTGTTTTGCTTTTCGTTTTCACTCTTTTTCCGATTTTGGCTCCTTGTCGAGATGAAGACGATGTGGGAAAGGAAATGAGAGATGTTGGTTTTGGGTAGGAGAGCGAGTCTTGTGGAAGCAAACTCATGACGGCATATATTGGATAATTGCTTTGAAAAATTGAATTGATTTCAACCTTGAAAAAATAATAATAACATGTGGTATTGAATGTTTTGGTAAGGAAATTGAATAGATGAGCAATATGACACTTATGAGTGAAGTTGTCGGAGATGAGCAAATGGAGCCACATATGAGTAAGTGAGATTTTGATTTTCCTCCTGTAGAGATCGACGAGAAGACAAAAGGAGCCCGACATTGAGCATAATATGACAGAGAGGAACGTTAATTGGTAGGTTAAGTGGATTTCTTAATCTGAATATTAATTCCTCTAAATATCTAGTATTATTTGGATCGGGTTGAGCGGTTGAAGCTGCTAACGAAGTGTTGTTACTTTGTTAACGAGTGTTAGAGACGACTTCCGGTAACCATAGGAAAGCAAATGGGACAAATTTTCCAGCCTAAATATCGTACATTTTTTTCTTCTTTTAACACAAGGGATGGCTTAAATAATCACTCAAGTTTGTTATAATCGACAATTTGATCACTGAAGTTTAGAAAATATCAAAAAGATCACTGAACTTTAACTTTGTCTATTAAATTGATCATTTTGCCCATCTTAGATGTCAATTTTTCTTATTTCATGGTAGTTTTCATACTTCTCTCAATTATGTTATGTGCATTTCTCTCATAATCTCATCTATATAAGCAAAATATTTGACAAATTAGAATGTTTAAAATAGATAAAGTGATCAAATTAATGGACAAAGTTAAAGTTCAGTGACATTTTTAATTAGAATTGTTCTCCTGGGTAACAGAAAATTAGGAATGGAATGGGATGGACCCTATCCAACCCTCCATTCATTAAATCACAATTCCTCTCTCTCTCTCTCTCTCTCTCTCTCTCTCTCTCTCTCTCTCTCTCTCTCTCTCTCTCTCTCCTCCGCGACGGCGCGACGGCGCGACTATGTGCTTGCAAATCAATACATCTCTTCACAAACACAAACTAAATTCATGCAATCCCACAAATTAAAACCTATCAAGCCTACGCACAATCGATAACCTCATCAAAATTTAGAAGCTTCTGTTAATTTTTTTTCCAGTCAGAAGCTTGAAAGGTGGTCGGGGATCGATATCGCACTAGACGGCAACGGGAAGCTGGAAAGCCAGGTCGGTGTAGTGAATTTTTTAAGGGGCCAATTTTGATTCCTATGTTGTTATTGCATCCATGTTCTGCTCTCTAACTTGTTGAGCTTTTGTAAAATTATAGTTGCTCAATTTCTCAGTTAATTTGAATTTTGAGGGTGAAATTAAATTGGGTGTGTCAACTTGGGTTGGTCGATTGCTCAAACTTGAGTCAATGCTCACTGTCCTTGAGGTCTTGTCATCGCCTACGACGGTGGAGGATGAGACGAGGTCGCAAGAAGGTCGATTTGTGGAACGTAATGCAACAACGGAGGGAGAGAGAGAGAAAGAGAGAAAGAGAGAGAGAGAGAGAGAGCGAGAGCTCAGCCATAGGATTTGTGACTTAATGAATGGAGGGCTAGATTGGTTCATCCCATTATATTCCTCATTTTTTGTTACTCAGGAGAACAGTCCTGATATTAGATAATATTTTTCTAATAAAATGGACCAACTGCAGTAATTATCATGTATATCATTTTCATCTCTCAACAAAATGACTAAGGGTGTGTAACAAACTGAAGACTAGAGCAACCAAGATACTGACAATTCAAAGCCAATAGTTGCAAGGGTTGCAATTAACTTTATCGATTTCCCTTCACCTGAGAAGAGTAAAGAGAAAAAGATATGAACTTTCAGCATAATTTCCTATATAACAGTCATGGGTTTACTGTTCATTTGCATTGTTTTTAACTGTTCATTGCACGAGCAACTCACGTGCCTCTTATCAACTTCTTCTCTTTTCCCAACAACCAATTGGTTCTGGTCCTCTCAATTTGATCACTGAGCATACAAAAAATGATCACGCTCCTTGCGATACACGCTACTCTCAATTCCATCTCCGCCGATCTACTCTCTCTCTCTCTCTCTCTCTCTCTCTCTCTCTCTCTCTCTAGAATCAAGGAAAGGAGGAAATAGGATCTAGGGTTTGTTTGGTACAGCCAATTTTTCGCATCAGCTCTTCCTGATAAAAGGAACCCAATCAAATTAGGTATTCAAAACTTAAACTTTGAAGGTTTTAGGGTTTTTGTTGTGTTTTGAAGAGGCAGGCTTCAACTTTTAATCTCTAATTTAGGATTAAAAGATCTTGGGTCCGACCGATTTGTCATCTTTTCTCTCTGCCTTTGTCGTTTCCATCTCTAACGATCCTAGCCACTTCCAAGACCAGCTCTTCATCGACCCTGCAAACCGTCAAGCGAGTTAATATTGATAACTCTTTCTGGGTTTTTAATTGTGTGTCGGGAATGAGTTTTGTTAATAATATGTTGCAGATTATATATACAGTAGTTGAATTTATACCGTGAAATACAACTTGGGATTACTGAACTTGGTAGAGTTGGTCTTGAGTTTTGATTCAGGTTGAGGTGGGTTTAGGGATGGTAATGTATTCAATTTGTCAGCTGAGTTCTTAAGAAACACGTCTGCGATTAAGAGCTATACTTTGGATAAGTAGACACCAAAAGAGGAATTTTAGTGTGAATGCCAATCTTAGTCAAGTTGTGAGAACATTTGACAGCAAAACCTAATTAAGTACGAAGTCATATCAATATGTGAATGACGGGATTGTGAATGCAAAACCCACTTCACAGTAATATCATATTGATATTGATAAGATATTTAAGTTCGGATACATGTGAAATAGGTAGTTACGTTTCAGGTTGAGAGATGGTAGATCACCAAGCAAAGACTTTTGAGATGGTAGATCACCTATGTTGTTATTAACAATTACGATAAAAACATGAATCAATGTCTTTAATAATTTTTTTGTCCCAACGTATCTCTACTGCTACTGCACTCTTATAAACTTCAATGACATGATTGATTGTTATAATTATAATGGTCTTACAAAACGTGAGATGTAAAAGAAATGAATTGCAAATGGTCTACGTAATTATCAAATGGTCTCTACAGCTCTCCAAGAGAGTCATGTTTGTTCAATTTTGAGGAAACTGTAGTTTTTTAGTTTGACTTTAAGCTACTGTGATGAGCCAATGAGGTATAGATTTTTGAGTATGACAAAAGATAAAAAAAATAGATTTTTATGACAGTCTTATGAGGTATATCACAGTAGGGAAACAAACGTGGGAGCATCAGGTTCCCTTCACAACATCTAAAGTAGAAAATAAATTGTTGCACAAATAAATTGAGAAACACATCTATAGATTATGAGTAGGAACGAGGAAACTGTAGTATCATGTTAATAATCAGAAATTATTATTTTTTAGTTCGGTTTGTTGTTGATTTAAAACTTAAATGGTCTTCTATTGTTACTTAGATATATGTGGAGGAATGTGACTGTATATAGTATCAGTTTTTGTATGTGTGGATTTGTTGCTATTTGATCACTTTTTGTCTGTTTCTCTTTAGATATTTCATTTACAGCCATCAATTTTAGAATTGTGGATTCTTTGTTTCATTATTGTTTTCGCTCTGTCGGGTGTCCAGTTTTTATTAACTTTGAAGGTTTTAGGGTTCTAATTCTAAAGCTATCTTTGAATACTTATATAGGGTGTGGACTTGATTTAATTTTATCATCTTATTGTGTTTGAGTTTGTGGTTTACAGATCTCCATTCTCCATTCCAATCACTCTGAACATACTATGGGATTGTTTGGGTAAGTTTTCTCGATAAAAATCTCTCAATTCATATGAGTGCTAGGTTTACTCATGTTTTATGCATTTGTTGCTGGGTTTGTGATCATTTGATTTTTATTATGGTTGGGTTCAATTGTGGACAATGTACTGCTTGGATCACTGATCGGTCAGCAAGTACTGACTTTAGTTTGTGTGGGTATGTTAGATTTCCTCGAGACTCATTTGACTATGGCAATATCAATCATTTTATATGTGAGCATGTTGTTTTCATATGACAATATCAATGATTGTATGGTTGGGCATGCTGTATTCATTGATTTTTTGGACTTTCATCGAGGACTCTGCTGGCTGATCATGTCTCATTTTAGAATGTCATTTAGTTTTTGGTTTGATTTTGTTTTTTAGAACAACTTTGTTGTTATTTCTAATTCTTATGCTTCCAGTTTTTTTTTGTTCCATTTTGGTAGAATATTGTCTTTTGCAATTTTGCTAAGAATGTAACATGGCCTTTTAAAATTTCCATAATACTGGCATGGAAATGTTGCTTCCAATGCCTGATACCATTTTGCATGTGCATTGTTTCATGTAATATGATTGTTTAGTTAAGTTTAGTAGATATGAAATGGTTTTGGGTTTAATTATAATATTTAGTTTACTTTGTTTATACAAGTTTTGTGCAAAAAGCTGTTAGCTATGTGATTCTTTTGTTGTCTCTGTGGTTGTTGTCAAGCGTTGTTGAGATCACTCATTACAAATTTTTAAGTATGTATATTGATATGTCCACGAGTATTTGATAAACATGTATGCTTAGATAGTCATTTGAAATTCTACATGGGATAATAGACCGCACAAAATAAAAATTGCAAGCAATTGAAATGATGAAACTGACTTTTAGACTTCAATTTCAGGGAGTAGTTTATAAGCATGTATTCCTAGGTAGTCTTTTCACAAAATAGAACTTGCAATCAATTGAAAGAATTTTTTTTTGTTTTTATCTCAGATATGTTCTTTATCACTGTTGTGTTCTTCGATTTCATATACTGTATAAGTACAAGTTGTCGTGTAGTGTATATTATTTATTGATTGATGTGTGCATTATTTGCGATTTCGTATGGATAATTATTTAACTGTTAGCTATTTTTTTTTCACTTTCCAGCTATGTTTTTTTTTCACTTTCTAGTTATGTTTTTTTCACTTTCTAGTTATGAAGCAAAAAAAATATCGAAATGATAAGAAGCGATTCTTTGAAAACATGAAATTTTTTAAAGGAGGCCTTGCAGGACACGAGACAATAGTAGGGTCACTATTTGGAAGGTGAAGGTTTAGGTGGATCCAATCCGGTGTAGAACTCAAGCAAGAGGAAGCGTTTTTTTCCAAGAATGTCAAAATCTTTATGGTGTACAGGAGAATCAGTCAGGTAACTCAATTGTATGGTGCATTAGTAGAAAGTTTCCTTCGCATTTTATAGGTTTGTGTACAATATAATTCTGTGAATTGTTCTTGGTTTAAAATGTATTGCACAATTTTTTTTTATCTATATCCTTTTACACTTGGTATTTCTACTGATAGTTTTCCTAGATTAGGGTCATATTGTTGCTTTGATTGTTTTGATATTTTGATATTTTCCTGGTCTGATCATGGGCGGGGTTCTCTTTGATTTGAGATATTCTTCATTTAAATCATGGTTTATTATATTTCAATTGATTCAAATTTGGTACTCTTCTGCACATAAGCTCAAATTTCAGTTTTTTCTTGGATATTTGGGGTATGATTTCCTGAACACAAAGATGGAGAGATAGATAAGGAGTGGGTTTAATTTTTGTAACATTGATGTTGGCATTTCTATCACTGTGATGAGATAGTGATGTATGCACGAGCGTGGTAGGTACTTTTGATTCCATACAAAATTTGAGATCTCAACGGTTTGGATTATTAGAATTTTTGTTGGATCTAATGTACCCATCACAGTCTATGTATTCCATTCTTCCAGAGTGTGTAATTTCATATATTTAATTTTTGTAATTTTGAGTAAATAGTTTGAATCCTGGGCTTGCATTTTTTGCTCAAAATTAGTTATTGACAGTGAGATATACATGTTGCATCTGATGGCATTTTACATGTGCATTCCTTCATGTAATATAATTGTTTGAGACTCAGCAAGTATGAAATCAGTTTCTTTAGTTAGTTCAGTTTTTTAGATTTGAAATGGTATAATTATATTTAGTTTGCTTTGTTTATACATGTAATCATGTGTTTGAGACTCAGCGAGTATAGGATTACCATATTCTGTAACACTTTTTGTTTTCATTTTGATTTTGTTTCAGCTTTTTGTTCTGTTACTGGTTTTCAATGAAGAGGTTTAATGATTTACAGACGTGATGTTGATTCAGCTGAGGTCTCTGTCTTTTGAATTTTTGTCATGCAATTTGAAACGAGCTACAAGTATGATGATGAGATTAATATCAAATTCAGTGATGCTCATGGTTTCTATCATTCACTTGCATTTATTTTGTTGCTTTCCAGCATGTTAGTGGACGTTGGAAGAGGACAATAGTGAAGATGAAGATGTTGATGGAGTTATATCAGGTATTTATGCATGTAGTACTTTATTCTGCAGTATAATCATTTTGGCATTGATAAATCGATATTATGGATATCGCTGCAACTATTTCCAAGAATCAAAGAAGTTATGCATTTCCATAGTAATGTAGTCAATTTTTGATATGTTGTTTCTATGATGAGAGGGGATATGAGTTATATGTTCCAATGTGTTTGGTATCCATTTCCAGTTTTGAGTTTTGTTTGTTTTCAGAAAAGATTTTTTCGTAGCTATAATTGTTAAGATAATATTGATTCATGCTATGATGAAGAAGTTATGTGTGCATGAGCTGGTGGGGACACTTGATGCCACGAGTATTCTCAGATTTACATGGTCCAAATCTCTAGAATCCCTGTGGGATCAACTGTCCCCATCAATCGTAGTGTATCCGAATCTTTCTGAGTGTGTAACCATTTTCTGCTAGCAGTATTGATTGCTAGGATTCTTTTATATATATATATATATATATATATTATTACATGATCGATTTCTCAGTTTTGCGTTGGTCTGTTGAGCTGATAATTTTCTCCTCAAATGTGGGTCTTCAAGAGACTATTTTTGGGCAAGCATCATATCAGAGAAGCCATGAAGGTGAGGGATACTATTTTCAATTATTAATCATCAGTCAATTAATCATTCATCACATCTTCATTATTAGTTGTCAAGAATCTAATACAGACTTTGATAACTGTTATTGCAAATCGCATTGTGTATTATGACGATGCTAGTGATGATGCTTACACATGCAGTTATTGCACTGCTCTATTTTGATCAGCTGAATCATTGGAAAAAAAAATTCATATATACTCATTGTTGTGAAAAAGGTCACGTCCAACTTCCAATGTCATATACAACTCCTGTATTTCTTGATGAATTGTTAAATCCAAATAATGGTCGAAAATATATATTATTTTATGATAATATTAGAGTTTATAATTCCATGTTTACTTTTATTTCTATGGCAGCTAAAATTGATCATACCAATAATAATTGAGGGGCTCCTTATGTCTTTAAAATATGCGGACAAGTTATCATTTGATGAGTTCTGTTTTACCTTCAGAAGGAGAATCTTCTAAATACGCTCAGTTATATGTATACGATACTCAAACTGAGATTTCAAACTGAATAACCGTTATTCATCCAAATAAGGCAAATACCCAGATTGATTATGATATTGTTAAAGGATTGGTAGAATTGTTAGATCAGTGTAATGAATTAACCAAATTGTATCGATCTGTAGGAGATGATTTTGAGAATCAATCATTGGCCAATTTAGATGTGACTATACTTGATCGTGAAAAGACTGATAGCAAACAATATGAATTACCTTTTACTTCTGAAATTGGTGGATTAATTGTGGGAGACATAGCTGAATTTAATTCTAATAGAGATATAATTATTCGATCAAATGAATGGTTGCTTAAACGAATAGCTAAAATTCATCCGAACTTAATATCATTGCAGTATCTGCTTCTTTTTCCAAATGGAGATGATGGATTTAAAATTAATATGAAATTAAAACCAATTGCAAACAATGTTGGTAATCGAGATAGAAAATTAACAATGAATAAATTTGTATGTTATCAAATTCATGATAGAGCAAACCAATCGAGTACTTTGCTAAAAAGTGGAAGATTATTTCAACAATATTTAGTCGATTCGTATGCAAATGTTGAAGAAAATCGTTTAAATTATATAAGACATCATCAACCAGAACTAAGATGTGAAACATGGAATAATATATCAACATATGTTTCAGATGGAATTGTCCAAGGTTCTGATGTTGGAAAAAGAATTGTTCTTCCTGGTTCTCACACGGGCATCCTAAAAGATATGATAAATAATTGTCAAGATGCAATGACAATTTGTAGATAATATAGTAATCCTGATTTGTTCATTACTTTTACGTGTAATGTGAAATGGCCAGAAATTTTAAGATATTTCGAAAAAAAATTGGGCTACAAACCAGAAGATCGTCCTGATATTGTTTGTCAAATATTTAAAATAAAAGTAGATGATATGATTACATATATTAAAGATGGTGAATCATTTGGAGAAGTTCATGCTCATGTATGTACAATTGAATTTCAGAAACAAGGGTTACCACATGCTCATTTATTATTTTGGTTAAAAGATAAATACAAATGTTATATAGCAAATGATGTAGATTCCATAATTTTGGTGGAACTGCCTGATAAAAATATTAATCCAGAGTTATTTTAAATAGTTAGTCAATTCATGTTTCATGGTCCTTGCGGTCAAATTAAACCATCTTCTCCTTGTATGGGAGACAAATTATGCACATAACATTTTTCAAATTCATTTATTCCTAATACAATTTTTCAAGCAATCAAATCTTCTTAATATAGATGTCGTGATGATAATTCCCGTTTTGTAGTTAAAAAATGAGTTCAGATGAGTAATAATTATGTTGTTCCGTACAATGCAAATTTGTTGTTGAGGTATAAGACTCATATAAACGTTGAATCATGTTCTCAGTCTATGTTGATAAAATATTTATTCAAGTATATAAATAAAGGATCTAATAGAGCATGCGTATTGGTTCGTGATAATATAAATGATTAAATCCAAAATTATCTCAACTGTCAATATTTAACTCCTGATGAGTCCGTTTGGAGTTTATTTGAATTTTTCATTCCTTCTAGATTTCCTGCAGTTCAATATTTGAAGATACATTTACCAAATGAACAAAATGTTTGTTTTCATCAAGCTAATTCTCTTGAAAATGTGTTACAAAATTCAGGTATAGAAACTACAATGTTGACTGCTTGGTTTACTGCAAAGAAGACTTATGAGAAGACAAAGAAATTAACATATACTCAATTTTCTACTAAATTTGTGTGGAATGGTGATAAAAAATTGTAGACCCTAAGGAAACAATATTGCGTTCTCGGTAGAATAGCACATGTGCCACCAAATGCGGGTGAATTGTACTATCTTAGAATTAATGTTTTTGAATCTTCAAAAAGGATGTATCAATTTTGAGGCAATAAGAATGGTAAATGGAATAGTATACTCTATTTATCAAGAGGCATGTCGAGATTTAGGGTTATTAGGTGATGATAAAGAATGGCTTGAAGCATTATTGGAATCTACTTTTATTGCCACTTCTCCTTAAATTCGTTATTTATTTATTACGATTATTCTATTTTGTAATGTCTCTAATCCTCTAGCTTTGTTTAATGCGTATTGGATTAAGATGTCCGATGTCATATCACACAAAATTAAATTAAATTTTAATATGAGAAATCTTACCATACCTGATGATGAATTGAAGAATGTTGTTCTACATGAACTTGAAAAAATGTTTAACATGTCGTCCAGTAGTTTAAAAGACCATAAATTACCAATGTCAAAGACACAACAAATACATAAACTCGACAATAGGCTTATCAGAGAAGAATTAGATTTTGATTGTGAAGCATTAAAACAAGAACATTCTGACTTGATGACCAAATTGAATAATAATCAAAAAATTATATACGATGAGGTGATCAAAGTTGTGAAACAAAAGAACCCAAGAACATTTTTTGTTAATGGTAGAGGAGGTACAAGGAAAACTTTTTTTATGGAATACTATAATTTTAGGATTGAGATCTGAAGGCAAAAAAAATTTGGCAGTTGCTTCGTCAGACATTGCTTCATTATTACTTCCGATAGACAGAACAGCTCATTCGCGTTTCAAAATAAAGCCGATTATAGACAAAAATTTGAATTGTAATATAAATAAAAAAAACTCATTTTTCTTATTTAATTGAAAAGGCTTAATTAATAGTTTAGGATGAAGCTCCTATGTGCAATAAATGGTGTATTGAATCGGTGGACAGAATGCTGAGTGATATTTTGTCAAACAAAGAAGAGCCCTTGGAAGAAAGACAATTTTATTCGGTCGAGATTTTGGACAAACATTGTTAGTGATACAAGGTGGTAGTAAAGAATAAATTATTCAAGTATCGTTTAATAATTCATATTTGTGGCATAACATTATAGTGTTTCATCTGATTGAAAATATGAAATTGTCGACGATTGGTTTGACTCTCCTTGAAAAAACTGAAATTAAAGATTTTGCTGAATGGATGTTACAAATAAGTGAAGGTCGATTGGAATCTAAATTGTCCATGGATGATCCTGATGTCAGTTGGATTGATATACCAACAGATTTGTTGACCGATGCCACAGTTGAACCCATAAAATCAATTTTTGATGTAACGTATCCCAATTTTGCTACCAAATACAATGATAGAAATTATTCAAAAGAACGTGCTACTGTGACTCCGAAAAATGTAATTGTTCAAGAAATCAACAATTATGCAATTAAATTAGTGCCTGGATATAAAAATCATATTTTAGTTCAGATTCCATTCATATAATTCAGGTAGCAGCGATAATATTAATGTTTTGTATCCCATGAAATTTTTGAATAAGCTTGAATTTAGTGGTTTGCCGACACACAAACTTATATTGAAAATTAGTATGTCTATTATGTGATTAAGAAATTTAGATCAGATACGAGGTCTATGTAATGTCACAAGGTTAATTGTGACGAATTTGTTTGAGAGATTAATAGAAGCAAAAATACTTACTGGGTGTAACGTTAGAGAAAAAGTATATATTCCGAGAATAATACTATATGCAACTGAAACTAAATAGCCATTTACGTTTAAAAGACGTCAATTTCTTGTTAGACCCTGTTATACAATGACAATCAGTAAGAACCAAGGTCAATCATTAAATCAGGTCGGAATATATTTGTTGAAACCGGTTTTCACCCATGGACAATTATATGTAGCAATGTCAAACGTGACGTCAAAAAAAGGTCTTAAGATGGTGATAAAAAATGGTGATGATGCACCTAATAACTATACAAAAATATTGTCTATAGAGATACATTACAAAATATATGACTTGCATACAATATATACATTTTACACATACGCATACAATACACGATACAAAACCATGTGTTATTTGTAACACACAAGACATTCACATATTTCCTATATAACAGCAGTGAGTCTGCTATCCATAAGCCACTATTCTTAATACATTATTCCTAAGACATTGTTCACTATTTGTATGCGTGCGAGGTGTGTGAGGCGTGCCTAATCCATCTCTTTCTTTTGTCTCTGTCATTTCCTTTAAGACCCTACTATTCTTTCTACCAACGTTTTGGATCAGATCCGATCAGATAGCGTCAACGTCTTCGATCACATAGCAATCGTAAAACAATCGAAACCACATGTGACTGGATTCCCTAATCCTTGCTGATTTTGGATTTCCAATTCTTTGCCGCTTCCTATTGCAGGTTTGTAGCTTCTATTTTTCTCTTTTGTGATTATTGGAAGTTTTATTATCGTTTAACCATTTTGCCTAAAACCTAAGTTGGGGAAACCCACTAATCATTTGATTTTAGGGTCGATTACTCTGTTGCACCTTATATCAATCAGTACAGCAACCCAATCCAAGCCACTGGCGAGTACGGAAAGCATGTCCACCACGACGTGATCAGAGCAACCACAGGAGCTCGGAACTCACTCAATCGGAGCCGGATTCGGGATTGTTGCTCCGGGCACTGGCCACAGGTGCGACATTATTCTAGCTCGGTAAGCCTCTTCTCACTCCTGCGATCTTAACTCTCAGACCTCCTCTCTCTCTCTCTCTCTCCCTCAGAAAATTTGGATATTTTCAATCGATTTGGGTATATCAGATTTAAATTGATTTTGGTATATCGATTTGGTTCATTGGTGATGTACTCTCACCAAATTAAAAATATCTTTGGATTGGTTTAGGTCTATTCTTTTGATTCGGTTTACTTGATGATGATATGATGATGAAGACGAATACTCAAAATTTGTTATCTTTTTCATTTAGAAGGTTGTTTAATCTTGAATGGTGTTCTGATTTTGATTTTAGTCTTCATGCAACGCATATATTCTCATCTAAACATATATACGCCAAATGATTTTCAATTTTTGCAATTAAGTTGTTTCGCCTGTCTAATGATAATTCCTCGAGCATATCCAGTACTGCAAACTTCACTGATCATGCTAACAAAATGAGCTGTGACAACAAAAGCATCCGCCCATGCTAGATGGCCCATGCGTGATTTTGCCTCTATAGATAATTGAGTATTGTTAGTCCATAACCTTTAACATTCTGGATATATAACTTCGCATAAAACCCTTGAACTAAATTTCAATGGTTACCTTGACCATCCCAGATGTAGACTTTTGGTTTACCTCCGAGCTCTTTTGTAATAACATTACATACCTAGATTAAAGCAAAAGAAAAAAAGAGTGAGCATCTGAAGTACTTATAAGATATAACATCTATCTCTGACTCAGATGGCAATACCTCCATGTTCCACACCAGCAAATTTGAAGTGTATGCAGCACCATTGTTAGAAATTTTAATTAATCAGTTTTGGCTTTTGGGTCACAGATTATCCAACTTATGATCAAAGATGTTGATTAATTGAAATTTCTAACAATAGTACTATTATCTAACTAAGTTAACAATAGTAAACCAATTTGAAGCAGTTTGATATAAGATTAAAGCTTTATCTTCTGTTCTTAATTCAAGTCTATGGCCCATTTCTTCATTAATCTTGTAAAGGAATTTGCTTTCTGGGTTTGTTTGTTTCTTTCTATGGATCTATATTCTTAAGTTCTCTTTCTTTTGTTCTTTTAGTATTATATGTGTTTCAGGTAATGCATATCAAGTGTTTGTGAAAATGCCTAACTTAGCATGCATTAGCTTCCCAATCATCACTTGGTTTTGTTACTTTGCATTTTCACTTGATTCATTCTTTTGACTTTGAAATCTTCTGCATAGATTGTAGTGTTGAAGTCTCCAAGGCGCAGGAGGCGCTTCTCAAAGTCTTTGAGAGTATTATGGAAGTGGTTGGCGAGACCAGATTCTGGATAATGTCGGCTAGCTTACATGGAGGACATGTCACATCATGGAAGAATGGGAATGGAGAAGAGCGCTTATTCACCAGTAGTAAGGTATAACATGTAAATTCTGACAATAATGTTGTTATGTCTTCAATTTTGTGGCCATGTTTTGGAAGTCATGTTTCATTGTCTATTCTAATTTTGGAGTGAAATAGATTATCAAAGGATTTCTTTTGTTTTGATAGTCTCGCATCCACGATTCATTTAGTTTGAGAACATTAAGCTCCGGCGATTGGAAATTCACTTACACAGTAGAGAAACTAACAGAGTAACCATGGTACGTGCTCTGCTCCTCAGTCCTCTCCAAACTCACCAACAACATCAGCGTGGTACCAGTTCTCAATTGGTTTCAAGTGGGTTTTGTGGTTTTCTTGGTGATCAAATTAGCTAGATCCAATCACGCTTGCTTTACTCTTGTTTTCTATATGGGTTTCTGACTGTATGTTGCTAATTGGTTTTGTTTAGGCCTTTCACAGATTGTGCTTGAAGCTCAGAAAATGGTGGGTTGGTATCATCGCAAGACCACTAAGCACTAGGTATTTCGTTGTTTTTCATTTATTGTTAAAATGGTGAACTAAGCTTATGGATTTGGTTGTCTTTGTAACCTATTCTTCCTTTTAGTGCCAAATTTTGTAAAATCATGTTGATGTTGTTTCAATGTAGCTGATTTATCGTATCCCAGAACGGTAATTTAATCTATTTAGTGAACTGCTGCCTTTTTCATTAACATTCAATTAGTAACGATGTGTCTTCCATTCATTGAAGTGAATAAGTTGTGAGTTGTTAGCTAAATTTTAAGATTTGTTTTGTACCTATGATCGTGAAGGCAATGTGTTCCCAAATGTAGGACACAATGATAGCGAGATTTAATATATCCCTACATAGTGATAGCTTGGAGTTCTATATGGATGTAATGGATTTATTCAGTGATTCAAAGAAGAAATTCTTATTTGATGGTCATGATGGTAAATTTAAAACCTACTATGGAGGTAGAAATACTACCGGAAGTCTTACTATAGCCGACGATACTATGTCGTCGGTCTGTTCCAGTATATCGTCGGTTATAGTCTATAGCCGACGATGAGTCGTCGGCTATAGTATCATCGGTGTTGCACCGTCGGTGATACTATAACTGACGATAAGTTAGGGTTGTCGTCGGTTATAGTATGGATCTATAGCCAACGATATTAAGTCGTCGATTATAGTTCCATACTATAACCGACGACTTCATCGTCGGTTATAGTTCCTCCCCTGGTCAAACTGGTTGACAATGGAGGAAACTATAGCCGACGATATTAGTTTATATCGTCGGCTATAGTGTATATGATTTTAATTTTTTTTGCAGGTTCTAGGTTTTATCCCAGAACCTGCATTCCCAAAAAGTCACCAATATTGTTCACATTGAAATTCAAGAACTATTGAAACTATAGTAGTAAATAAAATAAAAAACCAAAATCGTTCAAATCTATATACATATGCGTACTACGTACTACGGGTTTCCTAAGTCTATGTGGTCAAACGGATCGTCAAAACTTGGTTGGTCCTGGTTTGGCGCCTACGGCTAAGGCTGTGGCTGAGGCTGTGGCTATGGCTGTGGCTGTGGCGCTCCGAAAATGAGCGGGGGAGCTATCTGGATTCCAGATGCATGCAACTGTGCATAATAGTGCTGCATCCATGTCCCCATTATCTGCTACTGTTCGGCCAACCGATTCTGCTCTGCGGCTTGCGCCTGCTCCATCTCCTCCGTCCGACGCCGTTGAGATTCCATCTCAATTGCTTGCCTATGAAGCTGCTCCTGTAGCTCATTAGCTTTTGAAGATGAACCCGATCCGGGAGAGAATTCAGGGGTCTTCTTCAGCAGCCCTTGACCCCACTTTCCGAGCCCCCTGCAGTAGAAAGTGTTCTTCCCTGGAGGGATCGCAGTTGACATAATCCTGGCCACTACGATCGGATCAGATTGATCAATCTGATCAATCAGGAGTTCCGCATCGGGGGTGTTGGGATAGCGCTCTCTCGCCACTGAGTCAACACCTCCAGAATCACCTCCTGAGGTCTCGCCTAATTGACAAAGAAAAATAAAATGTTAATTAATGTAAACAATCTAAAAAAATAAGAAATATGTTTATTTTGTTATAAGGACACTTACAGCATCTTCGGGGGACTGCGGATACGCGTGCTGCATCGTATAGACAAGCGGAGGGACTTCTGGGTGGTTGGCCGCCTCCTCGATCCAACCCGAGTATGATCTGGAACCGGCATGATGATTTTTTATGTTTTTGGCCCGGTTCCTTGTGTTGACTTCAGAAATAGCCTACTCGATTAATCCAACATCTAATATTGGCCAAATAATTTGGGGAAAGTACGATAAAACAAAAATTTAATCGATCAAAAGTTGCGTACCTTCAATTTCGGGTTGTTGAAGTGAACCACAAGCCATCGTCACTCGTACTCCCTATAACGAAACTCGCTAGGGGTACCGGAACGATCGTCGCCGTACTTTTTCCAATGTTTTTTCAGCTCGCCCTTCCAGTCCTTATACCTATATTAATAAAATACAAATGTTAGTAACTTACAACCTTTTATGAACATAATCAAAAGAAACGAAACAAATGAATCTAGTAACCTGCTCCCCTGCACTTCATCCGCCCACGTGGGTCTAATGTCGTTGTCCACGCGGAACCACCTCTGCAATGCATATATATATATATATATCAATAATATTAAAAATTTATATAGAAAATATACATAATGAATATACAATTCTACTCACCGACAGCGCATTATTCAGCTCATATTTGACGGATTGCGGCACTGAATTCCAATCTGGCCACAACATTGGGACTCTATCCCGTATGATGCTGCCCGCCATCCCTGCGTACTTTCGAGTGACCTTTTCCTCGATCACCTGGCCTCTATCCCCGGTCGGAATCATAACTTGGCCACCACCGCTAGCCTGAATCGCGTCGTCCAGTAACTTGCCGACAACGAGGCCTTTGGTTCTCTTTTGTTTGTCACTGGGCACGATCTCGCCTATCACATATGTAAACGATTTTTTAAACATCAACACCTAATTGAATTTAAATATTACTAAGTAAAAAGATATCACTAATTAATATTTACCTGATTTGTCGGTGCGTTGTCCCGGAATCCTCACACTCCAGAGAGGTTTCGGGAAGGGTACATACGCGTATACCTGGTCCGGGGTAATAAACCCTAACTGTCCTGGAATAGGCATCCCCGTGGAATCGATGAGAGGTATCGTCGGGATTTCCAAGGGTAATAATAGGATAGACGGCGGGCATAGTCGCATCCTGGCCGAGGACTGAGTCGATCCACCAGCCTCCTTGGAAGAATGAGGAGTCTGGTCGGTGGATGGGGAAGGGTCCTCGCGATGAATCTCCGGCATTTGGACCGAGGATTGAGTTGCACTATCCGTTGAAGGCGTGCGACTGTCCTCATAAAGCCTCCTCGCGCTGGAGGGTCGACGAGGCTCGATCTGCTGCTGCTGAGGTTGTCCGGATCCCTCACCTAGAAGTGTATAGTGCCGAGAGGTGGGAGGAATGCTGTAAGTATTGCCGATACTGGCGGATCCTGATGCGGACCGACTTCCGGTGCCCTCATCCCCACGTCCCGATCTCCCTCTCCCTCTCGACCTCCCCCTCGACCCCCCTCGCGAAGCACCGCAATTCAACCAATTCATCGTTGCTATAAAAGTTACGTAACATACTCAATTTTATACAGTTTTTAAAATCAACAATAAAATTAAAGTTAATTCACATTTATCTACCAAATGTCAGAATATATTAATTTACATATTTCCATATTTAACTCACAATAATTCCATCAATTACTAAAAATTCAAATGAATTCATATATATATATGTTCATAATAATAATCCACAAATTACAACAATTCAAAAAAAATTCAGTAAATTACAAAAATTCATTAAAAATCCTTCCACTCACATAACATTTCCAAATTGTTCAACAAATTTCATTATATATTCCTTCATATAAAATTCCATTAAATTATAAAAATTCAAAATAATTCCTAATTCATCCAAAAATTCGAATTCGTAATCCAAAAATTCGAATAATTCCAATAATTAAACTCCAAAAATATATATATAATCCAAAAATTAATTAAACTCCTCTATATATATAATCCAATAATTCCATAAATCCAAAAAAATGTGTAAGCATTATTCTTACAATCAACAAAATTCAACAATAATATCCAATATATAATCCAATAATTAATTAAGCTCCTCTCTATATATATATAATCCAATAAATCCAAAAAATTAACAATAATTCCCACAATCAACAAAATTCAACAATAATCCAATATATATTCATACAATTCATCCAAACATCCACATTATCGATAAACAAACTAAACAAATTAAAATCTAACCTAAATAAAAAAAAATCGAAATTGGGGATTTAATTAGGGATTTAGGGATTTAGAACCTGTTTTTTGGGTTTAGAATCGATGTATGTTGGCTTGATGATGGACGACGGCTTGAGGAGAAGACCTTGCTCTTGCTTGACGGACGGCGGCGGCGGAAACGAATTGGTATAGAGGAGAAGAAATGTTTTGGGCAGTTTCGTTCTGCCCAAAACGGCTGCGCCGGGGGTTATAACCCGAAAACTATACCCGACGATATAAGTATTATCGTCGGCTATAGTATAACCGACAATATTTATTATGAATATCGTCGGTTATAGTTTATTTCCTTTTTTTTCATATGCATTATATATTTATACAAAAAGGCTATGAGTTTTTTTTCCTAACTTATAAAAAATGCTCATTAAACAAAGTATCTACTTTAATTACATCGATCTAATTAAGTTAAATTCGATCATCTTCGTACACATCATTTTACATTGCACGTTCAAACTCAAATTAACATATATATATATATATACACTAAGGCGCATAGTCAGAATCATCGCTTGAGTCTGACTCAGTTTCCGAGTTAATTTCAGGTAAGATGTGTAAGCCCTCGTCACTTGAGTCTTCATTGTCTTCATTTTGATTAACATCAATAAGATTCGGTTGAGGAATTCGTACCACACTGCCCTATATCACATTATTAAGGCGAATTGTTGAGGTTTCAAGAATACCAGTTGCGTTCGGCTCTTCGTATGCACTAACTTCTTCATTATCCGAGGTCACACCAAGGGTGGAGGCACTGTATATGTTTCTTGGAAGAACATGGTTAACCACTTTCCACGCGCCTTTATGCACAAGATCATCAAGATAGAACAATTGTTTCACCGTCGTGGCCAAAACAAACTGATCATCTTCATACCAGCTTGTAGCAGTATTCACCGAAAAAATGTCGTATTGTTCGGTCCTTGTGTTCTGAGGGTCGGTATCAAACCATCTACATTTAAACAAGTACACGGTCATGCATTCCCCATATATTAATTCGACAACTGAATGGAGAACACCGTAATAGTCAACTCCATTCTACCCACCATGCACCATTACCCCAGAATTCTGTTTTTTTCGTCTGACATCTCTATGTTCACAAATAAATAGCACACCATTTACCTTACACATAGGATAAACTCTGAAAGTTATCGGTTTCTGCGCCAAGAGCCTCAATTCGTGTGACCACTGAGGGATACCATCATCTTGTACATGGTTCATCTGAAAATAATCATTTATTAACTTAACTATAAATATGATACAAGACATGCAATTACCCATCCATATACAAGTCAATATATCTATATACGTACCCATTTACCAAAATAGTTTGTGAACGTCTTGTTGTGGTAGTTAACATCACCGGAAATGGCAGGGCAGTAAAGGTGCATATTTTTCCAATATTGAACTTCTGGACAGTTAATCAATACCGACCAGTGGACAATGACTAGCTCATATGGTTCCAAATTGTACAAGTTGGGCAACTTTCCGGAAACTTCAACATCATCGGAGATGATTGAAAGGTTGAATTGTGCTCCATCTACTGGCATATGTTGTGGAGGGTCCTCGAACGCTCCCAAATACAGTCTGGTGTACATTACACACTCGTGCGCAATATATACTTCAGCGATACACCCTTCGGGTGCAGATTTGTTCATCACATAATCTTTGTAGTCCTCTAATTGTCTATCAAATTGGTAATTACAGAGCATGTTATGAATATTGTAAAATAAATGAATAAATAATATTAAAGACATATATAGCCAGATTCAGTGATGCATTATGTACCTTTCCATAGGATACATCCATGTGTAGTGTACTGGACCAGTAAGCAACAATTGTTCCGGAAGATGGAGCATCAAGTGAGGCATGATGTCAAAAAATTTTGGAGGAAATATCCTTTCAAATTTGCACATGATAAAAATGATGTCTTGTTGCATTTCCATCATGTCCGATTTCTTCACTTCTCTCGTGCATAACTTCTGAAAGAATCTTGACAAAGCCACTAACGGCTCCACCACCTCTTTGGGCAGGTACCCTCGAATGAAAACAGGGAAGAGGCGTTGAAGCAGTATATGACAGTCATGACTCTTTAGTCCGTACATCTTATTGTCTTTGAAGTTAACACATCGACTTATATTTCCAGCATAGCCTGAAGGATACCTGACATTACCCATCCAGCCAAAAATTTCATTCTTCTGGGCAGGCTTGAGGGTATAAGGAGCTTGTGGCATTTTTTTCTTCCCATCTCTCAACCACAAATGTTTTCACAGTCCCATTCTTTTAAGATCAATGTGTGCCTTCGGGCCGTCTTTAGTTTTTCCCTCCCAATTCAACACTGTGTCGACCACACTCTTGCACACATTTTTCTCTATGTGCATGACATCTAAGTAGTGTTTGATCAGCAACTTGGACCAATACGGAAGTTCCCAAAAAATACTTTTATGTGTCCAGAATTTATACCTGTCGGGTTTGTCAGGTATTGACGCCACTATCTCAGGATGATTGCTGAGCAGCCCAAAATCGTATTCATGTAGCACTTCCAATATTTCATCCCCCGTCCCTCTCCTCGGCTGCTCACCTGTTTCCACAGTCCCATCAAATGCCTCAATATCCTCCCGAAATGGGTGATCATATGGAAGCCAACAACGATGACGCATCTGTACAATCTTCCTACAATGAGGTCTGCAACACTCAACAGTCATGCACTCTGGACAAGCCCTGTATCCCCTGGTAACGTTGCCCGACAACATCCCACGTGCAGAAAAATCGCTAATGGTGCCAACAAGCATGGCATGCATCTGGAACATCTCATTTTTGAACTTGTCATAAGCGGGATGACCATGCTCGCTCAAGTACTTAAGCTCCACAATCAAGGGTCTCAAATACACATCGAGACATTTTCCTGGATAACCCGGCCCTGGAATTATCATAGTGAGTATATTGTATTCTTTCTTCATGCACAACCATGGAGGAAGGTTGTACGATACCAAAATAACTGGCCATATACTATATTGAAGAATCATGTTGCCAAAAGGGTTGAATCCGTCAGATGAAAGCCCCAGCCAAACATTTCGAACCTCTGATGCAAAATAAGAAAACTCATTCACCATGTGCTTCCAAGCTTCTCCGTCAGCAGGGTGTATAAGCGTATCACCGTCGGGCAAATTCCTCTCGGCCCACCATCTTATAGCTTCAGCCGTGTGTGCACACATGAACAATCGTTCTAGCCTATCTATCAGCGAAAAATACCGAAGTACCTTCACAGCTTTATTGTTTCCGGCAGGAGTCAACTTATACCTATTTGTACCACATACAGGGCATTCATCAAGGGATTCAAGATCATTCCCATAAGCATCTTCACCCCAGAAGAGAACACAATCATATCTACAAGCATGGATTTTTATGTAGGAAAGGCCAAGATGTTTCAGGATCTGTTGCACCTTACGATGAATGGTAGGAAGACGATGACCGGGGGCAACAACGAACCAGACCACTTCAGCCAATCATCAACAGCCTTCACACTCATTTTGTTCTCCACTTTGAGCTTCATTACTCCCATAACACTTTCAAGAACAGTCTTATTACACCCGTTGTACAACGGGGTCTGTTGGAAGGCAATGAGGTTGTTATACTTGTCCATACCAGCAGTGTTGACAGCTGTAGGTAATTGCTGGACTGACTCAATATGAGGGAAGTCTCCAACGACGGGAGGGATATCCGGTGCTTGAGCAAATATACCGCTCTCATGAGGAAACATATCGTTGATCAACCTTGTTGTTGGATCATTGGATGTACTGCCACTCTCAAAAAATTGTCCGTGATCATGTTGGCTAACTGATGAGCTCTCACCGTGATAAATCAAACATGTGTATTTATCCTAAAACCCGTTTTTCTTCAAGTGCTCCAATACTTTATCGATGTGAAAACGATATCGCTTGCTGCGACGCTGACATTTCATACACGGACAATAATGAATTGTCATCTGTCCACAATTAACCTTCACATATTCCACAAAACTTCTAATTCCACGGTGATATCTTACATCCCATCTTGGAAGACACATCCAACTCTTGTCCATCCTGAAAATTATAACTGCATGTATATATACCCATGATCTTATTAATTAAAATTTCATAGATATATATATATATATCGATATTCAAACTATAATTAAATTACATAATTTAATTATTCTACTCGATCCATAATTATTCATATATATATAATTTCGTCTAATTTAACTCGATCAATTGCAAAATCAACATCTTGGAAGACACATCCAACTCTTGTCCATCATGAAAATTATAACTGCATGTATATATACCCATGATCTTATTAATTAAAATTTCATAGATATATATATATATATATATCGATATATATCGATATTCAAACTATAATTAAATTACATAATTTAATTATTCTACTCGATCCATAATTATTCATATATATATAATTTCGTCTAATTTAACTCGATCAATTGCAAAATCAACATTCGATCAATCAATTAATATAAATATATATTATTATAATTCCCATAATTTTAATATATATATACACCCTAACTATATATAATCGATCACAAAAATCTAAATATATATATATAACCACACTATAATTAATCACAATTAACGGAAACATCACAATAAACACAATATTATACCCATAATTAATAATCACAATTAATCCTATAATAATCACAATATATAATCAATTAAATAAATTAATCACCCTAGCTATATATATATTCACAATAATCAACACAACAATTACGTACTACGTACTCCAACTCAACTATCAATCACGTACTCAAAATCAACCATCAATTACTCAAACTCAACAATCAATTAACTCGATCAAAATCAACATCAACAATTGATCAACACACACATATATATATATAATATTAAGTACGTACGTACCTATATATAATGAATCACGAACTCATTCTTGACAGTTTTCGACATCACCCAATGATTTCAGAGCATTTTCAGTTTTCGCGGGAGATTTTTTTTGAATGACAGAGCTGCTGCCCAAAATGGATCTGAAATAAAAAACTATAGCCGACGATACCACAAAATCGTCGGTAATAGTTAAAAAAAAGTCGTCGGTAATAGTGGAAAACTATACCCGACGATTTTTCGGCTACTATAACCGACGACAACAATATATCGTTGGTAAAAAAACTATAACCGACGATGTACTCTAGTCGTCGGTTATAGTTGACTATACCCGACGACAAGAGTTTTCGTCGGTCTGTTTTTTCCCATGTCGTCGGGTATAGTGTTTATGCCGGTAGTGAAAAAGATTAGCAGCAAAGATAAATGGAATGGTAAAGTAACCGTCTCATTCTATTTTAGTTCCAGTTTTAAATTTATGAAAGCGTTGAAATTGTTGAAGTACATACTGATATTTCCTATGTATAACATGTAAGTGTAAATTCTTTGAGAACACTTTAGATAAAGGGGATTGTGATTTATCATGGAAGGCTAAATGAAATATGTAGATATGCTGATAGTTACACAGAGTATCATGTCAGAATTCGAATTTGAAGAATCTTTTTCCCCAACGAGGTGCTTATCAAATCGCCAACTTTCACTTTTTACGGCATAAATATTGAATCTAGCTGTATCAATATATTAGATTGTTACATTTTCTTCATGATTTTAAAGTTCATTAGTAAGCAATGTTGTTTTGTAGGTGCTACTAAGATGACAAAAGAATTGAGGAGAAAAAAAAATGAGCACCAGGAAAACCCATATTTTTGACAACTATTCAGCCTATATCTACAAACAGAAATTTTTGTATCCAAGAGTTTTGATGTTTCTACTTAGGTACTGAAATGGAACTCATCTTAATTTTTAGAAGGCCATAAAGATAGTTTACAATGTTCAAAATGGTTTAGATGAGCAATGTAGCCTATTAATATAGTTACTGTTTCGAAAGAATACAAAGAGAATTACTGTAATTCATAACGGGTTTGATGATCAATGTACAAATTCAAATGCATTAGTGAAGTGTGTAGAATTATTTAGTTTTTAATTCCACTTAGGACAAGCCACCAAAGCCGGCTTCTCACTAAGCCAGGGAAGGCTTTGCTATAGAGGTAAAAAATTTGTTCCTCTCTCTTTTGATTGGCGTCCCAAGCTACTTTAAGAATTTCACTCTTCATTAACTACGGGTCACTTCAGATTTTTTCCCACCTACAAGCGTTTATCCCGTAGTTTTTCATGGTCGGGTGTTCGAAAGGACATCAAAAGGTTCATAGCCAGTTGTGATGAATGTCAGAAACAGAATTATGAGATTGTTCGCCCTCTGGGACTATTGCAGCCTTTACCAATTTCGGATGGAGCTTGGCTTTTGGTTTTGATGGATTTTGTTGAAGGTCTACCGCCTTCAAGTGGGAAGAATGCCATCCTTGTAGTCGTGGATTGTTTCACGAAATTCGATCATTTTATCCCACTCACGCATCCATACACAGTTGCTACTATTGCCAATGTGTTTATCAAGGAGGTTTTTAAGTACCATGGCATGCCACAGGCCATCATCACTAACCGTGATGCTGTTTTCAAGAGCACCTTTTGGAAAGAGTTCTTTCGCCTCCATGGTACTCGGTTGTGTCGTAGCTCCGCCTACTACCCACAAACTGAGGTGTTGAATCGTACATTGGAGTACTATTTGCACTGTTTTGTTAGTGACTAGCCTCTTACTTGGGAAACACTCCTACACTGGGCTCAGTTTTGGTACAATACGAGTTATCACTCGGCCATCAAAACGTCCCCATTTGAGGCCTTGTTTGGACGAGCTCCTCCCACTGTTCCTACCCACAACCCGGGCACTACTCAAGTGCAGATGGCCAACAATGTGCTCAAGGACAGAGATCACCTTAATCGGCAACTTAAGCCTCATCTTCACAGGGCACAAAGTCGAATAAAGATTCAAAGTGACAAGCACCACACCGACAGGGAATTTCAGGTTGGTGACTTAGTTTACTTGAAGCTCCAAGCTTATAAGCAGAAGTCAGTTACTTCTTCCTCTTGCCACAAACTGTCTCTTCGCTTCTATGGCCCCTTTAAGGTGCTAGCTCATATTGGCAATGTTGCTTACCGTTTGGATTTGCCAGCCTATTCTAAAATCCATCTGGTCTTCCATGTTTCCCTGTTAAAGAAGCGCATTGGTGGACCAAAACCCTGTTTATGTAGAGCTCCCGGAAGTTATTGCCCCAGGAGTGTTTCAGTGGTCTCCGGAATCCATTCTGGATGGCTCTACCTACAAAAAGGGCAATGTTGCTAGAGTCTATTTGCTCATCAAATGGGAAGGTTTGTCATCGGATGATGCCACTCGGATGGATGCCAATGAAGTTGAGCTTCGTTTCCCTGACTTTTCAGCTCAAGCGCAGGTTCCTACTTGAAGGGGGAGGGAGTTGTTGCACTCACTTGCATCAACCCAAAGTCCCAAGCCCACATTTTGATTCCTAGTCCCAAATTCTATCCCTTCAAATTGTGTACTCTAAGTTGCAGCTCTGTATGTTGTTGATTGCAGACTCTGCTTGTCCCTTTTTGTTCACTAGCTCTAGTGTAGTTGTTACCTTGTTATTTTATGTTGTCTCAACTCTGTGGGAGCCCTTTACATTAATGTATGCTATATTGAGGAAACTATCTATGGAATATTGAAGCTTCCTTCTCTCCAACTTTCTCTCAACTGTCCCTTTATCTTCCTTCATCTTTGGTACCATAACATTCTTCCTTGCTTTGATCATAATTTGGCAACCACCTTGGCCTGATCCTTGTCCAAAACTAAATAAAACCCATACCTTTGATTTAGAAAACCCCTTTTGTTCAAAATCCAGACTTAATCATGTTATCCCATTAGCACACCAAATCCCTAAAATCCCAATTTTGGGACGGAAGAGTGAGAGAATCTACAGGCCTTATATGAACAAGGTCCAGTGTCCAACCAATCATTACAAGAAGCCGATCATGAGCATATGTGATACAAAGCTGTTTGGTCACCCTCCACGATTTGCGCTCGCTTGTGATGACTCCCAATTAACCCAGATACATTCTCTATATAACTTTCGTGGCTTTATTAATTATCTTTGTAATCTTCAAGTTGGTAATCCTATCATATTTAAATTAAGAAGTTTCATCAGTGGAGTTTCTATCCCACTTTTGATTTATGCTCAAAGCCAATATAATTGGTATAACTCGTATTGCTTTGGTTATGGAAAATGGGATATATTAGAAGCTTGGAATTTGACTAGACCATGTGATGGTCAAGGTTCTCGATTAACAATCCGATTAAATGAAGATAGCTTTTTGGAATAGTCAAGGAAGTTCCTGGCCTGGATTTCAAACACATGTGGCGTTTTATGTTTCTACTTATGTTTTGGATGTTTTTTGTGTACTAGATACCAGAGCATCGTCTATCACTGGAGATAATATTGCTCAAAAGTTGCCTTTTGATCAATACCTTGTGATTCCCGCTCTGGGACTGAATGGTGGAATTTTTCTTTGCTAGAAATCTAGAACCATTAATCTTAAAGTTATTTTATAGCACGATAGATTTGTTCACTATTTTATTTCAAACTCCAACTCTATTGATGGATTTTATATGATTTTTATCTATGCTTATCCCCAAAAAGAAAAACTAAAAGAGTTATGGGATGAAATTTCTAGACTCCAGCATAGAAATGGTGAAGCGTGGTTCATTGCAGGCGACATGAACATGATTACTTCTCTCTCTGAGAAAAGTGGTGGAAATGTTGTTTTTACCAGATACAAGCTTGACTTCAATAGATTTTTAAACAAGAATGTAATGGTTTCCATCCCTAGTAAGAGATTCCCTTATACATGGTCGAATAAGCATAAAGATGATACATTGATTTTTGAAAAGCTTGACAGATTTTGCACTAGTAATAGTGGTTTCACAATGTTTCCAGACTTAGAAGATATAAATCTTCCTTTAAATGGGTATGATCATAGTTTAGTCTACTTATCAATTGATCACAGGAAACCAAAGAGGTCAGGTTCTTTTATGTTTGAGGCAATGCGGCAAAGGCATCCTCAATTCAAGAACTTGGTTAATGCTGCTTGGAGTACTTGTCATGACCCAGATCCTATTAGAAATTTTTCGATTATGGTGAATAAGTTTACGAACTTAGCCAAAACTTGGAATAAAGATGTTTCTGGTGATATCTCAATGAGAATTAAAAACTTGCAGGAAGAACTTACTGTTATTCAGGACCAGTACATAAATTTTCCTCACTCTATTTCTTTGCAGGAGAAAAATAAGAAACTTGAACACTCACTATCAAACTTGTTTAATTAGGGAGGAAGAGGTGTTTTGGGCTCAAAAGGCTAAAGCAGATTGACTACATTTGGGTGACCAAAATACAAAGTTCTTCCACCTACAAGCTACTACTACAAAGAAAATAAATAAAATTGAAAAAATCAAAGCTGAAGATAATACTTTGATTACTGATGCTAATGATATTGTTTCTCTCTTTGTTTCTCTCTTTGATCGTCTCAGTTTTATTTTTGTATTTTATCTTTATTTTTTTCATTTTGATCTCTCATATAAAGAAAATTAAGAAAATATTAAAGAAGAATAAAAAATATAATAAAATTGACGAGATTGCAATTAGTGGTAGAGTTGCGAGAGAGAGAAAAAAAGACAAGATCGTAATTATTTCTAATTTTTTAATTTTCTAATTTTTTTAGTTGAATTTTAGTTTTTTATAAATGTTTATTTTTTGTCTTTATCTTTTTTTTTCTTTCTCTACCAACTCTTTTTTTTCATTTTTTCATTTGGTTGTAAATAATATATATGTGTGGATGTTTATGTAAATACTCAATAGTTATGTACTTACTATGTCAACCCTACCTCTATATATAGTGGTATATTGAGATGAATGATATAACACTCTACACTTCCTCCTCCTCCATCTTTGTGTTCTCTCTATTCTCTCCATGTCTTCTTTCCCTAGTTTATAACATGTTATCAACATGATTTAGATTTTGGAATGTCAGTAGACATCTCTTTAATTGTCCATTGATTTGGTCATTCTTTTCAAATGTCATTTTCCTAGGTCTATGCTAATATAAAGACCTGTTTGCATAGTAATTGATACAGGATTATAGGTAACAAGTTTTTGTAACCCTTGAGCTCATCAACTATTTGTTATATTAATATATATTTACTGCAATTTTTCAATCAATTGCTATCAAATCTAATATTTATTGATTGATGGAATCATTTGAGGTTAAAGAAAATTCTCAAGTGATAGATTAGGGCCTGAAGATCTTAATCGTTGATAAAATCTAGACCTAAAGATTTATGATTATATATGAGGGTCTAAAGTTCCTCAAAATTCATTTGGTTACTTTAAGCTGAAATTTTGAGTGTAAAAATATTGGAAACCCGAAGTTTCAAATACCAAATTTTAGAACAGAAAATTTTAATAGTGATACTTGAAATTGAAGATTCAAGTGAATGGTTATACAATAACCAAATATTGAGATTTAAAGTTCTTGCAATTAATTCAATTACAAGTACCAAAAGATCCTCCAAGTTATGGAATTGAATATATGAAACTTATGTTTCTTTATCCAATTAGGACCTAAAGTTTCTCGGTTTTATTTGATAATGGAAATTCTCTTCATATGAGTATGTAATTTATTGACCTTTTGAACAGGAAGTTCAAGGTTGATTAATTGAAACCAAGAGATTTTTGACTATGTATTAAAGAAAATACAAGTATCTAAGCAGACTTGAAGTTCTGTCTATCTTATTCATTAACAAAACCAAAAGTTTCCAATGTTTATTTCTACTCCTTAATTTTATTCAATTTCTCATATCTAAGTTACATGTATTTATTTATAGTTATTAGTATTGAAGATATTTTGCTCGTATGAACCAATAGTCCTTATTCTCTAAAACTCAAAACTTGAGTGCATTTTGGCCTAAAGTTCATAATGCTTATGTGGACTCGAAGTTCATAATATATCAATCTATTTGTCAAGCAGTCAAACCTATTATCTACATTCTAAATCTGAAATTTTGGGTTCACCGATATAAAAGCAGGAGATTAAGGTTTTGATATTCATGACTTAAAATAGTCATTGATCATTTTCAACTATGATGCTTATAAAATCTAGTATAACTCTTATCCCAAGAGGTGTAAATCTTTATCGATAGCTCCAAAAGAGCTTGTATCATATTACATATGTATCATACTTTTGGCCAAAATGGGTGTAAATTTCTCTACATCCAATGTATATATATATATATACTAGTTCACTAGATCTACTATAATGCGTAAGATCATCAAAATCTTCAATGATATCATTGTTTGAGTATAAATTATAATGCTAACTAACAAGCTATTTGGCTTGTATACCATTATTTACACATATTTTTTGCGACTTGTCACTTTAAATTGGTGGGTGATATTATCCACCATGTTTATTTAATTTAGAGAAATGTCTCAATCAACTATGCACAAATTATAAGTGACAGTTACTTTGACCAAATATTTGGTTTGGGCTCGACATCCACCAACAATTATAAGGAATATGATATCCTTAATTACACGCATGGTTTTGTGAATGGCCAATATGATAGTCTTTCCACCGTTAGGAGGAGAATTTACTAATGTAACAACGTGAAGTTGTGAAATATTTTCACTTGGTCCAAGCTTTCTACTCTCAAAATAGAGATTTTACATGTCTTACCACATTTAGACTAAACGTTGAGTGTATGATCCACATTCTGAAAATAATGCCTCTATAGAGATGATTATCTTAAAGTGTGGAATGAATATCTGATAATAAAGAACTCTTTAAAGCTGATGCATGCATATACGAATGTGTGGGATCGAAATTTGATGATCATGGATATTACTTATGCTAGCTAGCGAAAGATCATCAAGGGATATATACATACTAATGTTGCAATAGATTCTAAGCTTCGCGAAATTATGAATTCATCAGAGCTCCTGAAGAACCTATATGAATCTATCAATACATATACATATTGATACTTATGGCTAGATACACCATATTAAACTTTGATATCACATGTTTCTTATTCCTTTACTTTAGAGCATTTTACAAATGTTTTGGAGTTTTCAGATTAGTGCAACACTTATGGTAAGTCGTTGATGAAAATATTTGTAGTTTTCTTGTACTACTTTTAACTTATTTATTTTGCAAGATTCAAAATTAACGATGAACCCTCATATGCAAGATACCCTAAGCTTGCAATGATCGGGGGGAGATTCTCATCAAGGGGAGCATCATGAAGTATGCTACCTAGGACATAAGCGCGTTATACTCTTTTTCTTCGATCGGGGTTATTTTTCTCCCACTGGGTTTTTGTTACTTGACATGATTTTTAACGAGGCAACACTAATCTCGTCAAACACCGTATTATTCATTTGTAGACATCCAAGGGAGAGTGTTGTAAATAATATTTATGTGTGGATGTTTATATAAATACTCAATAGTTGTGTACTTACTATGTAAACCCTGCATCTATATATAGAGGCCTATTGAGATGAATGAAATAACACTCTACACTTCCTCCTCCATCTCTGTGTTTTCTCTATTCTCTTTATGTCTTCTCTCCCCAGTTTATAACACATTCTCTCTTTCTTTTAGATTTTACAATTTTTTATAATACTGTAATCAATCATAGGGTTGCAAGAGAAAGAAAAAACCAAAATAAAAATGAGACGGTTAAAAATGAAAATGGAGATTAGAAATAAAAAATTTTATGAAAAATAATAATCAAAGGGTAAAATAAGATATGGTAGTGGGACTCACTTACTGATGTAGCAATTGTCCTGTCACGACTTAAGATCATCTCTATAATTTCTCTATTATAAGTGCATCTTCCACAACTTTTCTATAATTTCTCTATTATATGGAAGTAAATTTCACAATTTACGATACATTTTTCAGCTTCAAGTTCTACAGATTCTCCATTTTGCGAATTTCATCATTTTTCTCCATTCTTTTCCTGAAAAATATAGAGATTGTTGTAAATATAGAGAATATTATTTTCTCTCTCATCACATTCTCTATTTTATGGCATGTGTTTAGGAAATCTGTTGGAGCAAAACAACCAAACATATTCCCTAAAATAAAGAAAAACTCAAATATGGAGAAGTTGTTAGAGTTGCTCTAAGGAAGCAAAAAATACAATTTACGATATATTTTTTGCTCCAACTCCAGTAGATTCCTCATTTTGTAGATTTTATCATTTTCCCTCATTTTCTACCCTAAAAATATAGAGATTGTTGTAAATATAGAAAACATTATTTTCTCTCTCATCACATTCCCTATTTTAGGGAATGTGTTTAAGGAATCTGTTTGAGCAAAACAACTAAAATATTCCCTAAAATAGAGAAAAACTCAAATATGGGGAAGCTGTTGGAGTTGCTCTTAACGGTAAAATTGAATGAAAAACTAACTGGGGGGTAAGACTGATGTGAATTGTAAAGATTAAGGGTAAAACATTCAGCTTTGAAATAAAATGGACTAACATGACGTTTGATCCAAAGTTAAGAGGAATAAACGGAAGTTTGTCCAAATAGCTACTACAAAGGTAATTGGTCGAGACCGAGATCCATCTATTTCGAGCCTGTTATAAGGTATAGCCTATTATCTCCTCAATGGTTTCGGATACGGGCATGTCAATTACTAATTTCCAGGACTGGATAGAGGTATGTGCTACGGGTCTTCCCGCTGATCAGTTTGCTAGATTGATTTTGTTTTTGTGATTTATATGGAAGGGTTGGAATGATAAACTATTGAACAATGTGGAGTTTGATAGTCAGGATATTAGGGTGCAGGCAGGAGCTTGGCATGATCATTTTACTATGATCAACAAGTTTTCAAACCGCCCGAGGAGAGAGGCTTAACAGTGGAAGAGTCCACCTACCGACTCATACTCGAAGAGGGGGTATTGGTGTAGTAGTTTGTGGCTGGACAGGTTAGTTTATCAGAGGTATGGCAGTTAGAGTGGATGGGCAATACTCGACATTATCTGTAGAGATTGAGTCGGCTTGGGTGGCGGTAGGGATGGTGTTGGATCACTCCTTGGCCCCGGCTCACTTACAATCTGACTCCATGATTATGGTGAAAGCGATAGAGGATTGCTTCAGCCCAGTTTTCAGTATTCCTTGAGGGATGTTCGAGATAGATTTCTCTAGATCTCAAATGTTTCTTTTCAGCATTTGAGGAGGGAGGGTAATATGGTAGCTCATACTTTAGCTAAATGGGCACTTAGGGATGCCTCTCCTATGTCTACTTTTGATGTACAAACTGATTGTATACCTTGATTCAAGTTTAATATAATGAACGTTTCTATCACACACACAAAATGGCCTAATATGTTGTTTGAGACAAAGTTAAAATTCTGACAAAAATGGCAAAAATTAAGAGAAATATATGAAAATTTGTATTAAAACTTTATAAGATTCTTAAATGATCATATATCTACCTTATATATTATTATTTTTGAGAAATATATCTACCTTATATGAAAAAGAATATATTGATCAAATATTATAACATATGAATTTGTGACAATGTTAGATAAATTACTACAAGTTGAGTGCTAACTGGTATTAAAATATGATTTAATTTTTTTTTTTAGGGCTGAACCCTAAAGGATGCTATGTCATCACGCATTTTGTACATTATGTTATACATAACATTTCTACTTATGGATCCATTTTTTTTGCCATTTTCAGGTATAAACACGATCTTTTTGATAACATTTTGACATCTCCACAGTTCAGGTTTTAATTCCTAAAGTGTGTATTACTTATGCAAATTTTCAGCCAAACTGATTATCGTTAAAGTATTTAAAACTGCAATTAAAATTTATAAGTATGAACGGCCAAAATTTAGAAGGATAAACGGAAATTTGTCCAAATAGCTACTAAAAAGGTAACTAGACAAAAGCTTATGGGCCTGCTGCAACTGGACCCGAAAACAAGGCCTACTACGATGTAATGCACGCTTTTTTTGGTTTTTCTGGTGTGGGCGGAGGTCATGGACCTTCCGCCAAGCATGCACGTCTAACAGCCACAGAGGTTGTGGGACTGATCGCTGAGTCTCTGTGTTAAGTGATCAGATTTGATGAATCGGGTATCAGAAGTGAGAAGCGAGTTCGAGATCGACTATGGCAGAACATCGATCAGTGCGCCAATGAAACAAGCGTACCTTCTTATCTTGTGGTTTTTGAGTTTGCTGGCCGCCCGGGGTTGATACGGTACTCGTCCGTTTACGTTTGTTTCCGTTATTACCGAGCATTTGGGTATTCTAAGACCTACGAGTCGTTGGAGCATGATGTTTGGCGGCCGTGTACGTAGTAAATTATGGCATCGGTGGGAATGAATCCCAAACCCCAAAGGGACGTCAGACTTGGAGTTGGTGTTACGGAGATGGATCCTAGTCAAATTGGGACTCCTAATTTGACTAGGAGTCCTTTATTTCTTAGATTGTTTGATGGGACAAAATGAATAGAGATTTGTTAGTTTCTAGCGGAGGTCAACGAAAGCATCTTATTGCTTTATAAAAATCAATGACAGTTTCTGAAAGGTCCTTCCATCAACAAACAGTAAGATAACTGCCTCAATCATGTAAATTGGATTTGACCCTATAACCATACTATTTGAAATTCAAAACAGATTGCAGATTATAACCTTATCTCGATTACTCTGGTCTATACAATACTGATGTACTGAGACTGAATTCTGAAAAACTATTACATGAGCTGCTGATTAACGAAATGAACACATTCTATTATCGCCCTGTAATAATTGTAATGCTAGCTTCATTTCTGGAGGGATTAGTATGTTCAAAGTGTGTTTGAGTACGAGAAACTGAGTTTTGGATAGTGAATAGAGGCAGCTTCGGTTTTGCCCCATCTTCTCGCAACTGAGCATCAAAGCTATATCCGCCATGGTTGGCCTATCCACAGCATTGTCCTGTACACAAAGAAGCCCAATATGCACGCATTTCATTACTTCTGATGAGGAGTATGAATCACCCAGTATTTCATCTACCAACACCAGTCCCCTGCCTTCATTGTACAAAGTCCATGCCTGCAAAAGAAAAAAATGTTACCAATGTTGTATCTAGCACATCATGATGGTTCGAGCTATGTAAATCAGCGCCACTACTTCTCAATGAATCTATTTTTCAGTTTATGATTTAAAATACGAACTTACATAGGCAAGTAAGCCTAAATGTTGGTCATATAAATAGAAGCTATTATTCTTCTTGCTGTTAATGATCTCCAATACCAATACCCCAAAGCTGTAGACACCAGATTTTTCGGAAAATATCCCGCCCAGTGCATACGCCGGAGAAATATAGCCACTGCACAGCAAAACGCTTCAGTATGAATTTGACAAAGTTGCTTCTTTTGGTTTCTGGCCTAAATGAATATGACATCATTGACGTCTAGAGTTCCATACCGTGTTCCCCCACGACCTTATGAGTATTCTCTAAACTGTGTGCTCCTTCAACTATGCGTGCCAATCCAAAATCAGAGATTTTTGGATTCATTTTCTCATCCAAGAGAATGTTACTGACCTCTAGACACTAAATCTCTATGTATCACCTTCACAGGAATCATGATGGAGATAAAGAAGTCCTATAGCAACACCCTGAATAATATTAAATCGTGCTGCCCAATTAAGCACTGCTCTCTTCTTCGTATCTAATAAAAAATTCAAAACCCCCCGATTAGAATGCAAGTAGTAATGAAATGTGAATTGTGCATAAAAATAGAAGATGAACAAATATGAGTAAGATACTACAGCTCGAACATTCGGGACACACTAGCTGAAACTTACAATTTAGAAATGTATAGAAAAAAAATACCATATAGAAATGTATCCAAGCTTTTATTTTGCATGAACTCGTAAATAAGTAACTTCTCGTCCTCTTGAACACCACAACCTATGACCCTAACAAGATTTTTGTGTTAAAGATTGGAGTACAACAATATCTCATTCTTGAACTCTTCAACACCTTGTTCTGAGCAACTAGATAGTCTCTTTACTGCTATTTCTTTCCCATCTGGTAGTATCCCCTACACAAAGTTCACAAATTATACTCTGCGATAATGCAACTTCATATTATTAAAGATAATACCTTATAAACTGGGCCAAAGCCTCCTTGCCCGAGTTTGTTTGTGATACTGAAACAGTCTGGCGATTTGTATGCTATCAAAATCAAACATCTGTAGCTCTGAGGGATCAAGCTTTCCTATATATTCTCGAACACCATCTCTATGCATCTTAATCATTCTCTGATGCTTTTGGTTGGCACGGAACTTGTGCAAACTGAAGACGTACTAGAGCAACCAAGATACTGAACAAGCCAATAGTTGAAAGGGTCGCAATTAACTTTATCGGATTCCTTTTACCTGAAAAAAGAATGAAAAAGATAAGATATGAACTTTCATCGTAAGCACAAATACAAGACAGATGGAGAACTAATGCCGTAAGATTGTGCACGAGCTATTATTACTCACCTTGTTCTGAGTGCGCTAGACGGACATAAATATCTTGTCCTTTAGAGGGACTCTTGTATGTCAATCAGGTGTCGTGTCCTGCAGTCCTCAGACTTGTCTAGAGCCAAAGACGACAGATATTCATGAAAATCGGGTACTTTCACGTTCTCCATTTTCCAAAACCCATCTTCTTTCTCTATTGACGAGACTGATGTCTTTTTGTGTCTCTCACAATACAATTCGGTTCGTCTTACACAACCTCCTGTCCAGTTTCCTATGCTCCATTCCTTGTCAAACTTGGGTCTAAACCCTTTTAAACACTTGCAGATTGGAGATCCAGAACGTTTGCAGACCCCATAAGGTCCACAGGCTCCATGGCTGTCGCAGGGGCTTGTTGATGACACTACGTCAACAGACCAGTTCTTGCCACTTTCTGACCACCAAAGCCTCAGGGTTTCATCTGATGATATGTCCGTGTATGCAACAACTTTGTCATCTATAGAATCGTAACTGTACGAGAATTACCTTGTGCCCTGTGATACATTATCAACTAGACTAAATGGATTTAGATAGTGATCATTCGATGAGGGAATACCAATGAACTTTGACTTATCCCACGGTCCACTTCTCCAGTGGGGAATAGATCCATTTTTCCATATGAACACTTGTGATGGCAACTCTGCTGACAGTCCAACCAAGAACATCCCAGACGATGGATCATTTTCTGTTTTCCAAGATGTCAAGAAATTCCGTTTCCGATATCCACTATCAAATCCCATCAACATATTTGGCAGAAATGAGTCACTAGCATGATCAAAACTCTCCCACAAAACAACTCCCTTAACATCGTTGAGAACAAAGTTTCCATTATCTAAAAGAACTGCAGATGAACTATTGGATATGTTGGTTGACCAGACAGAGTTCTCCTTCCAATCTATGAGCTCCAGATTCCCATCGTTGCCAATTCTCAAAGAAGCCAAGGTGCCGGTCACTGCAAGAGGAGCATCTCTGTTAGCCACCCATACAACTTTACGAGGAAACACACTTTTGCGCCACAACCCCACATACATATTAACTGAAGGTAAAATTACATAATTGGTCACTAATATTTGTCGTATTTGTCCAAAACGACAGTTTGATAACTATCGAAAGACATATGTCAAAATAGTCACTCCCGCTAATGTTTTATTATCAAATTGGTCATTCGAGCTCAAGCGTTCGTTAAAAAATATATATTTTGTTTATTTTTAGGAGTATTTTTATCTTTTTATCCTCATTTGGCAAACACAAAATCTAAAATTTTCATTTATTAATTACACATTAAATATCCTCCCTGCTCTATCTTTCATCACCTTCCCAATAGACCCTCTTCCACCTCCGGTCCCATACAACCCTTCACAAAGATCCTCTATCATCATCGGTGTCGTCAAGTCCTCACCCGAGTACCAAGCATTCACCAGTGGATTTGACGCCAACTCCGCCAGTTCATGCCCTAATCATCATGTCGACGTTGACGTCACTATTAGGAAGTCTTAGATGAGGAGGTGGTTGGGGACGGACCAGCGACCGTACCAGATTATGTAGATGTCATGTGGTACCGGAGTTGCTCCAAGTTTGAGCTCCCTTCGAATTTCTTGGAAGAGAAGAGAGTGCGGGGAGGGAGCTTGGGTTTGAAAGTAGTAGTACTGGCGGTGGGGGAGAAGGTCTGTGTGTAGGTGTTGTTGTCGCAGCGGAAATGGCGAAGATGAAGAGGAGGAGGAGGAGTAGTAGTGGAAAGAAGGACGGTGACCTTGTTGTGGGATTGCAATTGGGGGTGAGTTAGGGGTTTAGAAATGGAAGAGGAAGATAGAGAAAAAGCTGAGTGAGAGTGTGTGACTGTGGAGATGGGTGGGAGAGTGGCGGCAAAGGACTAGACAGAGTGGCGGAGGAGGAAGTGGAGCTGTGGTGGCGGAGCGCGTGTAAAATCGCATCGAGGATGCGCGCAAGGGTCACCTTGGAGAGAGAGAGAGAGAGAGAGAGAGAGAGAGAGAGAGAGAGAGAGAGAGAGAGAGAGAGAGAGAAATAATAATGACATTAATGGTATTACTGTAAATAAAAGAAGTTAATGAATAGAAAGACAAATATATCCCTTATAAGACATATATTTTAACGTCTCAGTTAACGGAATGACCATTTTGATGTACTTTGAGAAAAGATGAGTGATCATTTTGACATATTTCATTTGATAGTTACCAAGCTGTCGTTTTGGGCAAAGATTAGTGATCATTTAAGCAATTTTGCCTTAACTGAATTATTGGGACCGAAGAATCCCAATTCGAAAATTTGGCCAGGAGAGACTAGAGTTTGTCCTTGTGCTAATGGATTTGAAGGAGTTATGTTATATACTTCAGCAACACCATACTGTGACAGAATCAAACTGAAGATAAACACGAAAAACATAGAAGCACTACCCGAATCCATCCCAACCACTATATTTTTCCCGAGAAACAAAGAACAAACACCCACTTTCATGAGTTTCATCAGAATCCTCATATGTTCCCAGAAAGACAATATGAACTTTTGTTGCACAAGGATAGCTGTTACCTAGGCCACACAAAACTTAGCTAGACCAGGTCACTGACAAAGTTCTATGACACATGTTCAATGCTATCAAAGTCTATGGTAGACAAATTTGAAATTAATCCTCTTTTTAGAGATCAATGGACTCAATAATATATGGTCCAAGACTTATACCAACACCTCCCGAGTACAAATGACAGATTTTCAACCAATAATACATAAATTAGGAAACTTCAATGTAAGTAACTAATTGACATCTACTGATACAGTTCACATCTCATTTACTTGTTTAATTTGATAGAAAAAGACTCAAACTTTCCGTGAAGGAATCAAAGACCTGTTTAATATTATCATCCTAGAAAAGAGGAAGCTTACGCTTTCGATGTGCTTCCACAATGAAGATTTTTAAATTCGCGCTTCTAAAACGCTTCTGCCTCCAAAATACAACTAATTTGAAGTTTTCATGCTTCCTGGAATTTCACATAAATATATTTTTATTTTATTTATGCAAAATCTCAAAATAGTCAGGAGAAAACGTCGTCGTTTCGAAGTTACTATATATGATGTGGTGTTTCAGTGAACCAAAAAAAGATACAAAACAGTTATGGCCTCACTCTCAAGCTCAACTCAACCATTTCCTCCAGCGTATGACCGACGACTGGCTCCGGCCACCAAGCCGGAAACTTTAAGTACAAATCAAGCGGCGGGTCCCAGAGAAGCCGAGGCAAAGTGACAAAGGTTGAGAAGCTAAAGAGAAGGAGGCCAAATAGAGAAAGGAGGAGACCAACAACAAGATTGCTTCTCGAAAAGTAATCTCGGTCATACTGCGGCGAGAGACAACCAAATCCTATCGAATTGTTGAGAATTATGGTTAATAGGTAGTCCTTTATTGTATAGGATTCTACTTTGTTATTATTGTTTTGTTAGGAAACTACTTTGTACATCACTATATATACTCTATGCTGGGATGAATGTAACACACCACAAGCATAATACAAATATCATAAGCACACAAATATTGTGATCACATTCCACACCAATTATACTTTTCTAGTTGGTATTAGAGCCAAACCTTGAGACTTGCACACCACACCTACACCTCCATCGAACTAGGTGTGGGTGTTGCACACCACCACATCCCAGATTACAAATTTTGCTGCAAATTTACATCATTGACACATGGAAGATGATGGCACACCTAGGTTCTAAGACCTTCACAAACACACGTACACACACACAAGTACAAGCACAAGCATAAGCACACACACACACGCACACCTTCTTCTCAGCATCATGACATTCGATGACGCACGCACACCCCATTCTTCAACACACACAATGGTGTCATCATCACCAACACTCGCACTTACACCAAGAACAACATCCATTATTATCTTCGCACACCCCACACCATATGAGTCTTCAAAAAGATGTTATGGTGGCTCCGCACACTCGCACTGAGTTTTTAACAAGATGTTACGTTGCTACACATATCAAGATTCGATGCAAATTCTAGATTGGTCCATGTGTCAACCTAGTAGTTAGGTTGCACGTGAGGGGGGTGTTGAATTGTAGAAAATTATGGTTAATAGGTAGTCCTTTATTGTATTGGATTCTACTTAGTTATTATTGTTTTGTTTGGATATTACTTTGTACATCACTATATATACCCTATGCTAGGATGAATGTAACACACCACAAGCATAATACAAGTATCATAATCACACAAATATTGTGATTACATTCCACACCAATCATACTTTTCTAGTAATCTCATATTGAGAAGAAGAAAGGGTCTAAGAGATTGCTCCCCAGGACTGTGCTTGAGGCCCTCCATGAGAGAATCACAGCTTTCAGGTGGGAGTCTGCTTTCAAGGTCAGTTCTTTTTGGGTATGGCAAATTGGGTTTTCGAATTTGTATCTAGATTGTGCTGGTTGATTTGAATTGTATATGTGGATTTGATTGAGGGTTTGTGAAAATTTATATGCTTGGTTAGGTTGAGGTGTATCTATTTGGTTTGTGTTGGCTTAATATGTAAAACCAAGCTGATTAGGGTGCCCCTCTGCATTTGATGTGTGACTAATGCATCTAAGTTTTATAATAAGATATTATCATCTTAGAAATAAAAATGTAATTTATACTATTGTTTCGAAACATGTTATATGACTAGGTGGAACCCCGCGCCTTCGGTGCGGTTATTCAATAAAAGGACATGAAATGCTTATTGATGTAGTAACTAAGGCAGAAATGAAAGAGAAATGTGAAAATATCATTCAAGGGAAGAAGTTATAAGTGTATTTTTCTGCGGCGCGGATGTTTTGTTAAACGACAATAATTTCATATTCAAAGTTGCATAAAGTTCAAATTTAAAGTCTATTGTACAAAGATAAGGCATAGATAGCATAAATGTTATAATGCATAAATTCAAATAAACTATAAAGTAGAAATTAGGTAGATTATATAGTAATTTGATTAGACAACTACTTGGTCATCAAGCTAAAACATGAGTTTGACTACATAATCGAATACATGAGTTTGTTCGATATTACATTACATAATTCATTAGAAAAGCAGTTTGACTAACATCTAATTAAGCAAGTACAAAAGTTGCCAACTCCATTGAGATTTTCTAAATAACACCCTGGTCTTTAACAAAATGGAACTTTTCTCATATATTGTGTTAGATTTGAATACCTACTTGAATGAGAGGTTTAATTAGACATGCCACGATATTTCAAAGAAGAATGCACCGGTAAGATGCTTTAGCTTTTAGGTTTTTCTTATAATGAAACAGATCAAAAGAAAAATAAAGAAAGGGAAAAACGAAAGTAGGATTCCCGAGTCTTTTGCATATCATAACATTCATTGACATATCATAACACCTGGGTAGGATTCCCGCGCTGAAGCGCGGTTTGCCAAAATTTTAATGTCTACGTACAAATTACATGTAGACGTTGATAAGCTATTATAATACTCGGTTATCATTTTTTTTCCTTCATTGTCCTTCATTGATGTTGATGAGGATCCAAAGTTTAATACGAATGATCTTTGATCCGGCAACAGTTGACAATTTTAATGTTATAATATGCATATTTGTTATCCTTCCATAGTTTATAAATTCTTACCTTCAATTGACATGGAGATAGTACGTAGATATCCTCCATATATGTTGCAGTCGATTGTGAGATAGAAATACATGCATTTTTCCAAATTTTGTAGATGCCATATATATGATATTTGTGATTGTGTCGCTCTTTTTAGACCGGCAATATTGTGATACAACAATACAGTTGTTCAAAATATTTTTTAAATGACTTGTTCAGACTGCTATGTTCACTCGTGATACTACAATCGCTATATAGCTAAGTTATACAACCCTATGGCTCAAAAAGTGTAACAAATGAAATATTGATGGCAGTCTACTGTCTACCAGACCACGCATCTCCTAAGCTTGAAATATACAACCCCATGGCTCTCTTCTTGGCCGACTGATGAACCAATTTCCCACCTAGCATTAAAAATACGTCTAGTTCAAAACAAAATGACATTGAAACAAAGACAGACATAGTCATTCAAATCTTGAGCTCAAAATGGTTAGAATTGGAAGGCATAGATGCACTTACCAGCGGTTTTGACGATGTCTTGCTAGTTTTCATAAGCTGATTGAGGATACGGGAGAGCCACTAAGCGAGGGAGTATTTTGGCTAGGGTGTTAGACCTTTTTCTCGTCGACAACAAAATACAAAAAAATTATTCCTTTACTACTCCAAATACGAATCCAACTGAATTTCATTATAAATGAAGAAAATTAGTTTAATGGAGAAGTAATCTTAATAATGTTCAACGATAAAGTTTCATGTCTGTATATTAATGAGTAATATAAATTGATCTAATCACTCTGCATGAGAGTAATGTAAACTACATTTATTTTATTCGCAAAAATTAATGATATGGAATAACAATGGCCTTTATAACGTAATAAAAATTAATCTTCGACACAGAAACCTAAGCTCTTTAATTTCCTAGTATCATCTAGATTGCTCAGTTGGTTTGTACGTGTGATCTAATGTATAAATAAAATTTTAAGTAACCCAAAGTAATATCTGGTGTACAAAAAATAGTTCTGTATATGATGACAATTTCTAAGATTTTCTAAATACAACATGATAACTAAATGTGCATAAACTCCATAAATTTTTAGAATGAAGAGCATGTGGATTAATTAAAACGTCTTATCAAAGATGCCACTTTACTCTAAAAATATATATAATAAACAAAGAAAAGAAAGTTCCACATAAAAGAGAAAATTCTGAATGGAAGCATACTTAAAGTGAAGCACTTGTAAGACTAAATTGTCAATAATGATATGATCACCATCGATCACAATCTGGTGTTTGTTACTTGGTTTTAAACCATTAAATGGCATATACATTGTACAAAGCTAGCTCTAGGTAAATCTCTGTTCACTAATCATTTGATCATTGGGTCAGTGAAGATTGTACCCTTTTTCTTGCATCCAAGGTAAGTACGTATGAGAGTGGGACTGCTCTTTTGTTGGGAGCGTTGAAAAGCGATCTGACAATATTAATGAAAAGAGCTTACATTACTGTAAACAAATCTCAGAATCAAATGACCAAATTAAACTTTAGTAAACTATAGATCTGATATATACAATCAACACACCTGGCCTTACATAAATATAATCATCGGCTTTAACATAAAACTCAAAATTAAAAAATAGCATAGGCAGCTATGATGAAGCCAATCAGTAACATAAAATAAAGAACACTTTTAAGCTTACACACATCACACTAACAAACTCAATGCATGGAAGTAACAATGCAATCCTCACAGAAGTAAGGTATTGTATGTGAGCTTACTGTATTCTCTTTGACATCCAACATCAAGTAGTGGTCGTACTGCACTATCCTTGTCTTTTCCAATAATATACCTAGATGTCAAATCAGTGGCTTCCTTTAATCTACAACATTAAAATCTTCAAAAACAATCTAAACAACTCTACCATGTAGTAAAAATTCTCGAAGTAAATCCTCTATAACCAAACATAATTATACTGAGCATATGAATATGAGCTTATATCAATAATGTCAGTTGAAATTAGTAAGTTGGTCATATATACAATACAAAGCTGATGACAGACTTCCTTATCATCAAGTTATGAGGTTAGATGATATCAACTTATACAAAATAAATCCCTAAAGACAACTCAGTGTTCATAAAAAGTAAAAGATGAAAATTGCAAAAATAATGTGATGGTATTTGATGAACGTGCTTTCCAAGAGTTTGTCATTTTAGGATAATTACTTGAATAGAGATAATATGTAGACATAATATATGATAAAATTAGAAACAACACAATAAAATTTCTATATAAACAGAGTAGCCAATTTGACTTTCTTTTCTTGGTTTCTAAAGATGATTACAAACATAGTTAATTCTATATGTAAACTTCAATTTCAATAAGCCTTGTATCTGCTTAAAAGTCAAGTTCCAACACTTGAAACTTCCAACTGTAAAGAAAAAGACAAAAACAAAGCAAACAAAGTAGTCAACTAGACTTTCTCTTCTCAGCTGCTAGGGATAATTACTAACATAATTCAATTACCAACTATGGAAACAGCATAATCACAACACCGCACTACTAGAAAAAGTATTTTAGACATCGGTTCAGAACCGATGTAAAAAATCATACCAGACCGATGTCTTAGTGGGTGATGTAAAAGATCAGAAAAATAGGACATCGGTTAGGAACCGATGTCAAAGGTTACAATAGACATCGGTTGCTTATGTACATCTCACTATTCCAGTGTGTGTAGGTACTTTCAAACATTCATATTTTGAGTGAAAGACTCAATGAAATCGAAATCTACATTACAATTTATTACCTTTACATCGATATTCCATTTATAACCGATGTAAAATGTATGTTTTGACATCAGATTTTGTTTTTGTACCTGATGTTAAATATCGTTTTTGACATCAGATGTTGAGTTTGTACCTGATGTTAAAAATTATATTTGACATCAGATTTTCAGCATTATTTGCCATCATGAGCAAACTGATAATAAAAATTCTTGCCATGCATTGCTAAAATTAGTTTAAGACGGGACACGTTTCAGTTAGTTCTAATATACTTGGGAGTACAGTACCATGTCACTTTGAAAAGATATCTCTCATCAAATAGAAGGATTATTGTTAGATGATGACAAGTTCACAAGAGAGCGAGAACATCTACTAATTGGGTACTTGAGCAATGAATTCTTCTATGTTCTTATAAGTTACAATTAAACATGATAGGAGCTGTTTTCAATGACTTCAGTACCTTTCCCTCAAAATATCCTCGCAATATATAATTTGCCAATCCAAAATCAGCAGCAGATACATATACAAATCTTTTAACACCTACATGATCAAGGGTAACATTCAAATAAAGAATAACGAAAGTATCAACTGCCAAAGAATAACATTCAAATAAAGAATAACATGATCAAGGGATATTAAAGTTTTTCATTTTAATATATGTGATCATGTACCTTGCTCAGAAGCAGCTCGAATTGCACTGATGTTAGCAGTCCCATTGATCTTATACATGTAAGAATTGGAGCCAAAGCCACCAACACAGGATATCTAGGATAAGAAGCCTTGATCAGAAGAAAGAACATGATACTCTCCCTAATATTTAATAATCTCCCGTGGAACTACATATGGAGCTTTTTTTGGGAGGGAAGGAAGAACAAGATACACCTAGATACAGACATGTATATGCATGTATCACATGGATAGTTGTTTCTGGTGCCTGTACCATTGGCTAATAGTGAATTATATAAGACAGGGAATTAAGAAATTGCATACCACAGATGTAACACCATCCAGAGCATCCTTCCATGAATCAGGTGATAAAAGGTTTCCTAAAAAGGGAAGAATGCTTGAGGACAATAAAAAATGAAAGAAAAAAAAATGAAAGCAGCGCATCTGTAAACATACAATGCATGAAAGCAGACCTTGATACCAGGTCACATTGTTAGCCCATAAATCATGTAACTTTGACCGACCAGACCTGAGAAGCCAATACCAAATACACCAAAAGTAACTAAAGTAAGATGGTATGCAAATCAAAACAAACCAATAAAGTATAAGAAGCTCAAACTTAGATCCATGCCCCAACAGAAGTATTTCATTAGCAGAGGCTTTTTCTATAAAGTATCCAGTTACGATCCAGCTACTAACGGAAGTCCATTTCTTTGCTTAAATCAATAAACCTTCAACTTTTAAAGATTACATGCAAACCAGAATATCCATATAGCAAACCATTGTCTTATTGTTTCCGATCAGTTCAGACACCAAACAACTTTATAGTGATAGTATTGTACTAGGGACATTCATATAACATGCATTTCCAGGAGATACTAGTGGACAATTTTTCAGTATCGATCAACTAGAGTAGAAAAAGGTATACCTGCTAAGGCTAGCAACAGACAGACCGTGATCTAATGCTTCTCTACAAACGTGGGAACCAACAAATCCATTTCCACCCAACACGAGCAACTGAATTTCAAAAGCATAGAAACTAAATATACATATAGATATAGCAAAAGAACATGGGCAAGCAATTTCATAGCATATGCAGAAAGACAATACCTTCTCAGTTGGAGGAGGGGGGACTTGCATAGTCTCTGCTTCCTCGACTTTGAAGGGTTCATCAAACTTATTAGAGTCAGTTGACAGCAGCCTCCCATTCCTGGGTGCAGTCAATCATACAATATTCACACAACGGAGAAAATAAAAATGGTTTTGTTTTGGCCAAGTGTGAGCACCTAAACAATATGTCCACTAAACAGTATATACTTGCACAGACATATTACATCCAAAGTATAAACTTTAAGAGCATGAAGAATGTAATGGCAGGAAGAACATGGGTAACAGAGACAATTATATGAAGCTGGGTTCCAAACCTCTTCCTTAAATCGCCAAAAAAAAAACAAATCCCAGTCAGCAAGTAGCTGAACAATTACAGCTAAACAACGGATTGTTTTCATCATAGAGAACAAAATCATCACATCTACGTGCCGCATTCAAAGCCCAGAGTAACATATATAAAACACATGTTGACTAGAAACTGAAACAAAAAGAACAGGGAAAATAAGATATATCATCTTGACTTCATAGATACAAAATTGATAGTGAGAAATATTTCCAATTACCTCAAGTATTGTTGGTTCTATAGTCTATAGAGACGTGAAATAGTAAAAATAAGATATATCATCTTGACTTCATAAACTATTGTCACGTAGATATTGATAGGTTGAAATAAGCAATGAGTAAACTCTTAGCCGTTGCAAAAGCCAGGGAATGTTGAAAGAGCATGCCCATAACTTTTTATTATTGTTATGTGCCACTAAAACACTCAATACATTATTATGATCTATTAGACAAGTCCATTGTGAAGTTCATATTGGTACACGAAACTGAACAAGAAACTTGCATTACTTCTACTTCAGCTCCAATTTGCAATTGATAAAAACATGGATACTAATAGTTAAGAATGACACCTTGTTAATCTTGACATCCAGCACTTCAGATGTAAAAACATCACGCAGTGAAGTGCCAAAATGCAAAAGCTAAGAGCTCTACTACACTACCATCAACAACAAGATAAGGATAAGGATGAGAGAAGAGTAACATTACAATCAGCTAAGGCTCAGACTTGAGGAGGTCAATTACAGAGTTTCTATACTTGGCATTCAGGTCCCTGCACAACATTGAATTCAGAAAACAGAAACATAAAACACCACCTCATTTAATCCAGCAAAAACACAATTCCATTTACTCTTGATAGTATACCTCATCTGGTTCAACAATTGCTCGCTTTCTTCGAGCTTCCTCTTCTGTCCCTCAACCGTCTACAACCACAACCCACACAAACTCACCATCACAAACACTGTAATACCAAATAAAAACCTAGACTACTAACTAAACCGATGCCTCCATCACGCTCGAGTCTATCAATGAAAGATTAACTCAATTACCATAGCCTTGGTGCTAATCGATCCAGATATGGAGTTCAGCAGCTGCTGACACTTGTCGAAATGATTGTTCAAATCACTAATCTATCAATCAACAAACCAATTACGCAATTACTAACTCATCCCCAAAATCCTCCACAAAATTTTGACGAAAAGACAAGAGAGAAAATCAAACCATACCAATGCATCAGACTGCTGATCTCTAGTCCCGGTCTCCACCGCATCCGATAACTTCTCCACCAACTGCATCCATCAAATCACAACACTTGAGCATCCAATTCATATTATAGTGGGGAATAATTTTAGGGTTTGTGCGATTTTGCTTACGTGGAAGAGATGGAAGTGCGACGCGAGTGACTGCTGCTGCTGTTGTTGAAGAAGAAGTCGCTGTTGTTGTTGCTGCTGCTGCTGCTGAAACTGTTGTTGGTGTTGCTGAAGATACATGTGATCCTGCTGACTCGACGGCGTAGAGGGATTACTGTGCGTCGCCACGCTCTGGATCATGTTTTAGCTCCCGCTGCCGCCGCCCGAGTACTGATGCTCCATCTTTCTCCGGCGACTGATTTGTTTATGCAAGTTTGATCTCCTAAGCGAAGCGATGGAATGAGAACGGTTGTAGGCAGTACTGAGGCTTTTTTAATGATAATGTATCCATACAGTAGCTTAGAAAACTAAGTCGGAGAGCTACGTCGGAGGAGGAGGAGAGCGGCGTCGGAGGAGATGGAGGTGAGAGGAAATGAGAGAGTGAGTGAGAGAGGAAGTCAGTGGTCTGTGAGAGAGAGAGAGGTCGAAAAAAACTAAGTAATAGAACCTTAAGTTTTGGGAGCGAATGAAAATTTTGTTTTCCTCCAACATAACTCGTCCGACATTTAGGTTTTTTTTTCGCGCTTTCAAAAACTAATAATGGGATACCTAACATCAGTCTGACTTAAAACCGATGTAAATTATACAAATGACATCGGTTTTTAAAAATCTGATGTCTAAAAACTTTTTTACATCAGGAGTTTGTCCAACCGATGTTAAATGTGCGATGTCTAAAATACTTTTTCTAGTAGTGCCGTAAAGTTTGGATACAAACAAAGTAGCCCACTTGACCTTCTCTTTTCAGTTTCCAAGGATGATTACCAACATGTAATAAAAACAAAACAACAAAACAAAAATCACTAACCAAGTCTATGTAAACCCCAATTTCAATAAGCCTTGTCCATTCGTAACACTTTAACCTACAAAAAGGAGAAAAAAAATCAATACGTAAACATAGCATAAATATATTAGCAAACAGAACAAATGAGTTCGACCTTCTAGTCGACATCAATCTATTGCGAAGAACATAAGTTGAGGGAGGAGATAATTGTTTAACATGAGACCCAAATGTTTGCAGTGCATACTAAAATCACAGTAGCATAGAAAATAGAAGACCTCAAATTAGAACCAAATGCAAACATAAAATTCTATATACCGGGTATATGTATATATAATTTGTATGTTGTCTAATATATTTGCAGGGAATTTAACTCGCACCGAATAACATATATACATGCTGTCTAATTCTATAAACCAAAGAAAGTGTGGTGATGGTGGGGAGAGATGTTGAGGTTTAGTGAGCAGGAGAATCTGCACAATTCTACTTACCAATTACCACTTATTGGCTTATTGGTTGTCTCATTTGCAAGGTTCCTCCCCATCATCAACCTTCCTAGATTTTTCTTTCCTGCCCATTTATCCGTTCATAGTTTCATTTTGTTTCTACCTTATACTTTATTCCTTCATCATTGTGGCTTTTTTAGTTAGTTTTGATTTTTCCCAAAGAAAAGAGAATAAAGTCTAACATAGAGATGTCTCCCCACGCAAGGTTGCACATGACCGTACATATGTGCATGTCAATTTTGTAATCTAAATGCAAATGTCTCTCCTAGCTAACATGTTTCAGCTGCGATGGTTTTCTGGGTGGATTGGTCGTGATTTCAACTATATGGTATGTATGAATGTTATGATATGGGAAAGCAGGTACAAGCTGAGCTGTGTAACACTCAGTACAGCAGAGTATAGCAGAACACTTCAAAATTCTGGTATGTTTAGGAGGTAAACAGCTCAAGTTTACTATGCAGTTGAAATGGGATTGCATCTCATCCTACCCTGGTTAATACCTTCGGAGGACACTATGGAGCAAATTGGATGACTTAACTACTATCTTGATGTGATTACTTTTTGTATACCCAGAATCAAATGTCCCTTACAGCTTGAACTAGCCATCCTCACTGGCAAATACTTTTGTTTGTAATTTGTATTTCAATCAAATGGTGCAAGACTATTGATCTTAAATTCCAAGAACATTAACCAAATAATTTTCTTTTTTGTATAACCTTTTTAAACTATTAGGATGTTGGGCTAGTGTGGGCCTGTTGGCATGAGAAGGCTGTTGGGCTTTGGGTCAATAATCTTTTGGTTTGGACTGGTTTGAGGTTGTATGGGCTGGGCTGGACCTAGGGCTCCAAAAAGAGTTGCTCAGGTTTCAAATTTGGGATCCAAGAGGAGTTAAGGTCTAGGATCTAGGTGGTTCGTCATACTGTCGAACTTACTGGAGTTGCGGATCTTAGCTTATTTACGTGCGGATCTTGACATACTTACCACAATTAAGTGTTATGTATTTATTATTTAGGTCGCGAGAAGTTTTTGATGAAACCTTCGTTATTCAAACAAATATATATTTTTTTAAAGGACGTTAAAAAAAACAAAAAAAAGGAAATGTTATTGTATTGGGAATCCTTATATTTAAAAGATGTAAAATAGAAAAGGAAATGTTATTGGATTAGGAATCCAAGTCCGATTCTGAAATGGGTCGGATCTCTCTTTCTTTTTCCTCTCTCTATATAAAAGCCATCTCACCCTTCTCTTTCGGGCTTATATTTATTTTTATTTTTATTTTTATTTTATGGATTTATTTACAGAAGAAGGAGGAGACGAAGTGGGTTGTGACACTACCACAATAAACACTATAACCGACGAGATCTGTAAAACTATAACCGACGAGATAAAAATCTCGTCGGTTATAGTTTTATAGATCTCGTCGGTTATAGTATCTCGTCGGTTATAGTTTTACAGATCTCGTCGGTTATAGTGTTTATTGTGGTAGTGTGAGGAGTTTGAGTTTGAGTTAGATTGATGTTAAGTTTGAGGTTGAGAGGAAGCGTTTGGAGTATGAGATGTCAGTCGTCAACGGCGGCGGCGACATATACAAGTGGATTTCGTACGTCGATTGGGAGGCCAATGAGAACAAAAACATGATTCGCGCACGCGCCATCTACAAACGCGCCGTCTTAGATTTCACAATCAAAGACGAGGACCGTGCCAACATTTGGATCCGCTACGCGGCTACGCCGTGTTCGAATTGAGGACTTGTTCCCCGGACGCGCCCTGGCCGGCAGGCCGCCGATTATGGTCGCGGAGAATCTCTGGCTGGCGTATATAAGAATCGAGGAGAAGGTTATCCGCGACGTGGCGGCGGCTCGGAGAGTGTTCGAGAAGCGGCGGCGCTCCGGGACTATGGTATCTGTTTCTTCGTGGATGGAGTGGGTTTGGTTTGAGATTCGTAACGGAGAAATCGAACGCGCCAAGGCCATTTACAGGGAGCTAATCAAAGACGGCGAGGAAACTCCGAGACCAGCGTGGGCTTGGATTGATTACGCACATTTTGAGTATGAGTACAGCTGTGTAAACACAGCCAGGAACAAATGTCTGTGCCTGGCCTGAATATGTATTGTTGTCAAGGCAGAGAGTTGGTAAAGCTGCTTGTGGGTTTTGCGAAATTCGAGACCAAGTGCAAAGAATTCGAAAGAGCCAGGGCTATTTACAAAGGCGGAATCGAATTATTTCCACAGTCGAAAATTTTATGTCACGAGTATGACTCTTTCGAAAAGGAATACGGTGGTGGGAATATAGGAATGTAGTTTGTTTGTTTTTCATATGATATGATCCCTGCTGCAACTTTTATGTTTATTTTTCTGATGTTACAAAGCTTTTTGATTGAGTTTTTGGTCTAGAAGCACCTTAATTGTGTTTGTCCTGCCTGCTTGGGCTTAATATCAAATCACCTGCAACGTACTGACAGCTCAACGGTGGCTTCTTGATGTGTTTTGTGTTTTAAGAAACTGTTTTAGTCATTATATTGTTCAATCACCTGTGCTGTGCTATCCCTTCAATATCAAGGTTTAAACCTGGTCAGGCTCCCCGTCACTTCCTGGGAAGTAAAGTCCCGTCATCTATTGACCTGTTGAAACTAGCAAAGAGGCCTACGTTGAAGGTCAAATCTTTTTCAATTTTTACCTATAAATTTAATGAGGATCATCCAAGCTCAAGTTATAAACAACTTGTATGTTTACTCACCATCTATATTCCTTTTATAAAATGAACCTTTTTTACTATGCAGTTGAAATGCGATTGCATCTCTCATCCTACCTGGTTAATGCCTATGGAAGACCCCCTATGGAGGTGGATAGGTTGCAACTGGTAAGAGCAAATTGGATGACTTAACTACCATCTTGATGTGATTACTTGTATACCCAGAATCAAAGGTCTTTGTGCAAATTGTTTAAGAAAGAACCACCAATCATTTCTTTCCTTTTTAGCTACTGGGAATATGTTGTAGCCTCAAATGGTTTGCTGCTGTGCAAATTGTTTAATAAAGAACCACCGATCATGGCTTGAACTAGCAACCTATCTGCACTATGATATACATACTTCATATCTGTGTGATTCCTATTTGTGCTACTATTTGATGGTGATTGGTTATACTCTGGTAAGTTAATTGCTTGGGATGTTCTTTATGCAGGCAAAGAATTTGCTAAGTTGATGGAGTCAATGGCTTCTCATCCAGTAGATTTGGAGAAGTGCCAGAAGAACTCTCATTCTGAGATTTATAGTCATTGTATGACTTTGTAAGCTGTAAATCCTGTAACACAATTTTTCCTAGAAAGGGCTCAAAGAGACAACCTTGTCTCCCTTTGTATGCGATTTGACCAACTTAAATGGAGTTTGTAATTTGTATTTCAATCAAATGGTGCAATAATATTGATCTTCGTAGTCGTCGGTACAAGATTAAGATTTTAAATTTTCCCCAAGTCTGCAAAACTGAAGTTTCAAGACCAAGATTCACGAAATTAACGACAGCGCTACAGCATAACTATTGGCCTATTTTCAGAACCTTATGGCCATATCTTGTTTCTATCTGTCATTTATGTACATCCATGTACATGCAGCAATACTGTATCAAAGATGCAACTCCGCAAGGACAGCAGATCGCAGCACAACAAGATTCTGATAGTTTTAAGTTTTACGAGGTGCACTTTTCTTTTTTCTACTAACCGGATCAACTGGGGGGATAACATAAGAAAAGAGTAATCATTAAGTCTCTTCGAGCCTGTACAGAGTGATCTCTTGCTCCCTGAAAAACAGCCGGTCCTCCTCATCAACCAAAACCAGTTTAAAATAATACTTCACGCTGAATTTATTGTTGATGTTGCAATGTGTAGGTGTCAGTTCGTAAGGGCTGAGGAACAGTCTAATAGGAATAGTTTCACCTGAAAAGGAAAGCATATGCATGTAAGCTAATATTTCATGGGGCTATAACTAGCGACTTCGATCACACTACTTTAACCTCATCATCTCAAATAAGCATAAAATTCTGGTGACAAACTAAATACGCAAGCAGTTTCATGTTGAAGCCCTCTAATGTTGGTGCCAGCAAACAAAAGGCAGCAGAAGCTTGGTAAACATACCTGTTACTGGAGCACCATCCATCAATTCAAACTTAGCAAGTGTGTCTGTCTCAAGATGAGTATTAGGCCCTGATCCTGTTGACTCTTCACGCCTGATCTCCAGATGCATGTTCTTTATCTTCATTCTTACAAGAAGAAAATTTACTTTTCCAATAACAACATCTTTCAGGTGGTACCTGTATATTAAATAGTCAATACCCTTATTGTACAGCTACTAACAAGTAATATACATATAATCTGCAAGTGAGTTCAGGCCATAGCTGTGAAAGCTTGACCAAGTTTGAGTAATCAAAGCCAACCTGATGCATGTATACCACATTACTATTAGAATAAACAAAAAAGCCGTTCATGAAATATTTGGTTAACTTACTTGCTCTTGTTGTAGCTAAATTCAATGCTCAGACGATCCTTAACTTTTACTTTCATCTGCAGAGGCAATAACATTGTAAGAAAGATCCGAATGGAAGGAATAATAAGGGCACTAGCTTCTGCTATATATACCTATTGAGATAATCACCATATAAACAATTGGAAGATGTACTCACCTTGATGCTATTGTTGATAGATGGAGGTGGGGTATAGTTGCAAACCTGAAGCACAAAAGTATATCAATATTAACTACGAGAATTAAATAGGAGCAACAATTCTCAATGAGGGGGTTTCCAAAAAACAAGAAAACTTCAACACACATATATATATATATATATAACAGTAGACAAATATACTCACTAGATAAATTAAGAAGTAAATCACATTTGAAAGGGACAAAGAGATTACCACAAAATCTTGGTATTCCACTATGCTACCACCACAACCACGGCTAACTGTGACTTTCAGAACATACCTATAACCAGAAAATTTAGTACATGTTAGAGCATGAACTATCATATTCAAATGTTTACAATTCACAATTTTGATTGGAGTTGCAATGCAAGTATTCTAAAGTTGGCAATGGATACAGTTACATCGATTACTTAAAAATTATTACAGAGCCTAATGGGCACAGACATGGAATAGGACTTAGACGTTCTATCTAACCAATCGGTGCTGCATAGTTTGGTTTACTAAGAATCCATAGAAATGTTTAAGACTTACCTAAGCCTCACATGACTCCATTGTAGGTCTCATAGGGCATTTCAACGGAAGAAACACTACCGGATTAAGACCCATTGCCGGAAGAAACACTACCGGATTAAGACCCATTGCCGGCGACTTTAAGTCACCGGCCTTGTTTTTTTTCTCGCCGGAAATGTCATTACCGGCGACAAGTCGCCGGCAATGCCATCGCCGGAGATAGCATTGCCGGCGACTCATTTTCAAGTTGCCGGTAATGTCGTTGACATTGCCGGCGACTTGAGTCGCCGGTAATGTCCCACTCATCAACATTACTGGCGACTCAAGTCGCCGGCAATGTCTGCGCCGCCGTGGCCGGAATTTGAAGTCATTGCCTGCGACTTAGGTCCATGTCGCCGGCAATGGTTGGAAAAATTTTGAAAAAAAAAGCCGATTCTGGATTGGGCCCAATTCCAGAACCTGCATTGAAAGACATAAACCGTACAATCATACAAGTTCAACAGTACACACATAAATGTCCAACGTACAGTACAAATAGCAACAATACGAAAATTAACTACAACTACACATCAGGGTCGAGGAACTTGCGGGTCAGGGTCGAAGAAATCCATGTACTCATTTGAACTCTGGTGGCTACCCTGGTCTTGCTGTGGCGGTGACTGGTGCGGTGGTGGTGGTGGATAACTGGGGAACACAGGGACCGGGGGAGGTGTGGGGAGTGGTTGTCCGGTAGACTGAGCCGCGTACATCGTCTGCATCCAGGTGAACATTTGTGTCTGCTGCTGGACCATGAGTCGGTGTTGCTCGATCATCCCCCGGTACTCGGCATCTCTGACTGCCTGCTGCTCGGCCATCTGCCTCATCTCCTCCATCTTCCTCCTTTGCTCCTCCAACTCCCTCTGCGTCCTCTGAAGCTCCGCTGCGAGGTTACGACTAGAAGTTGAACTTCTTGACCCGGTAGAGTATTCTGAAGTGTTCTTCAATACTCCTTCGCCCGCCGAGCCCATTCCCCTGCAGTAGTAGGTATTCTTTCCAGTCTCGCACGCTTTTGCCATGATCTGAGCCGCTATAGGGCGATCAAGCGGATCGATCTGAGAGGCATACTGGGTGACTTCTTCCTCGGAGCAGTCAGGATGGTTATTCCGAGCTATATTCAGGTCACTTCTGTGGTCGCCTCCTCCACTCTCGCCTAATTGAAAAGCGAAAATGAATAACGTATTATTTAACAAAATAAATTAATATCGAAAAATAGTTTTATTAACACATGCAGAGGCGAAAGACTTACCGCTTCTTCAGGGCACTGCGGATAGAACTTCTAATGAATATACACCAACGGGTTCACTTCTTGTTGTTGCTGCGCCTTACTCAACCAACCCAAATAGTTGAGTGAACCTGCATGATGGGCTCTGGTGTTTTTCAATCTATTCGCCCGGTTCGTCTTCGAAATCGCCTTGTTTGATAAACATATGTAAAAAAATTAGTAACTAACTATTTCAATGTGATACGATACATTAGGCTTGTAAGATATATTCAGGATGCATACCTTCGCTTTGGGGTGCTCGAAGTGGGCTATCAGCCACAGCCACTCGTACTCCCTAAACCGGAATTCGCTAGGGGTAGAACATCGGCCTAGCTCCTTGTATACAGTGTAATGTGAAGAAAGCTCGTTCTTCCACTCTTTATACCTATATTAACACCAGGAAAAAAAAGTTAGAGATATTAAAACACTTGATAAACAAAAATCTAACTCGATATATAGTCAAATAACTCGAAGCACATCACCTCATATGTAGTTGACGCTCTACCCACGTGTGAATAAGGCATTCATCCACGTCAAACCACACCTGCAATATGAATATATAAACGGTAAAATTATATATTTATTCGAACTTAATTAATAAATGTAAAATTTACGTAATGAAAATACGATTTAACTCACACTCAGTGCATTATGCACTTGCATCTTCACGTAGATAGGCACAGATTCCCAATCTGGCCAAAGCATTGGGACCTTGTCCCGCACGATCGCCCCGGCCATGCTGACATATTTTCGCGTGGTGTTAAATGCCTCGATCACCTAGCCATCCTCATTGGCCCTAATGGGCGTTTTCCTTCCCCCGGTGGCCTGCTCAAGTCTCTTCCCGGTGCAGGTGCCTCTAGCCCCTTTCCGTTTTCCAGTACCATTAACGAAATTGCCTAATAATACAATGTCAACAAATTGATATCATTAATTGAACCTATCGTAAGTCTTAAGTAATAATTAAGTAATCAATCTTTTGTTAAATAAAATTTACCTGCATCGTCCGTTTGTTGGTTGGTGCACCTCACACTCCAATGATACACGGGGTCGAACAGGATGAAGTTGTACGCTTCCTCTACGCTCAGGAACTCCGGCCGTCCTTCAACATAAATAGACATCCCCCTATCATCAAATTCAGGGATCACAGGAATCTCGTCGGGTAGGAAGAGACCGGACGGCGGAGATAGACGAGGCCTGGACAATGAGGCCCCAGCACCATCTGCCTCAGATGATTCCCGTGAAACGGGAGTAGGCACCGGGCGAATAGGGGGCATTCGGATGGAGGGAGTTTCTGATGCCCCCGTTGACTGTCGTTCGTCTGAGGGTCTGCTGACTGAGGCTCGAGGCTGGACTTCCGGTTGCACGGCTCTGGATCGTGCAGCTTCCTCCTCTTCTCGCGCAGCTAGCAAGGCTTGTGTGCGAGCATTCATCATTGGCCCACTACGCGTGTTGCTGACTGCGGCTGAGGAGGAAGCTTGACTACTGCTTCCTCCACTATTTCGTGTCCCTCTCCTTTTGATGCCTCCAAGCCAATTTGCCGCAAAACCTCCTGGACACCGTAATAGTCATGGATTCGGTTCTATAACAAATCGGAACCGGAATCGTTTGGAACCTGAACCGTTTGGAACCGGAACCGTTTGAACCTGGAACCGTTTGGAACTTGAACCGTTCTGTTTCAAATGGTTCCGGTTACAAATAGTTCCAATTCCAAATGGTTCCGGTTCCAAACGGTTCCGGTTCCACGCGGTTCCGGTTTAAAACAGTTATGGTTCCAAACTGTTCCGATTCCGATTTTTCACCTTAATTTATATGTTAAATTAACAACTATATCACCTTAATCCAAACATGTTAAATTCCGATTCCGATTTTTCAACTATTATACGTTAAATTAACAACTATATCACCTAATTAATTTTCCACATTTTTCAAACATACGTATATATATACATTGCATATAAATTAATTAATTTTTCACATATATACATCACATATATATATACATCACATATATATACATTTTCCAAATATTTTCCACATGCATACATACATCACATATATATATATATACATCACCCCACAATTATCAAAAATTAATTAATCAATTTAATTAAAATGCATAAAAATAAAATGTGGATTGAGAGAGAGAGAGAGAGAGAGAGAGAGAGAGAGAGAGAGAGAGAGAGAGAGGGGGGGAGAGAGTGAGCTTGCACCTACCATGGTGGAGCTCGACTAGACTTTCCGGCGACGGAGGTGAGGGGAGGAGGAAGAGGAGGAGGGGAGGAGGAGAGGAAATTGAAATTTGGGGTTTTTTTTGTGGAGAGGGGAGAAGGGAGAGGAGGTGAGGGGAGGGGAGAGGGGAGGAGAGGAAGAGATTGAGGAGAGGGAAGCGAGGTAGGCTTCGAATGAGATGAAGAGAGAGGGGTTTTAGGGTTTGAGAGGGAAGAGAGATGTGAAGAAATGAGGAGCAGCTCGAGCTGCCTCCTGGAAATAACGAGACCATTGCCGGCGAGTTACGTGTTAACTCGTTGGTAATGACATTACCAACGAGTTGATAACTCGTGGGTAATGTCATTACCAACGAGTTTCTTATCAACTCGTTGGTAATGTCATTATTTCCCGAAGAATATCCGACCTATTTCAGACCAATTTCCGACTAAATAATTTCCGACCTATTTCCGACCTATTTCTGACTAAATAATTTCCGACCAATTTCCGACCATATATAATTTTCGACTACAATTTCCGACTAAAATTTCCGACTACAATTTACGACTACAATTTACGACTACAATTTACGACTACAATTTCCGACTACAATTTCCGACTACAATTTCCGACTATAATTAAAATACGTACATCATTAACGTACTAAGGATGATAATCGTAATCATCTTCATCACTTGAGTCTGACTCGGTTTCATAGGTAACCTCTGGCAATATGTGTCGCTCCTCGTCACTAGAATCAGCGTCAACTTCATATGGATTAACATCGAGAAGTTCTGCTCCAGTAATTCGAACGACGCTCCCAAATCTCACATTATTAAGGCGAATCGTAGATGATTCCGGAATGTCAAAAGCGCTCGGCTCTTGGTATGCAGTAACTTCCTCATCATCTGCGGTCTCACCAAGTGTGGCAGCACTGTATATGTTTCTATGAGCAACATGGTTAACCACCTTCCACGGGACTTTGTTTAGAAGATCGTCAAGGTAAAACACTTGTTTTACTGATGTGGCAAGAACGAAAGGGTCTTCTTTATACCAGCTTGTAGCAGTATTCACCGAAAAGGTTCCGTACTGATCGGTCCTTGTGTTCTCCAGACTAGTATCAAACCATCTACACTTGAACAAGTGCACTTTCATGCGGTTCCCATAAATTAGTTTAACAACTGAATGAAGGACACCGTAATAGTCAACGCCATCTTGCCCACCATGGACCATCACCCCACAATTCTGTGTTTTCAGTCGGTCGTCTCGATTTTCACATATAAATTTCACGCCATTGACCTGACACATCGAGTAAACTTTTGAAGCTACCGGTTTCATCGCCAGGACCCTCAATTCGTTTGACCACTCTGGGCAACCATCATTTGCTACATGGTTCATCTGAAAACGATAAGAAACCACACAAGAAATTATGAACATAGAAACCACAAAACCACATATACCCTTACCCATTGACCAAAGTAGTTTGCAAACGTCCTGTTGTGGTAATCAACATTTCCGGCAATAGCAGGGCAGTGAAGATGATAGTTTTTCCAATATTGTACTTCTTGACAGTTAATCAGTACCGACCAGTGGGCAATGGCTACCTCATTTCCATCCAACTTGTACGACTTTGGCAAGCTTCCATGTACTACCACGTCATTGGAGATGATAGAAAGGTTGAACTGGGGTTCATCTATCGGCATCTGTTGTTGGGGGTCCTCAAGCGCTCCCAAATACACTTTGGTGTACGTTACACACTCGTGCGCAACATATGCTTCAGTGATACACCCTTCAGGTGCATATTTATTCTTCACATAGTCCTTGTAGGCTCCCAATTGTCTACAAGTTAACAAGTGCATGTTAACTTACTTAAAAAATAAGAATTTACATATAAAAACAGAGGCAAACCAAATGTATGAATCATTTGTACCTTTCCATGGGATACATCCAAGTGTAGTGTACGGGACCGGTAAGCAACAATTGTTCGGGAAGATGGATCATCAGGTGAGGCATGATGTCGAAAAAATTTGGGGAAAATATCCTCTCAAGCTTGCACATGATAAAAATGATGTCATCTTGCATCTCCCTGAGATCTGATTTTTTAACTTCCCTGGTGCATAACTTCTGAAAGAATCTTGACAAGGCCACCAACGGCTCCACCACCTCTTTGGGCAAGTACCCTCGAATGAAAATAGGGAAAAGGCGTTGAAGCAGTACATGGCAGTCATGACTCTTTAATCCGTACATCTTATTGTCCCGGAAGTTAACACACCTGCTTATATTTCTTGCATAGCCATAAGGATACCTGCATATATATATATATATATATATATAGAGAGAGCCATAGGCAACAATTATATTTCTCGCATATAACCATAATCCGGTAAAAAATTAAGGCCAATTTCCTGCATAGCCATAAGAATATATACCTGACATTACTCAGCCACCCAAACATTTCATGCTTATGCTTCGGCTTTACGGTGTAAGGAGCTTGCGGCATTTTTCTCTTACCATCTCTTAACCACAAATGTTTCCGCAGTCCCATAGCTTTCAGATCAATGCGTGCCTTAGGGATGTCTTTTGTTTTCCCCTCCAAGTTAAGAACTGTGCCCACCACACTTTCACACACATTCTTCTCTATGTGCATGACATCTAGGTAGTGTCTTATAGGCAACCTGGGCCAGTAGGGGAGTTCCCAGAATATGCTCTTGTGTGTCCAAAACTTATACCTTTCGGGCTTGTCTGGAATTGACGCCACTATGTCAGGATGATTGCTCAGCTGGCCAAAATCATATTCATTCAACACTTCCAAAATTTCTTCCCCTGTCCATCGCCTGGGTGCCACACCTATTTCCACAGTCCCATCAAACGCGTCTGGATCTTGCCTAAATGGGTGATCATATGGAAGCCAACAACGGTGACGTATCTGAACAATTTTACTGCAATGAGGACTGCAACAATCAACCGTCATGCACTCTGAACAAGCCCTGTAACCCCTGGTAACGTTGCCCGACAACATACCGCAGGCAGGAAAATCACTGATGGTGCCAACAAGCATGGCATGCATCTGGAACATCTCATTTTTGAACCTATCGTAAGTGGGGTGGCCACACTCACTCAGGTACTTAAGCTCCTCAATCAAAGGCCTCAAATACACATCAAGACACTTTCCTGGATAACCCGGGCCCGGAATTAACAGAGTGAGCATATTGTATTCCTTCTTCATGCACATCCATGGTGGAAGGTTGTACGGTACCAAAATAACTGGCCATATACTGTATTGAAGACTCATGTTGCCAAAAGGGTTGAATCCGTCAGATGAGAGCCCTAGCCAAACATTTCGGACCTCTGCTGCAAAATGATCAAACTCCCTGACCATGTGCTTCCAAGCCTCTCCGTCGGAAGGGTGTATAAGGGTGTCATTGTCAGGCAAATTCCTCTCAGCCCACCATCTCATAGCTTCGGCCGTGAAAGCGCACATGAACAACCGCTCCAGCCTATCAATAAGCGGGAAATATCGAAGTATCTTCACAGCTTTCTTGTTGCCTGCAGGAGTCAACTTATACCTTTCTGTAAAACATACCGGGCAGGCTTCAAGGTCTTCAAGATCTTTTCCCCAGAAGAGAATACAATCATATCTGCATGCATGGATTTTGATGTAGGAAAGCCCAAGATCTTTCAGGATATGTCGCACCTTATGATGAGTGGTAGGAAGACGATGACCGGGTGGCAGTAGCGAAGCAGTCCACTTCAGCCAAGAATCAATAGCTTTGACAGACATTTTGTTCTCCATTTTGAGCTGCATCACTCCCATGACACTTTCAAGAACAGTCTTCCTACAACCGTCGTACAACGGAGTCTGTTGCAATGCAATCAGGTTGTTGTACTTGTCCATACCGCTTGTGTTGACATGAGCTCCAGGTAATGGCTCGACTGGCTCAATATGGGGGAAACCCTCAACGACGGGAGGGACATTTGGTGCTTCATCAGTAAATACACCGCTCTCATGAGGAAACATATCATTGATTAACATCGATGTTGGATCATAGGATGGACTGCCCCTCTCAGCAAAATCTCCATGATCATAGCGTGGACTGGCCCTCTCACCAAATTGTCCATGATCATGCGGACCCGCTAACGATGTTTCACCGAGATAAATCCAACAAGTGTACTTATCCCAAAACCCATATTTACTCAGGTGCTTCTGGACTTTATCAATGGGAAAACAAAATTGATCGCTGCGACACTTACATTCTTTACACGGGCAATAATAAAGTGTAGTGTCTCCACAATTAGCCTTCACAAAATTCACAAAACTCCTAATTCCCTGGTGATATCTCACATCCCATCTTTCAAGGCTCATCCAACTCTTGTCCATCCTGAAAATTCTAACAATATTACGTACTATATATATACACATTCACTACTAATAATCGACGCGATATCTCAATTCAACTCTAATTAAATCAACACATGCATATATATATATATATATCGATCTAATTAGATCGATCAACACACACACACATATATATATACATACACATATACGTATATATATACGTACCTATATATATATAGCTTCCCGAGTGATCGAGTTTTCGACGCGCGCCTTAATTTTGACAATACCGAAGGATCGATTTCAGAGCGTTTTCCTTCTTTCGATTTCACCGGATTTTTTTCGATCTAAATGAATGAGCTACTGCGATCTGCATCTAATATAAGAGGCATTGCCGACGATTCATTAAATCGCCGGAAATGGAGACATTGCCGGCGAAATTCCGCCGAAAAGTCGCCGGTAATGTTTAAAAACATTACCGGTGACCTACTCCGTCGCCAGCAATGTTTGGCCAACCATTGCCGGCGATTTTCCGGCCGAAATTTCGCCGGCAATGGTTGGCCAAACATTGCCGGCGACGGAGTAGGTCGCCGGTAATGTTTTCAAACATTACCGGCGAATTTTCGTTGACATTACCGGCGACGGAGTAAGTCAAAACATTACCGGCAACTTTTCGTTGACATTACCGGCGACGGAGTAAGTCGCCGGCAATGATGATCATTACCGACGACTTTCCCGGTCGCCGGCCTTGTTTTTCCAAAAGTCGCCGACAATGAGTGTATATGTGGTAGTGAAAACTCAAATGGATTTCATATATCTCCCCAGGGACATCAAGTTCACGAGCTGTAAAGAACAGAAAAGAAACTTAGCGCTTGCTAGAATATAAAGGTTTCAGGGGGTACAGCTGCAATGTTACAGAATAATTCGGAAATGGAATTAACAGCTCTTTTTTCTTTCACGAAACACTAAATAGGCGAGGTGTGGTTGACATTAAGGAGAGTCGGTGCGAAAGTGCCTCAATAATTCTCTTTATTAACAAGGGAAGGGATGGATGAAAATTCAAACCATGTATATAAGTCAGAATTACTAATAAATGAGTACAATCTGTCCAAAGCTAACAGAACAAAGCCAAAACACACTCACCATGGTAAGTGAAGTCATAAAATTTCCCTCCGTCGAAGTACATCTCTGCAACATAAAATTAAAATCTCTCAGTGCACACAATACCACATACTCATCCAAAAAAATTAAACTACCATACTCTTACTTTACATCATATCTCCTATTGCAAAAGCATTGAAAATGAAACACATACATAGCTTGCAGATAAAGATACCTATTTGACCGAGAAGCTCCACCTTAACTCCTTTGTGTTTAAAATTTTTTCCTTGAATTGGTTCTATAGAAATCTGAATATAATATCAAAGAAAGGAAATGTCACTAAATAAGTAGAACCAAATGCTGTACATCTCAATTTCAAGGAATTGAACTTTCACCGTAATGCTGGACAATTAAAACAGAGCAATCAACCAACATACCTTCCCAGATATGTTTTCTTGACTGTGAAAAAGTGGGACTGATTCAAATGGAACCTGCAGAAAGATTGTGAGACATATAAGCATATTCAAATATCACCACTGTGCATTATCAGAATTTAGAAGAAAACACCCACAATATATGTTATCGGAAAGTAAGGAATTCCTCTTCATAATCGAGTTATTCTTTACCTGCTTGTGAGTCTTTGGATCAGCAAATGTGATTGAAATGTGCGGGTTCTCTTTTGATTCTTCTTCTGAGTCAGAGGAGCAGCCCTTTTCAGTTTCAGCTGCCGATGGTCTGTCTCGTTTTATGACTTTATTACCATAAAAGAATGTATGTACATCCACCCAATTTTTTGCTATATATAGTACTCCTGAACATGGAAGCCACGCTGTAGCTTCTTCAGTTTTTCTAATTATGCCTTCAAGTATGGGGAGAAATGTGAGACCACATCGAATCCCAAGTTGGAGAAAGTCTTCAGAGGGTGATATTGCTATCCCGATATTCGCTTTCGTCAAATTAAGTAAATCACTCGGCGAATCGCTGATAAAAACTGTGAACCCTCCAGCAATATTGTGTGCTTCTCCCAAATTTGACACTTTTCTCCATCCTGTGCACTTACCTTGATCATCAAAGTACAACATGTTTCCATCAAATCCAACCTTTTGTAGTCCATATGAAGCGAAAGTTGATTCCAATATGTTTACTCCACAAAAAAATGAAGACAATATAGTTGCTGTACTCTCCATGTCTCCCAAGAGATTCTTTGCAGCCTCACTGACAATATAGAAACTTTGACAAAACTGATCATACGAACGGTGATCAATTGATAAAAGAACTTTTGGATTCAATATTGTAGCTGAAGCATTCATCTCCATTAAGTTTAATTCATCAAGCCTCTCTTGTAAAAACTCAACGGAGAATTTCTTCCGTCCAAACAGTGGGATAATCTTCTTCGCACATGAATGCGTATTCATACAAAGCTCAATTGCAATGCGTTCTAATGGTTCTATATCTCCTCCGACTGATAAAAAATTTAAAATACTTCCACTGTGCTGCTCATCATCTCTGCAAGGAGGTTCAAAACTAAAAACCACGTGGAAACCAGGACAAACTTCATCCAATGGGCACAGTTTCAAAGATATAGGTACTGAAAAAAACATATCCACCAGGAAACAGCAGGCTTGCCTATACACCTTACTCAACGAACAATCTCTCGAACCAGGAATACAATCAATCAAACATTCTGTTTGTTGTATAACGACTTCAAAGTCCTCAGAACCATACATATCAATCCATGCCTGGACATTAGCATGAGCTTTGCCTTTGATATCCCTTTTCATATTCTTGGCAACCATGTTATACATCCTAAGTGCAGGAATAACAGTGGCTAAGAACTTCATAACATCCTTTGTCTTGCACATATCTCTTAGAAACTCTGTGTATGTTCTGGTGGAGATAGAAATATCGTTCTCTGAGGGAACAACCTTGTGCAGCGCTCTGCGCTCCAAGTTTAGTGTCTTCATGTCTTGTAAGGCACCTTTGTAAAGAGTTTGCTTCATCAGCAATGAAGACGATTCAAACCTGAAATGGTATCGAAATGCAAAAGGGTTAAGGTTGTTTTGTTATTGAAATTGTCATAGATGCAAAGTAACCATTTGATGTTCAGATTATCTGAAACTAAGGTTGCACCTAATAGCTTTATGCAAAGCTCTTGAATTCGTATATATCTAGCATAACAGTTGCAACTGCTCACATGCAAAAGAGGGGAAAAGAGAAAAGAGGCTCTGACCAAAAGAGAGGAAGCTTAGTGTGATTTGAGATAAGCTGATAAGACTAAACTCAATATGAGCATGAGTGTAATGGATATCACAGATATATTATTTCCTCTCATTGGTTCCATTTGAAAATGGAATTGGTATGGTTTCCAGTTTTAGTGTTTATTCACATGAAACAACAATATATATATAGAAGAAGTTCTTGATTGTTTCACACTTTCACTACACAATTGCATAAAGCATAAAGTTTTATATCAGGAACTGAATTATTTTTAAGATATTGGGGGAAATTAATTTAAAAGAGGGTGAGATTCAGTTGAGAGGCTTTGGTGCTTTTTTTTAAGGGGAAGCAAAAGAAGCGATAGCGGTAAATGAAGCGCTGCACTGCTGGCAATTTGCAGGTATGGAAGAGTGCAAGTAAAAATTGTTCGTGGGGGCTTGATGCTTTGAGGGAATAGGGTAAAATTGTTCGTCCAATTTTGGTTTTATGATCCATTGTGGACAAGAGAGTATAGATTTTACTTGAGCTAAGGAGGGAATTGGGAGCAATTTTTCGATTTTCGAATACTTTGGGGGAAAGGATTCTGGGTTGGGGGCTCTGAACGAACGAAATAAATGGTGGAAATTGAAACAGAGCTATAAATATATATGGAGAGAAGATGATGCTTTTGGGCTGAATACAAATTGGGCCTTGAAAATGGAGAAGATGATGCTTTTGGGTTGAAGCAAATTGGGCCTACAAGGCCCATTTATTTTATTTTTCTCAAATGGCTGCAATGCTTGGGCCGGGGACGGACTTGAAGAGCTTTTAAAATCAAAGCCGGGTTAGCTTAAGGCGCCGTAAGAGTCTTATAGAGTACTCACTTCTTCCATCGGCTTTGAATTTCCGATTTCCTCAATGATGACGTGACAATTAATGTCCCAAAAGTATAGTATGAACATCTCCAAAATCCTAATACTCATTTTGGCTCTGATTCTACTTAAAGCAAGAGTAGCATGCGTTTCAAAGAAAAGAACAATACAATACCAATGTGTTTCTGATGGTCCAACAGTTGGACTCCAACTATATCTTCATACGCTTCCATAGATAGCAATGGCCATGTCCTCGTCAATATCAGCTTGCTCAACCTCTACCATTACTTCATCCCTATCAGCTACAATAGAGTCCACCTCATTTTGCACCGAGTCGGAATGGAGTTTAGGTTCTTCACCTGGTTTTTCTGGTTCGTATTTTGGACACGGATCCCTTGAGATACTCGGCATAGATGTCACCGACAAGGAAAGATCAAACGGTAAATATATTGTCCAGGTGCACAGTAGAAAAGCCAAAGCCTTTGATTATAGAGCTAGAGCAAGCTTTGAGAGATTTGGATAGATACTTCGTGCATCCAACAGGATCTGCTCAACGCAAGCTTGGATTGACTACGCAAATTTCGAGAACGAGTACAGTGGTGTAAACACAGCCAGGAAGGTGTTTGAGTATGCAGTGGAAGAACAAGTGTCTGAGACTGACCACCTGAATCTGGATTCTAGTCGAGGCAGAGTTGGTGAAACTGCTTGTGGCTTTTGCGAAATTCGAGACCAAGTGCAAAGAAATCGAAAGAGGCAGGGGTATTTACAAAGGCGGAATCGAATTGTTTCCACTGTCGAGAATTCTAAGTCAGGAGTATGACTTTTATGACTTTCGAAAAGGAATATGGTGGTGGGAATATAGGAATGAAGAATAGTGATAATGATCACTCAAGTTTGTCATAATCGATATTTTTAATATATTTCAAAGTTAAGTGATCAAATTGTCGTTTGTTTGGCACATTGTGTCTGGTGTAGTCCTTCGAAACAAAGAAAACAGATTCTACAAGCAAGATTTAAGGATGATCAGCTAGCTCGATGTCTTTCCTGTCCGTTTTATATCATTCATTTCTCTTTCAAATCTGATTCAACGGTTGTGTTCTACCAAAATGGCAAGCAAAAGAACAAGAATGAGGAGCACAACCTCGATCAAACTTGGTATTACATTAACTTGATCATACTAAAAAACTATCAAAGGATAACATTACATACTCATAAACACTTGGAAACATATTGATCGATCAGGTGGGAGTACAAATGTGGCATCACTCTCATGTTTTCTTCATCGATTAGACAAACTACTCTACCATTACGTCAACCGAAGCTTGAGCAGCAGCCGAAGCAGGCTCTGAAGATTCTCCTTTCTTCTTCCCTGTCCATCCCAAAAGGACCAAAACACATAAACTCATTATTAGAAAAGGCACAATACACAGCAGAGATCATAGGCAAATTGAAGAAGAGAGCTTATAACAAACCAAAGCAGCTACCTTTGTGCTTTCCTTGTTTAACCTTGACACTCTTCTTCATGTGAAATTTCTTTGAACCTTTCTTGCTACCTTCAGATTCCTCTGCATCGATCCACAATAATGTAGCAACATCGACACTACATTTTGTCCGTAAACTAAATTTTACTAATTTGACGCAAAGTTAATTAGTGTTTATGATGATGAAAAGCAGTACATACCATTATCATCGACATCAGCAGCCGCCATTTCGACATCTTCCATAGTTATGAGCCCTTTCTCCACAGCCTCCTTCTGATCCTGCAAAGCAATCAAATTCATCATCATCATACCAGTTAGCAAAAACAGATTACGAACTAACTAACTAAACTAAAAGAGTGACCGAGTGAGTTGGTTCGGGTTCGGGTTCGGATTCGGGTTCGTACCCGGCGCCATTTTTCTCGAGCTTCCGCTTGCGCTTGCCGGAGATAGAGACTGGCTGCTGCTTCAGGTGGAGCTTTCCGCTTGAATCGCCGTGAATCCTTCACTTCTTCCATTGACTCTGCGCCCTCTTCTTCTTCTGCACCTCGTTGAACTTCGCCATCTCTCTCTCTCTCTCTCTCTAAAACTCTTGTTTTCTTTCTCTCACTATCTTCCTTCTTAAACCCTAGTAGAGAGAGAGTTTCCAACCAAGTTGAATATGGGCTCATCTGAATTGGGCCTTCTTCGAAGTAAGGCTAGCCCAGGCCGAAATAGATTGCCCATTTAGTATTCCTTGTACGCACGGGAAAACTGTAAGCCCTAGTAGAGTCTCGGACGTGGGCCTTCTTCTGCATCGGGCCTTCTTCTGCATCGTAAGGCTAGCCCAACCCAAAACAGATTGCCCATTTAGTATTCCTAGTACGCTCGGGAAAACTGTAAATCAATCAAATCAAATCTTATTTTGATCTCTATCTGTTACAGAACTAGTGTAATTATTTGTCTAGTTCTGGCGAAGATTATACAAAATTAAGGGTAATTATAGCTTTAATTTTGTTTCGTATGCATAAACCTTGAAACATGTTTCATAGTTTTCGAAACTAGAAAAGTGTGCATATATGGGACTGTATAACTACAAATGATCTTGATACAGTACTAGTATCTCTGCAAATATGTCTTCAAACCAGACATGATCTATTACAAAAATTAGTGGTCTTTTACGTTTTGTGGAGAATTCAGACGTCAAGCTGGATGCTGTGTTTTTCAATTGTCTGGTTGGTGCTTATGGGAGGCTGGGATGCTTCACGGAAATAAGGGGGTGCCGGAGATGATGGAGCAGTATGGATGTTTGCCTGATAAGATTACCTATAGGACAATGACTAAAGCTTATTCGGTCAACAAAATGACCGGCCATGTGAAGGAACTTCATGAACTTTTGCAATCGGCAGAAAGTCAGATGACTTGGTCACAGAGAAGAAAACCTGACTTTTGAATTTTGATGAGCGCTATATGCGATTCATGCCTTCCACAGATATACTGTGCGATAAAATATTTTGTTTGCAAGTAAGTTTTTACTCTTTTACATGCATATGTGAATGAATGTTTAAAATGTTGTATTTAAGTACACTATCAGAACAAACACTATAGCCGATGAATTTTAAAAAAACAGGTCGATGACACTTATTTTGTGTCGTTGGTTATAATTCTTAGACCGACGAGAGAAGAAAAAGTCGCCCTTTTTTTCTGAAAAAATCGTCGGCTATACTATAGCCGACGACATTATACATTGTCCGCTATAGTTATCGGGTTTATATTAATTCTCAGACCGCTGCTCTCTCTCTCTCTCTCTCTCTCTCTCTCTCTCTCCCCTGCCTCCACCTCGCCCTCTCCGCCGCCGCCCCCTCGCCCTCTCCGCAAAAACAACCTTCTCCGCCGCCTCGCTCTCTCCATTAAAAAAGGGAGAGATATAATTTGAATTTGTGAAATAAAATTTGTAATTTTGTTTAATTTGGTGAAATTATGCATGATTAATTTGGTGAAGTGATTATGGATGGTGAAGTGATTATATGGCCGGTTTGGTGAATTAGGAATTTAAGATCTGGATTTCAGAGAATAGAAATCCATATCTGCAGTTTTTTTTTCCAAATCTGGGACTATAGCCGACGACATTCATATACAATGTCGTCGACTATAGTTTCTCCGTTCAAAAATTTTGGCCGGAGGGGAAACTATGGCCGACGACTTTGTCGTCAGTTATAGTCCAACCATAGCCGACGATGTGCAAAATATCGTCGGCTATAATATTGCCGACGACTTTTTTTCGACGACGTTATAGCCAACGAATTGTCGTCGGCTATAGGTATAGCTGACGAAAATAGTGAACAGGCCGACGATTTTTGGTCGTCGAATATAGTACTTATTCTGGTAGTGATAGTAGGTTGGCCAGAAAGCCCAGAATACAAAATAAGCATCGTACAGTAACAATAGCTTATAAGAAGATAAATTACAATTTTTCGTATTTAAGTATTACAATTTTGTTGGCAGACACAATCATGTCATCTTTTAAACCTCTTTCCCTTTCGGTGGAGAACGTGACTCATCTCTTTTAGAAATTTGTAGATAGCGGTAAAATGCATTTGTCGTAGTGGATCACTTCTTTTGGACTCTTATATTTGGTGGAGAATCCACTTTGCCTTTTCTTTTTCATAATGGAGCACTAACTTTGTCTTTTTAGACTTTTGCTTCTGAATTTTTTCCCATGCAGACAGGGGTCTTGTAGTGGCGTACTGACAGACTCCTTTTGCAATTTGTTGTTGAGTCTTGGTAGAGAATCTTGATTATATGCTTTTGAAATTTGAAGATTTTTTGATGATGGCCTCTCTATTTTGGGTAGTTTTGGACAGCAGGACGACTTCAAAAATCTGCAAAGAAGTCTAGATCATGATTTTTAAATTGGGAAGATTGGGCTTCATCTACAATGTCGTCTTCTTTGTCCTCGTCATCATCATTTGATATTTGTAACAGAACTTCTTGAAGTCTTCTGACATATTCTTTGCGGGATGAAACTCCTACGAGTTTGCTTTGAAATTGAGATTTTTGAACCAGGAACTGGCTTTGTTCTTTGATTTTTGATTGATTGAGCCATTTTTCCAAAACTGAGGGTGGTTTTTGAACCATGAGCGTAAATGATTTTCTGTAAATTTGGTGGTGTTGAAACTATCGCACTATTTTTGTTTGAATCTCCTAGTAAGAACCATTTGTTGATTTGGAGTTGGAGGAGACATTGTAATATCCCAAGAAATAATCCAAGCAATGTTTAAAAAAGGCGAAAAACATGAAGTTTGAATCAAAAGGTTTTGCTGAACTGGTGTCACAGTTTTCTTCAAAAGTTTTGGATAAAATCAGCATTTGTTGGGGTAGTATAATTTCAGTAGCACCAAAATAGTGCCACCAATCAGTAAACCAGAAAGGTATTTTGTATTTAAAATTTTGACAAAAGAAAACAAACCATGAATGCTGCCTGTTTTTATATTGAAGATAAAAGACATTTTGCCAGACATCAACATAGTCCCAGTAAGTAAAAGAGTTTGGGGTAAAATTTTGCGAAAAACTTTTAGAGGTCATTGGGTGTTGAGCCTAATCTTCGATGGTTAAAACCATTCTGATTTGGATTGTTTTAGTGGGTTATTTGGCCAAGGTTGTCCATGTTATGAGTCACACTGATTGATCCTGGATCAACTAGGATAAACTCATAGAAAGTTTGGCTTTTATTATGGTCACTTGTGAGGAAATAATGGGGGTATGTGGTTTTTTTGAGAATTTGATAAGGATCGATATCATAAAATTCTGGTTCTACAGTGAGAATGACTTTAGTTTCTGTTTTGGTGATATAAGGGCTTTTGAGATGTTTTTTAGGAACTGAGGCCTTTTGGTGACCTGAAGAAGGCAAATTTGGAGGCTTTGGCTGGGTAACTTATTGGGCATAAGTTTGAGGAGTAGTTGTCAAGGGAGTAAAACAATTATTGATTGGGATAATTTGTCCGAGAATGTTTAAGGAATTTGGAATTGAGACCAGTCTACTTTGAACTGCTTTCTTTGGAGTCATGGCATATGACTCTTTTAATGTTGGTTGTTGTTTGTCACTCATTTTCTCTGAAAAAATTCTCTTGTTAAGAAATCTGGAAGGGAGTTGTTTTCTCCTTTGATAAATTCTTAATTCTACGTCAAAATCAAAAATTGAAAGAATCGCTTACCCTCTGGGAAAAGTTTGTTTTGATGCAAGGTTTTGAACATCCTTTTCTAGAACTGATTTTCTTGCTTTGCAATCTATTTTGAGTAAAAATCTTTTGTTTAGTAAATCATCTTAAAATTTGGTGATACATAGCACTATAGATAGAATTTTTTTTTTATAGTACTATAATTTTGCTGAGCCGGGTTCCAGATTCTTGAGGTGAACCTAACTAATTGTTCTGGGCTCTCTTCTGAAACCTTCTATTTGAGGATTCCTCCATAACCAATATCTGAAGCGTCAGTTTCAACTATTTTGAGGGCTTCTTGTTCGGGTAATCCTAAGCAAGGAAGGGTTTTGACATAGGTCTTGACCTTTTTGACCTATTCGGTGTGTTCTTCAATCCAATTTAGAGGGCTTTTCCTAAACCTTTGGTAAAGAGGTTTGCAAATATTTGTTAGGTCTTTGCAGAAATTAGAGATATAGTTTAAACAGCCTAAGAACCTTTGAAGTTGGGTTTTATCTTTGATTTCATTAGGAAATTTGTCTGCAAATTCTATTGACCAAGAGATTAGAATAATAGTTCCTTGTTTGATATTGTGGCCTAAGAACCGAATTTCTATTTGGAAGAGCTTGATCTTTGGTGCTGAAAGTACTAGACCATTAGCTTTGATGATCTAAAAAAACCTATAAAGGTGTTTTCAATGTTGCTCAATACCTTCAGAGAAGATCTAAACATCATCAATATAAACTATTGAAAAATTTGTATAGGGATTTGAAAATATCATTCATCATATTTTGAAATTCTGAAGGAGCATTTTTGAGGCCGAAATGCATGACATTCTATTCGTATTGTCCGAAGGGAACGTTGAAAGCCGTTTTATATTTGTCCTTCTCATCAATCTAGCTTTGCCAAAAACCCTATTTCAGATCAAATTTTGAAAAGAAATTTGCTTTGACAAGTCTTTTGAGAAGATCTCGTTTGTTAGGAATTGGGTTTCTGATCCATTGAAAGACTTTGTTCAAGGGCTTGAAGTTGATCATGAGTCTAAGGGATTCTCTTTTAAGGTCAGGAGCCTTTTAAACATAAAAGGCATATCAACTTGAGGGAAATTTGCTGGGCCTTATAAGGTTTTTACTTGAGAGGTCTTGGATTTCCTTTTCATAATATTCCAACAATTCACTGCTCATTTGAATGGGTCTTGATTTAGTTGGAATTTTTCTTTCGTCAAAGTCTTTCTCATAAGGTAAACTTACCATATGAGTTTTTCTTTTCCAAAAAGCATTTGGGAAATCTGAGCTAACCTCTATTTCTAGTTTTTCTTTGAACTCCTTAATTCGAGTTTGGAAGTGAGGTTATTGAAGTTGGTTTTCAATCCTTTTAACAAGGAGATCTTGCTTTCAGTAATTTATGTAGTTTTGTATGAGGTGAATTTTTTTAGAATTGAATCTGATCTAATCATTCTTAATTCCTTCTGCCTTGGTTTTTCAAGGAAGGGAAAACAAACCGTTTGACCTAAAAGATTTGTTTCAATACCTTCATCCGTGGTTAGGAAATGATGGATCAGGGTAATAAAATGAATTCCCAAAATAAATTCTAAATCCAAGTTGTCGACGGCAACTATGGATATTTGAATACAAACATTGTCTACAGAAATATGGGTTTTTGAAATTTTGTGTCTTACGCGCAGCTTTAAGCCTTCTGCTCCTGTAATCTTCTCCTTTGAATTTTCATAGTATTTGGTGGGAATTATACCCTGTTGTATGCATTTCATATCTGTTCTTGTGTCGATTAAGGCAATGATTTGAATTTAGTAGGAATTTACCACAATAGTTATTCTTGTCTTCCATTTTGGTAAGTAATTCTTGTGATTAATCCAAGGAAAAGGGTCTTGGTCTAGACTTTCAACTCCTTTGGCTTCTTCGTCAATTAGGACCAGACTAGAACCTAAGGTGTTTGGAGGGTCATTTGTAACTTTACTCTTGACTTTTGTGAGTTCAAGTTTAAGTAAAGAAACTTCTTGTTTTACAAGGCTTATCTCTCGTTGGAGATCTTGAAGGGTTATTTCAGAGTTTTGTTTTTTGTCGAATCTTTTTACAATATCTTTCATACTGTACAGTTCAATTTTTGGGGTTTCTTCATCAACAACTTCTTTCAATAAGTCTTTGAAAGTAGTGAGAAACTGGACCTGCAGTTCGGCATTGCCTATTTTTTAGGCTACTTCAAGTAAGTCATTTCTTGTTTTTGGGAGATTACCTGAATTTTTAATTTATTTTAATAGTTACAAATTCTAGCACTATTTTGGAGGAGTTCACACTCTTCCTCGTCTGATTCAGCCGAACTAGACATGTTAGAGAAATCAAGTTTGTCAATTTGTAGAGTTTCTTCATCAGAATCAGAACTTTCTAAATCTAATATGAGTTTTCAGAGTTGGATTTTGATTTTTTCGTCAAAGTTTAAGGAATTGATTTTTTGTTTGACTCTACAGTCTTTTTTGTAGTGTCCTACCTTACCACATTGATAACACACGAGGAGCTTTGAGTTTTGGCTTGATTCTCCTTTGGAGAATCTTTTCTTAGAACTTTTGTATGGTTTGCTTGAGTGTTTCCTTTATGGATCCTTATAGGAGTTCTTCCTATAATTTCTTTTGTGTTTCTTTGGGTAGCGTAGTTTCTTTATTTTGGAAGGGGATTTAAAGGACTTGTCACCGAATTGTTCACAAAAGTTACCTAGTTTATTGTTGGAGGTTATTTAGTTTTTCTTCATTTGAGTTTTTAACCAAATGTCATTGTAGAGCTCAAGACCAGTGGTGTTGATTAAACTAATCAAGTGACCGTAGGTTTAAGTTCTCATATGGGATATTATCATTCTAAATTTGTCTCAGTTTTTGCCTTACCTTTTTTGTGAAAAGATTTGGTAATCCTGAAACAAACTTTTCTTTCCAGATAGCCTGGTGTGAATCTGTTCTAAGCATTACTTTAGAAAGAAACACATCTTTGTACCATCTAAGTCTTGAAGCTTTTTGCACCTGAGGTTTGTGAGGGTTTCAGACATCCCATCTTTGACCCCTTTGTGGTCTCCGATAAAATGTTGCATAATTGCGTAGCACAGTGTAGATACTACATCTGTAACTAGTTGGGAATTTTGATCGATTATTATCTCACTAGTTTGTTCTTTCTTAACACTGGTGGCTATTAGCTTTCTTTATGTTTCATTGAGATAGTTATCCCACCAACTTTTGAGTTGACCAGTGAATCCTGCAACCAGGATTTCTCCTATTTGTTTGTCTAATTTTTTCTCTTTATGGACTGTAATACCCCAAAAATTAGTTTAATAGTTTAGATTATCGTATGACTCATTAAACTTAGAAATGACCATAATTTAGTTTGACCTTAGAGGTTTTAGAAATTCGATAAAATAATTGTCCGGCGAAGACAATGTATAAAAACGAGGTTTAGAGAAATATTAACGGAGTGGGGCAAATGGTCCAGTGGATACTCAAGTTCAAGTCAGGAACTCCCTGGTCTTGGGTTCGAGGCCACGAGCTGGAATCGTGAAACATTCCATTTTATAGGTTAGTAAAAATAATAAAAATATTTTTACTCCAGTTAGAAACGGTAAGAAACTCTAATTCCAACTAGCCGATTTTTCGGAAATGGAATTTTAGCAAAACGACCAAATTTTCCTTATTCGAATCTCTTCTCTGAATCGAACTTAATATTTTAAGATTGCAATTCATACTTTTAGAGGTCATGCTCATATATCAATTTGGTGCTAATTATTATTGGTTGATATATATATATATATTACACTTTATTAGTAAAACCATACATTTTCACACATCATATTACATATTACATTCACATGAATACATAATCACATTTCAACATTTCAATCAGATTTCCAACCACATTACTATTGTTTTTACAAGTGAATTTTAACCCTAGAATTAGTAGCCCAACTATTCCATTGTCAACTTGTCTACAAAAGTCTACAAAAATAGTTATGAATTTATTTCCCATGTCTCCTCCCATGTCTATATAAATCACCCTTGAGTTCAATCTGATTTTTGCACCACTTCAATCTGATTTTTGCACCACTTCAATCTTTCCCTTACGTACTGATTTGAAGTCCTCCCAAAAGTTGCAATGCAACTCCCCTAAAATCTCACACCAAACTACATTTCTTCCAAGTACTTTAGTAGTTAATTCATTTGCTTCAAGAGGGTCACTTGAGTTAATCAAATACCTCCATCACCTACTAAAATTCTTGAGTAAGTACATGAGTACATTCCTATACTTCTTTATCTTTAAGATTACATCAAAGTGCATGGCTAAGAATAAAAGAGAAATAATGAGCCTTAGTGTAAATTTAATATTTTCGTTTATGTTAAAGTTTTAATTAGTCAAATATTTTTACATATTCAGATTCTACACAAAAAGTTATTCAACTTTGGATTTTGAATCACTTAAAAAGGTTAAGTAATGAGAAAGTTATGGCTAAAACAAGTTTTGCTAATCTTTTCCTTAATCATGTTCGAAACCTCTTAATGTGCTCTTAACTTGAAATATTCATATCTCACTCATTTCTTAACCAAATTTAGTGTTCTTTATATCAAAACGAAGCTTAGGAGTTCAACTATCAATCTGGAAAGTTTGAAAGTCATTGATTAATAATTAATAACTAATTAATTCGTGCAAATGAGCTTAATAACGAGCGTAACCATTTCTGGACAGTTGCTAAACATTTTTGTTTCTGGACTTGAGAACTCCCTACCGAACTTTGTGATTATTACCATTGAATTCCCCTAGAAAAACACTTCGAGATGGTATACTCACTTCTTTGATTTGGACATAATATGGATTAATTATAAAACGGATCAAATGGAGGATTTCAGACGGACTACCGCCGAATGATACTTTTGGTCCAAGGATTAATAATTTTATTTTATGCATTTGTACTTTATTCTTATTTACTTACTCGCATTATTTACATCTTAAGTTTGATTTGGGACTAATGGAGGATTTCGGACGGACTACCGTCGAATGAAACTTTTGAACCAATGATAACTAATTTTTATTTCAGGTTTATCTACTTAATCGCTCTATCTATTTACTCTCAAATATAATTTGGAACAAATGGAGGATTTCGAGAGGACTACCGCCGAATGAAACGTTTGGACCAAAATTGTTAATTAATGAAATACATTTAAGTTTGATCTTTCTTCTTTTACAAATTCTATTACGTATATATTCATTACAAAATTATGATGTAAATATATACTCTATGATCTATATACATAGTCTTAATTAAAGACTTGTTGTGATCGTTATGGTTGAAGTGTGAAGTCGGGTGTATAGTACGAATTAACTCGTGCTTAAGTGAATTGCTGATAAATTGTTTTGTTATTGTGGGAGTTAGCCAAGGGCCCTAGTCCCTTACAGATAGTGCACTATTATACTCTAAGAAATGAATTGTGTCAAACCGGGAGTATACATGCTTGGGCAGGTGGCCTTAGAATGCTGTGGCTTTATATGTGTATTGGTGTTGTGAGACTAAGCACATGATTTCTTTTGAGTAATTACCAGTTAATCTAAAAGAATTCACTTCGGAAGTATTGACATGTTTATGTGTAGATGTGAAGTTATACAAGTATGTGTATATATATATATTATGTACCTAATTGTATATATTACAAAGACGCAAGTATAAGTATGGAAGAATAACCGGTTTCAATATTTCACCTTTTTGAATTGGTTGTTCAGTTTGATGTTTCTTAGAAATAATTTAGTATATGCTTGTAAGCTGTACTTACTGGGTCAGTGTGACTCATGGTACTACATATTTCTCCTTTTCAGGTGATGAGTAGAATGCTTGGGGAAAATGGGATACGTCGCCTACTAAATAAACGAATTATTTTCTACTTGTATTTTGAATTGAATAAATGTAATGACTATTATTTTCAAAAACTTCGGTATTGTAATATTAGCACTTTCTCTTTTCAATAAATGTACTATTCAGTCACCTTGATTTTTGAAATTATTTGGGTTTCTTATTCACATCACAAATCTTTACACCATATTTCAGTATAATACTAGCTCCGGATTTGGGGGTGTGACATGGACATTGCTAACCATAAGCATCTCATTAATATGTTGGATTACCTGATACTCATTCATTCCATCAATATTTCACTCGTACTATGTACCAGCAGAAAATCTGGAATGTTTTTTCCAATTTCTTTCCTTCAAATTGAAGATCAATTGGAGTGGGTCTTGGGTAATAGTTTTTGATTGTTGAAAATTTGAGTTTTTCAACTTGGAAGGATTTTTTTATTTCACTTACTTTAGATTCTTCATCTGCGTCATGGACACGGTCTGAGAGTGTATTTACCTGTTGACTATTTGGTATAGTATATGAGCTAGAGGCATCTCCAAGAGTGAGCATTTTTACTCGCCTGTCAATTTGTTCTAACACACTTCCAGAAAAAATACTTTAGCTGACCAAAAAAATTCGTCAGCCTGTTATACATTTTCGTCGGCTAAAGTTATAGCTGACGAATGTTCGTTGGCTATCGTGTCATCGGCAAAAGGATCATCAGTCATACTTTAGCCGACGACAAAAATGGCGGTTGTCGGTTAAAGTTCATACTTTAACCGACGACAAAAAAATCGTCAGCATAAAGTTTTAACTTTAGTCGACAACTTTTTAGGCTTTTTCCGTCGGCCAAACCTTTTCCGATGGTCAAAATGGTTGACCCAAATTATACTATAACCGACGACTGGGAAAGACTGTTATTGACTATAGTTATTGATCTTCATTGGCTATAGTATGTAACTCATCGGCTAAAGTATGAAACTCGTCAGGTTATGTGAGGACTTTAGCTGATGACTTTGGGTATTGTCATCGGCTAATGTTGCTGATTTCTGGAAAAAAAATTGCAAATTCTGGATTTATATTCCCAGAACCTGCAATACCACAATTTTATTTCCACAATAGCCAACAATACAAAAAATGAAAACAAAACACATATTCACCAATAAACACAAATTAATAATGAAACTTAAGCGTATGATACATCCTACTTGTCCTGGAAAACACATAAACTTAGGGTTATCTAAATCTATGTTCTAGAAAACATATGCATTACTACCATGTTGTGTCGGATCCTACAGCTGATGTGGAGCATCGAAAGGGAGCTTGACAGATGAAAACGGAGGTAGGGCCAGGACCTGGACTCCTTGCACCTGAAGTTGTGCAGACCACGTCTGAAACCAGAAAGCCATATAAGCTTGCTGCTCGGCCAAAACACGGGTCTGAGCCTCATACTCCCTTCTCGCCTGCTCCTTCTGCTTCATCTGTCTCCGAGTCTCCTCCATCTGTCTTTGATGCTCCATCGTCTGCCTCTAAAGTTTCTCTTGTAGTTGAACAGCCTTGGAAGATGCCGACTTGCGTGAGAAACCGGGAGTGTTCTTCAAGACCTCATTACCCTGCTGACCTAGACCTTTGTAGTAGTAATTATTCCCTCGTGGTGGGAAAATGTTATGAAAGGACTCAACCCCGATTTAGCTCCCTAAACCGGACGGCGAGCCTCCACCTTGGGCCGTCGCACCACCGACGTGAACTTCCTCCCTCCACTGAGTTGACTCGGTCAACTCGGTCAACACATTAACTCCCTCTTTGACTTTCCAAAACAGGCAAGTTCACTATTTATAGCTTTCCCAAAATGGAAACCAACAAACACACTTTTCAGCAAACTTCAAATACACATAACTTCCTCGTCGTAATTCCGATTCCAATAATTTTTGCGGTAACAAACTCGTCTTGACATGATCTTCAATTATCACCCGAAGTCAAACACATCGACCAAACCGATAAAAAGTCAACGGTTCAAACCAACACATATTTAATCGACTAAATAATCAACAATCGGAAATATTCACAACTTAATCTTCGTAACTTGGAATAATGCTCCGGAAGTTCCCACGAGCTCGAAATTAAATTCTCAACAACTTTCGTGAAGGAACCAAAACCAAATTCTCGTCTGGTAATTTAGTCGTTAAGAGCACCACCATTTAAATCCGAACTTCAAATATTCATAATTAATTCCTCGGTCGTCCAAATGATGATCTGGAACTGCCCACGAACTCGAAATAACACATACAACGACTCTCGAGAAGAGACCCAGCTCTAATTCTCGGCCAATGATTAAGTCGTTAACAAGCCTGGCGATTCAATCATCAGTCGAAAATCTGCGATTACGCAGTAACTCACGAATCAAGCTGATTATACTTCTGATTCTGTTCTGGGTCGTCACATGCTACCCATGATCCTCGCCCCTATCGTCTCATCAGATCGATCAATCTGAGAGATGGCCTAGGGGAGGTCCTCATCCTGCATCTCAGGCCATTGCTCCCTTGCAATCTAAGTCAACACCTCCTCAGTCCCTTCCCTCACTCTCGCCTAATTGACAAGGAAAACAAAATAACATATCAGTAAACATATATATAAAAAAGTTAGAGAAAATACATATAAGAAATTATGTTAATTAAGTAATAAGGATATAAGACTTACAATAGCTTCAGGAGATTAAGGATATGCTTTCTCGTACATATACACGTACGGGTTGATTTCAGGGTGTTGGATCGCCTCCTCCATATAACTCGCAAAGAGTCTAGAACCAGCATGATGGTTACTCGTGTTTTTTCCCCGGTTCGCCGTGTTTATTTAAAAAATGGCCTTGTTGGATAAACATATATTAAAAAATATATTATGAAACTAATTTCGCCAAATAGGATACAATTAAACACAAATATGATGTTGCATACCTCAAATTCTGGGTTGTTGAAGTGGACTTGAAGCCACTTCCACTAGTACTCCCTATACATAAACTTGATAGGGGTACTCGAACGCTGGTTGTCGTGCTTCTGCCAGTGCTTACGAAGCTCAATTTCTACTCCTTGTACCTATATATGCAAAACAAATGTTAGAAAGTGACAATACATGATCAATAAAATATAACTCAATATAGTCAATATTACTCCCACTACCTTTTTCCTTGCATGTCATTTGCCCACGTGCATTTAAGCTACTCCGGAACATTGAACCACACCTGCAATGTACCCATTTATGGTAATATATATATATGGACATAATTAATAGGGTAGATATACATAATGAATATCTAACTAACTCACCGACATAACATTGTTCACCATGTCCTTCACACACTGTGGCATGGAGGATCACTCTTCCCACAGAACAGGGACTCTGTCCCATATGATACTTCCTACTTGGTCGGAGTACTTCCGCGTATTATTCCCCAACTTCAGCGATTCACCTACCCCGGTCTCTATGACCATTGGCCCGCTGGTCTTGACAACAGGTGACGGGGCTTCTGGTCTTTTTTTGTTGCCTCCGGTGTCTGTCACATAAGACAAAGTAAAACAATTAAAACATAAGGCTCCAATTTAATATAAAAGTTATTAATACGTTATTAATTAAATAACCAAGGTATTTAATATTTACCCGATTTTAACGTCGATGCATTTGTTACCCTCGCACTATAAAGAGAAATATCACACGGTACATAGACGTATGCTGGTTGCGAGGTAATGTAACTGAGCTGTTCTGGAATAGGCACTCCCCGCTGATCGACAGCAGGTATGGCAGGTATGCTCGGGGGCATGAAGAGGTAAGGTAGTGACATTTGTACCCCCGACGACAAGCTACCTTAAGCACCAGCCGGACAGGTAGAAGGAGATGGAGCTAGAGCTGAAGAGGGAGAAGGCGCTTGCCGGTTAATGAGAGGCATACGGGCACCCGAGGAGCGGGACCCGTAGAGCCGGTTGGTGAGGGCATGGTGGAGTCGTCTTCATTGAAGAGCTGCCTCGTGCTCTGTGGTCGGTGGGGGCGGAACACTACATCCTGCTGCGTCATCTGATCAAGTAGTTGTTGACGTCGAGAGTTTATAGGGCCGACAAATGTGCCTTGATGGTTGTTGTTGATAGATGCGGACCCGGAACTGTCGGCGCTAGACCGTTGTCCCTTGGATCCCTTCTTCCCTTTGCCGAAGAAATTCATGATGCCTACAATAAAAAGAAATTCACCAACAATTCAATATCACCATATTCATCAACAATTCATCAACAATTCAACATATATAAACTCATCCCCATCAAATTCAACAACACCAAAATTAATCGACAATTCACCAACACTTCAACATCACCAAAAATTAATCGACATCCCCATCTAAAATTCATGACATTCCAATTCAGCATATATAAACTCATAAATCACTCAAATTTCCAATTAACATACCCATAAATTCTACACAAAATTTCACCCAAAAAAATTATTCACAATAAAAAATTATAAAAATTCAACATCATATATTCACAAAAATTCAACTATCCCAAAAATTCAATATCAACATCAACAATTACAATTACAAAATTTAACATCATATAACATAAACCCTAAATTAAAAAAAAAACAAAAATACATAAACAATCAAACATCTAAACCTAATCACCACAACCCTAATACCATTAATTACAACCTAATCTAAAATTCAACATCCCAAAAATTGCCTACAATCCGAGGGAGAGAGAGAGAGAGAGAGAGAGAGAGAGAAAGAGAGAGAGAGAGAGAGAGAGAGAGAGAGAGCCTGAAATTAGGGTTTTAAGAGAGAGAGAGGCGGCGGTTAGGCTGGGCGGCAGGCTGAGCTGGGTCGTCCGGGCGGCGGGCTGGGTAGGGAGCGGTAGAAGAGAGGAGAGAGGTTAAGGGTTTTTAGGGTTTGTGTGAGAGGAGGTAGAGTCTGGGCGAACTAGATATAAAACCCAATACTTTAGCTGACGACTTAAAAAAGTCGTCAATCAAAATATGAAACTCGTGGGCTATACTTTAGCCGACGAAAATCCTTATATATGAAACTCATCGGCTAAAGTATGAAACTCGTCGACTAAATTAGCTTTAGCTGACGACTTTTGTTTATTTCGTCGGGTAAAGTATGAAAATACTTGAAAAAATTAGGCTCATGTGAAAATACGTTTCACACAAATTCCTGTTTAATAAAAAGGTGCTCATAATAAGAATCATCACTATATTCAGAACTGTGAAAATATTTAAAAAAATTAGGCTCATGTGAAAACACGTTTAACACAAATTCCTATTTAACTAAGGCTCATGGTCAGAATCATCGCTTAAGTCTTTCTCGGTGTCCGAGTTAATTTCTAGTAATATGTGCCGCTCCTCATCACCGGAGTCTTCGTTGTCTTTATTTGGATTAACATCAATTAGTTCAACATCTTCCTCACAAAATCGAACCACACGACCTGGTCTCACATTATTCACGCGAATTGTAGATGATTTAGGAATACCAATTGCGTTTGACATTTTTCATTCTTCTGTTCAGGCTTGACGGTATAAGGAGCTTGAGGCCTTTTTTTCTTCCCTTCTTTCAACCACAAATATTTTTGTAAACCCATTCTTTTCAGATCAATGCGTGCTTTATGACCATTTTTAGTTTTCCCCTCCTAATTCAGCACATTGCTCACCACACTTTCGCACACATTCGTTTCTATGTGCATGACATCTAGGTAGTACCTGATCAACAACTTACTCCAGTACGGGAGTTCCCATAATATGCTTTTGTGTGTCCTGAATTTATACATGTCGGGTTTGTCAGGTATTACCTCCACTATATTAGGATGATTGTTGAGCTACCTAAAATCGTATTCATTTAGCACTTCTAAAATTCCATCCCCCATCCATCTCCTGGGTTGCACATCCTCTTATACACCATTAAATATCTTGTTATCCTCCCATCATGGGTGAGCAAGTCCAAGCCAACAAGGGTGGCGCATCTAGACAATCTTCATTCAATGAGGTCTGGCGCACTCATCAATCAGGCACTCTGGACAAGCCATGTATCCCCTGGTAATGTTGCCCGACAACATCCCGTTGGTAGGAAAGTCACTGATGGTACCAATAACCATGGCATGCATATGGAACATTTCGTGCTTGTACTTGTCATAAGTGGGATAACCAACGTTACACAAAAACTTAAGCTCCTCAATAAAGGATCTCAAATACACATCTATACACTTTCTTGGAGAACCCAACCCTAGAATTAACAGAGTCAGCATATTGTATTTCTTATTCATGCACATCCATGGAGGAAGGTTGTACAGTACCAAAATAACTGGTCATATACTATATTGAAGACTCATGTTGCCAAAATGGTTGAATCCGTCATATGAGAGCTTGAGCCAAACATTTTGGAACTCTGATGCAAAATGAGGAAACTCCATAACTGCGTGCTTTCAAGCCTCTCCATCAGCAGGGTGTATAAGGGTATCATCGTTAGGCGAATCCCTCTTAGCATGCCATCTCATAGCTTTGGCTGTGTGTGAAGACATGTACAACCGTTTCAGCCTATCCGTTAGCGGAAAATACCGAAATATCTTCACAACTTTCTTATTCCCTGCAGGAGTCAACTGATACTTATCCATGTGACATACCTGATAGGAATCAAAGTTTTCAAGATCATTCCCTTCAAAATCTTTACCCTAGAAGAGAATACAATCATATCTGCATGCATGAATTTTGATGTAGGTAAGGCCAAGATCTTTCAGGATATGTCGCACCTTTCGATGAGTGGTAGGAAGGTGATGACCGGGAGGCAGCGCCAAAGCAGTCAACTCTAGATAATTATCAAAAAAGCCTTAACACTCAATTTGTTCTCCACTTACTTTCATTACTCCTGTGACCATTTCAAGAACAGTCTTATTACACCTGTTGTACAATGAGGTCTATTGGAAGACAATCAACTTGTTGTACTTGTCAATACCAGCAGTGTTGACAGCTCTAGGGAATTGCTGGACTGGCTAAATAGCAGGGAAACCCCCAATGGTGGCAGAGAAATATTGTACTTGAGCAAATACATTGCTCACATAAGGAAACACATCGTTTATTAACCTCGTTGTTGGATCATTGGATGTACTGGTCCCCTCAGAAAATTGCCCATGATCATGCTGACCTACTGATGATGTTTCACTGTGATAAATCCAATATGTGTACTTATCCTAAAATCTGTTCTTCTTTAGGTGCTCCTATACTATATCAATGGAAAAACGACATAAATCGTTGCGACACTGACATTTCGTACATGAACTAATGAATTGTATTCCTGTTAGCATTAGCCTTCACAAATTCCACAAAACTCCACATTCCCTCGCCATATCTTCGATCCCATTTTGGAAGGCAAATCCAACTCTTGTCCATTTTGAAACTTCCAACTGTATATATATATACACTAATTAAAAATTCATCATTATATCTGTATATATATTTAAACTACAAATTACATTAATTCTTCTACTTCTTAATACAAATTAACACACACATATATATGCATACTATCAACAATTAACATATAATTACGTACATATATATATTTTCATTGAAATCAGCTCAAAATCAACAATTAATATATATAATAATTCAACTCAAAATCAAAAATCAACTCAAAATTAACAATCAACACACACGCACACACACACACATATATATATATATATATCCGTACCTATATATATAGCGGGATATAGCTTTACAAACTCATTTTGGACGGCTTCCGACAACACCCAATGATTTGAGAGCGTTTTATGTTTTTCTCCCGGTTTTCTTTTCTGAATGAATGAGCTGCTGCCCAGATCTGTAAACACAAAGAACTTTAGCCAACGATATTATTATTTCGTCGGCTAAAGTTCTTTATTTTTGTCGGTTAAAAATAAAATTTTCGTAGGCAAAAGTCAAACTTTAGCCGACAATTTTTTTTGACAAAAGCCGACAACTTTTTTCCCCCGTCAGCTAAAGACGAGTAAAAACTTTAGCCGACGACAACTTTTCTTCATTGGCTAAAGTATAGTATAGCCGACGAAAAAAAAATCGTCAACCTATGTTTTTACTTTTGTCGGCTATAGTGTTTGTTCTAGTTGTGACAGTTGTTCGTCATTCCTAAGAGAAAAACTATCTAAAGACTGGAATCGTTTGAAAATTGGTTCATTTTGGTCTTTCTCTTTCTGGCTATCTTTGAGGGTTTCATGGTTGCCTATGGCTTCTATCCTGTCTAATTGGGATCCTATTGTTTCTTGTTTTGCTCCATTAACTTTTGGGTATCGTCTTTTGTAGCAGTTTTTTGTTTGTCTAAGGCAGGTTACATTTGGAAGGGGGAAGCTGTAACAGTTTCTTTTCCGACTTTGAATCGGATTTCTTCCATTGGAGATCTCTTACCTTTTAAGGTTTTCTTATCAGCTAATGTCCAGGTTTTGGTGACTTTGCTGGTGACATTTACCTTTTGGGTTTTGTTGCTGTCAAAGTACCACTCGAAGAAAAATATGTTAACTTTATTTTTGTTCAGAAAAACATAATATTCTGACTTTGACTAACATCCTTTCTTGTTTGTTGAAGATTTGAAGAAAGACTGTATGTTTGAATTTGTTTTCTTCGGAATAAAAGTTTTTTCTCAAATATTCTTTGTCAATCTTGAATTCTTTCTAAATTGTGAAGATTTGAGGATCCCTGACTTCTTCTGTAGCCATCGAGGACTAAGTAAGAGAAATTTGCCTTGTGTACAGGGGTCTTGGGATTGTGGATGCTTCATCCAATTCTTATAGTCTAAAGTTTCTGAGACTTCTTTCTATTTCTAGACCAGTTGAGATTGAGGAAACTGACCTTCTAGAACTCGAAAATTGTCTAGAAAGCAAGTTGTTTTTATTTTCATTTGTGAATCGTATACCTACGCTTCCATCTGGATGTTGCAATATATAATCAATTTGTTGGTTTTTGATTTATTGTGGAGGAACTGCCTCATCAAGTTTCCATTATGAGGGTGAACTATTCGATATCAGTCCATCTAATCATTTTGGGAATAACCACATTTGCTTTTGAAACATCTATTTCTAGCAAAAGAGTTTGTCCTTTGAAGTCTAGATTTTTGGCTTTTGGGTTTATCAAAGTCGTTATAACTTTGTAATAAACTCTGTATATGATTGCCAGAGGCTGTTCGCCTGGTGACATATCATATCTATGGGTTTTGATATTTAAAGTTAAAGACTTTTGAATTCCAGTATCAGTGAGTGATAAAAGAAAAATTGGGAAACATTCAAAATGAATTGGACCATTGCATATACTAGACTCTACTAGTCCAAGAATTTAGTCTTCGAAGTTTCTGTGTCTACAGTCGCGAAGTGCAACGAAGACAGAGGTTTGAAGACCATTTATGGTCAATGGCTGGATTCCTATCTAGACCAGTCCTATATGCAGATATTTGTAGTTCTCTTTTAAAAATGTGTTCTCAAAGCATCTGAAGTGAGTAATTGGATGTTTTGGGTGTTTGAATCTATTGCTATGGTCTGCTCTAGGGTTTGAATGGAGTATTTGGTTTTGAACTCGAAGGTTTCTATTTTATATATTTCACTATAGCTTTTCTTGGGAAGTTTCCAACTTCCGATACTGTTTGCTAAACTTCGTGAAGAGCGTTCTTCACAATTCAACATAGTTTCTAAATTACTTCCTTCTATCGAAGATATTGGAATTTGAAAGGTTTACAGGGAAACAAACTTGCTGCTTAAGTCGAAGATCTTGATGGGGCCCTCCTGTTGACCAACGGTGTCACTGTGCCTCTCCGCGTCTTACTCCCGGGACCACAAGCTGCTACTTCTTCTTGGTCTTCTTCCTAAGTTTTGGGTCTATCTCTCGAAATCCCTCTTTCGGCCTTTTGGCTCTGATACCAGAGTTTTTTTTATAGATAAAGCGATATAATATATTGGATCTGTTAAGTTACAAGGACCGATTACTAGCATGATAGAAAGAATTCCCTAAAATAACTTACACTATTACATGCCTAACCCAAGTACCATAACATAACTAGACGGACTAGACTTAGGGTAAAATACTAAAAAAGTCAAGGCCCCAATTCCTATATAGTTATGCATCATAAACTACATCAACATAAGACGTTGCTCCTCAGCTTGCATCTTTGTGAAAGTGGCTGGATCTAGTGCAACTTTCTTATGCAGAGACACATGTTTGTTAACTCCTATGTGGTAACTCGATGCCACCGTCCCTAGGGTTGTGTCCACATCTGGGGTCTCTCCTTGGTCACCTGGTCAACCTCTTCCCTCCTGATAAGGAAGTCCCATCAGCATGCAGAGATGCTTCATTTGCATGGAAGGAACCTTCACTCGCCTGGAGTGTTGCACCATCAGTATGTCGAGGCGCTCCATCTGTTTGCGCCACATTTGTAAGGTGTCACTTTTCGAACCTGACAATAGGAACTATAGCTTTTAGGGCCCTACCCTGCCCCTTTTGGGCCTTGACAAGGTCGGGTCTACCCTACAATAGTAGACACCGATGGAGTTACCATTCTTAGTCACTCACTCATCATCCAACGCACCATTCAACATCCGGTATGTTCTTCAATGACACCCACATGCATGTCACCGCCTCATCAACTAAAAATAAATCCGAGAATCCATCAAACTCATCCACCATTGTATGATTTTAGTTTTTAATTATTATGATTCGAGTTTTTAAGATCGAATCCAGTACGATCTTTATTTATAAAAATCGTTCCAAAGAGGAGGTTACCATAACTTCCTACTATTTTTTTTAATTATTTTAAAAACTTGAATCATAAAGATCGATTTTATGGTAACCTCCTCTTTGGAAACAATACTTGGGATCCATCTTTCTCTTCACAGAGAGAAGCCTCCTATAATGCTTATCTACAACAACATATGTGACCTCGAATGATCGTAAGAGATTGCGAAAGTAGCCGCTTCCTCAAACATGGTAACAACATGATTGGTGCTAAGGCGAGTTTTAGGAAGAAACCGCAATATAGTGGGATGAAAATAATGTGAGTGTGTACTTAAGATTATTAGGCCGGAACCTTTAACTTATGCCCAATTCATATTCTTATTAGACTTCCATTTTTGGTTTATATATTTATTTCAAATCTTCGATTCCTTAGTTGGGTGCCGATTCTCGCTCATAATAATTTTGATGGGACCACGTACATACTAGAAAGGAAAAAAATGCATGAGAGGTACTTAAACTCTCACGTGCATGTCAAAATGGTACATGAACTCTCAAAACTATCAATATGGTACCTGCACTCTCAAAACTCTATGAATGTGATACTTCCGTCCTTTTTTCTATCATTCCACGGTCTATTTGATGACGTGGCTTATTTTAAAAAAAAATTCATGAGAGGTACTTGAACTCTCACAGGCATGTCGAAATGGTACCTGCACTCTCAAAACTATCAATATGGTATCTGCACTCTCAAAACTCTATAAATGTGATACCTCTGTTAAAAAATCTGTCATATCTTCGCCTCATTGATGATGTGGCCTAGTCGTTGATTTGAATTTAAGGGTATATTGATTATTTTCCGTCCACATCTGTTTTATCTTTCAATCATTAAATCTCAATCGTTAATCTTGGATAAAAAGTGAGCTTACGATAACCTCAGGGTATTAGAACAGACACACACACACACACACACACACACACACACTCTCTCTCTCTCTCTCTCTCTCTCTCTCTCTTAACTTATTTTCTTCATGATTCTTCCTCCAGTAGTTGAACAAAAGTTACCGAAAGAGACCATGTGCTCAACCATTTGAGCATCCCGCAACTTGCCTCCCTTATCCTGAGATCAGTATGGTGGGATTAACCGAGATAATTACGTTTTGCAGTATGGTGGTACCTCGTCTATTCGTCAGGTGACGCCAACGGAGACAAATTGAGCTTTAGTATACTCAACGACATCCAGTTGGAGGAGTCGGGTTTGCCAGCGCGGGTCCGGGTCAGGTTGCAATGAGGGTTTCTTATTGTTGTGGTTGATGAGGGGTTCTGTTTCATCTTTGGTCTTCCTCTTGGATGTGGTCGGGTTCAAGAATTGCGGGTCAGGTCATCGTGAATAGTGTGTAATGGGAGCCTGGGTTGTATTGTGGGATTGGGATTTGTGCTATTATGAGGGTCTTGGTGCTGCAGCGACACATGTAATAGCACCAGTCCCCTCAGCGCTGTCGCCTCGTTGTTCGGAGCTCTGAAGTTCATTGTAGTTGTTAAGATGGTTACATTATAAGGCTTCATCCTCGCGGCAAAGGTCCCAATCCTGGTCCTGGTCCTGATGCTGCTGCGGACATCGAGGTTGAGGCAGACGACGGTTCTAGCGGCCTTGGCGATTTGGAAGAGCTGTGGGACCTGGAGGTCGAGCTCGAATTTGTAAGTTATGAAGTTGAGGGGAGAGATTGAGGGCACGACGGAGTTCTGGCGCAGCAATGACGAAGGGGGAGAAGGTGGTAGCCGCAGAGATGAGGGCTCGACGGCGGAGTCAGAGGGAGAACCGGGGGGAGGGGGTTAAGAACCAGAGAGACACAGAAAAAGTCTGAGAGTGTAAGAGAGAGGATTGACATTATTGTCTTTTTAAGCCAATTTTTTTTTTTAAAAAAATTCAAATAGACAGTGGAATGACGAAAAAATAGACGGAAGTATCACATTCATAGAGTTTTGAGAGTGCAGGTATCATATTGATAGTTTTGAAAGTTCATGTACCATTTTGACATACACGTGAGAGCTCAAGTACCTCTCATATTTTTTTTCAAAAAAAAAATAAAATAAGCCACGCTATCAAATAAATGGGGGAATGACGAAAAAATGGATGGAAGTATCACATTCATAAAGTTTTGAGAGTTCAGATACCATATTGATAGTTTTGAGAGTCCATGTACCATTTTTGGCTTGCTCGTGAGAATTCAAGTACCTCTCATACATTTTTTTCTACTGAAAATCTACTAATAGTGAATATATTTCTTCTCTTCAACGGAATTCAGAAGACCGGTGAACTCTTATTTAGTTCTTATACATATGATTAAGGAGTTACTTTATATAATTGCCCTTATAATTGTAAAGTTGTTTTTCTATGTTCTTGGAGAATAGTTTGAATTAGGAATTTTTGATCTATAAGTCTAAGTTACTCTATCCGACAGTGCATTTGTTGAGCGTTGTTATTGACCGGACCATGGCGGTCTCGAAGTAGAGGCAAGAGGGAGAATCATAAGGTTTTTGCACCATGAGCTCAAGTTACATGAGCTAGATAGCCTAAATTAAGGGTATCCCTATGTGTATTTGGTTGATGATAAGTTTTTTGGCCACCAAGCTTTTTAGAACTCTTTGTTCCAAATTTTTATTTTCGGTTTCTATTTTATTGGTCTCATGTACAATATTTATCTCAGTAAATAAAAGTAAAAAAAAAACATAAAAAAAGTGCCAAGGTAGGATTAGGAAGATGTGTCCCGCTCATGCCTTCCTCTTCCACATCAAACTCCAATCGAAGCAAGCACAGGAAAAATAAAAATAAAAATAAAAATTTAAGAATAGAAAAAAACATAAACAATAAAAAGGCCCAAAATTGATGTGTTAAGCCTTGTTCGTGTTCGTCTTCTTCTCCCATGCGTAGCCCAAACTATTTTCTCAGGTCGCGCAGTCCTTTCTTCAACACCATCTTCCTTATTACATCAATTCAATCAGGGACGGAGACGCACAGCAAAAACAAATTTAATATAAATTATATTCGACAACCCTTTTGATTTCCCCCAGCACCATTTCATGTCTGACATTCGCAGACCCCTCTATTGCGTTTTTCTAGGGCACAATTTCCATTTCTGATTTACTCAAACCCTAGGACAGAGAGAGAGAGAGAGAGAGAGAGAGAGAGAGAGTGAGAGAGAAAGTGATCGAGGAATTGAACTCCCCAGTGCTGCCACTGCTGTGCCCTAGCTCCCAATTTCGATACCCTATTGTCAATTTCAGGTATTCCCTTCGCTGCTGTTTTAGGCTTTTTTCTTTGGGGTCATGGAAACCCTAGAATTTGAAAAATTTGGGCGTTTGCTTGGGGTTGGATGGAATTAGGGTTTCGTTCGTTGGGAATTTGCGTGGAGCTGTGTTGCGTTTGTGATTGTGTAATGCATTGTGATTGAATGCGTTGTGTTTGTGTGGCAAGTCGAGGTGTTTGTGCTTAGGTTGTATGGGCATAGAATTAGATGCTCGAATTTGGACCTGTAGGTTGTATTGAGTTGCTGAGTGAGTTGCATGCTGGTCACTTTGAAGCTTTAGTGGATTTATGGTGAAGGTGCACATGTGAGAGTTAGGCATAAGCCATTGGTTGTGAACCTCTTATGTGTAGTTGTTACTTGGTCCTATACTATTACGCATAGTTCTTTTCCAGGAATTTTTCGATGAACACTATGACTTGGCATCTCTCGTGCAGTGCATTTCGTGTTCTTATTTTTTGACAGAAATAGTATTTCCTTTTTTTAGTTTTACATAGCTGTTCGAATTAGGAATCAGGCTGTGTTTCTTTTTTGATGCTAATGCCTGGTTCGAATCTGGAGACACCATGAAGTATCTAATATCCTGAATCCTTATGGTTATGGATCAGTAATGTGACTCTAATGGTCAGAAACTCTGATGCGTAGTTCTGATGACGCAGCGGCTTTGGCGCAGCATGCATGATTCTGGATTTACTTGATAGTAGTTTTATTATCTCTGTATAGGCGTAGCATCCTACCAAGATCTACTTAGCCTATTATTTAGTCTTATAAGGCTCCTATCCTTCGATTTCAGATATTTTACAGAATTAGGATTAGATGGGAGATTAAAGGTTGTTGGCATTAAAGTCGGAATGCATGGATGTGGCTCAGGATCTGCTCTCCTAGTAAATGCAGAGGTTGATTCCATGGATGGAGTGGTTGACGGTGGAGTTGGTATTGGTTTGAAAACATCTCCGCGCCGAGCTGCAATTGAGAAGGCTCAAGCTGAGCTTAGGTATGGTCTTTTCTCAGTCCTCAGTGACTCACTCCTTTAAACTTCTACCTTGATGTTTGTCCTATGTGCATTAAAGTATACAGTAACGTGTCATTCGCTGCCAACAGACAAGAATATGATGTGCGGGAGGAAAGGAGAAGGGAGCTAGAATTTCTTGAGAAAGTATGCAAATTTGGTCTCTTGATGGTTATGTATCTTTGGCTTATCTATCTGTGGTGATCATCATCGTCATCATGTCCTTAATTTCAGGGTGGAAATCCTTTGGACTTCAAATTTGGGAATGCAGCTTCTGTTAGTGTCCAGTCTACTTCACTCACCAATCAGCATCCAGAACAGTTTGTGACCAGGTAGATTCAATGGTGCATAATTGAATCTCATTATTGCATGATCTATCATTGATTGGCCAAGTTTTATTCATGTTTTCTTCTTCATATACTGTGGTTATCTCAGCGAAGCAAAAGGTAGTTTTGCATTGACTGCATCACCTCGTGGGGACTCTATTGAAAGTAGTGGTCGGCCAGAGGTTCCTACACTTTGTGAACCCAACAGTGCCGATAATCTCTTACTATTTGATGGGGACAATGACACACCAGAAGGGGAAAGGAATTCTATGCATCTTAGTAGAAGAAATAACATAGCTCCATCCGAGCAGTCTTCCCAGATGGATGGGACTCCTAATACCAAGGAATCAGAGGACTCAGCTATTTTTCGTCCTTATGCTCGAAGGAACAGGTCCAGACCAAATCGTGAGGGTACTCGGTCAAGTTCAACTGATATACAGGGTCGTCCTGGTCAAGGATCTTCATTACCTGCTCACGGGGCTCTTCAGAATTCTAAGGGACTGATATCTGAAACAAACAACCAAAAAGACAAGAATACATCTTCCATCACTAATCTAAAGTCTGTGAAGTGTAATGGTGATATTGCTCCGAAGGTGGCAAGTTCTGATCAGATGGATATAGAATTTGATGGGGTGCGGGCTCCTGAAATAAGTACTGGTTTAGCAAAAGATAGTCCGGAAAGTAAATTGGATGTTACTGCTCCTGAGAGTGTGAAACAGAGCCATAATAGTCAACCATCTTGGATCGGTACCCAGGAAATGCCCATGGCTGGAGTTTCTGGGAGATCGGATATTGCTGCAGACAGGGAGCCGTTCCGTTCATCTGTTGAATGCCTTCCATGTGAAGCTACTACAAACACCGAAAATGATATTAGTTCTGTTCAGGTGAATGGATTTAGCAATTTAAATAGAGAGAGTAAAAGTGTACCGAATGAAGGTCAAATTAGCAGTGCACCCTTAGGCATCAAGGGTTTAGATTCAGAATCTTCTTGTACTCAAACTAGTGTAGGATTAGATGTAAATAACGATACTGACATATGTATTACAAGGAACGCTGATGGTGCAAATATCATGGAAACATCAGATGTTGAAGGGACACAAAATCCAGCTGGTGATGAAATGTTACAAGAAAAGATTGAAGAAAGAGTACTTGACAGTAGTGCTGTGAGCAATCATCACCAAGCTTCTGATTTCCAGGACAAGCACTCTGCCAATTCTGACATGAAAGTTGAGGAAGATATGAACGAAACTAGATCTGATGTGCGTAATGAAGTTGAGCTTCATCCAAACACTGAGAGAGAGCGACAGAATGGTTGTACCATATCAGAAGCTGAAAAGAAAGTGGATGATTTGGTGGATAACGTCCCTAGCGTCAAGAAAGAGAACTCTTCTGGTGAACCCCTGGCCCCTCATGATTCATCTAAACATGAAGTTCCTGAGACTAATTCGTTTGGATTGGATTCTGCTAAAGGTTCTGACTGTCAGACTTCTGGTGATCACTTGATAGTGGTAGACAAAGTACATGAAGATTCTATTTTAGAAGAGGCTCGTATTATAGAGGTCAGTTCCCCTTCCATAATGTATGATATCCAATTTTCAAACATTGAGAAGATTCTTACTAATTGACTTAATAATCAGGCAAAACGTAAGAGGATCGCAGAATTATCAGTCCGTTCTGTGCCCGTGGAGAATCGACAAAAGTCTCAGTGGGATTTTGTCCTCGAGGAGATGTCATGGTTGGCCAACGATTTTGCACAGGCATGACCTTGTCATATTGTGGAATTTGCCCTTAATTGATATTCGTTCTCCCCCTCCTTCCTTTCCGGGAGGCTGATTTCTGCATAGGGCTTTATTATATTTTTTCTATGGTAATTGTGTATACGGTTTTTTTGTTTTGTTTCTAAGCATTTGTTTCACTTCAATATCTGGTATAGGAGCGTCTTTGGAAGCTAACTGCTGCTGCTCAAATATGCCATCGTGCTGCTTTTACTTCACGGTTGAGAATTAAAGAGCAAAAACAGCAACGGGGGCTGAAAAAAGTGGCTCATACCCTGGCAAGTGCTGTCAATGAATTCTGGCATTCCGCTGAAACCCTTTTGAATTGTGATGATTCAAGTGATGGTCCAAATATCAATAAGGCCTATTTGAATTCGAGCAATGTAAGATTACTTTCTTCATCTTAGGTGGGGAGTGCATGCTTTAAATCTTTAGGTGATCTCTTTGTTGCATAATATTAAATTATTTTCTAAGTTGGCGGCTGTATAAATGTATTGTGTGCCTTTTTTATTGTGCATTGGGAAAGAATGTATCAAGAAGCTTATGTCTTACTTCTGCGTGTATGTTTTGTGACAATCTATCAATTCAAAAATATGTAGCTGATCATAGAAACGATCATTGCAGGAGCCTAACAAAGAGTTGGAGCTACAATGGAGCAGAAATTTTGCTCTTCCTATGCAGCAGTATGCAGTGAGATTTTTGAAGTTTAATAACTCTAGGGGTCCTCAGCTTCAAGCACAAGCACCTGCTACTCCGGAAAGATTGTCTGATTTAGGCATTACAGAAATGTCATGGGAGGATCATCTTACCGAAGTAAGAGCAAGTTTCTTTCTGTTCTTTTTGTGAGTAATTATGTATAGTTGACATTGGCCAGCCTTCTCTCCCATGACAAAAGTGACTATTATCTACTATGAGTTAGGCCACCTATTCAGATTCCTATGTTCTATCACCTTGAGGGATAGTGTTGACTTGCTTTCGCATTTGCTTAAAATATGTATGTAATGGTTTCCCAATTATTTATTCAAGGTAGGTGCTTTGTTCCTCAAACATGTTAACGGCAAGCCATCCATCCAAAACCTTTGGATTTTTTTTAACTCTACTTAAACTTGTATGTTGGTTGTTATGTCTATACAGTTTCTTATTTAAAAGTGAGTTGTTCCTTGGCAGGAAAACCTATTTTATGCAATCCCCACGGGTGCAATGGAAACCTACAGACAATCAATTGAATCTCATTTGGTTCAGTGTGAGGTAATTGCATGACCATTACTCTCAACTACTTTGTGGCCTGCCTCCTAAGAGGAAAGCTTTGCAATTTAACATGGCTTTTTGTGCATGAAGTTCTTGGATAGATTGCTGGTGTCTATAGGAATCAGTACCCTTTATAGGTTGCTTGGTGGCAATTAATAAATTATTTATACACACTCTTATGGTTTTATGATCTGCTTAAGAGTTGAACCATTGGGTTTGTGCAAAGTTGCTTCCCACCATAGATTTGATAAGGATGTGAAATTTTATTTTTCATTTTGTACTGTCAATGTTTGCTAATTTAATAACCTGAAAATTCAGAGAACTTGCAATAGCATGCAAGAGGAGGTTGAGACATCGATGTATGACGGTGGAGCTGGTATGTGTTTATAGTATTTGTTTGATATCAGTAATTTTGGTTATGTTATTGTGTAGCTTATTTTGTGCTCAATCAAATTTGATTATCATTCTCAGAGTTTGGTTTTCAAGAGACTGCGTACGATGAGGATGAAGGAGAAACAATCACCTATTATTTGCCTGGGGAGTTTGAAGGTAGCAAGTCATTCACATATAATCAGAAGAAGCGGAAGCATTTCAAGTCATATGGTTCTAGGTCATTTGAAGCAGGAGCTGATTTGCCATATGGACACTGTATGGCAGCAAATCAACAGTCCATATTGATGGGAAAAAGGCCTGCTAGTCTCAACGTTGGTTCAATTCCAACAAAACGTATGCGCACTGCTTCCAGGCAGAGGGTTGTTAGTCCATTCGGTGCTGGAGCTACTGGAAATGTTCAGGTTCAAGTTAAGACAGATGCTTCCAGTGGAGATACTAATTCTTTTCAGGATGATCAGAGTGCTTTGCATGGCGGCTCCCAGTTCCAGAAAAGTGTGGAGGTTGAGTCTGTTGGTGACTTTGAAAAGCATATACCATATGACTATGCAGAAACATCAATGAAACCTAAAAAGAAAAAGAAGGCAAAACATCTGGTACGTTATACTGGCTTGTCCTTGGGGAATATTATTTAAGCTTCAAAGCTGCTTCACTGCTTGCCTACTTTAATTTAATTTGTTTGTATACGGTTGCAGGGTTCCACTTATGACCAAGGATGGCCGTCGGATTCACCCAATCTTAATGACCAGGTAAGCAGTATATCTTGTTTTCTATTTTAACTAATCTCTCACAGGAACTTATGTAACACTTTTAGCTATGTTTTTCATGTTTTTTAGAGTTCCTTTGTTTTGCAAGCGTGATCTACATTGTCTTTTACTTATTCCTCCCTCCCTTAAATTAGAGTTAAATTGTATTCTATGAACAATATACTGAGGTTTTAAGATATAATTGATGGTGCCTTGAATATGCAGAGGGATCATTTAAAGAAGAGATTAGAAAGTCATCATTTTGAGTCCAATGGATCAATTGGTAACCATACTGTTATATTTTCATTAATGTTTCATTATTCCTTATACTTTCTTTTGATGCTTTTTTTTATTTTTTATGTTCAACGTTCTGTCAGTCTTTCTCACCTACATTACACTGTTCTTTGTAGGTTTATACGGTCAACATAATTCAAAGAAGCAGAAGATATTAAAACAGTCACTAGACAGCACATATGACTGTATGGCTCCAATCACTGGGTCCATTCCTTCTCCAGTTGCGTCCCAAATGAGTAATATGACCAATCCAAGTAAGTTTATAAAGTTGATCGGTGGACGGGACAGGGGGCGGAAAGCTAAATCTCTGAAGGTACTCTTTGATTGCCCATTCGACATTGTGCATAGTCCTACTTGTTGATTTATTTCTCTTTTCTTGCTCTGTAGTCTTGTACTGCTGTCTTATACAATGAATGTGCTTTGAACTTATTTACAGATATCTGTTGGGCAGCCAGGTTCTGGAAGTCCATGGTCGCTATTTGAAGACCAGGTCAATATGACATTATATCTTCCTCAATTTGTTCCTTCAGTTGTTATAGAGTTACCAATAGCACTCTAAACATTATTATTGTTGCTACCTTAGGCACTTGTTGTTCTTGTACATGATATGGGTCCAAATTGGGAACTCATAAGTGATGCTTTCAACAGTACTCTGCACTTAAAGGTTAGTAGTAGTCACCAACATCTACTGTAATTGTCGTCTGTGATCTAATTTCATGATTCAATTGTAGAGTCTAGATCAATACACTGGTTTTCCTGCTAGCAATTTTGTTTCCTATTTCTTTATTATAAGGTTTGTCTTTTCAAGTTTTGTCGAGATCACCAATATGGATTTTGCGCTGCTTGACTTTGTACCATACAGTGCATCTTTCGCAAGCCTAAGGAATGCAAGGAGCGGCACAAAATTCTAATGGACTTGAATACTGGTGATGGGGCTGACAGTGCTGAAGATTCAGGGTCCTCTCAGCCATATCCATCTACGATTCCGGGGATTCCAAAGGCAAGAACTTATAACTTTTTGCCCTCGAACCTAGGAGGCGTCATGCCAGCAATGAGAACTGCAAACTATGCATCTAGTTGAGCTAATTTTGCTCACTGGGTTTTTTGCATTTCGTGTAGGGAAGTGCCAGACAGTTATTTCAACGCTTGCAAGAGCCAATGGAAGAGGATACTCTCAAGTCTCATTTTGAAAAAATAATTAAGATTGGGCAGAAGTATCTTTATAGGAGGAGTCAGGTTTGTGACAATAATCATAGGTTAAATCTCTGCAGGTCCTGTTGTGGTGGCTTTTTTTTCATCAAAATTTCTGTATCTGTTTCTGTTGAGTCCATCTGTAAGAGAATTACTTCTCCCGTTGCTAGCTACAAATACTTCAAGCCTTCTTTGCAATGTTCTGCTGAACCATGACCAATGTAGTCTTTAGGAGATAGAAAGTCTAGCAAGTGGTTAGGAGCCTTTTCAAAGAAAAAGTGCTTGCACCAATTATTAGTAATAGATTGGAGAGATATTGTGTAGTTGAGAGAATAGTATGTTAAATTGTTGAGAGATGCTTCATTTTTGGATCTTTCTTCTATGTATGTTATGTAACTTGTTCCTGACTATAGTTATCTATTCTTTTGTACATGTGAAGAACGATAACCAGGATCTGAAACAAGGAATAACAGTCCACAATTCTCATGTTATGGCTCTTTCTCAAGTATGTCCAAATAACCTGAATGGAGGTATTCTAACGTAAGTTATCTAAGTTATTCAAGTCACTGTTTCTATATTACTGAGTATGTTATCATGATTTTTGTTTGTTCTGGTTTTCTGTTGTGACCGTGATAATTAAGTATTTGAATTTATGTGTCAAGGCCTCTTGATTTCTATGATGCCACTTCATCAAGCCCCGATGTTCTTACGACGGGATATCAAAGTTCTCATGCTAGTGGCTTATCAATGACAAATCAGAGTGCTATGGCATCATTGCTGCCTTCTGGACCAAATGCCTCGCTACAGGGATCTCCTGGTATGGTTCTTGGTAGCAATTTGTCATCACCATCTGGCTCACTTGGTTCAACTGTCAGGTATTAACGTATTGTATTTGCCTTTGGGTTTCTATATATTTATGTACTTAGTTATTTTTTATTCATAAGGTATTGTGAAGTACTTCGGATTGATTTTTTTTTTTGAACTCTAATGGTTTCCCATTATTTTGGAAATAGGGACAGCAGATATAGTGGTCCAAGAGGATCAGCTTTACCAGTTGATGAGCAGCAAAGAATGCAACAATACAATCAAATGTTATCTGGTAGAAACATTTCTCAAGCCAGCTTGTCTGTACCTGGGGCTCCTTCAGGAACTGATCGTGGAGTTCGTATGGTAACTGGTGCAAATGGTATGGGCATGATGTGTGGGATGAATAGAAGCACAATGTCCAGGCCAGGGTTTCAGGGAATGGCTTCTTCCTCTATGCTGAATACTGGGAGTATGCTTTCATCCAGTATGGTGGGGATACCAAGTCCTGTAAATATGCACTCTGGAGCTGGTTCCGGTTCAGGAAACATGATGTTAAGACATCGCGAGCCTTTGCATATGATGCGGGTGAGTCAATGATGCTCATTGTGTTCTAGATTAGTGTTGCTAAGATCATATTATATTATCTTCGACTCCTGTAGAATCCAATTATACAGATAGCATTAGTTTTAGTAGACCATTATTTGACTTAATATATGTCCCACCTTTGGTGTGATAATTGACCAGAAAAGTGGTTGCGATCGCATGACCCAAAGTTATTCAACAATGTAGATCATTTTCTTAATATTCATCTCATATTTTATAGCGATCGTCTCCCACCACATTGGTGCATGGGGTTGTTTGAATTGGTTAATGTCTGGTTGACATCTTGAGACATGTAACTGGCTCATATGAGTAACCAGGCTGTATGTTTATTTGACTAGAGTGTTTTGTTGTCACAGCCAGCACATAATCTGGAGCATCAAAGGCATATGGCTCCGGAGCTTCAGATGCAGGTTACGCAAGGGAATGGCCAAGGTATTGCTCAATTCAATGGGTTGAGTTCTGGCTTTCCTAGTCAGACAACCCCACCAGGTGCGCAAAGTTATCCAGGCCATCCACAGCAGCAACATCAATTATCATCGCAACAGTGCCATGCACTCGGCAGCCCTCATCACCCTCACCTTCAAGGTCCCAATCATGCTTCGGGGCCGCAGCAGCAAGCATATGCGATGCGCATTGCTAAAGAGAGGCAGCTGCAACAACACCGGTATATGCAGCAGCAGCAGCAGCAGCAGTTTGTAACGCCCAATGCTTTGGCGCCACATGTTCAACCACAAGCTCAAGTGCCCATTGCTTCATCATTACAAAATAGTTCTCAGAGCTCACCTCACGCTGCATCTATGTCCCCTGTTACACCATCTTCCCCATTGACTCCCATATCATCGCAGCACCAGCAGAAACATCACCTGCCACCTCACGGGATGAGTCGAAATCCTGGTGCTAGTGGATTGAGTAACCAGATGGGGAAGCAACGTCAAAGGCAACCCCAGCTTCATCATCAGCAATCTGGGAGGCACCACCCTCAGCAGCGGCCATTTGCGCAATCTCAACATCAGGCTAAACATTCAAAGGGAATGGGAAGAGGGAACTCAATGGTGAATCAGAACCTCTCCATTGATCCTGTAAACCTCTCTGTTGATTCGTCTCATCTGAATGGGCTTTCGGTGCCTCCAGGAAGTCAATCTCTGGAGAAAGGAGAACAGATCATGCAGTTGATGCAAGGTCAAGGTGTATATCCTGGGTCTGGTCTCAACTCAATGACCTCAAAACCCTTGATCCCTCAAACATCAAACAATTCTCAATTGCCACAAAAGTTGAATTCTAGCCCAGCTAAGCAACTTCCGCAAAAGCCGTCTCATTCTGATAACAGCCTTCAAGGCCAGGCACCAGCTGTACCATCTGGTCATGCAATATCAGCTTCACATCAATCTGTGTCTCCATCAATTGTGTCTTCTGATCACCAGCAGTTGCAGCCACAGCAACAACAGAGGCAACCTAGTCAGACTCAGCCATATGTTCAGAGAGTGCTCCAGCAGAATCGTCAAGTCAATTCAGAGCTTCTGAGCAAGCCCCAAAGTGATCTAGGTCTGTCTGAGGAGCAGCCTGTGAATAGTACGTCTCAGGTGGGTTCGAGCATGGCAATTCCTCAGTCCTCTATCGATTCATCTAATGTAGTACCGGTTTCTTCTGCCATTACTCAATGGCAATCATCAGAGGCTGTATATGATACTAATCTACCAAATTCAACAGCTCAAGAGGGTCCAAGTGGGAGCACATCACTAACAAATTCATCTGGGAATGAGCTAGTGCCACCTTTTGGTCAAGGGTTAGGCCCAAGGCAGTTATCTGGTAATTTTGCATCTCATGGACATAATGCTGGAGCACAGTGGCAGCAGAAGCAACTACTGCAAAAGTCTCCTTCATTACCACCCCCATCTCAACACTATGAGCTACAAAAACAACAGCAGCAGCAAGAACAGCAATCACCCCAACATCATCTGCCTTTGCAACAGCAGTCTCAGCAACAAATGCAACATTTACAAGCAGGACAAGGTGGTTTGTATACGATGCCTAGTAATTCCAAATCAGAATGAATCATTCTTAGGAATTGAGCAGCTGCAGCAACCGGTACTGCCAGGGTTGGATTCACATGCCCTTGTTCAGCAGTGTACAGGTAATTAATGCCTCATATATTCAAATCTTAGCCTTATTTATTTGATTGTGGTATTCAAAAAATAAGATGGTGAGTAGATGGTAGCAATTGGAAACACCTCGAAGGCTAAAATTGGTTAGCATTATCAAAAGGCTTGCCCTGGGTTTTCAATTATTGCCTATCAAGTAGTTGCTAGTTTTCTACCTTTCATGTTCCTTTCCAAATTTGAATTTCAGTCATTATTGTCGAGTTTTACATTAGTAATTTTGTAGGATTAATGGTACTCCACATTTTCAATTTGAAAGGCAACTAATTCAGGGGTTGGATTTAATGCCAGATGAAGCTGATTATTCCCAAGGGCATCAACAAGACTCGGTGGTCAATGTAGTGGCGGATTTTGTTATTGCTTCAGCTGAACTGCTGAAGTGATATTGCAGGGCATTTACCTCTTTGTTTTGGGAAATCATGTAAATTATCACTGGGCTAGAATTCTGGGAAGATAGACTGATATAGAGCATAGAGGTATGTGTACAGGGTCTTATCTTTCCCTTTCTAGTGCCTTTTTTCTTTTTCTTTTTTAAAATTTTCCCTGCTGGTCTCTTACTAATTTGTAAGGGACCCAATCTCTTTTTAGCCCAGTAGATTAGTGCATGTATTATTTTACCCTTGCAGATTCAGGGGTCGCAATCATTTTTACGGCCAAAGCCTTTTGCAAGTTTTGTGAATATTAGATGTTCGGTCTATACATTGGTGAATGGAATTAGAACTAGAACAATCATCAACCGTCACTGCCATGTGCCCCTGTGAAACAATTGTAATCTGTACCGGTTCTTAGATCTCTAATGCAATGAGTCTTTATGGTTCTCCAATCCATTATGCTTTGAGTTCTCATTGTTCTCTCATCTATTATACATCGAGTCTCTAGAGTTCTCGTGCATGTCTTTGTACACCTTAATGTTTACTTGTTTAACTTTATGTTGGGAGCTCCTGCGAAAGCATTGAGAGAAATTAAGAAAACTGGGAGTTGGGGTTGCTTCCGGTGAAGCACATCAACTTTACCCACACAAGCAGCAGATAGTGAGTTCATATTTAAGAACCCATGTATCTTTAACAGAGTACACACACCAGCAGATAATGTTTTTTCGTTTTGTATTCCGAGGTTTTATTTTGTAGAACGTTTAGTAACTTCTCTCTAGGAATCAAGGGCAACCAGCTCTCAAGTGGAAATGAACCATGTGATTAGGTATTGCACATTCTTACACTTTGCTCATGTGGAAAGCTGTGCGCTTTGCGGGCTATACATATTTTATTAGCCTATAATATTTCGACACTTTGGCTTCATAGTAAATAATTAAAGATAGAAAGTGAATGGGGAGAAATCACATAAAATTTCATCTCCAGAAAGAAAGCAAAACCTTTCATCTCTACAACAGTTGCAAAATGCCAACGGACTTGTTACTGTAACGGCAGTCGGGGAAGTGCAATTACATGTGGACATTTATACTCTAATTATGTGATCAAATTGTTTCATGTTGTAAATACTTTATTATATATGTCTATTTTTATAAATAAATAGGACATCTTTGTAATTTATTCTATAACCTTAAATCTAGGGTTTTGTACTCTTATATAAAAACATTTACAGCAGATGAATAAATAGATCTCTCTATGATATTCTCTGTCACCCACAGTAAAACGTCTGCTTCATTTTACAATATGTTATCAAGCATGATAGTTCTAAAGAGACGAGCATAAGATGACGATCTTCTCAAATAGCTTTTGGAGGATCATCCTTTCGGCTACAAGTAAGTTTTTCAGAATCTCAATTCTAAATTTAAAGTCGTATAACTATTATTGTATTATAAGCCATCCATGATGCATAAACCCAAAATTGTTTGTGAATATGCATGTTTTTGGTTTATATTATTTTTGTATATATGAAATATATATTGGTTCCTGGAATCTGAACCCCACCGACCGTCGGAATCCGGCCAGCTGCCGTTGCCGCCGATCTCCAGCCAGCCGCCGTCGGAGCTAGAAGATCAAAATGAGATTTGGGGTTACATAAGTTTGATCTAATCTGGCCCAATTGCATAGGTTTGATCTGATTTGGCCCAATTGCATGGTTTGATCTAGTAGATCAACTGAGGATTGCCTATGGTCCAGTCGACCAGTTGGAGCCGTTCGATCAGAACCAGCAAGCGATCCAACGGTCCAATTCGGAAGATCATTTATTGTCGTCCGATTTGAACTAGAAAGTCAAGAAGATCAGATTGACTGGGTCCAATCACGTAGAGGTCCGATACCTGATCCAAAGTCGGCCCGATGTAATCCAGTAGATCCAAAGCCCACCTCAACAAAGCTGATTAAATGACAAAAATTGGCACGTGGTTGCTGGGATTCGAACTAGAGGATACTAGGCAGACCTACTAACCACTGGACTATTTTGAAAGCTTGTTATTTGTGTACTGTTTTTGTACATAATCGCCCAGAAGATATTTTTCTGCCATTTGTTTTATTGATTAATTTATTACTATATGTTTTAATTGATTAAATGACAAAAATTGGCATGTGGTTGCTGGGATTCGCACAAGAGGATACTAGGCAGACATACTAACCACTGGACTATTTTGAAAGCTTGTTATTTGTGTACTGTTTTTTGTATATTATCACCCAAAAGATGTTTTTTTGCCATTTGTTTTATTGATTAATTCATTACTATATGTTTTAATTGATTGTGATTTTCTGGAATTGCTTTATGTATATTTTATAAATTATATATGTGGCCAATGTTATTTATATTCAAGACTTGAAGTTCCACACACAAATATCATTATATCTGAATGTTATACTATGCTATAGAACTTGAAGTTCTTATTAGTTGCATTTTGGAAGCTATTTTATCCCAATGCACTAATTATTATATTTTTTCTTGTAGAAAAAATGTCAAATCTCAACAAGCTGGATTTTGTTGCTCTAGAAGTTTTGGGCAGAAACTATTTGAAGTGAACACAAGATGTGAAGCTACATTTGTCTGTGCAATGGTGCTATGAAGGCTGATGCCATGATCTTTATGAGAAAACACATGGAAGAATCTCTCCAAGAAGAGTACTTGGGTGAGGAAGACCCAAGAGCACTTTGGGTAGCTCTTGAAGAGCGTTTCAATCATCAGAGGATCATTTTCTTGCCTGAAGCAAGGAATGATTGGCAAAATCTCCGTTTTCAAGACTTTAAGACTATGAATGAGTATCACTCTGAAATTTGTAGGATACGCTCACTCATACGGTTTTGTGGACAGGAGCTTACTGAAGCTAATTTGTTAGAGAAGACTTTCTCCACTTTTTCTCCTACATATATTGTCCTGCAGTAACAATATAGGGAGAGGAACTTCACTAGACTCTCGGAGTTAATCACCACATTGTTGCTCATTGAAAAGAACATAATCTTCTGCTGAGAAATGATCAAGCAACACCCGTAGGTGCACGCCCATTGTCTGAAGCAAATGCTACTATTGCTCAACCTAAAGCAAATGTTGTTGCTCACCCTGAACCTAACCGTGATTGGGGGGGGGGGGGGGGGAACAGTGGCCGCGAAAGAGGTAGAAGACCTGATCGCCCGAGACGTGGAGGAAGAGGTGGGCATAGAAATGGCCCATATGACCGTAATCACCAGGGTCAAGGACCAAGGCAGAATGGTCAAAGTGGCAGAAACAGAGGTGGTCAAGCCCGAAATGCGCAAAACAGAAGGAACAATGCCCTGGTCCAGCAGGTCCACAACAATGCTCTGGCCCAGCAAGCCAACAACCAAAATCGGCTCAACATTTGTTATAGATGTGGAGCTGGAGATCATTGGTCACGCACCTGTTGTGCATCAAATGAAGCCATAGCTCAGCATCATGCTCGCATTGGTGCTCGTGAAGCAAACTTAGTTGAAGTTGCTGATCCTCCAGCATTGGAGATTGCAGATTATGCATACAATGAGTGATCATTATGCATGGTTTTTATTGGCGTTTGTGCCATTATTTGGGATTATTTTTATTTTCAGATGATTTTGTGGTTTTTGTTGGAAAATTTATTTTTGTAGTCCATTTTGGATTATTATGGATTTATGGTTTTGTCAGAATGTTATTTAATTCAATAAATTATTTTGGTTTTATTGATATGGTATTGAATTAAATTTTATACATAGGCATGTCTGATGGAGAATGTTGTCTGATTGATAGTGCTACTATGCACACTATACTCCGCGATAAGAAGTATTTTCTGAATTTTATGCCTATGCATACATCTTTGACAACCATATCGGGGCAATCCAATTTGGTAGAAGGCCATGGCAAGGCCCATTTAGTATTATTTAATGGTACTAAGTTCATTATTAATGATGCCATATATTCCCCACATTCCAAAAGAACATTACTAAGTTTTAAGGATATCCGGGTTAACGGTTATCACGTTGAAACCACTGAAGAAAAGGGTATTGAATATCTTTGCATAACATCTAATTTGTACGGCTGGAAGCATACATTAGAAAAACTAAAATGTCTCTCTAGTGGTCTATACATCACTCCTATTAGATCGATTGAGACAAATCTCACAGTTAGCTAGAAGTTATCTAACTCAAGCAATTTCTTGCTTTGTCATGATCGGTTCGGTCATCCAGGTCAAAATATGATGCGCCGTATTTTAAAATCCTCACATGGGCATCCTTTATCAAATAAGGACCTTGTTTTTAACAACAAACTATGCCAAGCTTGTTCACTTGGAAAACTAAATACTAAACCATCATATGCAAAGAGTAATGTAGATACCATACCTTTTCTGCAGAGGGTACATGGAGATATATGTGGACCTCTCCAACTACCATGCAGACCATTTAAATATTTCATGATTTTGGTTGATGCATAAATAAAGTGGTCACATGTCGCTTTATTGTCTACGCGTAAGGTTGCTTTTGCTAAACTCTTGCTAAACCCTGTAGGACGCATACAAACCCTAGAAACGCGCGTTAGTATGACCACAACGGCTAGCTAGTCCTATGTTCCCGCCTAGAGGAGAGGAAGACCACAAGGTTCAAAAGATTCATATCCCTGAAGAGGACCAATTTGGCACAAATGAATATGTCAGACATCGCAATCCATTCTAATCCATCTCACGAGACTATTCTAGATTATGGGTTCGTCCTAGAAGAGACAACGTTGGGGGTCGCTCCCTCATCATTTCCCACTCATGAGAGTAGAGAAATCTCAATAAATTATGCATGCTTAAATGAAATTTGGAATCGGAATGAGATTATCATCAATGATGTATTTGTATTTGCGGTGGCCACCGAATTCATAAGTAGCGATGACATCGAACCCCGCTCCGTTGTTGAGTGTCAACGTAGAGATGACTGGTCAAATGGAAACAAGCAATCCAGGTTGAACTAGATTCCTTAGCTAAGAGAAAAGTGTTTGGCCTTGAAGTTCCTACACCTCCCCATGTTAAACCTGTAGGATTTAGATGGGTTTTTGTAAGGAAGCGTAATGAGAAAAATGAGATTGTAAGATACAAAGCTCGTTTAGTAGCACAAGGATTTTCTCAATGCCCTAGGATTGATTGTGAGGAGACATATTCTCCAGTAATGGACGTCATAACGTTCTGCTACATTATCAATATGGTAGTTTCCGAAAAATTGAATATGTAGCTTATGGATGTGGTTACAGATTATCTCTATGGAGATCTTGATACAGAGATATATATGAAAGTCCCTGAAAGAATTAAGATACCTGATCCAAATAGTTCTAGACCACGGAACACACTTTCTATTCACTTGAAGCATTCACTTTATGGATTGACACAATCTGGATGGATGTGGTATAACCATCTAAGTGAGTATTTGATCTGGAAGGGATATGTGAATAACAAATTATGTCCTTATGTGTTCATTAAAAAGGCAAATTCTGGTTTTGCAATTACAACAATTTGTGTTGATGATATGAATATAATTGGTACTCTTGAAGAGATCAAAGAAACTGTTGAACGCCTGAAGTCTGAATTTGGAATGAAAGATCTTGGAAAAATGAAATTTTGTCTTGGTCTGGAGCTTGAGTATTGCAGTAATGGAATCTTAGTACATCAATCAAGTTACATCCAGAAGATATTAAGGCGTTTCAATGAAGATAAAGCAAAGCCTTCAAGTACACCTATGATTCTTTGTAGTCTAGATCCAAAGAAAGATCCATTTCGTCCAGTTGATGATGAAGAAGAGATATTGGAACCAGAAGTTCCATATCTAAGTGCAATAGGCGCATTATTGTATTTGGCTCAATGTACTAGACCAGATATCTCATTTGCTGTGAATTTGCTAACTCGGTATAGCTTTGTGCCCACACGTCGCCATTGGAATGGTATCAAAGACATCTTCCGCTACCTTAGAGGTACGATAGATATGGGTTTATTCTATCTCTATGCATCACAAAATGATGCTCGCCTTATTGAATATGTTGATGTAGGTTACCTATCAGATCCTTACAAGAGGCGTTCTCAAACAGGTTATATCTTTACCATTGGAAACATAGCAATATCTTGGAGATCTACGAAACAAACTGTAGTTGCTACTTCCTCAAACCATGCAGAGATTTTAGCTTTACATGAAGCTGTTCGTGAATGCATATGGTTGAAAGCGATTTCAAAACATGTTCGGAGCATCTGTGGGATGAAATCCACCACTGATGAACCCACTGTCTTATTCGAGGATAATGTTGCGTGTATTGAATAGATGAAAATGAGTTTTATTAAAGGTTACAATACCAAACATATCTCACCAAAATTCTTCTTTAGTCAACAACAACAAGAATTTCAGAATATTGAAGTTAAATAGATAAAATCTCAAGATAATCATGCAGATATTTTCACCAAAGCTTTACCTAAGTCTACATTCCTAAAGCATGTACGAGGTATTAGTTTACGTATATTATCAGATTTAGATAACTTGTAGTTATCAGGGGGAGTATCTAGAAGATACCCACATAATCATAGTGTACTCTTTTTATCCTTCCAAAGTGTTTTTGTCCCAAAAAGGGTTTTTATCACCTGGTAAGGTTTTTAACGAGGCACACGCGAAATATGATTACAATGTTACATCTTGAAGATGTCAAAATTTATATGCATTTACACATCTTTTTCCTTCGACCATGGATTTTGTCCCATTGGGTTTTTCCAGGCAAAGTTTTGATGTAGTAGATTTTTATGTGCATAACTATTGGAAACTAATACTCAGGATGAGTAAACGCACATTGTACTCTTTTTTTCTTTGTTCAAGATAATTTTTGTCCTACATGGTTTTTACTTGACAAGGTTTTGACGAGGCAATATGAACGCGCAATATGTCTGAATATCCAATGGGGAGTGTTGTAAATACTTTATTATATATGTCTATTCTTGCAAATAGATAAAACATCTTTGTAATTTATTCTATAACCTTAAACCTAGAATTTTGTACTCCTGTATAAAGACATTTACAGCAGATGAATAAATACATTTCTCTCTGATATTCTCTCCCACTCACAGTAAAACCTCTGCTTCATTATACAATATTTTTGGTATCGTAGTAGTATGTACCGACTTCTCCTGCAGTATGTTAAGTTGTTAACAACATAATCACCCATCTTCATTGTCATAATTTCAAATGAGCCTCCTCACCTCCAGCGTCTCAGTAACGCTGACAACTTCCCACTATTTAAACCCTTTGCCTCAGTCATTGTCCTTCAACACATCTTCCACTAGATCATCTACGAATCTCAGGATAATAAATGGCTTACACTTGCAAGCTTTTCACTCTCACAGCTCTGCTTGTTCTGACCTTGCCACTCATGGACGTCGCTACTTCTCGACCTGTGCGCTACCGAGTTAGGAGGAGCACATCAAGCCTCGCAGCGAGGTTGAACCTGGATGAAGAATCACCATCAAACTGCTGGGAGTGTTTGTTTCAGCTCCAGTCATGCAGCAACGAGGTTGTGTTCTTTCTCAACGGTGAGACCTCCTTGGGAGATGGGTGCTGCAGAGCCATTAGAACCATTGAGCACCAATGCTGGCCAGCATTGCTCCGCATGCTAGGGTTTACCACGGAAGAGACTGACATACTCAAGGGTTACTGCGACGAAGCTGAACAAGTGCAGTCTCCCCCCACATCAACATCACATCATCTACCACCATCTGTTCATCAGCCAACTGCAAAATATGTTCCGGATTGGGAGAAGATGGTTCCTGGAAGATTTTAATGCGGTTCATGGCTTCATGCTATAGAGCATAGTATATGCTCCACATGAGTACGTTGTGTAACTTAATAAGACAAATGAAATAATAACACTTTTATGATTATCCAAAGTTTAAACAATGATCATTTCGTTTACTTCGTTTTCAAACTCACGAGAATGGGTGTGGTTCGCCATGCCATTCCAGTATTTACATCCTCATTCACAACGTTGTTATGACACTGTTTACCTTTCCGTCCGCAAGTCTTTCTGTAAATCTTCCTCCCTTCACACATCTGATCACATACCAGAACATGAGAAAACACAATATGGATGACACTTCCAAGCTTCTCTTCGAGCTATGAAAACACAATATGGATGACACTTCCAAGCTTCTTTTCGAGCTATGACTATGCCATTGGTGAATAACTCCGGTCTAAATTGAGTTGAAGCCAGGTTGAAATTGGAAGAATAATAATCAGACTTGGGCTTTTTGATTCACCACACATGAAGTGAGCGATGGGGTAGTGTTGATCTTTCCCTATAGACTATTCTGAGTTTCTGACTTATAAGATGAAGAGAGTAATATTGCTGTAAAGCATATGAAATCGAAAAAATTCAAACATGAACAAGGAATTTTTTTTCTGAATTAAGAGAGGAACTCTGGGACTGAAGTCATTGAACCCCAATCTTTCACCACCATGGCCCATCTCTGATCATCTTACCAAAGTCCTGGCAATTACGTAGTGAGATATGCTTAATTACTAGTGCTGTGCCGAACATCCAGTTCTACTAGTAAAATGCCCATGTTTAAAACTCATGCTACAGAGTACAGAGCTTTTCAATGACTCAAAGAGCCCGCCGAATGCTACTTGTAGAATATGCCCATCTTTAAATCCCATGCCCCAGTATTTAGCCATCTCATATTGGGAGCCCGCTATACTATATACATACAGTCGGACAGTCTCTGGTTCAGCCTAGCAAAGAACAGAAAAGGCTGTGAGATGTCAGCATCGTCTCAAGCTTTCAGAAACCTTAAACGAGAAGCCAGGGAGACACTGACACAGACAGTCCACTTATTGTACATAGAAGCTACTGTCTTCTTTCTGAAAATAGGTAAAGTGGTGAACCATCCGGTACACTTGGCCACTCAGGCATGATGTGAAAAAGGAGGAAACATGACAGAGGAGGATTGCTGTAGAGAGAACCTATAAGCCAATGACCCATCTTAAGTTCATAACTCATGAGCACAACAAAGGCCAAAGCAAGACATACCCTTGAATTACATGCTAAAGCAACAAACTTTGTGATCCAAATTAAGCAAGATTTCTGACCAGAGCATGGAAGAACATCAGTTACAAACTTACAAGTAAGAGTTCATCAATGGAGTGAATCTTCAGCTAAATTGGGTTCAAGAGTTGACTATACAAATCCAACTGAAACAACATAACAAACTGAACAGACTAGTGTTACTGTACATTCAAGCAACATAAATAATCAATAGATAACAATCAACATTATGACAAAGAAAGAAAATGCACCTTCCAACACTAGATCAAAGGCCGTGTTGGAATCATGTCGACAATTTTGCGTTGAGATTGAAGAATCATGTCGATTCTCTTATTCTCCATCTCCAATCTACACCTCTCCGTCTCCCTCATAATCTCCATCCTCATATTCTCCACTCCCACCAGCCTCTTTGCAAACGCCCTTATCTCCGCCGCCAATTCTGCCACCATCTCCGTCCCCCCTCCTCTCTTCCCGTCCACCACGTCGCCGTCGTCATATCCGCCCTCCCTCGGCCTCTTTTCGGCGGCCGGAGAGTCCCGAAAGTATCCGTCTATTTTGGCTCCGGAGAATCTGTTCACGATGGCAGGCCGTCTCAGAATGTACTCAAGACTCTGCAGCTTCCTGTAGTTCTCTTCTTCCTCCTCGTCCTCATCCTCGTCATCGGCGTCGACCTCATTGTCGTGATAGGGCGGCGGAGGTGGTCGTCGGGCGGAGATGGGCATGGGGCCTTGTTCGAGGCGCTCCATGAGGTCGAAGTAGGGCCAGCCGGAGGCGAAGGAGAGGCCGAGGCGATTCTTGACGGCGCGGTGGCGCTGGCGGAGCTTCTCCATCTTGTGGCGGCACTGGGTGGAGGTCTTGGAAGGCTCGGTGTAGTCGTAATCGCAGCGGGCGGCGACGGTGACGGCGACCTCCTCCCACTGGCTGGCTTTCAGCTGGCCGCGGCGGAGCTCGTACCATTTGTCCTGGTAGGCCTGGATCAGGTGGACGGTTTCTTGGTGGGTCCATGGAATCGGGTGGGGCTTCTTCTTCTTCGCGGCGGCGACGGCGGAGGAGACTGGGGAGGCGGCGGGGGAGGGTGAGTGAGAAGGTGAGGGGGGTGAAGCCATTGAATTGGGTAAATTAGAGTTAGGGTTTGAAAGATGTGGATGAATTTGGGGGTGGCGGTGACGGTGGTTGTGGTTGTGGTTGTGGTTGTGGTTGTGATGCAGAAGACTTTGGTGGGTGGGTGGGAGGTTAAAACCAAAACTTAAAAAAGTGAGAAGAAATGGATCCGAGCAAACCCGAGAACTGAACCCGACTACTTCATGTACATTTCGACTACGTAACTTGAAGCTGTACTACGTAGCTAGTGAGTATTTTGTCTCTATATTTTCAAATTATACTATCAATATTTCATTCAATTCAAATTGTAAATTACTATACAATTTAAATGAAATTAAAATTTATAAATTTGCCGAGTAATATAAATTGGGTAAATTACGTATAAGGTTAGTTACGTAAGATTAGTTACGTATAAGGTCACCTTACTTTTCTTTCATAATTAAGGCCATTTGATAAAACAAAAAACCTTAAAGTTTGATTAATTTACGTTGAATGCCATTTCTCTTTTCCATCTTCCTTCACACCAGATCAGAACGGAAACGACAGCAAAATTCAAACCTTGCCCAAGCCCTAGCAGAGCTCCATTCTCCTCTTCACTGTGATTCTGCCCATTCCACATACTTCCGAATCGACTTCCGTCACAGCAGCCCAGCCTCCATCTCCACTTCGATTGCCATCGCCAGCCTGTGGTTTCCGATCACCAACGAGCCCAACGCCGTCCGACGCCACCCCTATAGTCAAACGCCATCGTGTCCCTCCCTCAATTTCAGGTCTCACTCTCTCTCTCTCTCTCTCTCTCTCTCTCTCTCAGGTTTGATTCTCTGTCTCTTTCTCTAACACTAAGGTCCTCTCCCCCTCCCGGCAGCTTCAAGACAATGGCTCCTATGGCTTCAAACCCTATCGTTGGTAAAAAGTGCCGCTCGAAGCAACAAAGTGCAGCTCATGCAGGTGAGGGATTTAGTGTGTAGTTTGTAGTACTGTCTGTTAGTAGTGTGTAGTCCTGTGATGAGTAGTTTGTTGTTTGGTCTTAACTAGTTTGTACTTCTGTCTTGAGTAGTTTGTACTGCAGTCTGTTAGTAGTGTGTGGATCCGTTGTGTGTAGTGTGTAGTCCTGTGCTGAGTAGTTTGTTGTTTGGTCTTAACTAGTTTGTACTTCTGTCTTGAGTAGTTTGTACTGTAGTCTGCAGTCTGTTAGTAGTGTGTGGATCTGTTGTGTGTAGTGTGTAGTCCTGTGATGAGTAGTTTGTTGTTTGGTCTTAACTAGTTTGTACTCCTGTCTTGAGTAGTTTGTATTGCAGTGTTAGTAGTGTGTGGATCTGTTGTGTGTAGTGTGTAGTCTTGTGATGAGTAGTTTGTTGTTTGGTCTTAACTAGTTTGTACTCCTGTCTTGAGTAGTTTGTACTGCAGTCTGTTAGTAGTGTGTGGATCTGTTGTGTGTAGTCTGCAGTCTTCTGTCTTAAGTGTTTTTCTCTTATTTCAATTTCCAGAACGCTTAGAGTGTTGTTTCCAATCTGATTACAGAACGAGAAAGAAACTGAAGAAGAAGAAGAAACTGAAACAGCAGAAGGAGAAGAAGCAGACGAAGAAGAGACACAAGCAGACGAAGAAGAGACACAAGCTGAAGAAGAAGAAGCAGTGGAAGAAGAAGAAGAAGAAACAACAGAAGAAGAAATAGAAGAAACAGCAGAAGAAGGAGCAGAAGATGAAGATGAAGAAAAAAATGATGAAGAAGAAGAAGCAGAAGAAGAAGAAGAAGGTGAAGAACAAGCCGGAGATGAAGAAATCAACCTGGTATGTTGTGTATTAGTGCATTTACTGATTTAATTTCAGAAATCTGCGAAAATATTACAACAGTTTATTGCATGTGCTACTGTAGTTTTCACATAGTACTACTCTAGGTGTTGGATAGTACTACTGTACTGGGACTTTGTGCATGCCTGTAATACTTTTGTTTTCAGAATGTACTACTCTTGTTGATTTTTTTGTTTGTTTTGAATTTGATGATAAGCAGGGCAGCAGTGAAGATGCATATGAGATCAGATCGAAATTTAAAAATGATAACATGGCCCTCGCAGCGACACGACAACTGAGGTCGCGCAGTGTGAAGGTTGAAACAAGCAAGCGGAAGTCACCTCCTTCGATGATAAAAGCTGTCAAGACCAAGAAGAGGAAGACTACAACAAAGGACCCGCTTTATGATTACCGAGTTGCAAGAAGAAACACTAGAAGCACAGCAAAACCCAATTAGTTCTTTATGTTCTTTCTGTTCTGTTAGGCTTCATGTAGTACATTCTTCTGTTATGGTCTGATGTACTAAATACTAGTAGTTGCGTTGTGTTTAAGTAGTACCCAGGATGTTTGTTAGTAGTACTTACTAGAAACTGCAGTAGTGTTAGTAATACACTACATTTTTGTGAAGTAGTACTTTCGGTTGTGAAACAGTAGTACTTACACATGTGTTGAAGTAGTACACTTAATGTTTTGGAGTAGTGCTTACAATGGACAATAGTCATGTTAGTACACTAAATTTTTGTGAAGTAATACTTTCTAATCTGAAACAGTAGTGCTTACTCGATTAATCAGTAGTATGTGCTACATTTGTTGTATGATGACTGTACTACTATTATTGTTGGATAGTACTAATGTAGTTGGTTCCACACACAAATCGTTGTCGCATACAAAGAACAATTGACCAACACAAAATCACAAAAACCGAAGAACAACAAACTAGAATTAGTATGTTGAAACAAAAAATCGCACAAAGGAGAAATTACGTTAAGGTAGCACATATTCTGTTCAGGCCGAGTGTACTACTGTAGACTGCTGAATACACTACATGTGAGTAACGTAGACACTAGTTAGCTGTTGATGGCTTTGGTACATGTCAATCTGTTGTGTCTTCCTTTTTCGCCACAACGACCACATCTGATTGGCCTTGGAGCCTTCCCACCTTCAACGGAAGACTTCATGCGAGTATCCTTTGGACGCCCGGATGGTCTTCATCATCAATTTCAAATCCCTATCGCAAGATATCATGCAATTCGGATAGCGTGGCAATGAGAAACCAAGAGTGAAAGAGTACGGTCTCAAGCCAGGAAGACGCGATGACACTTCCATCACCATATCAATGAAAGTTTTAGTAGGCGTAAGATCAAACATGATTGTTTTGTCGATGTAGGTGCACTTCGCATACAAATCAAAATCCATAGATCCCAATCTGCAAATCAAAAACAAAAAATACTTACAAAAAAGAAGTAGTATCCTTACTACACATCAGTAGTGTATTCACACAAAATCGGACACACAGAACACACAGTACAGCTGACTAGAGTTTTCAATAGGATAAAGTAGTGTATTCAATCAACAGATGTAGTACAATCAAGTCAGAACACACACAGAACACACAGAACATGTAACTAGCGTGCTCAATAGGATACAGTAGTGTTCTCACTCAACAGAGGTAGTACTATCAACTCAAAACACACACAGAACACACAGCACAGGTAACTAGTATGTTCAATGGGATGCACTAGTATGATCGCTCAACGGATGTAGTACTAACAGTCTGTAACTTGTCATAATTTATACGAAATATCAAAACACACAAATTAGCCACATCAATCACACACGAACACTAAAAATAATATCACTGAAATTCGCCATACATAATCCAAAGTAGAAGAATCAAAATCGGAAAACCGAAAATCGAAATCGGTTTAACCGAATCAAACAATACATCAAATCAAACAAAACAAAGCACAGAATATCAGCTGAGCAGAATGGAAACCTTACCCAAGCTTTTATCACCGAAAACCTCCGATTCGCCGGAACTTCTCCTCCCAAAATTCGCCGGAACTTCTCCTCCCGAATTCGCCGGAACTTCTCCGCCTCCTCTCTCTCTCTCTCTCTCTCCCCCCCCCCTCTCTCTCTCTCTCGCTAACACAAACACAACAGTACATACTACAAACACACAGAGCTGAAGCTCTCTCTAGAACACAGCAGCTCTCCCTCTCTCTCCGTTTCGGTAGTGTTCTGAATTCAATTCAATTTGAATTCAGAAAATATCTATATATACGAGGGGCAAAAGTGGAAACTGAATTTTTTAAATGATTGTATAATGACCTTATGTGTGTAAAACTTACACAATAACCTTATGTCTAAACTAAGGCCTCTAAGTGACCTTAAGTGTAATTTCCTAATATAAATTTGACTCATACGTGACAGATTCACCATATCAAATAATTCACATCTTAATATGCATGAACAAAAGTGCAAATGATTACCACAAGTAGACATATTTTAAGAGATACAAATGAATGAATACATCTAACGACTGTAATTGAAAATAATTAATAAGGCCTCACTATAGTAACTAAGGGATAAAAATAGATGACCATAATTTTTGTATATTTGAATTACAACTGTTGGATGCGTTCATCTTTTTATATCCCCTTGAATGTATCCTTTAGAAGAATAAGTATCATGATCACCATTCTAAACTTATAAAACGTTTCTTTTACATTATAATTCTTTGTCTTTAATGACGATACACTGACTCTTATTTTTTGGCAATATTCTGTATCACACTAGACTTTGCTGAAAGTTTTTTTTTTAGTTTTTTATAATTGGTTGTATCTATATAAATATATAAAAATATTGTTCATTTCTCATACCCATCATTGTAGAGCTTTTCTTTCTTCTATGAAAAAACACATAACACTACCAGAATAAATACTATAGCCGACGAAATAACGAAAAACAGACCGACGATTTTTGATGTCGTCGGGTATAGTATAGTATACCTGACAACAAAAAGGGTTGGTCTGCCATAGTTTCCGGTCGTCGGGCATAGTACTATAGCCGACGACCGAAAAAAAGTCGTCGGTGTTTGTGAAAGGACCGTCGTCGGCTATAGTTTTTGATAAACATCGATGACATTTTTCAACTATAGCCGACAACATTATTTAGTCGTCGGCTATAGTTCTTTAATACAGATCAGTGCAGCAGCTCAATCATTCAAAAAAAATAAGTTAGAAAAACTCAAAACGCTATGACATTCAAAAAAAATAAGTGAGAAAAACTCAAAACGCTATGACATCGTTGGGTGTTGTCGGAAGCTGTCCAAAATAGGTTCGTGAAACTATAGGTACATATGTGTGTGTGTGTGTGTGTTGATTTTGAGTTGAGTTGAGTTTAATTCAATGAATATATATATAAATGTAAATTGTTGATATATATGTGTTAATTAATTTGCAATTGAGGAGTAGAATAATATAATTTGTAGTTTGAAGATTGATATATATATATATAGATATAATGATGAATTTTTAATTAATTAGTGCATGTATATGTTTACAGTTGGAATTTTCAGGATGGACAGGAATTTGATGTGCCTTCCAAGATGGAATCCAAGATATGCCCATGAAATTTTGAGTTTTGTGGAATATGTGAAGGCTAATTGTGGATATATGACAACTCATTATTGCCCGTGTACGAAATGTCAGTGTCGTAGCGATAAATATCGTTTTCCCATTGATAAAGTATGGGAGCACCTGAAGAAAAATAAGTTTTAGGATAAGTACACATGTTGGATTTATCATGGTGAAACATCATCAGCGGGTCAGCATGATCATGAGTAATTTTCTGAGAGGACCAATACATCCAATGATCCAACAACGAGGTTGATCAATTATGTGTTTCCTTATGAGAGCGGTGTATTTGCTCAAACACTAAATATCCCTCTCGCCGTTGGGGGCTTCCCTTATATTGAGCCAGTCCAATAATTACCTAGAGCTGTCAATATTGCCGGTATGGACAAGTACAACAACATGATTGCCTTCCAACAAACTCCGTTATACAACGATGTAATAAGATTGTTCTTGAAAGTGTCATGGGAGTAATGAAGCTCAAAGTGGAGAACAAAATAAATGTCAAGGCTGTTGATGATTGGCTGGAGTGGACTGCTAGATGTTGCCCCCGAGTCATCGCTTTCCTACCACTCATCGTAAGGTGCGACATATCCTGAAACATCTTGGCATTTTCTACATCAAAATCCATGCATGCAGATATGATTGCGTTCTCTTCTAGGGTGAAGATGCTTACGAGAATGATCTTGAGAGCCTTAATGCCTGTCTGGTATATGGTACAGATAGGTATAAGTTGACTCTAGCAGGGAATAAGAAAGCTGTGAAGATACTTCGGTATTTCTTGCTAATTGATAGGCTGTAATGGTTGTTCATGTGTGCACACATGGCTGGAGCTATAAGATGGTGGGCTGAGAGGAATTTGCCTGACGATGATACCCCTATACACCCTGCTAACGGAGAGGCTTGAAAACACATGGTCAGAGAGTTTTCTCATTTTGCATCAGAGGTCTGAAATGTTTGGCTTGGGCTCTCATCTGACGGATTCAACCCTTTTAACAACATGAGTCTTCAATATAGTATATGGTCAGTTATTTGGGTACCGTACAACCTTCCTCCATGGATGTGCATGAAGAAGGAATACAATATGCTCACTCTGTTAATTCCAGGGCCGGGTTATCCATGAAAGTGTCTCGATGTGTATTTGAGACCCTTGATTGAGGAGCTTAAGTACCTGAGTAACATTGGCCATCCCACTTATGATAAGTACAAAAACAAAATGTTCCAGATGCATGCCATGCTTATTAGCACCATCAACGATTTTTCTGTCCACGGGATGTTGTCTGGCAACGTTACCAGGGGATATAGGGTTTGTCCAGAGTGCATGACTGTTGAGTGCTGCAGACCTCATTGCAGAAAGATTGTCCAGATGCATTACTGTTGTTGGATTCCACATGATCACCCATTTCGGAAGGATCACGAGGCTTTTAATGAGACGTAGAAACATGTGTGCAACCCAGGAGATGGAAGAAGGATAAAATTTTGGAAGTACTGAATGAATACGATTTTGGACAGCTGAGCAATCATCCTGAAATAGTGGCATCAATACCTGACATACCCGACATGTATAAATTCTGGACACATAAAAGCATATTCTGGGAACTCCCGTACTAGTCCAAGTTGCCGAGCAGGCACTACCTAGATATCATGCACATAGAGAAGAATGTGTGCGAAAGTATGGTGGGTACAGTGCTGAATTGGGAGGGGAAAACTAAAGACGACCCTAAGGCACGTATTGATCTAAAAAGAATGGGACTGCAGAAACATTTATGGTTGAGAGAAGGGAAGAAAAAAATGTCTCAAGCTCCTTACACCATCAAGCCTAACTAGAAGAATGAAATTTTTGTGTAGATGGGTAATGTCAGGTATCCTTCAGGCTATGCAGGAAATATAGGCCGTGTGTTAACTTCCGGGACAATAAGATGTACGGAATAAAGAGTCATGACTGCCATATACTGCTTCAACGTCTCTTTCCTGTTTTCATTCGAGGATACCTGCCCAAAGAGGTGGAGGAGCCGTTAGTAGCGTTATCAAGATTTTTTCAGAAGTTATGCATTAGAGAAGTGAAAAAATCATACCTATGGGAAATGCAACAAGACATTATTTTTATCATGTGCAAATTTGAGAGGATATTTCCACCAAAGTTTTTTGACATCATGCCTCACCTGATGATCCATCTTCCCGAACAATTGTTACTTACCGGTCCAGTACACTACACTTGGATGTATCCCATGGAAAGGTACATATGATTCAACATATGAATTTGGCTATGTTTTTATATGGAAATACTTATTTTTCAATAACCATAACATGCACTTTACAACTTGATAGATAACTGGGGGACTACAAAGACTATGTGATAAATAAATCAGCACTTGAAAGGTGTATCACTGAAGCATATCTTACGCACGAGTGCATAACGTACACCAAGTTGTATTTGGGAGCGATGGAGGACCCTCGACAACATATGCCGGTAGATGAACAATAGTTTAACCTTTCTATCATCTCCAATGATGTTGAAGTATATGGAAAGTTGCCAAACTCGTACAAGTTGGAACTATATGAGCTAGTCATTACCCACTGGTCGGTATTGATTAACTGTCTAGAAGTTCAATACTGGAAAAACATCCACCTTTACTGCCTTGTTATTGCCGGTGATATTGAGTATCACAACAGGACGTTTGCAAACTATTTTGGCAAATGGGTACGTATATAGATATATTTACTTCTATATATAAAAAATAATATCAATGTTCATATTTAAAGTTAATGGTTGTACACATGGTTTTTTTTTTCTAGATGAACCATGTACAAGATGATGGTATCCCTCAGTGGTCACACGAATTGAGGCTCTTGACAAAGAAACCAGTAACTTCAAGAGTTTATCCAATGTGTAAGGTCAATGATGTGCAATTTATATGTGAGATAGAGATGTTAGACAGAGAACACAGAATTCTAGGGTAATGCACTACTACATTTTTAACTATTGCCGGCGATTTTAAATAGCCGGCAATAGTTTTTTAATCATTGCCGGCGATTTTTGGGGAAAAAATCGCCGGCAATAGTCCGCCGGTAATAAAAAAAAAAAATCATTGCCGGCGACTTCCATGCAAGTCGCCGGCAATAGTTTTTTTTTTTTTTATTATTGCCGGCGACTTTTTTTTATTACCGGCGGACTATTGCCGGCGATTTGTCCGGCAAATCGCCGGCAATGATTAAAAAACTATTGCCGGCGATTTAAAATCGCCGGCAATAGTTAAAAATGTAGTAGTGATGGTGCATGGTGGGCAGAATGGCATTGACTATTACAGTGTTCTCCATTCAATGGTTGGACTAATTTATGGGGAAGGCATGACAGTGCAATTGTTTAAGTGTAGATGGTTTGATACTGACCCTGAGAACACAATGACCGATCAGTATGAAATATTTCTGTGAATACAGCTACAAACTAGTATGAAGATGACCTTTTTGTTTTTGCCATAGTGATAAAATAAGTGTTTTATCTTGATGATGTTGTGCAGAAAGGTGCGTGAAAATTAGTTAACCATGTTGTTCCTAGAAACATATACAGTGTTGCTACACCTGGTAAGATCACAGATAATGAAGAAGTTATTGCATACCAAGAGCTAAATATAATTGGTATTCCTCTACAATTTGCCTTAATAATGTGATACAGGGTAGTGTAGTTCGAATTCCTTGAGCAGAACTTATTGATGTTAATCCAAATGAAGACAACGAAGACTCAGGTGGCGAGGAGTGGCACATCTTACCAGAAATTAACTCAGACACCGAGTTAGACTCAAGCGATGATTCTGATTATGAGCCTTAGTTAAAGAAGTATTTGAGTATAAACGTGTATGTTTGTTGGTCATATGTGCCTAAGTATTTGTGAGAAACGTGTTTAATTAGTGATGATTCTGACTATGTTCTTCAACTAGTTAAACAAGTATTTGTGGGAAATGTGTTTCTACATGAGCCTACTTTGCCAAAAAAATTTTACACTATAGCCGACGACATTGACTCATGTCTTCTATTATGCTATCTATAGCCGACAACATTTTAACTCGTCGGCTATAGTTTTGTGATATATTGCCTAGAATCGACTAGCCCACGCTGCCCAGTCGAACCTAAACTCCTAAACCCTAATTTTTGTGATTTCTGGTGGAAAATCACGCCGTTCGCCGCACAACTCGCCGCCGACCATCCAAACGCAAGTGTTCTATCTCTCTCCCGCGGTAACCCGACCAAGGTTCTCTCTCTCTCTCTCTCTCCTATCTCTCTCTCTCTCTCTCTCAATTTTGAATTCAAATTGATTAACATGTTTTGGTTTTGAATTGGTTGTGAATTAGTATATTAGGGTTTGGTTTTAGTTTTGATTAATAGATTAGGGTTTGGTTAACTTTGGTTTTGAATTGGTTGTGAATTAGCTTATTAATAATGTGTTATATATTGTTATTGTTAATTATGTGTTAAGTTTGGTATATATGACAGATTATGCATGCAGTTTGGTATATATGTGTTAAGTTTTGTATATATGACAGTTTGTTAAGTTTGGTATATTGGTTTTTGTTAATTATTGTTAAACATGGTTTAGGTGAGGTTTAGGCATGGCATGGAAGATTATGGTTTAGCAGAGGTTATGGTTATGATATGACTTAGTATATATATTTTTAGGTGAGGCTATGGTCATTGTATATATATTGTTATAGTTTAGGCAAATTATGGTTTAAGCTTAGGTGATGTTATTTTAACGTATGCCAGATTGGTATGGCTTATATGAGGTTATTTATTAGTATGTAAAATTCATTTATGTTGTTGATTAATTGATTATGCTATGTGAAATTGATTAAGAACCATGAAAAATTGGTTTTTCTGTGGTAATTCGTCGGGATCCAAAAATGGAAAAGGGACTAGTGCCTCAAGTTCCGGGTCCGCCTCTATCAGCAACACATATAGCGGCCTTGTCAACTCTCTTCGCCTTCAATTACTTCTGAGGGGGACTCCGCAGCTAGAGACAGATGCTCGCCGACCCTCCAGAGCGAGAAGGCTTTGGAATGAAGGAGATAACTGCACACCCTCAACGGATCGTACGACTCAATCCTCGGTCTGTATGCCAGATATTTCTTGGCCGGAGCCTTCTTCCTCTACGCCTCAGGCTCCTCATTCATTTGAGGCTGGTGCTTTAGGTAGTTCCTCGGCCGGGGTACGATTATGTCCGCCGTCTACCCCCTTCTTGCCCCTGAAGATACCTACCATACCCGCTGTCGATGATACGGGAATGCCTATTCCAGGACAGCAAGGTTTCACTACCCTGGAACAAGCATACGTGTATGTACCGTTAGAGACACCTCTCTGGAGTGCGAGGGTTCTCGGACAAGCTATGGACGAATCGGGTAAATATTAATTAGCAACCTTGGTTATTTAATTTTAAACTTATTAATGATATGTACATTAAATGGGGTGCTTATATTTTAATCTCTTTACCTTGTTTTAGGCGAAATCATTGCCGGAGACAAACAAAAGAAGACCAGAGGTCCCGCCATCGGTAAGCTACTTGATGATGCGATCGGGGCTGGTGGGAATTCGAAAGTGGTCATACTGACCAGGAACGGAGGCGTAGTGATTGAGGGAAAGATTACGCGCAAGTACGCTGACCAAGTGGAAGCATCATACGGGACAGAGTCCCAATGCTGTGGCAAGATTGAAATTCTGAAGTGAATAATGCACTGTGGGTGAATTATATTGTATATTCATTATGTATTTTTTCTACTTATTAATCAAGTCTGAATAAATATACAACTTTTACATTTATATATACATTGCAAATGTGGTTTTACGTGCCCAACAAGCTCAAAAGCACGTGGGAAGATGAGGTGCAAGGGGCAGGTGATGTGATTTGAGTTATATTGTATATATCGAGTTAGATTTTGTTGATCAAGTGTTGTCAATTTCTAACATTTGTGTTGCATTAATGTAGGTATAAGGAGTGGAAGGCCGACCTCAAAAAACATTGGAAAAAGTACGACAACAACTGTTCGAGTACCCCTAGCGAGTTTCGGTATAGGGAGTGCGAGTGGCGATGACTTGTAATCCACTTCAACAACCCAAGATTAGAGGCATGCAACTTGAGTATATTTGTGTTGTATCGTATTTGGCGAAAATAGTTAGCTAATATTTTTTGGATATATGTTTATTTACCTAGACCATTTATGAAACAAACTCGAAAAACTGGGGCAAAAACACCAAGAACCATCATGCCGGTTCTAGATCTTATGCGGGTTGGATGAAGGAGGCCTCCCAACACCCAGAAGTCTCCCCGTTGGTGTATACAATACAACACGTGTATCCGCAGGCCCCCGAAGATATTGTAAGTCTTAAGCCCTTATAAATTAATTAACATATTTGCTTATATATGTATTTTCCCCGGAATAAATTATTTTGTCCCTTTACTAATACGTTATTTTTTTTCCTTCTCAATTAGGCGAGAGTGGAGGAGGTGATGCTGAAGGTGTTAACTCAGATCCTGAGAGAGGGATATCTTAACACCCAGGATAAGGACCTCCTGATTGATCAATCTGATCTAATTGTAGCAGCGAGGATCATGGTTACCGCTATCCCACCACAGCAGAACACCTACTACTGCAGAGGTGTCAGAAAGAAGGGCGAAGGGGTCTTAAAGAACACTTCTGAATTCTCACGCAGGTCTCGAACTTCCAAGAACTCTGAGCTACAAGAGCAGCTTCAGAGGTAGGTGAGGGAGATGGAAGAGACTCGGAGGATGATGGAGGAGATGGAGCGGGCGAGATTAGCCAAGCAGCAGACGAGATTAGCCGAGCATGCATCTATAGTGACATGGATGCAGCAATATTTTGCATAGCTTCAGGCTTCTGGAATCTAGCACCTCCGCATCTTTTTAGTGCTCCACAGCTGCAGCCGCATCCGCATCCGCAAGATCATGCGTAAGATCATAGTAGTCACTCATCGGATTTCATAAACAATATAGATTTTGATCACCCTTAGTGTAGGTGTATTGTGGGTGAATGTGTGTTTTGTTTGTATGGATGTGTACGTTGTTGGAATATGTGTTGTTGGCTAGCTATTGTGTAAATACAATATTGCAATTGCAGGTTCTGGTAGTGAAAATCTAGAATTTGTAGTTTTTTTTTTATAAAAAAACACCAACTATAGCTGACGATATGAGATAATGTCGTCGCCTATAGTGTTCCAGAAACTAACATTTTACAGACTATAGTCGATGACTTTCAAACTATTTCTGACGACATTCTTAAACTATAGTTGACTACATGCTTCCATTGCGTCGTCAGCTATAATCTGATTAGGGTCAACTTGTTGACCACGGGGGAGGACTTGGTTGACGACGTTGTCATCGGCCATGGTCCAAACTATGTCCGACGAATTATTTGTCGTCGGATATAGTTAAGACTATGGCCGACGACAACCCTAATATATCGTCAGCTATAGTATGGCCAACAACCATGTTCCGACGATGCTATGCTCGATGACATGTTGTCGACTATAACTATTGCCGACGACTTTTTCTGACATCCTACAATTCGTTAGTTTGTGTATTAACGAATTGTAGGATATTATTCAATCTACTGACCAGGTTTCAAATTTGATTAGAGGAGAGATCAAATGTTTATTGATACAAGGCGTTTGAAATTGAAAGTGTTTGAAACGTCTAAACACTTAAAACTGAGATCGAGAAGTTAAAGAGTGTATTTGGATTGTGGTGTTAAATATTTATCGAATTGATGTTTACCAAAAGTATGTCATTCTCTCGTTACCCATTTTAACTAATTTTAAAAAAAGTGTTAAGTCACTTGTAATTGAGATAAATTTATGTCAGATAAATTTATCATTTATGAACTTGAAAAATTTATGTCAGATAGATTTCATTTTTCTGTTAATTAAATATTCTCATATATATCGGTTGAAATTTTTTAAGATATAATAAAAAAAATGAGTCTCACTGTCGTTAATTAATTAGAGATTAATAAACTGATCTTTACTATAAAACTCATATATATATATATGTCCATGTGAAATACGGGAATTCGATCGGTCAGATGATCACAGATTCACAATAACAAATCTAATTTAATTAGTTGTCCAAGTCGATCTGCTTCCGCTTACCCAAAAAAGTGTGTTTTCTAATATTAACTATTTTCATCCCACAAAATACTCGGTGAAAGTTTGCTGAATAGATTCCTGCTGAAAATAATCTCTATTAATTAAACAAAAAGAAAATTGGTCAAATAGTCACCCAACTATATCAAGATAGACAATTTAGTAACTATTGTTTGACATATATCAAAATCGTTACTCAACTTAATATTCGACTATCAATTTGGTCACTTATTCTCAAACGGGCGTTAAAAAAGGATATTTCGTTAAACTTTAGGGGTACTTTAGTCTCATTATCACCATTTAGCAAAAATATAATTAGAAAAACTCATTCGCTAATTAAATCGTGTCTGCACTACTTAGACACGACTTGAATTAACAAGTCACGACGCCTGAATTAGCCAATCACGATGTCTGAATTAGCCAGTCACTACGTCTGAACTAGCCAATTGCGGCGTCTGGATTAGCCAGCTGCCAGTCGCGGCATCTGGATTAGCCAGCCACGGCGTTTGAAAAATTACGTTTGTGCTGGAGATCAATCTGATCTCCGCCCAATGCTTACCGTTGGCAGCCAAGTCGCGACTTCTGATTGCAATTCTCTATGCCCACTTAACTCAGAGAATAGAGAAGAAAATAGAAAACCAGAAAAATGATGTGGGCACCCAATTGATCAGGACACCCAACGGTGCAAAACTACGATTGACAACAAGCCCCGCGCATTTGCCACTCGCCTAGCATCACCCGTCGATCCTCTCGTCGAACCCCTTGCCCTACACCTTTTGGCTTTGCTACTGTGCCTAGCGGCCCAGACGACCTGCACTGTCGATCCAACTCAAGTGATCCAAGAATGCGTGGTGTTGTGGGTCAATTTGGAGCACGATCGAGATCTACGCTGTGGGTTACATTCGCGACTACCTTGTCGACGGCGGATTCACGGCACTCCAGATCCGGTGCTCGACATGGATCGTGGGAAGGTGAGTTCACCACCAAAAAATCGTTGGTGTGATTCATTCACTGTTCTAAATGGAGGTCTAGAAGGCCGCTTATGCCCTGTCTAGGCGCTGGAATGTGAGCAACCTTGGAGACTGGTGTGCCGCCTAGATCCCACCCAGAGTCGCCTAGACCCCGCCTAGGCGCTTGAAGATACTCTCACCATATAGGACCACCTAGCGTTATTTAGAACCTTGGATTCATTCTCTGCCTCCTTCCTAACGCCAGCCACTCCCTCGTCGACGGCCACTGTCGAGAACGAGTCTTTGGCTCACGCTCCAAAGTCTTGTTGATATTGCCGCATAGAAAAGGAAACGACGTTGTATGAGAGAGAGAGAGAGAGAGAGAGAGAGAGAGAGAGATGACCGAAAAATTCTCGTAAAATTTAGCGCACATATGTCACATGACTTTTTTTAACATCCCACATGACGGAGTGACCATTTTGATATACGGAGATCTAAGTTGAGTGATCATTTTTATATATGTCAAATGATAGTTACTAAAGTGTTCATCTTGACATAGTTGGGTGACTATTTGACCAATTTTCTCTTAAACAACAAATGCTTATGGCATTTACAAGGTAGAAAATTCAAAATACCTATAATGTCCTTCCATTCTTATAACTCTAAAGCAACATTATTTCATAAACAAGGGATAAAAGAGTAAAATTATCAGAAAAAAAATTAGCAGTCAGATATTTTTTTTCTCTCTCACATACAGGATGTAGTTTACAACCGCTTATATGTACAAGGCATGACATGCCATTATATATTAGCGGACCCCAATTTTATATCCTGCATCAACCCACTCCAAAGATCCATCCAACTTTTCAGTTAGAATTAAGAACTATATATCTTTCCACAAATTAAACATGGTTATGAAACTTAATTTACGAATTACAAAAGAAATATTATGTCTGCATGTGTAGAGTGTAGACTCAGCTCACACATTTCTTGGCTTCCTTTTCTGGGTGGCATGTATAATTCACGTTGTTTGCATTTGGTTTTTGAAGGCTTTTAATTTGATCTTCATTTTCACCTTGTATATGTTATACATGCACAAACTAGCTCTCAAAGTGATACAGCTGAGAGACCAGCAATGGATATGTTGCTGAGGCATATTCAGTATATATGTTGCAGAATTTCAATCCCACATTATTGGAGAAAGTTCTACATTATAAGCTTTGGTAAATCAAAAGTTTTGAGCTGGAGCTGTTAGACGCCTTCGATTTCGAAATGGGACTTCCTGCTCTTGACATTTCTCTTCAAGAATCACAATCATCACATGATATCAAGCATTTCGTCCCCAGAAGGTTAGTTTAATTACTTCTGTTCAGTTTAGATTATATTGTTTTCTATTTCAATACCAAACCAACCTTGAGTCCGTATTTAGTAGTGAATGTGTGTGCTTGTGTTGTGCAGGTATCAAGTGAGAGTGTTTGAAGTTGCAAAGCGCAAGAACACAATTGCAGTGTTGGAAACTGGTGCTGGGAAGACTATGATAGCTGTGATGCTCATCGAACACATTGCTGATCAGCATATCATCAATTCCACTGGCAACAAAAATTTGATAATTTTCCTGGCCCCAACAGTTCATCTTGTCATTCAGGCAAATATTTCATTTCATTGACTAGCTACTTTCTCTTTTAGCAATTTTGTACTCATTGTTCGGTTGCGTGTAATTATCACATTGGCATGACACTCCTCGAAAAGAGCATTAGTTAGCTTATGGAGATGTTATGTTATGCTTTGCTGAAATTAATGGCTTTTCTTCTTCTTATAATATAGCAATATGAGGTTATCAAAAAGTCCACAACTCTTGAAGTGGGGGTGTACTACGGAGCCAAGGGCGTCGACGATTGGAGTCAAGAATGTTGGGAAAAGGAAGTGAATACGCATGATGTAGGTTCTTGAATTCTATCAGCAGCTAGTTCTTTAAACAGTTTCTTATGGCAACATTCTTATGAATGTTGTTTCTTCTGTACGTTGCAGATAATGGTCATGACACCTCAAATTCTACTGGATGCCTTGAGGACTGCATTTCTGAGAATAGAGATGATTTGTCTGATGGTATTTGATGAATGCCACCGTGCTACTGGCCATCATCCCTATGCAAAAATAATGAAGGTATATAGAGCATGGTTAACGTTGCCAAACAAGTCCAACTTTTTTTGTACATGTCCTTTAAATGCTATAATTAAGCTTAATTAATTAAAATCATCTGATGCTGGTATCATTCTTTCGAGAAGGAATTTTATCACAAATCCAGAAAAAACTCAAAGATTTTTGGAATGACAGCATCACCAGTCATAAAAAAAGGTGAGATAGCACTGGACTGACTGGAGAACTGTAGTTTCACTCGCAATTTCTGAGTAATTCTTAGACCTTCTGCAAATACTAGCTCTAACATATAGTAGTTGGACTTTCAGCTAGGCTAAACTGGATGTTGAAAAATTGAGTTTATTAGATTTGTTGACTATAAATGTGTTCTAAATAGATTATGCACACTATTATCAGGGGTCTCATCCAGCATGGATTGTGAGGATCAAATATCACAGCTTGAAAGCACCTTGGATTCCCAGGTAACACATCTGAGTTAATTATTTGAGCTACTTTTTTATATCAATTTTGAGAACTCTTGCTGATAGAAATTCTTGGTATGAATGGTTATGCTGGTGCAGGTATACACTGTAGAAGACAGGACAGAGATTGAAGAGCATGTTCCCTCAGCAGTCCAAAGTTGTAAATTTTACGATCCGACATGGTCTCCATGTTTGGATTTGAAAGCAAAGATGGAAGCTTTATGGTCCAAGGTAGCTGATAGTGAAGTATTCTACATGAATTTTTTTTTTCTCACAAGATATTGTGAAGTCTTAATTCGCATTGAGTTGTACTAACTATATGGGCAAAACTGAGATATACATAACTTCCTGGACAGTTTGATGCTTCTATCATGTTAAAGTTACAAGGGCCAGATCAGAGTGAGTTTCAAGACATAAATGATAAAATAAAGATGCTACGAAAGCGGTTGTCGAATGACTACATGAAGATCTCGTATTGCCTTAATGATCTTGGCCTCATATGTGCATATGAGGTATAGATGCAGTCTTATAAGCTAATGAAGGGTCCTATATTCGGTTACTTCCAATTTTCTTTTGTTTCTGATTTTTTGCTTCTGCAAAATGATACCTCTGATACAGGCTGTGAAAGTCTGTCTGGAGAATGCTCCGGATGGCAAAGAGGAGTGCACATGTTATAGAGAAAGCTCTTTGCAGTGCAGATATTTCCTTGATGAAGTCTTAAATCTGATTGGTGAATTTCTTGTACCGGGTATGAGATTTAGGCAGCATCATGTTTTGGTTTTGGCTTGTAGTATTGTTGATACTGTTTGCCTTTGAATTTTCAGGTTATCAGCTTCATACGGATTTCGAGTCTGACTATCTAAAGGCCCACAAGGGGGGATACATATCTCCAAAACTATATGAACTTCTTCAAATATTTGAATCATTTGGGTATTGCATTAGTACTGCACTAATGCTCGTCAAGTTTTGTTACTTTTGTTTACATGGTATCTTATGGGGCACGCTTTGTCATTGCAGGAGAGATAGGCAAGTTCTGTGCCTTATTTTCGTGGAGAGAATCGTCACAGCCAAAGTAATTGAAAGATATGTGAAGAAAGTGACAAGCTTGTCTCATTTCTCGGCTTCATATTTGACTGGAAGTACCACTTCAGTCGATGCACTTGCACCGAAATTGCAGAAGGAGATTTTAGAGTCATTTTACTCTGGAAAGGTACCTAATCTTTCAGATACAACTTCTATGAAATTTTTCTAATTCAGAACCACATGATGAGAGAGAGGAAGACCTTTCTTTATCAGGTCAATCTCTTATTTGCAACTGATGTAGTTGAGGAGGGAATTCATGTCCAGAACTGCTCCTGTGTAATCCGTTTTGATCTTCCCAAGACAGTTCGTAGCTATGTCCAGTCTCGTGGACGAGCACGACAACATCACTCCCAGTTTATCATAATGCTTGAAAGGTGAAGGCTTCTTTTCTGTTTGTTTTCTAAGAAAAAGTCACTGGCTAAAAATGTACCAAGTCTAGGGAGCGATGTTTGAATACCATGTATATCGTTATATAGGGACAATAAGAAGCAAAGAGACCATCTACTTGACATTATTAGAAGTGAACACTCAATGACAGATACATCGAGAAATCGAGATCCTGATGTATGCAATTTAAGACCTTGTAACATTGAGGATGCACATGCCTACTATGTAGAAGCCACTGGAGCATCAGTTACTGCAGACTCTAGTGTCAGCCTCATATATCGGTATTGTGAAAAGCTTCCCGGAGATAGGTATGGATACATGTAATATAGTGTCTTATCTATTTCTCTCAAGTTTTCATTCATTTAAGGAGTTGATTTCCTACAAATGTAGGTACTTTATTCCAAGGCCAAATTTTCACTTCAAGTTATCTGGAGGGTTGTACCAATGTGAAATTACATTACCTCCAAATGCGGCTTTTCAAACAATAGTTGGTCCGACGAATAGAAACATACATGTATCGAAGCAGCTTGTATGCTTGGAAGCTTGCAAAATGCTCCATCAGATGGGTGCTCTGGATGATCATCTTCTTCCACTTGTTGAAGAGCCTCTAGATGATGAAGTGATAGTGAAAAGCAAAGAATCATCTGCAGGTGCTGGTATGTGTAGGAGTCATACGTCATAAGATATGTTTTTGCTTCCAATCTTTTGTTCAAAATATCTGTAGTCTCTAATCTCCTGAGGTTTTTCAATTTCATATTTTGTTTAAGGAACAACAAAGAGGAAAGAATTACATGGCACGACTTGCATTCGAGCATTAAGTGGAACTTGGGGAGAGACAGCTGATGGTGGCAGTTTTGAGGCCTACAAATTTGACTTCTCCTGTAATGCTGATGAAACATATTCAAAATTTGTTCTACTAATCGAGTCAAAACTTGATGATGATGTGGGAAGTGTTGAAGTGGATCTCTACTTGGTTGCAAAGATGGTCAAAGCTTCTGTTTCTTCATGTGGAAAGGTGCATCTCAGTGCACATCAGGTGAGTTACTTGGCACAACCTCTACTGCAGTGTCTGTATGTCTTAAGAAGAATTCAACTTGTAATTCTACTCTTTTTCCAATTCGACACCAGATAAAGCAAGCAAGGTGCTTTCAGGAATTTTTCTTTAATGGTTTGTTTGGGAGATTGTTTCTTGGAACCGAAGCAGTAGAAAGAAAGTTTCTACTTCAGACTGAAACAAAATCATTATGGAACTCGTCATACAGCTACTTACTTTTACCTGCTGTGGCATTGGACATTTCAACAAAGAAATCTTGGGAAATAGATTGGTTGGGAATCCGTTCTTGTGCTAATGTGGTAGATTTTCTTAGGAAACACTATTCCAACAGCCTCGAGTACTTTAAAGGCGATACAAGAAATATATTGCATTCTAGGACTGGTTCTATTAATCTAATCCACTTTGCTAACAGTTCAGTTGATGCCGATAATCTTGATGATATGGTAGTATTGGCTATTCACACAGGAAGACTCTACTCCATTGTTGAAGTTGTTAGTAGCATTTCTGCTGAGAGCCCCTTGGAAGAAAATGCTGATGCTGCCTCATCAGAATACACTTATGTCGATTACTTCAAAACCATGTCAGTGATTATGATCCTTTACAATGTCTTTGAATTTAATCTATGTTTTGTTGTCTGTTAAATAAACTTCATAAGAACATGAACTCTTTATAGGTATGGGATTGCGCTTAAATATCCTGGACAGCCTCTACTGCGGTTGAAGCAAAGTCATAATGCACATAACCTGCTTGTGGATCAAGGTCAGTCGATACATGCACATTTTGTTACAAATTTATGCTTTCTTTGTCAGAGATGAAATTCAACTATTCATCTTGATGATTTAATAAGGACTAATTTCATCGAACTGAGCAGGTGCTTCATCACCAGATGGTTCAATTCAAGAAAAGGAACAAGCTCATATTCGTATGCCACCTGAAATTTTAGTCAGCATTGATGTTCGGGTTGATGTCCTAAAATCATTTTACTTGCTACCGTCGATAATGTATCGTCTGGAGTCCTTAATGTTAGCCAGTCAGATTAGGGAGGAGATTGAAGGTCAATCTAGCAACTTCTCTGTATCAAGTTCATTGGTAAGTTTCAATTATTTGATCATGTTTTCATATCTCTAAAAGTCATTTTGCTTCCTATATTCAGTTTCTTTTTCAGAGCAGCACCGAGAACTGAAAATTACTAAATGATCCAGAGATACTTTGTACAAACAAATATTAACTCGATTTTACAAATAGAGTGAGTAAATTTCATTATCTGCAATCTAACACAAACTTGTTACTAGATACTAGAAGCACTCACAACTCTTAGATGCTGTGAGAATTTCTCATTCGAGCGTCTGGAGCTTCTCGGAGATTCAGTTCTCAAGTATGCTGTCAGCTCCCACCTCTTTCTTACATATCCTGACAAGCATGAAGGACAATTAACTGCTCAACGAACCAGAATTATATGCAACTCCAACCTGCATAAACTAGGAACAAAAAAAAAGTTACAGGTATGTGATATCTTTTATTTATGCCATAAGAATTTCAAACTAGTATTTATTAGTTTTTCTCCATAAAAATGTGAGTTATTGGAAGGTACTAAAACATATGAGCTTGCATAGTCTGTAGCTTAGACATGTATGTTGTTCTTCAATACTATCTGATCATCTGGAACCATGCATGAAAGTAAATGTCAATTGACAGGAATATATACGAGACAGTGCATTTGAACCACGCCGTTGGGCTGCTCCGGGGCAACTTTCTAGATTTCTAGATCCATGTAAATGCGGAGTGGATACTTTGGAAGTGCCATTGGGCAGAAGTTTTCAAACTGAGAGTGTTGTTAAGGTTCGCAAGTACTGTGATAGAGGTCACAGATGGATGAACTCAAAGACAATAGCAGATTGTGTTGAAGCTCTAATAGGAGCTTATTATGTTGGTGGTGGATTGTTTGCTGCACTTCATTTGATGAAGTGGCTCGGCATTGATTCTGACACCGATCCCTCATATGCTGTTGAAGCCATTACAAGGGCATCACTTCGATCCTACGTTCCTAAATCCGATGAAATCAGAAACTTGGAGTTGAAGCTTAGCTATGAATTTTCTGTCAAGGGTTTGTTACACGAGGCCATCACACATGCCTCTCAGAAAAAATTAGGGGCCAACTACTGTTACCAGGTTGCACTTGATCTTTTTCTGCAGATTGTAGTACATTCTTCTTGCAGTAGAGTTCAATTTTTGACTTCTTAAATTATTGACAGAGGCTTGAATTTCTCGGAGACTCAGTGTTGGATCTGCTTATCACACAACATCTATATCACAGCCACACTAATATTGATCCTGGAATGCTGACTGACTTGCGCTCAGCTGCTGTGAGTAATGAAAATTTTGCTCAAGCTGCTATAAGACAAACACTTCATCCACATCTTCAGCATTGCTCTGGCTTACTTCGGAGTCATATAATCGAGTATGAGAGGTTGCGGACTGAAGCGGACAGCACTTACAGCTCACTGGAAGATGTCAAGTGTCCAAAGGTAAGTCTATATATATTGAGTATATTTTAACTGCCTTACCACCCTGATTTTAACAAAAGACTAATGTCCATTTCTAATGCAGGCTCTTAGTGACTTGGTGGAAAGTATAGCAGGGGCTATACTAATTGATACAAAGCTTAATCTGAATGAAGTTTGGAGGGTTTTTAAACCAATACTATCTCCAATAGTCACACCTGCTACTCTTCAATTGCATCCGCTGCGTAAATTGTATGAATTATGTGATTCACTTGGATACTTTGTGAAAGAACAATGTACCAAGGAGGAGGATACAATAGTGCATGTGGAGCTGAGTCTGCAGCTGGAGGATGTTCTTTTGGTTGGAAGCGGCTTTGATCACAGTAGAAAGGCTGCAAAGCACAAGGCAGCACGTCGAGTGCTGAAGGAGCTCGAGGTTTGTATCGTTTTACTTCTCTTACGGTGTGTTTGGATGAGAGTGAAATCTTTGGAATTTAATTAAATTTCAGCAATTTAGAATTCCATCACGTAAATTCGTGTGTTTAGATAAGCTTCTTGAAGTTTTTATAATTTCCATCATTTTAAAATCAGGGGAATTTAAGACCCAAATTCCTTGTTTCAATTCCCTCGAAAATAGGTGTTATTTTACAATTCTCTCAACTTACTCATAAAAGTTTGAAATTTTTGTCATAACTAAGTTTTTACTTGAAGAACTCCAAACACTAGAATTCACAAATTATAGAATTTAAAATGATGAAATCTAATTTTCATCAATCGTGAATTTCAATAGAAATCAAAAGTACTCTATCCAAATACACCATTAGAGTTGCTTAAACACAATTTTTTTAACACCAAGTGCGTTTTTTCATGCAGAAAAGCATAGAACTTTCTAATGCCATGAGTCCAGCTGAAATGAGAGAACATTATCCTGATATGGATAGTGGTGACATCTACAGCAAGTTAGCTGATGAAGATTTTAAGGATACGATGAACCATGGAAACATACGTATAATGAAAAACCAATCATCTACAGAATCAACTGCCCCAGGTATATCTATTACTAAAGAATGTATAATTTAGAAAAGAAAAAAAATGATTGAATCGAGTAGTTACCTATTTGCTATATGCTTCTTGTATTGTAGTTATTGCTCCGATCAATACGAAGAGAGGAGAACCTCGAAAAGCACTCTTTGAGCTATGTAAGAAATTGCAGTGGCCAATGCCTACATTCACAATAACAGAGCAAAAGTCAAGGTGATTCCAAATCTCCAATTACCTAAATTCTGGTTCTTTTAAGTCACTTCCTTCTCTTTGATTATGTAGTGTACATTTTTCATATTTCAGACGTACTAAAGTGTTGTTCTTGCTGCAGAACACCAATGGAATTCGGTAAGGGTTCCGAAAAGAGAATAGGGTTCAATAGCTTTGAAACAAAAATCAGTTTGCACATACCCAACTCTAGCGGTACTATTGTATGCACAGGAGATCCTAGAGCTGATAAGAAGGCTTCCATGGATTCTGCAGTAGTTTCGATGCTTTACGAGCTTCAACGACAAGGAAAACTTGTCATTCAGGGTTAGGATTTCATCATAAGGACAACGACGACGATCGTATGATCCTAATTGCTATGACATAAGAAGCTTCGTCTAGTCATTGGTGCCTTTTGAGCTTATGATAAAATCAGATTGATGGACTGTGCTGGGAGTGAGCGAACCTGTCAAGGTTGTCTGCTTGTGTCACGCAATTTCCTAGTGTTCCGGTTTAGGTTTCCTTTCCGTTTTCATGTTCTCCCTGGACCCTGGTCGTGTTGGTCCGGCCTTGTTTCTTTCCTTTGGTTTCTTTCCATGTTCAAAAAGGTGTTAGGCAGTATTAGACGGTGGAGTTATTGTCTACCGTCTACCCGTCTACACAAAATGGGAGTCTAGGCGAATTATTATTTTTACACTTTTAATTAATTATATAATTATTTAGCATATTATATATAGATATATTATGAATAATATAGAAAAAAATAATAAGGAAATGTCATCAAAATACGCCGTCTTCAAATTCTCTTATTTATTTTTTTGTGGATTATTATCTGCAATTCGAAGTAAGTCAAAAACTAAAATGTGGAAGTTTAAGTTTTGTCTGTTTTTAAGTTAGGTGGCCGTCTAGACGTATTAAGTAGCCAAGACGGCCGTTTAGGCGGAGGACAACCTAGGAAGGGGGTCTGGGACAAAATTTTGGCGTTTTTGCTATTTTTAGCACCTAAGCATAGACGAAAGCCTTTTCGAACAATGGTTTTTTTAATGGAAGTTGTTTTTCGTGTCGCGCAATTTCGCATTTCAACCATCATATTTAGAGAATTTTTATTTTATTTCATTTTTCCGATGAAGAAAGAAGAAAATACAACTCCTGATTATCAAAGATTTACTTTTGTGTAGACAGAATATGGAAATTGTTTGGTTATGTGGTGTTGACACAATACAATTAATCGAGTTTTCCTAAATCACTCAATTGTAATAAATATGTCAATCAACTCAATCTTAACGAGACACACAATCCACTAGAAATGCAAATAAGCCCGAAACATAACCAATTCAAATTCTCATGAGATTCAAAAGAAAACGAAGACCAGGCCAGGAAAACCCAAACAAAGACCATAACTGTATCAATAAACCACTCAAATAAATACTCGATACCCGTTATTTGTCTCTATAATCGAGTTTGATATGTTGCTATTCCTACTGTCCTACTTCTAAGAGATATATATATATATATACACACACACACAGAGTTCTCATTAAGTGCGAAACTTCGCACTGAAACTTCAATGTGAAGTTGTATTTTACACAAAATCGTCAACGTAATTCGATGATTGAACTCAATTTTTTTAGATGCATATCCAAGGATCAAACATGTAAAATTTCAACCTCATCGGATATCGTTTAGACATTTGATCACCGCATTCAAATTTTGAACTAAATCGGACAATTTGTGTGCATTGTTAAATAATGTTACGATCAAATGGTTAAAACATCTCTGATAGAGTTAAAATTTTGCATGCTCGATTATTGCTTATGTATCTAAAAGATGATTGAGTTTAATCATCGAATTACGTTGTCAATTTTGTATAAGATGTAAGTTCAGTACAAAACTTCGCATTTGACGAGAACTATATATAGTCGACCTGAGAAATATTACTAACCAATAAAAATGTTCACATGCTAGGAAATAAATATTTAAAAAGAAAAAACCATATAAGCCTTTCCATGTACAGTGTGGGCTCCTATATAAAAAAACCGCATATTCCACCCTCGCTTTCCTCAGAAAACAGAACAACGTGGATAGAGGACACAACAGAAACAGAAACAGAAGCAAAAGCTTGAAGAACTCAAATAGCATCCGTAGAATCAGCTTTTTCAACAGGAAATCTGAACGGGGTTCAAGAGGTGAGTCCAATCCCAGAACCCATTTAAATTCTACTTTGACTTCTCCTCTTACTCGAGACGCATTTATCTGAATGACTAAATTGGTTTGTGTTAATAATGTTTGTATGCTCTGGCGTTTTGATACGATTTGGTCATCTATGTTGTTGTAAAACTGGGTGTCCTAAGTATGGTTCACAGAATATTAGAGTGATCGAGAAACAACCACTTTAGAGTTTAGACTGATCAGTAATTTTTTTTTTATAAATTTTCATCTAGCTTCAGAGCCTTGTAATTTTGTGTATTTTTATTATTCAGGATTGAGTGGTTAAACTTGAGGCTGAAGACAGAGGTGCACTGCCAAAATAATTTTGCTGATTTTCTCACCCACCGTAGTGTTTATATGTCAATGAGTAGTGATAAGTTCCAGATGGCCTGAGTTTTTGATAAGTTCTTCATGAAATATGTGGTATTTTTATCATGTGGAGCATGTGAATTATATCCAGATGTTTATCTTATATGGCAGATAACTGAAGCTGCTCTGCCACTTTGAATCTAGTTACACACAAAGCTACAAAACACCTGACCTTCTTCATGTAAACTTACACTTGTGATTCTCTTCAAGACTTTGTTTCGCACTTGAAGTTCTCAATTTTTTTTTAACACACAAAAAGACAGTCAAAGTCAGAGATGGGGTTAGAAATTTTGGAGCCAAATACGTGCATTAGAGGTTGCTGCAGCAGCAGTACCATTCCTCTTCATCTTCCTTCTTCCGCTTACACTATTATCAAACGTATTGCTCGAGGGGCAGAGAGTATTGTATATGAGGCAATTTTGGATGGAAAGAAAGTTGCTGTAAAGAAACCCATCTTGTCTACTTCTGAAGACATCGATAAATTTCACAAGGAATTGCAATTGTTATGTACACTGCATCATCCTGGATTAGCAAAACTGGTAGCTGCTCATGCAAAGCCTCCCAACTACATGTATTTCTTCGAATTTTTTGAACCTCCCAATTTATCTGAGAAATTACACATGGAAGAATGGAGTCCGAGTATCAATCAGGTGCTCATGATTGCTCTCCACTTAGCATTGGCTCTGCAATACCTGCATAACCTCGGAATTGTCCACAGGGATGTTAAACCGGCAAATATTCTTCTCGACAAAGATCTATTGCCACACTTAGCAGACTTCGGCTTGGCGGAATACAAGAAAGATCTAAAAGGAGTTTCTGTTGAAAACTGGAAGTCATTGGGCAAGCCTACTGGTGGATTTCACAAAAGAAATGTGGTTGGCACCCTAATATATATGGCACCTGAGTTACTAAAGAAGGAAGTGCCTACAGAAAAGTCAGATGTTTATAGTTTTGGTATATCAATCAACGAGCTTCTTACTGGTGTTGTTCCATATACTGATCTTCGTGCAGAAGCGCAGGCACATACGGTACTGGAGATGAACTACACTGAGCAGAAACTTACAGCTGCTGTGGTGTCCGAAGGATTGCGACCGGTCATTGCTAGTCCCAAGTCTGGTGTACCATCAACTTTAGTCTCACTCATAGAGAGGTGTTGGGATTCAAATCCTCAAAACAGACCTTTATTTGATGACATAGTTGCAGAACTTGGTACGATTTTGGAACACAGAAAGATAATAAAGGAACCTGCTGATGCATCTTCTGAAGCTACTATTTCTCTTGGTGATCAGCATTTGGATGCTGCAAACAATTTTCATGCTTATCAAGAAGGTATCAATTGGTATAGACAGGCAGAAAATGTCACTAAAACAGCTCATAAAACCAGTTCTGGTGCAGCAGTCTGGCTTGATGCTTCAAATGACCCTTTGGCATACCATCCAGTTCTTTCTTGGGGGTCTTTTGCTACATGTGGGAGAAGGGAGACCATGGAGGATACACATTTTATTTTGCCCCACATGGGTAATGATAAGGATATCCATTGTTTTGGAATTTTCGATGGTCACAGAGGTGCAGCTGCCGCAGAATTTTCTTCCCGAGCTTTGCCAGGATTCTTGCAAGAATTAAGTTCTTTTAGCAGTCCAGTTGATGCTTTAGTGGGAGCGTTCATCAAAACAGATATTGCATTTAGAGATGAACTTAACTTTTGTCGTAAATCCAATAGAATCATCGCAAAGAATTGGCATCCTGGTTGCACTGCAACTGCTGCCCTTATTGTTAGAAACAAGCTTCTTATAGCCAATGCTGGTGACTGCAGAACTATATTGTGTCGCTCTGGCAGCCCCTTTGTTCTAAGCAAGGATCATGTTGCAAGCTGTCCTGAGGAGAGAGAGCGGGTTATTAATGCAGGAGGACAAGTAAAATGGCAAGTTGATGATTGGCGAGTTGGTCCTGCTGCACTTCAGGTTACTCGTTCCATAGGTGATGATGATCTAAAACCTGCTGTAACTGCAGAGCCTGAGATAAGTGAGACCATTTTGTCTGCAGACGATGAGTACTTCGTAATGGCAAGTGATGGACTGTGGGATGTCCTGAGCAATGCAGAGGTTGTTAGACTAATCAAGGACACTGTGAAAGAGCCTGGAATGTGTTCCAAGCGATTAGCCACTGAAGCTGCTGAGCGTGGCAGCAAAGACAACATCACAGTCATTGTTGTCTTCCTTCGACTTGTATCCACAGCTGAGAGAATTTACTAAATTTGTTAGCCCATATTCTTAAGTGCAGATTGTGTGGAAATTGAACCAAGTGTGGATAGAAACAATGCGGGCTGATTAGAAAAGAAAAGGAAAAAAAAAACATGGTTATGTATCTGTTCCACTTCATTTGATAGTTGTACAATGCTGCTAAAAGATTAATGAAACTTGCATTCGTAAGATTGTTACAGGACTCGGCTAGTTTTTCGGTCTGAATGCAACAGCTCAAGCAAACACAACAAAAACTGGGAGCTACACATTACTGTAGTTGATAATGCACTTGACCAATTGCACTTTGGGATCATTTTAACTACCAATGATGTAGTGGAGGGAGTTTCATGCAATTGCTCGTGTTATAAATTAAAATACTGCTCTTGTGTTTTAAGCTCGAAACTTATTAATTATTTTATATCTGCAGCGTTGGATTTCCGTAGTATTATTCTATGATAATCTTGGAGCTGACTTTCCACTTTGAAAGCTTCTGTGGGAGTCTGGGAGACTTTCTCCCAAATATGACTATGCAATATTGCAAAGGTGATATTAACTGGCAGTATATAAGTTCATTTATGCTTTTTTACAGGCATTTGTATTGTGTCAAATTTTCATAACGGAATTGGGTAAGTGGATTTTATGGTGGCCAGTATTTTAGCTTCAGGTTGGAATATATTTTAGTCAATTCTTGTTCATAGCAGCAGTTAAAGTGCGTAGGAATAGTTAGACTTCTCATATCTTTTTGAATTTTTTCTATTCTTTTTGTTGTTGTTTATTCTGTTATTTCACTTATTTTTGGTTATGGTTACGTTGTTTGGCTGTCTTTCAGGCAGATGATGTAGTTACACTATTTTTGGTTAAAAGATAGTTAGTATATTTCAGTTGCATTTTCTTCATATCTTGCAAAGGTTTACCTTGCCTATATATTAGGGTCACTTTCTTCTACAAATTCATCAACTTCTTAATATTCTTCTTCAAACATCTGGAAAAGTTACACCGCCGAAACAAATCCAATCAAGATACTCTTGAAAGCTGACAGGTTATCTTAAGCATACATTGGCTGCAGTTGTGCTAATTCTTCAACTGCTTAACCACATACAGCAATCTTCCGCCACCGGAACATCTGAAGATATAAAAGCCGATTTCATAAAAACATCATGCAATGTCACCAGGTCTCCTAGATTCTGCTACAACTCTCTCAAAAGATATGCAGCAGAAATCCAAACTGATCAGAAAGCACTAGCTCATACCGCGCTTACTGTGGCTCTTGAATTTGCTAAACAAACTCATATCACGGTGAAAACGTTTTCTACATTCCAGGGTTTGAATCCTACGGTGACACCAGCAATCAGTGACTGTGAGAAGCAGCTCAAGAGCGCAGTATAGCAGCACCAAAATTCTAAAGCTGAAATGAGTGAAATAGTTGATGCCTCCAAGTCCAGATTTCAAGTGAGCAATGTTCAAACATGGGTTAGTGCTGCATTGACAAACGAAAACACTTGTAAGGATGGCTTTGGTGAAATCACTATGAAGGGCAAAGTGGAGACTGTTTCTTATAGGCACATAACCATAGTCGCACGTCTAACAAGCAATGCTCTTGCACTCATCAACAGTTATGCCTCATCACCCACAATTGTTGGAAAGAATATTCCTATTGTAATTAGAATTAATTTTTTTAGACAGGATAAGATTATGTAAATAATTTTTCTTTTTAGAAAACCACTTGTAAAGCTATATTAACCTCAAAATTGGGATGAATGAAAGTATTGAATTCTCCTGAAAAATATTGTTCTACTTGGCATCAGAGCTGAAAATCCTGGAATTTAAAAAACCTTAGAATTGAATTGAATTAAAACCCTGAATTTTCACCACCACCAATTTTTTCCGATGCACTTGAAACTTGAACTTTGAAGATGAACGATCCGGAGAACCTGCACTTGAACAACGACGGAATAATCATCAATAACAATGGAGGCGTCGTCGACCAACCCATCCACAATCATCAACATTCCCATAATACCATCCAAGATAACTCTACTTTTTTCACTGGCGATCTCTTAACCGAATCCAACTACTCTAGTTGGTCTGGTCTCATGAAGATTAATATCAAAGGACGTAACAAACTTTTCCTCCTCACCAAAGAAGCCTCTGTTGTTTCCTCTGCTAAATACCAATCATGGGTCACTGACAATGGCAACATGAAGTGTTGGCTTATTAAAAACATGTCCCCTGGTTTGTGAAATCAGTACCTCCATTGGCCAACAACCAAGGAAATTTGGGATACATTGTATAAGACTTACTATGATGAATCAGATGAAACCCGGATGTTTGAACTTCATCGCCCATATTTTCGGGAGAAACAGAATGGAAGACCTCTTTCAACCTACTACAGTGAACTTGTCAGAAGGCTGGATGAGATGGATCAACGCCTGCAACACTATCATAAAACTGTTGATGGCATTGTGCATGAATCTTTATATATAGCCTGTCAACGAGTTCACATGTTTTTTATGGGACTTGATGCTGAATTCAATTAAGTTTGTGAAGAACTCTTAAGGAGAAAATAAAAGTTGGATCTTGAGCAGACCTATGCCTTTGTCAGAAATTTTTCAAAACAACCAAGCTACGCTATCTGTAACTCCATCGGAAGCATCTGTCATGGCCACCTCCACACCACCACCTAGTGCTGCCAACGCGGCATATTCTTAGCGAGGCCAGGGTCCTCCTGGCTTCTCTGGTCATCCTCGTTCTTGTGGCAAGCCTCCAGCTAAATTCTCTAACCTCACATGTATTCATTGCAAGGAGGTGGGTCATACAAAATAGCAGTGTTATGAACTTGTTGGGTATCCTGAATGGTAGGACTTCTCCCGGAAGCCGCATAAGAGCATCCCCAAAACCGCTGTAACCACCGCAGAATCATCTGAACAACAACCATCTGCACTCATTGTTGAAACAGATAAAGGGGTTAAGGCATCTTCTCTCACCACATTATCTGCGGATAGATCTTCGATAATTGATACTGGTGCAATTGATCATATGACAAATAACCCTAGTGTTGTTGATACCCATAAAACTTCCCTTGAACATGATGTCTCTACTGTTGATGGTTCTCCTTCTCCTGTTCTTGGTGAAGGATCTGTGTAACTCTCTTATGATTCTGCGAGGGTTACAACAGTTTTGGGGATGTTCTTACGCAGCTTCCGAGAGAAGTCCCACCATTCAGGATACCTAACGAGTTCATAACACCGCTATTTTGTATGGCCCACCTCCTTGCAATGAATACATGTGAGGTTAGGGAATTTGGCTGGAGGCTTCCTATGTGTTTGCCAGCTTTACTGAATTTCCAAGATGGTGGCAACCCAGTATCAATAGCAAATTCAGATATTTCAATCTAACAATTGTGAAGAATATGTGAATGGTGAGATGCCAGTGTACGTGGGTACTCATGGGATTAGGAACCAAACTTTCATTGTCTATACTTCTCAACAGAATAGACTAGCTGAAAGAAAAAACCGACAGTTGATGGAAGTTGTTCGTGCTTCATTGTTTGGTATGAATGTCCCTCGCAATCTATGGGGCAAAGCTGTGTGTTCTGTTGCATACTTGATCAATCACACACCTTTTCGTGTGATTGAGTTTCAGGATCCTTATCAGAAGTTGCATCAGTTGTTGAATGTGCCATTTTTGCCAAATCTGGAGCCAAGATTTTTTTGGTGTACTGTGTATATTCACATCAACAAACAATTACGGGGGAAGCTTGATCCTTGTGCTATGAAGTGTGTCTTTGTTGGATATGCTGAATTCCAAAAAGGTTACCGTACCGCTGTTATGATATAGTCGTGAAAAAATGCATGTTTCTCTGGGTGTTATTTTCGTGAATCTGACTCTTATTACTCAGGGGGAGTTTCAAAGTCTTCCCTTCAGGGGGAGAGAAGTATATGTGAAGGAAATCTTCTGAATTTGGAGAAATTTGAAGATTTTAAGAGCTTAGAAATGAGACTTGAAGCTAGAAATCGAGAAGAAAACAATATAGGAAACCTGCTCGACCCGTCGAGACCTTCTCTCGATCCGTCAAACAGTGAACCCAGAACGAGACAAGATGCATCCATTGACCCGTCAAGAGCCACCCTCGACCTGTTGAGAAATAGACATTGTCACACTCCCAAATCTAGTGCTAATATTATACTGAAATATGGTATTAGAATTTGTGATGTGAATAAGAAACCCAGATAATTTCAAAGTTAAGATGTCTAAATAGTACATTTACTGAAAAGTGAAAACGTCAATATTACATTACCAGAATTTATGGAAATAATATTCATTACATTTATTCAATTCAAAATGCAAGTAGAAAATAATTCGTTTATTTAGTAGATGATGCATCCCATTTTCCGCAAGTATTTGTGATGGTATTAGAATTTGTGATGTGAATAAGAAACCCAGATAATTTCAAAGTTAAGATGTCTAAATAGTACATTTACTGAAAAGTGAAAACGTCAATATTACATTACCAGAATTTATGGAAATAATATTCATTACATTTATTCAATTCAAAATGCAAGTAGAAAATAATTCGTTTATTTAGTAGATGATGCATCCCATTTTCCGCAAGTATTCTACTCATCACCTGAAAACATAAAGATGTAACATTATGAGTCACACCTACCCAATAAGTACAACTTACAAACAAATATTAAGTTATCTTTAAGAAACATCTAACCGAACAATTAATTTAAAAATATGGAATAATCAAAACCGGTTATATTCTCTCATGCTTATACTTGTGTCTTTATGATATATACATATAGGCATATATATAATATACGTTCTTACACAAATGCACATCTACTCACAAACACGCAAATACTTCCATAGTGAATTCTTTTGGATTAACTGGTAATTACTCAAAAAAAAAATCATGTGCTTAGTCTCATAATACCAACACACATGTAAAGCCACAACATACTAAGACCACCTGCCAAATTATGTATACTCTCGGTTTGACACAATTCATTTCTAAGAGTATAATAGTGCACTATCTGTAGGGACTAGAGGCCCCGGCTAACACCCACAATCACGAATTTTTTTACCAATAATTCACTTAAGCACGAGTTAATTCGTACTTTACACCCGATTTCACACTTCAATCATAACGACTACAAACAAGTCTTTAGTTAAGACTATGTATATATAGATAATTAGTATATATTTAAATTATAATCTTGTAATAAATATATACATAATAGAAATTCGTAAAGAAATGATGATCAAACTTAAACGCATTTACATAATTAACAATTTTTGTCCAAAAGTTTTATTCGGTGGTAGTCCACCCGAAATCCTCCATTTGGCCCGGATTATACTTGAAACTAAATAGAGCTATCAAATAAATAAACATGAAATGAAATGAAAGTACAAGAACAAAATTAGTTATCATCAGTCCAAAAGTTTCATTCGGCGGTAGTCCGCCCGAAATCCTCCATTAGTCCAATATCAAACGTAAGAAGTAAATATACGAGTAAGTAAATGAACTTAAAGTAAAAATAAATAAATAAATAAATACAGAAGATAAAATTATTAATTCATGGACCAAGAGTATCATTCGGCGGTAATCTATCAAAAATCTTCCATTTGGCCCGTTTTATAATTAATCCAAATTTTGTCCGAATTTGAGAAGAGAGTACACCATCTTGAAGGCTTTTTTGATAGAAATCCAATGGTAATAGTCATAAAGTCTGGTAGAGTTTTCAAGTCCAGAAATAAAGATGTTTAACAACTGTCCAGAAATGGTTACGCTTGGTACTAAGCTCATTTGCATGGATTAATTAGTTACTAAAACTTAACCAATACCTTTAAAACTTTTCAAATTGATAGTTTAACTCCTAAACTTCATTTTGATATAAAGAACACTAATTTTGGCTAAAAAATGAGTGAGATATGAATATTTCAAGTTAAGAGCATTTTAAGAGTTTTCGAACAAAATTAAGGAAAAGATTAGCAAAACTAGTTTTAGCCCTAAATTTCTCATTACTTGACCTTTTTGAGTGATTCAAAATCCAAAATTGAATAATGTTTTGCGTAGAATCTAAATATGTAAAAAAAATTGACTAATTAGAACTTTAACAGAAACAAAAAATATTAAATTTACACTAAGACTCATTATTTCCCTTTTATTCTTAGCCATGCACTTTGATATAATTCTAAAGATAAAGAAGTATAAGAATGTACTCATGTACTTACTCAAAAATTGCATTAGGTGAATGAGGTATTTGTTAACTTAAGATGGCCTTCTTGGAGCAAAGAAAGTGTTACTAAAATATTCTTAATAGTAAGGTTTTTGGTATAGGACTTTAGGTGTGTTGCATTGCAACTTTGGGAGAGTTTCAATCTGTGAATCGTGATTGAAATGGTGTGTGATCAGATTGAACTCAAGGGGGTATAAATAGGCCTTGAGAGAAGACATGAAAAATAAATTCACAACCATTTTTATTGACTTTTGTAGACAAAGAGATAAGAAATAGTTAGCCGACAACTAGAGGTGAATTTGACTTGTAAAAACAATAGAAATGTGGTTGGAAACTTGATTGAAATGTGCACTTGATGCTATAGACATGTACGTAGAGATGTGTGAATGTGAATGTAGAATAAATGGGTGAAGAAAATGTGTGGTTTTACTAATAAAGTGTAGTATAGTGTAAAAATGAAAAACACATAAACCAATAATAATTAACACCAAATTAGTAATGAATTGATATATAAGCATGACCTCTAAAAGTATTAATTATAATCTTAAAACACAAAGTTTGATTTGGAGAACAAATATGAACAAGGGAAATTTGGTCATTCTCTAAAATTCCATTTCCAAAAATTGGCTATTTGAAATTAGGATTTTTCTTACCGTTTTTAGTTCGAGTGAAAATATTTTTATTAGTTTTACTAACCTATGACATAGAATGTTTCGCGAATCCAGTTTCATGGTCTCGAACCCAAGAGCAAGGAGTACCTGACTTGAAGTTGAGTATCCACTGAACCATTTGTTTCATTCCGTTAATGTTTCTCTAAATCTCGTTTTTATACATTGTCTTCGCCAGACAATTTGTTATCAAATTCTAAATGCTTTAAGGATAAACTAAATTATGATAATTTCTAAATTTAACGCCATGTAATAATCAAAATTATAATACTAATTTTTGGGGTATTACAGATCTGAACCGAGACAGATTGATGCAATCGACCCTTTGAGACCTCATCTCGACCCGTAGAAAAAATGGATCCAAATCGAGGAAAATTGATGTAATTGACTGGTCGAGAAACTCCCTCGAAGCTGAAGCATCATCAACTGAAGTTCAACCTTCTTCTTGTGAATCGATATCTCATGAAGAGCCCCCTTCTAATCCATCAACCGAAGAGCCTTCCCAGAACGTCTCACCTGAGGTTCGTACTGATAACATTGAATTGGGTAGTATAGAAGTTAGTGTGCCTATAAGATCTCAACGAGAAACAAATTAAATAGATTCTAAATAAGCAATATGAACCAACCATAGAAGCCAAAGCTAAATATCTTATTGCTATTGTTGTATCTCACCATAGGTTGTCCGGATGACATGCACTTGCTATTAATAAATTATCTACAGTATCTATTCCCAGTAATGTGCAGGATGTCTTGGCATATCCGAAGTGGAAGCAAGCTATAAATGAAGAACTAGAAGCCCTATAAAAGAGTGGAATGTGGGAGACCGTTCTTACACCACCTGGAAAGAAGATAGTTGGATGTAGATGGGTATTATAGTGAAGCTGAAAGCAAATGAAAGCATTGATTGATATAAAGCTCGTCTAGTTGCCAAAGGCTTCACCCAGCGATATGGAGTAGATTATCATGAGACATTTGCCCCGGTGGCAAAAATCAGTACTATACACATTCTCATTATTGCCTTAGCAGCTTGACATGATTAGCTAATACATCAATTTGATGTGAAGAATGCTATCTTGAATGGAGATTTGGAAGAAGAAGTATACATGGACATTCTTCCAAGTCTCAATTACAGGCCATGTGACATTGGAAAAGTTTGTCGACTGAAGAAGACTCTGTATGGATTGAAGCAATCTCCAAGAGCTTGGTTTGGGAGATTTTCTCGAGCTATGAAGAAATTTGGATGTCAACAGAGCAACTCTGATCATACATTGTTCATCATACGCAAGGGTGGTAAGATTACTGCTGTAATTGTATATGTGGATGATATTGTTATTACAGGTGATGATCCAGTTGAGATGGAAGATTTGAAGAAGCGTTTGTCCTAAGAGTTTGAAATGAAGGGTTTGGGTTCATTGAAGTATTTCTTGGGAATTGATGTTGCAAGATCTAAGTTGGGAATCACCTTGTCATAACGAAAGTATGTGTTTGATCTTCTTGCTGGAACCGGAATGTTGGATTATAAACATGTTAAGACTCCAATTGAGATGAATCACAAGTTGGAATTATGTCCTGGTCAAGTTCCAACGAACAAAGGCAAGTATCAAAGGTTAGTAGGAAGATTGGTCTATTTGTCACATACTCGGCCTGATATTGCATATGTTGTAAGTGTTGTCAGTCAGTTCATGCTTGATCCTAGTGAAGAGCATTTGGATGTTGTGATGCAGATTCTTAGATATTTAAAGTCTACACCTGATAAGGGCCTACTTTTTTCCAAGAATGGTGAGTTTGGAGTTACAAGATATAGTGATGTAGATTAGGTGGGTGATAAAACTAATAGGGCATTACTTCTGGATATTTTACATTCAACGGTGGAAGTTTAGTAACTTAGTGTAGTAAGATGCATAATGTGATTGCCCACTCTAGTGTTGAAGCTGAATACTGTGGAATGACACATGGAGTGTGTGAATTGTTATGGATTCGCAATGTATTGATAGAGTTGGGCTTCAAGCTTCATAATGCCATGGATTTGCATTGTGACAATACTACTGCAATTGAGATAGCTCATAATCCTGTACAACATGATAGAACCAAACATGTGGAGATTGATCGACATTTCATCAGAGATAACCTTGATAAGAAGGTTGTATCTTTTCCCTTTGTAGCTTCTGAAGAGCAATTGGCGGATGTACTTACTAAAGGATTGTCACATCAAGTATTTGCAGGTTGGATTGACAAGTTGGACATGATTGACATCTATGCACCAACTTAAGGGGGAGTGTTGGAAAAAATATTCCTATTGTAATTAGAATTAACTTTTGTAGATATGATAGGATTTGTAAACATCTTTTATTTTTGGAAAACCACTTGTAAAACTATATTAACTTCAAAATTGGGATGAATAAAAGTATTGAATTCTCTCGGAAAATATTTTTCTATTACAATTTCCTTGAATTGAGTTCTATTTGGCTAGCTACCGTCTCATCTATAGTCAAAGTTGCAATATTTATGTAATGTAGTTAAAATTGTGAATCGATTTATTAATTTATCAAGTATTGTTTTTTTTCGGTCAAATAATTACTAATTAGTATAGTGAGTTTTTTTTTTGGATAAGTGATGAAACTTTTATTAAATTACAATGGGGCAACCCAATAGCGAGCTCCAACAACCCGAATACAATGCAAATAGAATAAAAAATTTGCAAGTCAAACCTAAACCACAGCTGGGGCATATGTACCTAGGGCATAGAGTACATAAGCCATTGTTGCAACAGATATCGCAAAAGGAAATAAAATCCAAATAATTAGTATAGTAAGTTTCCAATTGAAAGTAGCATTATTATTATTTTTTCCCATTATAGATTATAGATTGCACCATGCAATTCAAAAAATAGACGAAACCGTTTTGCTCACATGAGTAAGGAATTATAACATTGACTTCACTATTGGTCATTGTAATTTGTAGAATATAAAACTTTGTCAATGTTCTATTGATTTTTAATGTTAAATTACAAATTGGACATGTACTATACAGTATCGGTTACAAAAAAAAAACAGGCCAAAAGAAAGAAAATTGGTATATATACACAAACAAAAAGAAGGTTTATACACTATTTCTCCATTCTATACGAGATTGATGGCTGGATTACTTTATTCTCTCTAATCTATACTCAGTTGGTCACTACTTTCAACCGCCAACTACCAAAAAAAAACCCCCAGGGGGGAAATAAGAATTTCAGGGTTAGATGAACTCTCCCAAGCTTGTCCCTGTAAGGATACAACTGTACACTATTGTGCTTTGTGCTCAAACACGCACAATGAGATTCAGTAAGAACCTGAGAGGTGAAAATGTGTTGAATGAATATAATATGGACACGATATGGCACCTTAAATGACAATTCCATCAAGAATGGACGAATGACCTCAGATGCGGTGATGAAGGCATTTGTTAAGTCGACATACATGGTGACAACCAGTAGAATGTTCTCACAAGAAACTGGTAGTCAAACTTCACCGGCTATTATCATATCTGGAATGTCTTGGCCAACAAGAGTTTGTTCTCTGTATAGAGAAAGACGTTAAAAACAATCATATCACAGTTGTCCAGTATTAAAAGAATTAGAGAATGCCTAAACCCTAAAGCCGTCCCCAAAGTTAGGTAGTAACAAAATTATACTGCCTGTGTATCGACTATGAGAATGTTTCAACACGTTGAAGGAACTTACGGTCGAGTTGCTCTCCTTTAAGTTTTCTAGTGACTCAGCAAGCTCCACTTGTTTGGATGAAGTTGCAAGCAGTGCCTGCAAGAGGAAACTTTCAGTAGCAAACTCTTTATAGAGGAAGCAAGAAACTGAGCAAGAAGAACTGAAGCTATCCATTGCAGCAAAAGAGGCATCTTACTTTCTTTGTCTTCTGCAAGTCATACTCTATAGATTTAATACGGCTCAAAGATTCACAAAGCATGTCGTCTTTCTCCTGAGGAATTTTCGTAGGTTTGTTAGTCAGTTCTGTAACCAAACCTTCTAATTGCTTTAGTCTCTGCCATAGTGGGTCCACTTCCATTCCTTGGGAAATCTGCTGTTCTCGAGAACTTGAATGTGGTGGTGGTGGGCTGCATTGTCTGTTTACATGGTTGTTTACATTGCGAGCAACAAATATTCTCCCCACCATTGGGAATATAAGATATATACATTGTACTATTTGGAGTATGAAGTGAATCATTTGGCTCACAGCATGTGGAATGAATGTCTTTGGTGGACTTCTTGGTGTCAAATTCATGATCGAATCACCTATTAAGAACAAGTTCAGAAGCTGTAAACTGCATCCTACAAAAGGGTTTAAATAAGAAATGTATGATAAATATCTCAGCATTAGAGTTTACAGCTCAGGCAAGAATGAAATACAAACTACGACTTGGTACTGCGTAGAGTGAAGTTGTTTCATATATAGGGGATAATTCAACTGGCAGTGGGTAGCTGAATTTAAATTGAACTGGAACTCAATGCCAGCTGACGCTCTCAACATTTGACTACCACTGATACTATATTACTACTTTCTTTTTCAGTTTAAGAAATAGATTGAATACCTGTTGAACTAGAATCAGAACCATTCACTCTTCCCGCAGCACAGCCCGGTTCCACAAGGCTGCCAATAGGTGCAGGGTCACTTGTCCGCTCCTATGATTTAGAGAAAAGGTAAGAGAGCAAAAATTACACAAATAATGATGTAGTACTTTATCATTTGATCCGACAGCAATTCGAGAAAGTAAGTTGAAGGGGCGCTTAGATTACAAATAGAAACAAAAAACATGTGGCAAGTGCCAGAGGTTACTGGATTAGTTATTAGGATCCAGTCACCGTAGAATTTAAGATAAGATCTAACAGCAGAGACTTCAAAAAAATTACATTGTGAAAACGAGAAATTGGTAATTCCTTGATGTGAGAAGCAGTCGACCTCATTTCTGATCCAGACTCTCTAGATATTATTTCACTATCTGTGACCTGCGTAAAGACAATGAGATAGACAAGTAGAAAGGTAGATGTAGAACAACATCCATGATAGAATTTCTTCAGAAGTCAGTAGTGTTAAAATTCAAGTCACCTTAGACGAAAGAAGCTTGACTCCTGAATCGTCGCCATCAGAAGAACCGTTAAGTTTCCTTAACATAGCTTCTCCCATATCTACAAGCTGCAAATAGAGGTCGGATGAGCAATGATGCTAATATCTGGCAACTAGAGTCCATAAATCATCTACATATTAGCTCAACCTATTGATATATCGAGTGGAAATATTTGTCACAGCAATGATACTCCACTAGAATCATACTTTTATTATTTCGGGATCGTTCCAGGGTCCCTTGCCAGACCTTGGGCATCCACCTTCATTTGGACATGAACAATCTCCCCCAAGGAAGTCAGGAAGTTGACTGTTTTAACAAAAAGATGCTAAAGTTAGTTCTGTAATATTGAAAAAAAGAAGTCCTTTTATATCTATTCTTATCGAGCAATTTAGACAGGCAGTAATATATGATTACACGATATACCAACCTTGAGTCTACAAATTCCAACAACTTGTTTCTGTATCTGTTTCCCAACACCTGCATAACAAATGAAGAATGAGCTCTGAGTAATTCTTAAAACTCTAAAACATGAATAGAACCAAATGTGCTCTCATACATGTATCTTTCCAGTAGTCCTTGGGTCTAGAAAGCCTTTTGCTGTGTTCCAAAGTAGTTTGAACCCGTTACCAGCATTTACGACAAACATCTGATGTAATGTCTGCGAGAATGAGCTAGTATCAGAGATGAAGTTTTATTTTTATATAAAGTTACACTTATGAGTTGGTAGTGGAATCACCTCAGGATAGTTATCTCCATCAATTTTCTGCATGCGCATAACAAGGTCATGTGCAACCTTTCCAAAACTCATCCAATTCTGCAAATTCAAAAGAAAAGAACTATACTGATTATAATTATTGCCAATATAGTGAAAATACCAGAAATGCATAGAACAAATTAAGTAGATCTGAAATAAGGAATTACCAGCCCGTGGACATCTAGTATAGTTGTCGTAGAATCTATATGCCTCTTAGCTGCAATAGAACATGCTGGGAACTTCTCAGCAAAAGCCTTCTCAAAACCCTGGACATGATATTTTAGAAACCGATCCACTGTAGTTACATTCATTAGCTTGCTAGGTTCCACTTTGCCAAGTCTTTCAATATAAACAGGCCGTCCCTCCCTGTCTACACCATGATAGCCATGAGGATAGAAACGTTGAACCTCTTCGCACTCACTGTACACAAAATCCTGAGAAATTATCGTATTATCAACACCTCTGTCAGAATGATGAATATCGAAATAACTCAGATAAAATAGGTATCAAAAAGGTTAGATCCCATTGAACCAACATGCATCAGTTGTTTCATCAGAATTAAATTCAAAAATTTACCTTCACTATTGAATCTACTCCGAACTCCTTTCTCCAGTTGAGCATTTCTGCCCACATGTGAAGGGTTTTATCAAAGTCAAATTTCCTTGCCTTTAAGAATCTGCATAAACAAGGCTTGGTTACACATCTATGCAAAAGCTAAACTATACATAAGTGCCCGTGGAAAAGATGTGTGTATTTTTGAGCATAAATAAAGCGGAAACGTTTTCAGAAACTAGAATGAATAGATAGATAAAAGAGCCAAAATGTCAGACTCTAGTATCAACATTGCTTCCTGGTCCTGTTCATACATGGATCAAGACTTTAGAATCTACTAGTTTCTTTATTCTTTGTAGACTTTCATAAAATCGTAAAACTATTGGTCTTCTACTTTGAGCACCAACTTATCCTCAGAAAGAGTTCAGTGATAAATCACCGAATCAACTGAAATTACTGGATTTTAAAGTTAAACTGGTACTAACCTACTATGAGACTTTCAACTAAAGTACTCATCAGTGGAACAGTGTATATAACATCCCAAATATATCAAAAGATTGCTGGATACCCCTAATGCTGCTATCTTATAGGCTTCAACTTTTAGATCAATCTACCAAAGTCAAGTAAAGATCATGACAGATATCTCACCACTGAAATTTAAGGATAAATTGGCAGATACAGTGTATTGGATGTAAATAGACTCATGTCAAATATATATTAACAATGGGGATGATCCTGCTACCTCAGCATTGTATGATAATCATCAAAGCACACAGGTAACATATTCCTAGCAACCAATGCCTCGCGAAATGTAATGACAGCTTCTTCCTCGTCGGCGTCCCTTACATCATCAACAGAGATCAATGCGTATCGACAATTCGCAACGCGTTTGCTGCTACACTTCCTAAGATTAGTTGTCAATCTCATAGAAGCATTTGAAGTCCTCTTCTTGAGAGATCTGCTGCGAGTGGATCTTCGCCTCTCATCCTCGGAGGTTTCAATGTTGAAATGTTTGGACTTGTCATCCTCTAGAAATGAAACTACTTCACCTACAAATCCACATACAAAATCTCAGAAACTATGAACACCGAAACGAAACGAGAATGTAAGATCTGAAATGATAAAAGTATCTATAGACCTGGCATTGTTGCTTAGGAAAATTCGGTACACACTTTGAGCTCAATTTACGCCTGGATCAAAAACAAGAGCAAAAACACTTTATACAGAAATCAACAGCGGGAAAAATATCTTACACAACACTATAACTCTATAAGAAGACAAAAAGCTTATCAAAATTTCACGCAAAGAGTCGATGCAACAGACAAAACCAGATCGCAAAAGAAAATCGCAGGTTGAAAATTCAAAGCCACGGAAAATTACCATCGAGCCGATCAGCAATTTCGATCGACGACGAATCGGGAACTGCGCGGCCTTGCAAAAATCACGGTTTCAGCGACGCACATTCGAACGGAATCCAGCCGCCGCATCCGCGTCCGTCGCCTTGGTAGAGAAATTGCCGACGGAGTTGAATAGTCTCTCCCTCTCTCTCTCTGATATAGCCAAGGGGGCGAGGTAGCGAGAGAGAATAGAGAAAGCGAAATGTGTTGCTTTCAAACTAAGATGGCATTTGCTTTGAGCTTTTGAACAAGAAGAGCGTAGCGGCCGCGGAGAGAGAGAGAGACCAAGGCAAGTCGTTGTCCGAAGCTACGAAAGAAGAAGACGACGAAGCGTGTGACGGCCGCTTCCTTTCCGTCATCTTCTTAAAAGACGACACTCGTCTTGTTTATTGACGGCGTTTAGATAACGGAGAGGGTGGAGACTACGCTACGGCGATGTGACCGGATTGAATTTTAGGGATGCCACGTGGAGGGGACGTCGGCGGTGAATTAGGATGCTGATTCGATATTCTTTCTTTGGTGCAATTGCTCTACGATCACTTTCGGACCACCTTTCTTTGGATCGATGGGTACAGAGTCACCAAAATTCTTTGGTGCTCCGGGCGTGCACCGGTGCTCGATACATACAGACTATTGATTTATTTTGGATCAATCTTGGCCATTCAACTTTCCAAGCTGGGTGACCTGCACGGCCTTTCAGTTTTAAAGAAGGAACGATGGCCCACAAGACTAAAACACAACAATGCACTACTGTAAAAAGTAACAAAAAGTTAACTTTTTTTAAAAAATAACAAGTTAAAAAAACGAAAGTCATCTGTAAACTCATTAGTGTTAATTTTGTTTTCTACAACTTCTCTTCTTTACTATTTTATTTCATCAATAAAAAAGGTCTACTTTCTAAAAACTCATTTTTCTTACTGAAAAAAATTATAAAAAAATTGTAAAATATCTCAACGTGAAATTAAATAACAAAATAAAAGAATAATTTCTTTTGAGAGCATTATTCTTAATCATTGATCACTGATGGAAATTCTCTATAAAAAAAGAAAGAAATGGAAACCAAATAACTTGTATATGTAGAAAGGTCAGATGTGGGTTGACTAACTCAATTACTTGAGTTTGAGTTACACATTGGGAAATGTGAAGTCCTTACACCATTTTTTTCTTAGGTGTAAAGAAAATTTATTAAGGAAGTGTGTTTGTTTATTTGAAAAGTTATTTATTTTAGAAAAAATTATTTATGAAAAAAATTATCGATTAAATAGAATTCTTTTTATAATTGATAAATTTACAAAAGTCTTAATTTAATATAACACTATCTAAACAAATATCGACAAAATCAAACTTAAGCTTCCATTTATCGATCGTTACCTTCTCAAGAATCTATACATAACTAAGAGCATCCCCAATAATGAAATCAAATTCACTAGTTATATTTGTGAAAAACTAAAAACGTAGGAATTGAAAAGAGAGAATTTAACTTTTCTCTCTCTCTCAAAGTTAAATTCTCTCTTAAATATAATTAGAATTTTTAACAAAAAACTATATTTAGCTTATTTTTAAGGTATTTGTTGGAACATGTTATTGAAAATTAGTCAAATTTAACTTAAAATTTGAATTAACAAGACTATTGTAGATGTTCTGAGAGATTTTCAAGGTTGTTTATTGTAGCTCAATATTAACATCATTCTCATGAAGCTTGACCAACTCGTTCATATCTAAAGCATTATGTCAGAAAAATAATTTTGTTTCCACGAGTAAAGCCATATGCTCTGCCGGCTATGCTCCATTTTCTAGCACCAAACTACTTTTAGCGATACAATTGCATTTTGATGGAAAATAAAGCACGAGAAGCCAATTTCAAGATCTTTTTCTTTCAAACATTCCTTTCCTCCATCCATCCTTCATTTTTTATAAATGAAATGTACAATGTATTTAATTTACTTTACATATGGTGATAATATTTTGACGCCATAGCAATTTAACAATTTGGTTGTGAATTCATATAGTTGGAATTTGATGTTACAAGTAGTAGATTCATGCATTTTAATTGTAAGTATATACCGTATATGTGATCGATCAATCACATGAATCATAAGATTATATATACAGAACTTCTTGTTTGGCTCCAAAAATCTCAGGGTGCTGAGAAGTGTCAAACTGTCTCTTTTCTCGACTGCGTGTGCGTGTATGCTTGGCATGCCACTGCCGTGGGGCAAAATGTTAAACGACTAGCCGCTACCTGTCTTCTAAGAAGCTATTGAGATGGAGAAAACACCAACCCCGTCCGATGAATTCTTTTTGCCTAAGTGACTTGGGACTTATAATTTCGTGTCTCTTTCCGAGCCACAAAGATCGATACTTTACAGCTCATTCGGTGTAAAGCAGAGCAATCTCCTTGACAGAGTGTTGAGAACATAAGAGTTAGCTTCCTTGATTAGCCAGATATTCATGCTCCTTCAGGTGAAGATCTTTTGATCGCAGGTTGGTAGGTGCTTCCTTGAATTTTTGGATATTCACGCTCATTCGGGTGAAGATCTTTTGATTGCAAGTTGCTAAGTTTCTCGAGGTGAGAATGGTTGTTTGCCGAGAGTAAAGAATGTATATGATGAAGATCCCTCGTGTTCATAAATATTTCCTCTATCTATAGAAAACACAATGACTTGTTGTAACTGCTTTAAGATTCTTAACATTTAGATTCACCTGATGACTCTAATTGCCTGGGATCTTACTTCTTAGGTCTTTCAATCAAAATCTAAGACTCGATGATAAGATCGCTAAGCTATCATTTCCTCCTTAGGAAAAACTATTCTTCATTTGGGTTGCAGGCATCGGCCCAATAATATTAATCTAAATCTAAATAAATAAAGGCTATTTATTTTAGGCCTAAACATTGCCCCTTAAGCCTTGAAATAAGGCCCAAGCGTAATTGAAGAGGTTTGAAAATTATAACGCCTCGTTCAGGGCCAAACTGTAACTTTCCATTCATGATGCCACTTCATCATCATTTCCGATCTCAAAACACTCCTCCACTTCAGTCTCCCAAACTCTCCAAACTTCTTTGCGAAGCTTTTATCATTTCCGATCAACCCTCCGACTAACACCATGCTACCTCACAACCATGAAAACCCACACCCTCACATCACTCAGGAGTGTGCAAACTCCTTTGCCGATTCTGTTTGCGTCGTCACGCTCTGGAAAAACGTAGGACCCACCGTGACTCTGCAACTCTCCGATAACGTTACCGGGTGGCTGGGTTCATTCCTCAACACGTCGTTCAACCTGGCACTCATCCAAACCCTCCACTATGATATCTGCAGCTCCGCCTTAATTTTTAGGGAAGAATCCGCCATGCCAACCGGGTGGATTCAAAAAGACGTACAATGCCAATTAGGCAAATGGTCGTCAACCTTAGAGTTAGAAAAAACCTGGTATGACCTTCGCAAAGGCATTGACAAGGATAGCTGGAAGTCCGCCGACATCGATCATCTATTGGACCTGTGCTTCTTGCTACCCAAATAGGGTAATCGAGCACCCTTCGTAGCCGTGATGTATTTCTGGGACGCGAGCTGCGATTTCTTCCGACTCCCTTGCAAAGATATGGGCATCACTTTGCTCGATTTGGCAATAATCTCTGGAGTCCCAATGGCAGACCCAATCTGGAAGCAAGGCGACACATATGAGGCTATAGTAAAAGCTAGCACAAACCACCCCGGCTCCTACACCACCTGGTTCACCACCTTCCGCAAGGACAAAACCCCCACGTGGAGGTATCACTTTTTCTTGAATACTGGTTGTCCAAGTATTTTTTCTGCATATCTGCCTATAAAGTCAATAAAAGCTGGACCCAACTTGCCGAGTGCTTATTCGAAGGCACTAAAGTTGGACTTGCCCAATCCATCTTTGCCTGCATCTATCGCAGCTTGAGATGGATTTCCTTGTTGCTGCTACAGTACAACCATGCCCGCCAACCTCTGGCTACAAGTCTATTTCCTAGTGTTTCATCACCCAGATGTAGGACCATTCAAGGATGATGAGCTCCTTGGCAAAACTCTAATCGAACCTCCCCATACCTATCCACTTACCTACCAGAACAGTTTCGTTACTTTCTGCTCGCATACACTCATGCCCGCCGACCCTATCAACACCATTCTCCAGCGCCGCTTTCCTAAGGACTTAGCGTTTGGAATCCTCCCCTCGCCAGAGCAAGATAACAAGGCGAGGAGTGTTTTCATTTAGAGCAACACGTGTGCTGACCTGCGTGTTCTAGATGCCAACAAGCTCTACTATAATCTCTATGCTCCCAATCATTTTTCCTGGCAGCTCGGGCTAACTCAGAGTGCACCGATGCCTTTGGTCAACTCTGCCAACTACTACAGCACCTGGCGAGCACACACCCATCCGGTGAAGACCGAGATGGAAGATGCTCACTTCGGCTTCCCAATTGTGGAATTACCTCCCGAAGCCTTTACATTCTCCCTCACACCATCCCTCGGTATGACAAAGAAGTATCGCTCCTGGTGAGCGCAAATCTGGGATGACATTCATACCGTGTAACCTCTTACTCTCTTTGCTAGAATATTCAGGGAATTCGCTAGCCACTTCACCTCCCGGTATGACAAAGCCGCCTTCTGGTATGATACCCCGGACGAGCCAAGTGTACCAACGTCATGGCCCTCTGTAAGTAACTCTACTTGTTCTTGTAAAAAAATTCCTTGCCACAAATATTGACAATGATATTAACGCCTCAACAACATCTTTATGCAGACACTCCCCAACATAAACGCATTCCAGCATGCAGCTCTGAAGGAAATCATCCACGCGGCAAGCGACATCCTCGCCATAAGAAACGCACCATCCATTCAGACTCTGACTAGGAGATGGAGGATATGAACGAGGCAGCTGAATCCCCGCGACCTGTAAGTTACTCTTCACTTATATCATTAAGGACTAATGTCTCATAGAGCTTTCAACACTTAATTATTGTTTTTCAGAATCCTCGTAAACGCACTCGGACCCCTTCCCCGAATTGCATCACCAGTGACTTGCCTCTTTAGCTTGAGATCACCAAATGACCCTGCAGCCTTCGTAGTTGCTCTACCTCGATGCTCTTGACCCGGCCTGGCCGTTACTTCGGTGTCGATGATGAAAAAGAGCTACAATTAGAGGGAGAAACACAGCCCCGACACTAAGCTGATCAATGGCAATGACAGTCGATCCCGCTTGGCAATGGCCAAGGTGTGAACAAACCCTTGGCAGTGCGTGACGAAAATACACCCTTCACAAGTGAATGGGAACGCCATCGGCTGCTTATCTAACCTTCTGCTGATTCTCTTCTTGAGGTAAGTGTTTATACTTGTGTGATAAGTACGGTTAGCTACTCCTTGTGATCTATAAACTTTGTTCCTCTACAGGATCTATTCCTCGAGGAAACCCAACCTGAGGCGGGCTCCTCGACCGACGCACTCCCTAAGGGCTGCGTTAATGAAAATAGAAATAAGGATGCTGTCTCTCAAAAAAACCAGCACATTGGAGTTGTTGATGACAATTGCAACGCTGGCGAGGAAACAACCACTTTTACTTTCGCAGACACTCCCTTCTCCTTTCACGCCACGCACTATGCTCTTGGGAAAATACATGGGGTGCCACTTGAAAATGAAGAGCAACCAGAGATTTTGGAAGATCAACCACCACATGTTTCCTCTTCACCTGTCCAACATGTCTCTAGCGAGCAAGAGGTACCTATTTTTCCATTTGTTTTTTTTTTACTCTTATGCTCTGGGTAAGTTATATTCACTACTTATCTCACTAGGTTAACGAAGCTCTATCTACACCAAAATCTATGGGACCTACCATCAAAGAGAGTTCTTTAGAGAGAACCGTAGATACGGCCACTCCTCCACTCCCAACAGTGCTTTGGTGTCGTCTACCAACGAGCGGAACAACCTTGCCAACGCTCTTCAGTTTACTATTGGAAATCAAGGCTTGGCTGGCAAGCTCCAGAATATACCCAGCCTCGAGGTGACACAGGCCCTAAGTACTTCTGGCCCCAGTTCTAACACCGCACTCTACTCCCAACAAGCCTGAGAACTTGAGGCATTGTTCGCGAAGCTCTCATCTATGGGTCCTAATCCAGAAAACATCACTAAAGCTAAGGACACCATCCGAAAACTCTTCACCACCGATCTGGACAAGCCTAAGGTCCTCAAGACCACTTTGGATAAGGTTACCGAACTGTTGAGGATTGCCCCTGGTGAGCTTACTTCCCCGCTTGCCCAGTACAAGCAAGATCGTCATGACTTCCAAGAATTGCAGACCCGCCAGAATGACTTGTACCACCGCTTCACACAACACTTAGAAGCAAAGAAAGAGCAGGCAAAACTGGTGCAGTCCGACTTTGGGCAACTCCAAGATCTTTACAAGATTTTCATGGAGCAAAACAATGCTTTGGTGGAAAATGAAGCAAAACTGGCACGGCTGCAGGCAGAAGTGAAGGTCGTGCGAGCAGTATACCTCCCCATCCTCTTTGATCCTGACTGATTGCTACAAGAGAGCTTCGCTCGTGTCAATGCCTTCATGGAGGTAGAAAAGGAAGTCTTGTTGTCGCTTGAGGAATTCTTCGAAGCTTGGGCCAAGTATAAGCACACAAAAATGGAACTCAAGATAAGAGCAATCCATATGTGAACTCGGGCCGATCTTTTGTAATGGGTCTTTTGTTGTAGTCCAACATTTAAACCCATTTTTCTTCTTTTCACAGTCACATGGGCCTCAAACGTCGGCCCTATCAAAAATAAGCAAGTCAAATTATAGCCCAGTTTCAAACGTGGAAATAAACTTAACCCAATTGATTATCCTAAAATCCTCAAAACTAGGGTTTAAGTTTTAATTTAAATTCGAATCGTGCAGTCAAATCCTTCGATTTCCAGGGAGCACGCTTCCTTCCCTTCCACCGCCTGGGAATAAATGATCATTACTATCCTTTACTCAGAAGGGATGAACCGTCATAACCCCGGATAAAACGTGTCAATCACCATTAAAGGTGAATTGATTTGTTTATTTTAACCGCTCAGTTACATGTAAAGCCTCTAGGGTTCGTCTCCTATAAATATCACCTCTAATTTCCAACATTTAAGCAATTTCATCTTCTTTCCCAAATAACTCCAGAGAAATGTCTTCTCCAGAATACTTCGTTTGGTTCCTTCTTCTAAAAGAAAACCCTACAGATGTCCTTGCATCAAGTTTAAGCTCTATATAGAAATATCCATGCCCAAACCTGGGCTAGATAGCAGTATTTACGCCCAGGTTTGGCCTTGTTAAAGTTGTTCCTTGCTTCTCAGGGGTAGCTGAGTCTAAACTCCAGAGATGATGTCGCGTCTGCCCCTTCGCTAGCAGTGGCTCTGTTTTTTCCTTTAAGGGAGTTAGGGGGTACCTTAATACGAAGTTGTTCTTGGTGAAAAGTGCCAGAACTGTGGGCCTACCACTCCCTATTTACACAGATGGTGGATGTAGGGAGGTGTCTAATGAGGCGTTGCTGGAATTCGGTTTGTTCTCAGGATGGACACCAAGGTGGAAACTAGCTCATCAGTGCCAATGATGAAAGAGACAAAAGGGCTCCTCTTTGTCTTGGACTTGGTCTGTTGGTCTAGTTTCCTTTCTTTTGTCTCTTTATGTCCCTTTCTTCTTCTTTAAGTAGACCTTCTGGTTTTTACTTGCAAACAAATTTGTATTTCCATGGTATCAAAGCTCAAGGCCTCAAAGCCTTTGTAACACATTTACCTTAAATAAAATTGATTCCATGTAATTTACTATATTTATTATGCACTGTAAAGGTAAGGTATTCTAGCAAAAGAGATTGTATTCATTGATAACGTTAGCCACAAATATTAGCTTTGTGTAATAACAAAATTATTATATTGATACTGATGTTGGTGTTGAGCCACAAGAATTGTCTTAGGAAAGAGTACTATATGGGTTGGCCCTTGAGTTTGATTAAGCGAGCAAGGGTAAGCAAGCCTGAGCAAACTCAATTACGCTACACCAGACGGGTCATCGTACTCCTATACTGGATGGATGTACTTCTTAAGGAAATCGCCATTAATGGGATTGATGTGGATTGTACCATTGAGGTCACGAAGGCGGACGTCCCCACGACCCTGGATATGATCAATAATGTATGGCCCTTCCCATTTTTCAAACCACTTGCCACGTCCTTCAAGTTTCTCCCCAATGGGTAATACCACTTTCCACACGAGTTCATCTTCTGTGAAGCTTTTGCCCCTTGTGCACATATCATTTGATCTATCAACCTTTCACTTTTTAGCACACAAGTGTTCATAGGCCTCTAGACGTTACTCATCTAAGTCCTCATGTTTTTGCCACATTGCCTGAACATAGTCTTCGCCAATTAAGTCATGTTGTTCCATAATTCTTAAAGACTGGACATTAAGCTCCAAAGGTAAAACAACATCATGTCCAAACATCAAAGAATAAGGAGTTGTCCTTATGGGGTTTCGTTTGCACGTACGATAAGTCCAAATTGTGTTAAACAATTTAGCATGCCATAGGCGAGCATTGCTAGCGAGCATCCACCTTAGGATGTGCAAGATGAGTTTACTGCTCATCTCCGCCTGGCCGTTGGACTTAGCATAATAAGGAGTAGAATAAAGGAAGTGAACGCCCAAATCTTTCATATGCTTGTCTACCTCGTCAGACATGAATGATGCCCTTCTATCTGTAACAAAACACTCTGGTATACCAAATTGACATATAACATTTTCAAATGAAACTGACGAATGTTACCTGTCGAGGCCACTTTTAAAGGCCTAGCTTCCACCCACTTAGTGAAGAAATCCGTAGGCACAATAATGAACTTGTGCCCCTTGGATAAATGGGGGTGAATTATCCCAATCATGTCAAAAGCCCATCCGTGAGCAAGCCAAGACTAGATAATAGGTTGCATAGGGATATTAGGTAAGTGATTGGTAGGGCCATGAGCTTGGCAATCTTTACAACCCTTGGCGAAAATGATACAATCCTTGAGTATAATAGGCCAGTAATATCCATGGCGCCTCAATAACCAACGCATCTTGGGACCAGCCTGGTGTGCCCCTGCTTCCCCTAAGTGTACTTCTCTCATTAGATGTTTGGCAGCTCGCCCATAAACGCATCGAAGTAGCACACCTTCCTCTCCTCGCCAAAATAATTTGCCATTCTTGAGCACGTAATAGGGAGCAAGGAAATGAATATGCTTATCCACTAGTGCATTGGGGTCATGGAGGTAAGAGATGATAGGTAGCAGTCAATCAGTATCGATGTGGTCAAGGGTTGCAACATACCATTCATTGGTGTCCTCCTACCTAGCAAAGAAAGAAGGCAAAGTTCGACGTTCGACCTTCAGAATACGCTCACGGACTCCATCTTGTAGACTCACACTTGTGGCAAGCTGTGTCAACTCGTTTGCAACTTGGTTTTGCTCACGAGGGATGTGTTCTAGTTTAACCTCTGTGAATAGCTTCAGTAGATCACATGCACGTTTAGCATAAGGTTCTAAGATTGTCTCTGCCTTATACTTCTTTTCCATTTGTCTGATAATAAGAATGGAATCTCCACGGATAATAACAGCTGTGACCTCCAAATCCAACAACATCTCTAGGCCGATAATGAGTGCTTCGTACTCAGCTTGGTTGTTAGTGCAATGGAAGTCCAATCTAAAGGAATAAGAGAAAGTTCCCCCATCTAGGTTGACTAAAGCAATCTCTGACCCAACCATTATGCTAGTACTCGAACCATCAAAATATAAGAACCAAGGAGTTAGTGAAATACGAGCTAACTCCAAGTCCTTACCTTCGTGGGAATCTAGCATTGGAAGGTGAGTGAGAAAATTGGCCACCGTCATGGCCCTTCACTGCCTTATGTGGCACATTTTGCAGGGAAAATTCAGAAAGTGCCAAGATCCATTTTCCAATTCATCATTTTAGTATAGGCCGTGAAAGCATATACTTTACCAGATCTATTTGAGCAATAACACACGTGGTAAATGATAGCATGTAATTCCTTAATTTGCATCCTGGAAATTATAAAGCTAGGCACAATTTTTCCATTGGCGAGTACCGTGTTTCACAGTCCATCAACATTCGACTAAAGTAGAAAATGGCACGCTTGGTTCAAGTAGTGTCATCATGTGCCAACAAACTTCCAATGGACGACTCTGTAACTGAGATGTATAGCTTAAGAGGTATCTCTGGCCTTGGCGAGACCAAAATTGGTGGGTTAGCCAAATACATCTTGATAGCATCGAAAGCCCCTTGGTAAATAGGCTCCCAGATGAAGTCTTTCTAGTTTTGCAACTTTAGTAGCGGTGAGAATGGCTGAACCTTACCAGCTGCATTGGCGATGAATCGACGCAGAAAGTTTATCTTACCCAGCAGACATTGAAGCTCTTTCTTGTTCTTTGGTGGGCTAGCATTAATCTTTGCTTCTTTCTTATCGTCAGGCACTTCGATCCCTCGCTGGTGGACTAAGAAACCTAGAAAATCACCCGCCTAAACCTCAATGACACATTTGGCTGGGTTAATCTTCAACTAATGTAGTCTCATATGGTCGAATACCTTTCCTAAGTCGTCCATGTGATTGGTTCAGTGTTTTGTCTTAACTACCACATCATCAATATATACTTTCATAGATTTACCTATCAGGTCATGGAAGATCATATTTATAGTCCTTTGGTAGGTTTCCCCTGTGTTCTTGAGTCCAAATGACATGCCCACATACTCGAAGATGCCAGCGAAACCAGGACACTAAAATGTCGTCTTGTGCCTATCAGCTTCTGCCATTGGAATCTGGTGGTAGCTTGTTGTGCCATCCATAAATGATAACATCTCATAGCGAGCAACCAAATCGACCAGTAAGTCTGTCATGCAAATGGCATTGGGTAGACGTCCTTTGGCATGACATTGTTGAGGTCATGGTAGTCAACACATACCCTCATCTTTCCATTCTTTTTCTTGACAGGAACGACGTTGGACAACCACTCATTATATTTGGCTACGCGAATGATGTCAGACTTAAGCATCTTCTCAATTTCTTCTTTAACTAGGATTATTGTTTCAGTGTTCATGCGACACATCTCATACTTCACCGGCTTCTTACCCTTTATGATAGGTAAGTTATGACATACCAGATCTAGTGATAATCCCGGTATGTCCTCATACTTTTCTGCGAAGCAGTCCGTGTACTCGTGTAGCAATGAAATAACCCTCTTATGTTCTTCTGGCTCTAAGAAGGTACTAATATCCACAATCATTGGCTCTTCTGAGGTCCTCGAATTAATCTTCTCTACAGGGTCCTTAACTTTAGGTGGAGTATCATCCAAGGCAGCTGGGGCCAACTGAATAATATCGTCCTCATCTGAGTCATGTAACACATCATCATTGACATATTCCAACAAGCATCTACCTCTATACTTGATAGAGGTTGTATTATTGAGATGAGATTTGAGGGAACTCAATGGTGAATGGGCGGCGAACGTCCTTTCTTGCTTGCATGATTCCCCACTGAGCTAGTTGAGAGGCCGTCACCCCTACAGGGCGACCCTTGTTATCAACATCACTTACTTCCAATGGCCTCAGATCACCGTTGTAGTAGCTGGCATCCAGAGCGTTGATGGACACCACGTATGGTCGCGGGTGAGCATCGATGATTTCTACCTCTCCAGATTCCATATTCCAGAGCACCATCTTTTGATGAAGAGATGATGGCACACAGTAACTCCAGTGGATCCAATCTCAACTCAAGATTCCATTATATAGTGTTGTGCATTCCGCAACGAAAAGTGTGTGTGTACCAGGTGCTGGTCCAACCTGCACATGAAGGAAAATGATGCCCAAAATTTTTAGATATGTTATCTTGGAAGTTCCTGACATTGAAGGCTATCTCCCGAATGATAGACTTAGAAATGCTTAATAGTGTCATGACTTTGACAATAATAATTTTGACCACGACTCCTGAGTCTACCAAGATTTTATTGATCTAAATCTCTTAGGCTTTGCCAGTAATATATAACGGTCTCATGTGCATAGCCATATTCAACGTTGGCTTTTTGAGAAACATGTAGGCCTTCCTGATAGACAAATTGATCTCTGGCTGTTTGGCGAGAAATAATTGCTCTGGTCTTTCTTCTTCACTGGCCATTGTCGCCAAGCTGTTGATGTTTCTTGTTCAATCCACGACGACCTTTCTAGGAATGGAAGGAAGGAGACACGGTGCCCCAGCTGGAGGTCCGACAAATTTGGAAGGTAGGATGAACACCATGTTTATATCCAACTCCTCTTCATATCTTTGTACTTCCACTTCTTCATCCTCGTCGTAGTCTAGCAATTCATCGTCCTCGTCATTATCGACGTTAAACTTTATACCCCCGTCTTGCAGTTTGGCCTCTGTCATGTCATGGTCGACCATGATTACGGCCTCGATGATTGTTACCAGATCGTCCTCAAGTGGAACCTCAGGTGTAGGTTTTATACTCGTTGGTGAGAACAGGCCACTGCTTCTGCCTGCAGAGGAAGAAGCCACCTTGTTTTGGTCAGCAACTTTCCTCTGCTCTTCTTCTATCAATGGTTTTAGCTTGCACTTAAGTCTTTTTGCCTCACTCGAAGAAATATAGCCTCCAGTAGGTTCAATTGCTCGTTGAAGACTCTTAAGTGTGACTGGTTTAGAATTTTTGTTGCTTTGAACACCTTGTTTATCATTTTTTGACTGCCTACGGTCCTGGGGAACCTCTGATATAGGTTCTGGAACCTTGGCGAGCAAATCCGGCTTTCGAGCAAAGATATTGGGTCTGGTTGCCTATACCTTGGTTCATGGGACTTCTTCCCATAAACCACAATGGGGTTAACTGCTAAGGTATTCAGGCGCCTTCATAATTGCTCAGGTGTGTAAGCTAATTGCTCTGGTTGGATAATGCCTATGTCCAGAGCTTCCAATGCTCGGTTGGCTGCTCTAAACCTGGGCTGAAAATTTTGCCGCTTGTTAGGGGTAATCTTTATAATTTTTTCCTTCTCCTTAACATACCACACATTCTATTTGGTGATATTTCTTGACGTATGAGGAATATATGGTTTGGAGATACCAATTCTGGGCATACTTTGACAGCTTCCATCAGCTCCTCATAAGATATTTTTAGATATCAATGGATCTTGCAGCGAGAGCAGAGAGCTGCTGGGGACTCTACCCGCGGATCTACCTTTTCTTTGCCTTTGCCGGACAGTGCTAGTGGGGGCACCTCTATGACGTTTCCACTGGTATGCAAGTCTACAGTCTGTTTCCATTTATGAGGGTTTTTCCATTGCACATCTGCCATATTTAGCGCAAGATTTTCACTCAGGTTTTTATTTTGAGTCGCATGATTGCCATGCTGCTCAATGGCTATCTCACCCTCGTTTATCCACTGCTGGATCCGAAACTTCAAGCCAGTGCCTTGCTCCGTTGAGTGGGTCCATACATGATGGAAGCGACAGTAAGGGAGACCTTCTATGACTTTTGGGTTTAGCAAGGGTCTATATGGCACCTCGGCGATCCTTGCCTGAATCAAGTATTCCAGAATCTCTGCAACTCGCGTTACGTCATAGGTGATTTAACATTTAGGATTTCGAACTAGTTCAGGCTTTTTTGTTGGTTCGGCTCTTGGCATGGGCACCACTTGCTTGAGCTTCTTTTGGAATGGTGGCAAAGGCCTCGCTTCACTGCTCGAGCTGCTCGCCTGGTTGAATCCAATCACTCGATAATTAAGCAAACTCTGCACTGTATTCTTTAATCCCACACATGAAGACGTAGTATATCCGAACCTGTTGTGGTACCTACAAAAGTAATCACTTGTTGCCATATAAGCCAAGTCTTTAAGCCTTTTAACATGCCTGTAACTGATGAAGTCTTCCATGATCAGCTCGTCTAAGATCTCCTCCATCTGATCTTGCTTAAAGGAATACTGCCTCCGTGGCCGGGGTGCCCTTAGCGGGCGACCTCTATGTAGCTCTTTGAACCTTTTCTTATCCTTATCTGCCTCTCGCCTGGATGGTATTCCATCTATCTCAACCATATTCACATGTGTATAAGGAAATGGTTAGGGGTCAACCAATGAGACTGCCTTTGGAGCTGCTTCCAAGGCTAGCTTGTCCTCATTCATCCATTTTTGGATTTGGTCCTTATGCTTGACACAGTTCTTCGTTGAATGGTTCCACATACTATGGAACTTACAATACATCTTCCCCTTCAATTGTTCTGCATTAGGGATAGGTCCAAAATCTGTCTTGGTGACACAATGGCTAATCAGCTCGTCCAATATCTCATGAACCAAGTTGGAATCATAAGTGTATGTCTCGAATTCTGGCTTAGTAAAATCCACTGAAGAGAGCTTGACTGTTTCCTTACATTGCTGCAACTTTCGGGGTTTTATCACTTTGTTGGAGGTTAATTGCACAGCGTGAACGTGTTCCTCCTCGGCGTCTGACCCTTCTTTAGCAAGTTCCTCAATATGAGCCACAGTTGTTGGCTTATTCCTCTCTAGCACATATGACGACCTAGGTGCATATGTCCCCTTGGAAGCATTGCGCCTATTATACCTCTTTTACATGGCACTATGGGCATTTGTCACCGTAGCGATGAACTCGTTTAGAGAAAGATGTTTAGTACTGAGGAACATGCGATAGTACTGCTCCTCTAGACCATTGATTGCCATGTCTATGACGGTGTCTTTTACCAAAGGTGTCTTGCACATATTGTATTCCGATCTGAAACATTGCAAAAAAGCGACTGGACTTTCTGACGGTGTCTGGTACATAGCTACTAACTTGTTGATACTAGTCTCGTGCCTTGTTTTTCCGAAATGGTCGATAAACAATGTCTTCATAGTTGACCACCCTGTTATGGACCTTTTCTCCAAGCCAGTGTACCACACCAACACTGATCCTGAGATGGAAGAGCTAAAGACCCTCAATTTGAGTTCTGGGTCTTCTGCGAAAGTCCAAGTTGTAAAGTAAAGTAAGTCAAGTGCGTAGTGGCACTCTCATCTCCATCCCGTGTGAAGGTTTGGAAACAAATTGGCTTATAGTTCCTAGGATATTTCCAAGTAGCAAGATAGCGTTTCTCTACTACTGGAAAAGGAGTTTCGTATGGCTGATGCACCCTGGGGACCTAGATGTCACACTGTTCCATGAACTTGTCAAACGATTCCTGCCAGGCGGCTGGGAACCTCTCTATCCTCCTATGTGATTGCATGCAATCAGAGATGGATTAGTGAGGCTTCCAATATCCCCATCTGTTCTTTTGAACAATGCGAGCATCTCCCTCGTTTGTTGTGCTTGAGCGGCATCTAATGCTTGCAGAAAGTCCACGCGCATCTTGTCTTGGCCTTCCACGAGGGTTGCAAGTTGAGCCCTTTGGGTCGCTTGCTCCTCTAGACCCTTGGCGAATTCCATTCTCAACGCGACCACTTTAGCAGTTGTGGCCTCAGTCTTCTCACCATTGGTGGCAAGCAAAGCCGCTTGATCGGCTAGTTATTGTTTGATGAAAGCAAGCATGTTCTGAATAGAGAGGAATAAAAATGTGATCATTGATCATGTTGGCATATATGAATATTTTCTAAGATTGCTTAACAACTAACTGGGAAAAAATTAGTTCTATGTTATAGGATTGAATCCAGAGCTTATTCTTAAACATATGACATAAATGGCACAACTGAGTAGAGATTAATGTTTGACAGACTAATTTCATGTGGAAGGGTATGCTTTACGTGCTTATCACATAGCAATCATATGAAATAGCTCTTTTAAATTAATATGAAGTAGTGATGTGAGATAGTGCAGCTCGTAGTGTGAAACAGACACTTTAGAATACTGAGCAAGGATACTGAATAGTTATTGCCAGGAGAAAACATATAAAGATTTCCTTACTTTGCGAAATTAGTAAGAGCTAAGCTTTCTTCGTCAATTCTGATGATAGAGAACTTTTGCTCTTTCTTGGAGTCTCCTCTTTTGCTTGTTACGATATTCTTTGCTTTTGAAAAGTTTTACCTGTGTTTGTATCTGCTGAGAGGTGTAATCATGGAGATATACGTCATGATTGAATTCCAGAACCTATGTCTGATATACTAGTATTTGGATGAAGAGGTTAGGGATGAAGAGGCTTTTGAAGCTTCAGTCTAATCTGGTCTCTTAGGAAACCACGTTTTACTTCATAGCAATGGAACATATCTACATTAGCATGTCCATGTTCTTATTGTATATATAGTAGCATTAATAATTTTTGGCGCTCTTCTTGACTACATTTTTGACATAATGTTTCCGGACTAAAACAAAAGCCAACCCATTCATTTTCAGGGAGTGAGGAGAAGTTGGAATCCATGCAAGACAACTAAACAAAATAGTAGACTTTGCTGTGAACATGTGTCGAATAAGCAATCATTTTAGGCTTCATCTGCTCGGGTGAAGCAGTAAATTTGATCACTTCCAAGTTTCAAAGCTATATATTGACAAAGTCCCTAGCTAGAAGCAGTATACACGGCAAAATAACATCATCTTTATTATATTGATTCAGATCAAAGTGACTTATACACAATCATCTTGTCAGGAGCAAAAAGAGCTCAGTCATCGGAGTCATTCACGACAATAACGTATGAGTCGATTCAAGGAGATCATCATTAACATCATCATCATCATTATGAGACAAGCGCTTCTCAGCTTCAAAGGAATTCTAGATGATCCTTTCGGTAGGCTTTCTACTTGGTTAGAAGAAATTGGAGTATTGCAGGAAGAGATCAATTTCGACTGAATATGATTTATTTTTTCTTTCCTATAATGAATGTACATGATTATGTATGTATTAGAAAGCCGAAGAATAAATTTTGCATTTTTATTATATAATTATACATCATTAAAAGTGGTTACATTAATCATTGACATTTATTTTAAATGATTAATAAATATTAAATAAAAAATAAAGTTCTGACCCTGATCACGGGTGGAAGCAACTGATCTACGCATTTTAGGCATATTAATTAATATATTTTCTCTACATTTTTACTTTGTTAATTACTTAGTATTATTAGTTTTGACTTATTTTTGTTATTTTTAGGTGTAGAACAAAAGAGACGGAGTAAATGAGTCTATAAGCATGCAAAACACAACAAAAATGGAGAGGGAAGAATTCAGCTAAAATTTGAAAGGAAGAAAGAAGAAACATTGAAGAGAAAAAGAAGTCCTTTGTAGACTAGGAAAATGTTTCCTATGTTGATTAGGAATCGGAAGCTTCCGGAAGAAACTTGGAAGAAGAACAAATGCAAATTGACCAAATTAATTAGAAGACCATTTGAAATATCCAAACTTGAAGACCAAGTCAGTCAATTTCATGGAGAGCAAGATATCACAAAAAAAATGATTCCCAAGTTGAGTAGGCGAAGGAAATCATGAAGAATAAGGAAAGAAGAATCTGCATGTACATGTTAGCCAACTTCAAGCAACAACTTGAAACAGATCATGAGGATTTAGATATGGATCGACCAATGGTTAGAAAGATTTTCGAGTCTTCTTTCTAACGAGACTAAAATCATAATTTTTGGAGATGTATAGCTCCCAAAATGTCTATTTTAGTGAAAAAAGGTTAAACTAGCCGGGTTACACAAAGAATCTTATTTCTCCTAGAAGAAGGCCAACATCCTTACCTATAAATACATGAGCTCGGCCAAGGGTCAAATAATCTCTTTTCTAATATCCTAGCCTACCTAAAGACTCTTCAAAGCTCTCCAAGTGCCAAGATTCACATAAGTGCCGATTGAAGACTAGTCCATCACCACCGAAAATTTTCTTCCCATCATTAGCCTTTGTATACGTTTAGTCCATTCATTGGCTATTGTATCATAGGTCTTCATAGTTCATTCTTGGAGTTTGCAGTATTTAGCGGATCATCAAAAATGTAACCATGAAACCTTTACTCCGTAGTCTCAATTTAATCTTGTTCAATCTATGTGCTCTGTTTGTCTTCGTTTTGTTTATTTGGATTTTTAATATCCTTTCTAATATATCTTCTATGTGTTTATAGTTCTAGTTTGAGTGAAGCATGCTATGTTATGTATCTAATGCTTTGATTGGTATGAAGATGATGTGTTTAGTCTCTCTCTTGTTATATGGGTCATTGAACTTGTGATTAGAGTGTTTAGACGTTTAGTTGCACTTTAATTCAAACACATATGCATGTTAATCTTAAAATTGGAATTGCGAATTTCTTAGGTAATTAGGATGAGCATGAAAATTGGCAAGGAAAAAGAAAAGATAATCACTTGTAAATAGTAATTAGGTTTATCTTTGTCTCAAACATGATTTAGAATTCTTAGAGGTCTACTATGTGTTGCTTGTCTATGAGTTTATGCATGTTAAAATCCTAGGGTCTTTGTGTTATGTTTGTGATGCTTTTAGGTAGTAATTTAGACAGAAAATTTAGTTAATTAAAATCAAATTTTTACCCCCATTTTTTTATACACAATTATTGCATGCACCTCTTCAATCTTCGGTTTAGAACGATACCCTACTTATCAATGCTACATCTACACAAAAAGGGTTTAAACTGCATATGATTGATTTATGTGTTAAGTGTCTACTTTATGTTAATATTTGATGCATGTTTCACTCGTACCAGCAATTATCAAGAAGTGAATCACACGTTACTGACCTACTGCCCTATTGACCAAGCGACCCTGACCCCGTGACCCATCTGGTGAACTTGCTCTTAAAATGGACAAGTGAAGAAAAGAATGTGTCTTTAATAGTGACTTTGTCTGTGCAGCGATGCTCAAATAGTAGGCCATTCCATGCATCTACACGCGTTGATAAAACAAAATAGACATAAAAAATTCTAAAGGTTGAACCAGTTGTCGGTTTCAAGTTAAATGATGGTCAATTGTTTAACCTGAAGGAAATTACTGGGTTTAAACTAGGCCTTGTACGATTTCACACCCAAATCTAATTAAATCGAAATTGATCGATTTTTGATCTCGGGTTTGAGTTCGAGTTCAATTTAGCAAATAGGATTAGAGGATTGGAGGTGGAATAGTGGTCTCTGTAATCTCGGAAGTGGATCCCAGCATCTGTTATTTTTTTCTTTCAAGATGGACGCCGGACGGTGGTTTGAAGCTTCCTTTTTGTAAGTGGGAAGGTCCCATATCGAGGGAACTATTGGGCAATTAAGAGCTGTTATTCTCTGTAATGGCTTGTTATTCTCAGTGGGATCGTATCCTCAAGTTGCATATTTATGAAAATGGGCAACTGAAATCAATTATTTTTGTGCTTCTGGTACCGGATTTTCAAATTTGGGGGTTTTGCTCAATCACAAATTCTGGCATTTTGTTTGTGTTGAAGAATTACCAGCAAGTTTTGATGTTAATTAGAATTACAAAATTCATTGAAATTGTTTATTTTTAATGTTCACTGCAGTTTGAAAGAACTAGAAGCTGCCACAAATTAACTCTAAGGACCAACTAGAGAGGTTGATTCTCAAAAGGAAAATGAAGCAGTATCAAAGTCAAATACCCCCAACTTTGAATTAGGAGAGGGACAAATCAGAAAATGAAAGTATAAAGGCGCCATGTTTAAGTTGAGAAAAAAAAATACTGCTGGACTATTTTACCCTCTTATATAAATTTTTAATTTTTAGTACGTGATAAATTGGATCTGTTTAAGATTGTTTCCTAGAGTTCTTGGAGCGCTTTTGAGAATTTTTGAAAATACTATTAAACCAAGAAACACATATCATATGCTTTTCACTTCTAAGTGCTTCGAATTCTGAAACTCAACTAAATATTTTTTCTATTTATAATTAGTTTTTCTTTGAAATTCAAAAACGCTTCTAAGTCATCTAAAAGCAATCTCAAACGACCATATTAAAATAAAAAGTTTTTTTTTCTTTAGATTACGTGATAGAGCTCAATAGCTCAATGATGTATGTGTAAAATTTTAATAAAATGTGAGACGTAATAATTAGATTTAAATGTATTAAAATTAGGGATATTTTTGTCAGTTTTATAAAGTATGAGATTAGATTATATTTTTTGACTCATGGACTAATCAACTTGATCATACGGTAAAGGCCATATATTATTTTCTTTTCCAAGTTTGCAACTAGATAGTGTTTGGCTAATAAGCAAGAGCTACAACTAGATTTCATTTCACATTTATAAATAGTAAGAGCTTCATATGTATTAGTAATATTCAACTTGCACATATATTTTGGTCATATGAATAAGAAACAATTGTTTTAAGTAATGGTAGATTATTTTGATTGATTCAGAACGATGAATATCTTGACCAAATTACAATGTGAACATGGAGTTAATAAACATAATACACTATATATATATATATATAAATTCTCCATTGAGGACCTTTATAATAAGAACTTTGTGAGTACCTTCTCATTAAACTCATTATTTTAATATTTTGGTAAATCCACCGTTGATTAGATAAATAATGATAAACAAAACACTTATAGAAAATGTCACCAACATTGAAAATCGTTAAGTCATTCATAATCATGATTTATCACTCATGACTATAAACGGTGTATGTTTGATAGTTTTAGTTTGTCCATTGGCTTGATCTTGCTCGGTACCTTAATGATTTTTCAATTTGGATGAAAATTTGTAGAAATAATCTACTCATCAATATCTAAATATTTAACTGTTTAACTTTGTAAATTTTTTATTGAAAAAAGGCTCTTACAACCATTAATGAAAATGTACCCATCAAGTCCTTATTTATTTAGGGTTTGATGGAGAAGTGTTTAGGCCTAAAATAAATAGCTTTTATTTATTTAGGGTTTGATTCATATTATTGGGCCGATGCTTGCGGCCCGAATGAAGAACGGTTTTTCCTGAGGAAATGATTCCTTAGCGATTTTATCATCAAGTCTTAGATTTTGATTGAAAGACCAAAAAAGTAAGATCCCGGGCAATTAGAGTCATTAAGTGAATCTAAATGTTAAGAATCTTAAAGCAGCTACAACAAATCATTATGTTTCCTATATATAGGCGAAATCTTTATGAACACCAGGGATCTTCATCACATACATTTTTTGGTCTCGGCAACCAACCATTCTCACCTCGAGAAACCTAGCAACCTACAATCAAAAGATCTTCACCCGAAGGAGCGTGAATATCCGGCAATTCAAAGAAGCACCTAGCAACCTGCGATCAAAACATCTTCACCCGAAGGAGCGTGAATATCTGGCGAATCAAGGAAGCAAACTCTTGTGTTCACAATACTCTGTTAAGGAGATTGCTCCACTTTACACCGAATGAGTTGTAAAGTATTGATCTTTGTGGCTTAGCAAGAGACACGAAAATTATAAGTCCTAAGTTACTTAGGCAAAAAGGATTCATCGGACGGGGTTGGTGCTCTCTCCGTCCCAATAGCATCTTAGAAGACAGGTAGCGGTGAGTCTACGTTTAATGTTCTACCCCACGACAGTGGCACGCCAAGCATACACGCACATGCGGTCGAGAAAAGAGACAATTTGAAACTTCTCAGCACCCTGGAATTTTTGGAGCCAAACATTTTGGCACGCCCAATGTGACCACTTTTCGCGTCTTTAAACGACAATAGAGGATCCTTACAAAAAGTTCTACCCTCAGTGTCGTAGGCATCCTCAACCGGCTTACCGAGAGCATAATTCTGATGAGTGTCATGCAGTCCCCATGAACGCAGTATAGTTAATCTTTGGAACCACTCAAAACATGAACAAATAGCTTATCACAAAGGACTTTTGAATCACAAATCCGTGAGAAACGCAGGATCCTACTTTTGCCCAAAACAATATACTAACATTTCTAGACATCAATTTTGAAGGATAAATTGAATAGCAACAACGGTGATTTAAATGTGAAGTACCCTCATCTTCCTAAACCTTGAAGAAATGTGAAACAGTAATGAAAGGACCCAACCCCGATTTAGCTCCCTAAACCGGAGTTAAACCCCTTCGAAAACACGAACCAACAAAAATCGTAGAAATTTTGGCAGAGTTTCGTTACTAACGTGGAATTACCATTACCTGCACGCGGAAAATACACTTCATCCTATGCCACAAAAATCAAACCGTGGGCACCAATCCCATCCGGATTTCTCAATATATCAACAGTAAAGTAAAACAATAAATATAACTGTACTTTACTGAAATCCGGAGTAAAATCGTACAACGTAAACAACAGATTTCTCAGAGCGACCTCTAATGTATAAACATATAAGTATACCACAGTAGGTAGAACAATAAACCTACTGGAAGCAACAAGGTAGCTCGAGTACTATGCCTCCGACCATGACGTGCGACACCAGAGCCTGAACTGTAAACTGGGCACAGAAACCGAAAAGCCCAGGGGAAAGACATAAAACTGTTAGAGTGAGTGGACGAAAATAAATGTCTTTCACCAGTTAATATATATGTTTAAAATAACATATCCGAGTCCAGGTAAATAAAGATAATAAAGTACACGAGGTAAAACCATAATCCTCCAGCGTACTGAGCATGCAAGTAAAAATCTCACAGTCAGAACCACGGGGTCCCTAGCCCACACGTGATTCAGAACCACGGGGTCCCTAGCCCACACGTGATTCTAGCCGGTAACATCCTCGGGGATCAGCCGGGATGCAGTGTATCGATACAACAACGTAACTGAAACAGTACTCTGTGAAAATCAAATCATAAACAGTTCGATGCAAATGCATGAAACAACATATAAGTGTATGTATACTCGTATACGTATATCCATATAAGTATAATCGTATAATCGTAAAACACATGCTCATGTAATCCGAAATCTCATACGCATGCTCAAGTTCGTAAATCATATAAAAGACTCGCAAGAATTCCGTGAAAAGAAATTGTCAACTCACAGACTAGCGTAACGCGATACGCGTTAACCCGTGATCCGGCGGAAAGTCCCTCGCCAAACGAACGATCACGAACCCCTGAATATTCATAAAATCCATTTCTCAAAATCATAACTCGACAATACAAAACAAATCACGAGAAACCACCGTTCTCGGAAACATGTAATCCGAATACGACGAATCGTCGAAAATCCGATATGTACATCTCAATACCTCGCTGTAAGTTCGGACGCTCAACTCGAAAAACGAACCTCCCCACTGCGATCGGGGCGCGATTTCGAGTAAAACGACATGCAATTTGTCGAAAACCGAAAAAGTCAAACTTTGACCGCCGTTGACCACCGCCCACGGCGGCGCCGCCACCAAACGGAGAATTTTCCAGCGGAGCAACTCCTATTCCACTCAAAATCATCCACTGAGCAACTTTGTCAACTGCAACAAAGGCCAATTCAAACTCTAACTAGCTCAATTTCGTGATAAACCGAATTGGTACCAAATTTTCCAATCCAAAATTCTCCATGCACACATCGAATTAGAACACCATACCTATATGGTTAGAATCCTTGAGAGGAGGGCTACAAAACCCAGTGCAAATCACAGCTCAATTCGACCAAATTCGATGAACCCGAATTCACAAGTTTTTCCCCCCTTTCTTGCCGGAAATTCTCCTCTCCACAGCCACCCTCGCCGTGAGGGGTGGCAGGAAACATGCTTGGGACACCGAGACGCGTCGATTGGGTCCGGTCTCGGGCTCGGTGGTGGTCGGAATCCACCTCGCCGCCGGCGAGCCGTGAGCAAGTCGCTACCGTCGCACCTCCTCCATTCCAGCTCGGTCAAACCAGTCAACCAAGTCAACTCATCAATGCTTCCCTTTGAATTTCCCATTAAGGCAAGTTACTATTTATATCTTTCCCAAAAAAGAAACTTGTAATTATCCATTTCAACGAACTTTGAATACACGTAATCTCCTCGTCGTAATTCCGATTTCGATAATTCTCGCGGCAACAAACTCGTCTCGACATACTCTTCAATTATCACCCAAAGTCAAACACATCAACCAAACCGATAAAAAGTCAACCATTCAACCCAAACACACAAATAATCCGACTAAACAATCACAATCGGAAATAATCACAACTAAATCTTCGTAACTCAAAATCATGCTCCGGAAGTTCCCACAAACTCGAAATTAAATCCTGAACAACTTCCATGAAGAAGCCAAAACCAAATTCTCGTCCGGTAATTTAGTCGTTAAGTAGCCCACCATTTAAATCCGAACTTCAAATATTCATAATTAATTCCTCGGTCGTCCAAATAACGATCCGGAACCGCCCACGAACTCGAAATCACATGTACTACGACTCTCGAGAAGAGACTCAGCTCCAATTCTCGGCCAATAATTAAGTCGTTAACGAGCCTGGCGATTCAATCAACTGTCGGCAATCTGCGACTATGCGATAACTCACGTAGATTAAGCTGATTCCTCTGCTGATTCTGTTCTGGGTCATCACAAGTAAACATTAATACCTGGGCATCATACATCTCCAGGCCTGCATAAACTAGAGCTAGCCCAAATATCAAATCTAAAAGCCCCTTGATTCGAAACCAATACAGTTATGAAACAAACATCAGCTCATTGACTATATTAACAAATGCAGGAGAAGACAAGCAAAACGGAGCATACCTTTTTAGACCAACTATTGTTGCAGTTGCTACATACACGTAAAAAACAGCAACGAAAACAAAAATCAAAATTTAGCACCATCTGATAATCAACTGAGAGACTATGTATGACCATATACAGTCAAGTCAAAGAGCTTCGACTGCTGCTCTGCCAACGTTTCCATCAGCAGCTTTGAACTCTGGCATTGTGATCCGTGACGACATGGCGAAGAAGGTGTCCTTGTAGGCAAGCGTAAGGCAGAGTCGGGCTAGAGGCTGAAATCCAGCTTCGGCGAGGCTGTTCGTGAAAGATAACGTGGAAGTATGTACGGTCGAGATTAAAAGCGCCACCCTGGCAATTGGGTCAGGTCAAGAGGCTAGAACTACCCCAGGGATCGACCGAGGGGAGTTCTTGCCTGGGCATGGGGAGAAAAATGCCGGTGGAAGGTAGAATTTTTGCGTTTTCATCTTTTTGGGACTACATCTACATGGCAACCGGACTAAATGGCCCCCGGTGAACTTGCTCTAAGGAATAGGGTAGAAGTCACATTTCCTCATATGTGAATAGATTTGTGATCCTTTTGTAGGTATATGTTTTGGGGTACATTTCAAGCATAAACAAGTAAAACCTACCAGAATATATATAGCCAAACATGAATGTACTTGAAGCTACTCAAGGGTTCGAGAACATAATGTGTTTACATAAGTCGATTAACACATATAACAGGGTACGGTTGGGGTGAACTAGGTTTACCGTAAGCTAGTCTTAATCTCACCATTCAAATCAACTGATCACTGGATGGTTAATGATTAATGTTAATTTTTAGTTCATAGTGAATCCGATTTGCATAATTTTTCTCTTTTCATTGTGATTTCAATTACGTTAACGGTGTGTTTGGATGAAATATTTTTTATTCCTATTGAAATTTACAATTGATGGAAATTAGATTTCATCATTTTAAATTCCATGATTTATGAATTATAGTACATATTTGGGGTTCTTCATAAAAAATGACAAGAATTTCAAATTTTTATGAGTAAATTGAGAGAATTGTAGAATGACACCTATTTTTGAGAGAATTGAAACAAAAAATTTGAGTCTTCAATTATTCTGTTTTTAAAATAATGAAAATTATAAAATCCTCAATAAACTTATCCAAACATATAAATTTAAGTAATGCAAATCTAGATTACTGAAATTTAATTAAATTTCAAGAATTTTAAGATATAAAAATTAAGAAAATGTTTAAGTTATATTGAGTAGGTATAGAACCTCTGTGATTACTTTTCACCTAAACATAATCGACCAGCTCCCCATTATATAATCTGAAATTACAGCACCCAACCAGTACGTATGTCGAACATTGTTTCAATCCACATACATGCATGGACAGACATGAGGGCATAGACAGACATGAGGACATGGCCACACAATTTGTCTCATGGTCAAGTTATGATCGACTACATTATATATACCTGGATGCATAGGACTTTACAGTTCGCTGTATATATATGAATAATATCCTAGCTAGCTCATTGTTACCGTACATTATTGTTATTATTGTGTGAATTTGTGTCCCCTAAACCGAAGTGGATAGTTTTGTATGCCGTAATTAAGTACTAGCTTATAGCTTCCAAGCATGTTCCAAATTGGAATCATGCATGCCCCAAATTAAGGCATCTTGTTTCAAGTTTATTCTCTTTTAGGTCAATGTGCATGCACATGAAACTCACTAGCTTGCTGAGTCAAAGGTCTTTTACTCTTTTTGGGATTGATATTGATAATATTTATGGGTATTATTTCCCTCTATTATGGACAAGTAAATGGGAAAAAAATCGAGCCATGACCAATATTATGTTTTTTTGTTATTCCAAGGACTACTTCAAGCAGGCTGAAGAAAGAATGAAGAGAAGGGAACTTCGCAGCAAATGCAACAACCAAACTAGCTTACAAGTTGGACACTATACATGGAGATGAGATATTCGTCAAGATCAGACAAGTTAATTTTGATCTCTTACAAACCGGTTGTAATAGATTAACTACCTTGTAATTTTCTTTAACCTTCAAGAAAAAAAAAACAAGCTGAAGAATTAGAGCTAGTTTATTCGGCTATTCGCTAATGAGTAATTGACTAGGGTTTAAGATTGATTTTAGTGATGTGAGATTAGTACAGTTTTCATTAGAGTTGGCATTGCATGTATGCTAGTAGCTAGTAGCAGGGATTTTCCATTTATGGCACCTAATTAGAGCAATTTTACTTTTATTTTTTGGAAAAGATGAGCAACATTATTTCAAAGAAAGTAAATAATATATACGATAACTTATGCAATTAAGGCCTCAATTAGTGCAATTAGTTATGATTATATGGAAAAGGCTCTAATGAGTATTAGTACTTTCTAATCAATGACCTATAACTCTATAAGACTCAATTTTTTTATCATAATTTGACAAATCAACTATTAGATATTTAGTTATATATAAGTAAATCATTTATACAAAACTTTAATCAAATAGAAAATTGATAAGCGATTCATAATCACGATTTATCAAGTATGAACATAAATTGTTCAAATTTGACAAATTTAGTATGTTCATTTATTTGATCTTGTTTGACACTCTAATAATTCTCAAATAGGATGAAAATTTACACGATTAATCGACTTATATATCTAAATATTCAACGATTAATCTTTTAAAATGTGTTTGAAACCATATTTTATAAGAATGTACTCCTCGTAAAAATTCTCATCAGAACATCTTCCATGATTATTATATATATAATAGAGGACAAATTAGGTTAGATTTTGCTTTAAGATGGTACAATATTTCACTTTGCGTGGGTCGACGTCGTTCTAGTACTTTCATAGCGGTGAAAATGGAGGCCAATAAGCCTGTCTCCCTCAATAATTGAAAAAAAAAAGGAAGTAAATGGTACTGGCATATAAATGCTTCAATCCGTGGTACTGATCTGTAGCTTAGGCCACAAGGCATTGAACCCATCCATAAAGAGCAATGTGTCTGCTTTTCCAATTAAGGGGCAAGACAAAGTAGGACACCTGAGACAATTGTCTGTTGTGATTCTTATGCCCCTCCACTTTCGATCACTAAAAATTCATCAAAAGCTTAATCAACCAATATATCTAAACAGGACGACCGACGATAACTGAGAAAACCCCGCACGATTCTTTTCATATTTTTAAATAGTTTTTTTGTTTGGATAAGTTTTTTAAGAATTTGTAATTTTTTTTAAATTCGGAGGAATTGATACTCTTAATTCTCTTATTCAATTTCTTCAAAATTAGGTGTCATTTTACAATTTCTTATAATTACACTTGAAATTTTAAATTTCTTTGTTATTTTAAATTTCTTTATAAGTAAATTCAAACGTTAGAATTCGTAAATAATGACATTTCAAATCATGAAATTATAATTCTTATCATTTGTGAATTTCAATGAGAATTAAAAATACTTTATCTAAACACATTTTTAAGGCGAATAGGGAATCCAAGAGTTTGAGATAAGCCATGAGTCCATGAGATAAAAAGATTCCCATGGAATCTAATCGAAGTGATTAAAGTAGACCCAGACTTTAATAGAGGCCCATGAGGCTTCAGTCTTGGGCTCAAAATTTTGGGAGCCTATTTTTTTTTTTGTATGTAGAAAATAGATATTTGTTTAAAGAAAATATACACGCCTAAGCTTTTCATCTTCTTTGGTTCTCTTTAAAGATGTGTCGTCCCAGATTTTCACAACCTGAGACTGCAAGATATAGGGAACCTCAACGATCAAACGCAAATCATCAATATGTCTAGAAAATCTTAAGGTTTAGCTACTGAATTTTATCTCCTCTATGACTTAAACAATCATTTTATTCACTTGTTCAGTCTCACTGGCACTCTCTCCATTTCGGTCTCTCACACTCTTTCCCTTTTAGACTTCAATTATATGTGTTTGGCTTGTTCTTAACTAGTTTTAATTAACATTGGATGTGAGTGTCTGATTTAGCTCTATCTTTAATCTTGTTTGTGTCCGTAAACTACAGAATATGATAGATTAACACAAAATAACTATTTTTTTTAGAAATAAGGCTAGGGCACCATTTTTAGAGCTCGCCTCAAGTCCTAAAATCAAAGGTCCGGCCCCGAATCGAAGTCATGGAACTATAATAAATACCATTGGCTACTCCATTGCCGAAAATCAATACTGGAAGGGACGACATGAGAGTTCACCCTTATGCTCGTTTTGATTACTTATGCTCGTTTCTGGACTTCTGATTAGTAAGTATGAAACAAGAAGAGCAAGAGCATAGACATGCATCAAAGAAATGTTGACGCAACTACCTACTTTTGTACAATTGAACCAATATACCTCATCACTTGCATCTCAAGAACACCAAATTCATCAAGCCTTCAGCAATTTATCATCAATCGATCGAGATTGCAAGGATCTATCCTCCTCGGGCCTCCATGCGGCTCATGAAATCTTTGCATGAAATTGAAATCATCGAGCAATTCAAAATATTCTTGGTAGCTAAAATGGAAATGATTACTGCCATCTAATACCTTTGGTCATATGGTGCCTAGCTACCATTGTGGGTGATAAAGAAATATCACTATAAAGTAACTCTGTCCGGGAAACACTAGGTGCATGGATCGCCACTCAATTCATTTGGGAACCTGGCTGTGGAAGCAATTTCACTAATTCCAAACTTCAATATACAAAAGTTTATGTATACACCTGAGTAGGGGGCGGAACCTATTCATTTACACTTTCACCAATCAATGAGATACAAATTGACTTGGATCACCAGCCCTCGGATATTCACACATCTCGGAGTTGCAAACTTTGGTTAACACCTTCAAAATACCTAAAAAAGGAGAGAATCATGAACTGAAATGTAAAATAAAGGAGACAACAATGGCCAATGAGACCACGAAGATATTCGTAGATGCTCAATGTCCATAATCAGCATAAAGAGTAATGATCTGTGAAAACTAAAAAGCAACTGGTAAACTTTATTTCATAGTTTTTAAAATTCTTCATTACTCAAGGCTGCTTATTTAGTTCAGTTCCTATAGCAAATTATCAAGGCTGCTTGTTTAGTTCAGTAAAATGACAAGCCTTTCCAAAGTGTAGAGCTTATCAAGGAAAAAGCACAGTGAAGATGTTTAGTAGGTATCTGTAACAAATATTAATATGACCAAATTACAAGCTAATAATTTAAAAAAAAAATATTATCACTTAGAGTACTGGTAGTTCATAGCTTGCGATATAAAGTGTGCATATCTACTGTATTATGACCAAACTCTAGTAGCTATTCTAAGAACCATGATATGACATTGAACTTCACATATTTCCCTCCTTTCCCAGTCAGAAATGTCCACAATGAATACCCATTCAATTCCCCAAGGCAAGTGACGACTTTAGTTGTATACCTTTACTTTCTTTTGTTTGTGATTCTTATCAGACCTTAGGACCACCGAAAAATTTACAGAAGTGAAGGCTAGACATGAGCTTATAGCCTTATACATATCCTTGGTTCATCCCAACACAAGGGATGTGGATTCTCTAGCTTTGTCTACCAAACAAATTTCCTGCATTACTACATGTTTCAACTTTAGGTATGTGGTATCAAACATTATGTTCCTATCTTATTCTATGTTACTAAGGATAAAGGCTATGTTGCTTCTGAAGAAAAACAAACAAAACACAGCCCAGATTTTGTTGTAACTCATAATAGAAGAATGCATTGACACACACATGTTGATAGCTAGTACAAATTGAGGAGGCACTATATGATTTACCTCAGAGAATAGAGCAACTGACAACAAGCCACTGAATGACTAGATCGCTGATAAAAAGGTGTGATTCGCAATATTGCAAACCCGAGTCTTATCTCCTCCCCAAGCTTTAGGGGGTGGGGGGGTTGGCGTTTCCTTTTCCGATGCTCTGAACAGGTTGTAAATTGTTACATACCCCAGAAGCTCCACATGTCAAATCTTGGAATTCATTCAACGCAGCATATACTGATGACCTACTTTCTCCTTTCAACATTTCAGTTTTACCATCTACGACATGAATATCATGGACAGCTGGCTCTGTATCTAGCATTGCACTATGACAATTGCTTTTAAGATCTCCATCTTGCTGCAGCTCTTCTCTATTGCAACAGAAGTTGTTCTCAATCCCAGTGTCAGCTTGGAGTGGTTCACTAGTCCTTTCAGGGCACATTTCATCATCTGTGTGTAGTTTTTCTTCCCATGCTGAAAGCACACTTTTCTCAACAAAAGTATGTCCATTAGAGTGGATTTGTTTCTCAACAAATGAAGCCTCAACCGGGGAAGTATTATCTGCAATATTTCTCATTTCCATACAGTATATTTAGTATCATTACTCAGCCTTTGTCCCCAGTCACAGAGATTATCATTTGAGTCATCATTAGACTGCTCATTTTCCAGAGAGTTCATTTGTCTATATGCTTCAATTTCCTTCTCCAAGAAGTGATTCTCCTTCTCCCTCCTAATAAGTATCTCTTTCAGAACATCCATCTCCTCTTCATCGTAAACAAACTTCTCTTCAATCATCCTTTGGTACTGTCTCACTTCCAATTCTGTTGATGATTTATCTTTTTGAAGACGGCATATCATGGCCATTGCTTCATCAGCAGCAGTTGCAGAAGCAGCTTGCTCTTTCTCCAGCTCTAGATAAAGAGCAGCACTAGCAGCCCTCTCTCTTTCAAGTGCTCCTTGCAACATCCTGATTGTATCAGTTTCATTTGTAACAATGGGAAACTTGTCTTGACCATAACCTATGTTTACACCTTTACTCTCACCAGCTGAACCACTCAACCTACAAGTTCGACATATTATTTCCCCTATATCATGTTCAGTTGCTGTTTCACCTGAAAAACACTGCAAATTCAGCACGTAATCCCAATACGGTATTCATAGCAAATCAGCAATGAACTAAAGTACTTTCCACATTTTGTCGAATAAGCATTGAGTACTAACAATTGAAACAAACTCAACCGACAACAAAAATGTAGATACAATAAATTAAAAAGACAAACTCATGTAATGAAAGAGCTAAACAAATTGATATATTTTTCACTCACCTTGAGGCTCATCATCTCTTGTAGCTAGTGGAATCGAGCTTTCACCAGATGTTTCTCTTGTATCCCTTTCATCAATAGGAATGGGGAATATACGAGCAGACTTGAAGCCATCCCTCCTAGCACGCCGAATACCAGTCTTCTTCTTCAGAACAACAATCCTCTTCCCCTTAGCATCATACCCACTTTCCCCATCAACCAGGCTCGAAAGCGGACTACAACATGACTCACCTTCCAAACCAACACCATTCACCTTCCTAATCAACTTCTGACTCAAATCGCACCTCTGATCCTTAAACTGAATATCAAAAGGGAACCTACTTATCACCAATTTCTGAACAGCATAAACCTTCCTAACAGGCCATTCAACAAGCAACTTATGCAAGCAAAGATCACGATTTCGGTGCCCGAAAAACCCATTACAAGGACAAGGCAAACACACCCAGATAATCTCCAACGATTTCGACACGAAAAATACAAAAGTAGACATGCAAAGCACGAAATAAGCCATGAAAAGGTCCAGGAATGCTCCTGAGAGACCACCCAAGGTCCATGATTGAAATTCCTGACAAGCCATTCTTACTCAAAACACAGATCAACTAATCAAAGCAGTTCACCAACACGAAAGCTAACCCAGTAAGCAAAGAGGACAAGAAGCTTCAAGATTCATTTAGGCACTGTTTGGCAAATAGAATTTTGAGATCCTTTTAAATTTCAGGATTTTGAAATGCAAGATTTATAAATATTTTTTTAAAATATTTTTTGCGATAAAACTAACATGAATTTTTTTTTTCAACTATAAAAATATTTTTTTTTATGTCTTTGTTTGTCAAGAGAATTAAAATACTTATCGCAAATATTACTAGAAACATTACAAGAAAAAATAATCATATTTTAACACTTATCCAAATTTGATTGAAATTGTTCAAGTTTAACTATAAAACAGTCATTAATAAAGACATCAATGTCTTAATTAAACTCTGCAATAATTCTACACATCTTTTGACATGGACCTCAAAACAAAGTCCTTGTCCATTGGAATCTTCTTTAGTATGCGAAATTTGGTATCATTATTGGCAAACACTTCCACAGCTTCTAGACAAACATCTTCATCCAAATTAGACATCTGAGTCAACTCCTCATAAATCTCATCAACGGTCAATGTAGCTGTTTTGGAAATAAAAATCGACGTCATTTCTTTAATCGAGGATGCCAGTTCTGAAACAGCAAGAGTCATGGTGTCTTCGGCTCTTAATTTTTTGGGTTTCATAACTGATATTACCGTAGAAGAGATAGCCTTTCTCTTTAACGTCTCATCTTGCATTGTAAGCCCTCACTCTCATCAACACTGTTGTTTTCTTCTCCAACAATCATTTCATCGGTTGCATCATCTGCATTTTCAACCTCTGCTCCAGTAGCTCTATCTTTTGAGCACAAGTCCACGGTATCATCCCATTTGGCAATAGACTTATAATGGTACTTTGCTGCATCTTTATGTATCTAACATGAATTAAGAAATCTATATTAAATGCCTACGTAGGATCACATATTGAATGATTGAAAACAAAAGACAACCTAAAACACACAAAAATGTTAAAGTATGTATTGCATAGGCCTACAATTGCTACTGGTTAGTTTGTGCCTACTCCATGCTAAATCTTCTGCTATTCAGTTCATACTTTGTACCTACTCCATTTACTTGGCTATTCAGAAAAGGCTGCAGTAGAACTAAATTTTGCAAAATCATAACTAAATGTAGAAAAATCTAAATCAAGTGAATCAAAGACTGAGATTCTCTTTAGTATGTTTACTACAAATTTAATTTAGACACATACTTCAAAATATAAACAGATTGGTACAGTTTTCGACTGAAAGGTCACAAGGTCAAAAATTCTGAAAACCAGATTAAGCTGTACAGACCCCTAACTTTAAAAAATCATACCTAAATTAAGACAATTCATTTGTAGGTAAAACAAGTCTGGCATGATCATGAAAAGGTCCTCTAAAACTTTTGTGAAGACATTAACAGCAGAAAACTAACAATATTACTCTGATGTACACTCTCATCACTGATACGCAAAACTTCTTCAAAATCAGCCACACTGATGTACCCCTTTCCTACTACACTAGACTTCTTGGTAATTATATATTTATATACGTACTATTTTTATTTCATTTCACTTTGACTTAATCTGTCAATCAACTGTACGTATATAATGCATGTTCTGATCACGTCAAATATACATATATATGGGTATGCCTGGTATGACTGCTTATGCTGGTTTCTATGAAGTTTGTAATCCTAAGAAATGAGAGTTTGTGTACATTTCCTCGGCATTTGGAGCTGTAGGTCAGATTGTTGGCCAATTTTCCAAACTCATGGGTTGCTATGTTATTGGAAGTGATGTCACTCAAGAAAAGGTACTTAATTAATTAGCTACCCTGCAGCTCGTTAATTTGATCTCAGTTAGCATGCATGTACTCACGTATGTTCCGTTGCCAAACGGACTGATGATTCCTAAGATACAGTTGCAGCTTATTAAAGTAATTAATGATTCCAAACTAGAAACAAGTCAACGAGGGATGTACAATTATACACGCTTAGCCAATAAGGAAAGCTAAATAAAGAAGGCTTAAACTTTTTCGATAAAATCTTTCAAAATGCCTTCTAAACTTAGGTATAATTGTTACTTTAAACTTTCAAATATGAACTTTTGTCTCCTAAACTTGAAACATCTGCCGATTTGCACCATTTCCGTCAATTTTGACGAATTCCATCCAAATGTGTTAATGTGCATGACACATGATTGGTATAATTATTTTTTTTTATTTTTAAATTGTATTTTACATACTTTAAATATTTTTTTGAGTATTTTCTATTTTTTCTAAAAATAAAATAATTTTGTGCTCAAAATCTAGGCTTTGAATATTTTAGGGTTTTTTGTTGTTGTTGTTGTTGTTGTTATTTTAGGCATATAAGTAGAGAGCCAACGAACACTAATATATTGAATATATAGTTGTGGAATAATAAATAATACTATGTTCAAAATTTAGTTATTTATTCCGTCATAGAATATATAACTTTGAAAAATTGGTTCATAACTATTGAATTTTGATTAAATAAATAATAATAAAATTTAAATATACAAAAGTACAATTATGCTCTTCATGTGCATAACACATGATCTCATTTGGATGGAATCCGTCAAAATTGACGGATAGGGTGCAAATTAACATATGTTTCTAAGATAAGGAGGTAAACGTTCGTAATTGAAAGTTGAGGGTGTAAATTGACAATCACAGCCAATTTTAGGAGGCATTTCAGCTATTTTGCGAAACTTTGTCAAAGTACATAGAATTAGGAGCTGGTATTGCAAACCCACTGAGGAATTGAACAAAGTCGTGTGTTGGATTAGCTACAATGGGCACGTTTAGTACTGCAAGGTCGGAGAAAGGAGACAATCGATCAAGACGACAAGGACTTTTGAGTTTGGGAAAGGAGAGGAAACTGTGTCAACCATTGTGAATTTGTGATGTGACGATCGTGTGAAGGTTTTTTTTATAAGAATAATAGAATTGCATTAATGTAATTGAGATAAGTACATCAGTTACAAGTACTGTAGTTAATCATTGTGGCTTAACTACATTCCTAAGAAATGCAGGAAATAAAAGCGCTTTCCTAATTAAATATGCGCTACCTAAGTACATTTTTAGGATATCTAAGAACATAAATACAAGTAAATGATAGGAGAAAGCGAAAAAATAAATTCACTTCCTCAAAACTCCTTAAGTCGGCTGCTTGTTTGTGATACGAGATAAGAAACATATACCAAAATATCTGCCTCTTTGAACCATGGGACGGAGTACAAACCAACCAAGTTAGTAGAGCTTTAGAGAGCTTTTATTCCAAGAGCAACTCAATATAAATGGACAAATTTCCTGAACGTCTTCAATAGCCACCATTCCACCAATAACATACTGCAAAATCATATAAATGGTTCAAGGTAAAATAAATAGGACTCTAACTAACCAAAAATCCCAAAGCTTCCACTTGAAAAAGAACAATAAACAAGAAAATAAACTCATATGTGATAGGTAGCTAGATCCTCATCAATTCTTCTTGTACTTTTTCACTCCAAGAGGACAAAACTTGATGGGAGTCTTTCGAATTTTAAATCCAGGCTTCTTTAAATTGGCTACTAAGATATCTTCGGTAGGAAGAGAACCAGTTGCTAAAAACTCCTTACCTTTGTCTATGGCATTTGGAGGCTCGGAGGTTGATAACTTTGTCACAGCAAGATCATTTTGGAAAGGTTGGCCTATAAAAGTAGAGCCTGGAACAAGTGAAGTAGCTATTGGAGATGGTGTGCATGTAGAGGTTGTCAAGCAAGAAGTAGAAAGACCTGTTCCACTATATTGATGGGAAAGTTGATGGGTCTTTCTATTATTGATGGGAAAGTTGTGTGTGGCTTTTGACTACTTTTGTAGCAGTGAATAATGAATAGATCTCTCCCTCATCGAACAAGAGTGTGCTATCAAGACATTGCAAGGCAAACAACCTTTGGAAGATATCTACTCTTGGGGGTGACAGTTAAACCTAAGCATCATTCTCAAACATATTCTCATAAGTGCTAGAAAGTAGAGAGAAAGAGAGAGAGAAAGAGTAAGGGAGAAAGAAAGTACAAACATTTTGTCGACCAATTCCAAGCTCCATATGCGTTAGAATGTAAACCAACGAAGGTCAAGTTAGGCCTCGCCATCCAAGGTTGCATCCAGATTGATCATGATCCGCTAATGGTGCTCTCGGAATTGTCTTCTCCTCAACTTATTGCACTATGCTCCATGACTCAAGCTCTTGGTCTTCAAAAGTCAACTTTGGCGAGATACTCCTCGACGGATCGAAGAGTTGACAAGTTCTGGACAGTAGCTTGTAGTCGACGAGTCGAGAAGGACCTTCAACCCTTCGAGAATGACCTTCAACCGGTTGAGAACTTCCCAGAAATTAAGCTCCAAGTTCATGACCTTAATGCTCCATTCTTCATGCCCAATTCTCCCCAACCCCACACTTATTCTTCTTGCATACCAATGGTGTCCGACCATCTTGGGTTCAAGTTTAATGACGTTAACAAGATCGGGTGATGGAAGCTACAAATTTAAAACTCCAAGGTTGGGTCCTTAAAGTGATAGACCTCCATACTCCATTTCATGTTTGGCTCGAAAGCCTCAATTTGTGTCTCATGAAGCTTGAAAGTTCTCTCGTTATTCAAATTCATCAAATGGACGACTCTGTGAGGACATAACTCAAGCAACTTGTATCGTGCACTTCTCAATAGATGAAGACTCTTCAAGGTGACCTTGCTACCAACTACCAATGTCAGTTTCTCAAGCCTGTCCAACTTCAATTTCTTCTTCTTTTTATGGCTCCTTTTCTTGTCCAACTTCCTTGCACCTTCATCATCATTGACTTTGCTTTCCACAACATCATTACTATAGAATTGTAGTGCCAAAATTGATAGAGCTTCATTGAAGAACTTGAAGACTTTTTTCGAACGGCTCATGATAACTTATGTCCTTCCTTTAGCATTAGCTTGAGGAAAAGGTAAGAACTCAAGTTCATCGGATTTCATCTTGGTCTCGGCTCTGATTTTGACACCCTCATGCTTATGCTTGGCATCATTCTCAAATTTGGGAGGTATCCTAGGTACACCCGATGCGTCTAAGTCTTCCTCATCATCACTTTCACAATCGCTTTCTACTAAGGAGGCATCATCATAGTTGGTAAAGAACTTCTCAGGTTGCACTACCGCATTCACCACCTGAACTTGATGCTTTTGATTCTTTTTGGCGCAAGACGGGAATTCATTGGTATTTCCGCCTTGTTGAACTTGATGTGCCTTTGCAAATTGATTTAGTTGTTCCTCCATCTTACGAAGTGCACATTGGTTCTCATTCAGATATCTTTATTCTTATTCATTAAGCTCTTGAAGATATCCAAGTACATCTTCTTGTCCTCTACACATTGAGCTTCCAATTTTCTTTGAAGAAGCATCTCATGTTGTCAAAATAGTTTGGTCATCAACTCCTCCAAGTTAGACTTTGACAATTCCCACTGAGGTGGAGGTACTTGTTGGGGTATTGGAGCTAAAGTTGCTTATGGTCAGCAAGAGTTGCCTCCCATAGAATTAATATACTCTCTACTAGTCCTTGTAACTACAGTAGCTCCATAGTTAAAATCTTGACTATTTGCTTGACCATAATGGTTGGCATGTCTTGGCTCATCCCATGAGAAAATAGGATTTGTATGCCAACCCGGATTACTCAGTTGTGCACCCAATGACATGTTCTTACACTCCTCAATAATCTCTGGATAGTCTCCTTGATAAGGGCAACATAAAGTCTCGTGCATCACACTCTTACAAATCATGCAAGTTGGTTCCGCACTAGTCTCCGCAATTTGATTTACATAGTCTCCATTCCGAGTTTGCTTCAAGCATGTCGTGAGTTTGGCCATGGTTTGGACAACCAAGCTCAAGCTCCTTAAAACGCTCCTAAGTCTCATAGAACAACTTTCCATCTTCCTCACGAAATGTCATCAACTATGTCCTTTTCTCATTGATCTTCCCCGGCGAAAAATACTTGGTGACGAACTTGTGTTGCATTGCCTCCCATGAGTGAATCGAGCTAGGAGTAAGCTCGTTGAACCATATCCTTGCCTTATCCTGCAAATTAGAAGGAAACACCTGAAGCTTCAATTGTCCCGGATCCATGTTTCAGATGTTGAACCTTGTACATGCTTCCTCGTACTCCAACAAGTGAGAATAGGGATTGGAATGTGGATGTCCCATGAAAATTGGTAAAGTTTGAAGAAAACTATATTTGATCTCAAAGGATTCGTTCGCTAATGGTTGAAGAATAATGCACCCGGTGTGTGCCGTCAATAAGGGCAAAGCACAGTCTCTCAAGGGTCTTGCTTCAATGACGTTCTCATCCATGATGAGTTCTTCCTTAAAAAGAGGATTTAAAGGCATGAAACCTGAAAACACACAAGAAACTAATAGATACTAGTTCTCCAAACCCTTAAAGTACTAAAAACCTTGAGGACCTTTCACGGTACTTCTTTGGCACCCTCTCTAGGAAACATCAATAAACACTTTACGTGGCGTAGTGGCGTTCACTATGCAATAGATACCAAGGTGAATCGAGGTAAAGGCTTACGTTATCCGATATACAAAAATCATGAAATAAGGTCCTAATGATCTAGGGTGTTGTGGTAAGTAAGTTAGTTAAATCTAGACTCTCTAACTAAACATTCTTTACATCAAATACACTAAATTAGATATACTTCAAGAATGCAGCTAGATAACTTCAAGCAAGTAAACAAGCACGACTTAAGCAAACATAAATGCAGGTAAAATTCGATGGGTGGAATGGAATTTTGACTAGTCGAAGCAAGTTCCTTGTATGGAAATTTTGGTTGGGTGAATGGCAATTTCAACGGGTCAAATGTAGGCTCCCGTGTCTCTTTCGCACTAATCTCGACCGGTCGAAAAGAATTCTCAATGAGTCTAGCAGAATGCCCTGCAATAGGTTAGAAATCACAAGTCCACACCCAAAGTATCTACCAAAGTATTCAAGAGATCAAAGACAATCAAAACAAAGTCCTAAGTGGAAAAATGATCAAATGCTATAAAGCTAAGAAACAAATGTCACATACTTGTCCGGGTACTCCACAATCTATGAGCTAACCGAAGCTAAGAAATCAAAGTGAAATCAATCCCCAACAACAACGCCAAAAACTTGTTAATGGTTTATACCCTCAACCTTTTGACTATTAATTAGTCTAAGGCTAAATGAAATTCTCTTACCAGCAAGTATACGAGGTCAAGTAATAGTATAGATATTGAAATCGAGTGTCGAACCCACGAGGATTGACCACTCTAATTCCAAAGCTTAAATCGATTAGGTCCTATACTACGACATTACCTAAAAAATGCAAAGTGACCCAAAAATAATGAATGAAAAGGTGAAAATGTATCTTACCTAGCTAAGTTATTTAGTACCCTAACTATGCAAGGGGTAGTTTAAATACAATGAAAGATTGCCCTATTGATGGTTGCTCAAGAATGTCTTTATTGGTGGCCTTAAGGAGGAGATTATGCAAGACGTTCTTATGCTAGAGCCTGACTCTCTACTGGCGGTATTCTAAGATTAGCTCTTACTTTATGTTTTCACTTAAACAACCATCAATTGGACAATCTTTCATTACATTTAAACCACCGCTTGCATAGTTTGGTTACCAAAGAACTTAGCTATGTAAGATAAATTTTCACCTTTTCATTCATTAGTTTTAGTTCACATTGCATTTTTTTAAGTAATGCCGTATTCTAAGACCTAATCAATTTAAGCTTTGGAATTAGAGTAGTCAATACTCATGGGTTCGAAACTCGACTTCCTTATAAATTATATTATTTGGATACCGTATACTTGTAGTTTAGAGAGATTATAATTTTTTATCTTAGCTAATCTCATAGATAATATTAGAGGAGAATAATTCCACCTAACAGCAATCCATCCCATGGTGTTCTTGCCAGAGAATCGAGGTAAATCAATTTTTGGTGTGGGTCGATAGGGTATAGTTGGTTGTGGTGGCTGGTGGTGGTAATTTGGGGGAAAGGGAAATTGTATTTGATGGTGGAGATGGGTTGTGGTTTAAAAATGAAGTGGTGTGTAGTGGAGGGAATGAAAGGAAGGGTTGTTGCTTGTGTCATCGAGGTGAGCTGTTTGGAGAGGATTGAGATGCATAATGTGAAAAGGAAAAGTCTGAATGTAGTTGGTGGTGCTAGATTGGAATCGTCGAGGTATGAGAGCGAGAAAGGTAAGTGACTTGTGACACTACCGGAGTCCTCATAGAGTTTATAGTAGTGCTGAATGTTGGCTGAGACCAACCCAGATTTGATGTTCCCGCTACATCCGGTGTTGGCTGCGACATCGTCGCTGTTGGTCGTAACCACTACAAATCAGCTACAAGCATGTTCAAAGCTTGCTGGAACGATGATTGGCCTTCTTGGAGAGCCATTTTCCCCTCCTATAAAGCCTCGATGGAAGTCCTCAACTGCCGCTGTTGAGAGGCCAAGACCGATATGTTGCTAGTATTAAGGGAAGGCAAAGCAACAACAAGCTGAATCAAGGGTTGTTAAGACCCTGGTGGTGGAGTACTCGGATTTTGATTTGAGGATAGCGGAGGGAATGGGTCACCATTGCCATCAGCCTGATGATCACTAGGTTGCCGGTGGTCAGCCTGTGATCTATTGGGGGTGACACCGCCGGCCATTTCTAGCTCCTGATGCCAAATTGTTGCACATTTGAACTAAAAACTAACTAGGAAAAATAAGAGTGGAACAAAGGTTTGTAATTTCATTCATAAGATGCCCAATAAGGTCTACACCAGCTATATAGGAACAAAAGGAGAGTTGGGAGACATATGGAGCCCAACTACTCAGCTATTGCTACCATCCACAAGTAGACAATAGAGAGGGGGGGGGGGGGGGTAAACAACAACCCTAATAACTACAACTACAAAGTGTATGGTAACTCAGAGCAGCAGAAGTGTAGAATACAGAAGATAGACTTTAGGACCATGGTGCTTACTGTGAAGCTAGGCTTGATGGGCTATTGGGCTAGGTAGCTTGCAACAACGCGATCGTGGGGCGGAAGGCGACAGCGGAGAACTTCGACATGGTTGGGTTTTTTGGCGGTGGTGGTGGAAAAGAGGATTTGTATAAAAAATCTCATGATCTATTCGAGTAAGCTAGAGCTGTGGTTTGGTGGTAGAATATCTCGTTTGCACAAGCGAGGTCTTTAGTTCGACCTCAACTCACAAAAAAATATTTTTTCTTTTTCATTATAATGCAAAACTAACTATAAATTAATATATGTATATGAGTTTACCAAGAGCTTTTCATAGGCTTGTGGTTAAGGATTTGATCTGTATCATTGAGATTTGTGTTTCGAACCTATGGTATGCAAATCTTTTTATCTTTAAAAGGTAAAAATAATAATAAATAAAAGTTCTAATATATATAAAAAAAACATGAAAATAATAACAAAGAAATATTAATACTAAAAAAATACATTTTTGATTTAAAATTACTTGTTTACCCCTTAGATTTGAAATTTTTGTTTGCCACGTCATTACAAGTTACGAAAAATTGATTCGAGTTACTACCGGAGTAGTGTTTTATAAGTACAAGTATCACTAAGATAGAGTTGAAAGTACAAAGATCACAATAATAAGTCTATCAAAGTTCAGGTACTACTGAAAATATTTTGCCTTAAAATAATGTGAAATTGCCACCCAATTTTTAATAAATCTCTTCTTCTTCTTCTTTATTTGCTATATACTTTTGCTTGAAAAAAATCGGGTGCAGTTTGTAAAAAAAGAAGTGATAATTTCACTACCTTAAAATAAAAGGCGGGGGTGTGATGCTTAAAAATAATGTGTAATATAGAGCAGCAGATAGTTGAGCTAAACTAGGACATTTTAGTGTTTTAGTCTTCCCATTTTTCAATTAAACCATTAGGCGGTTGTCAACCACTGATTTTAAAAATATATATATTATTTTATAAATCCTTTAAAATCTTGATATATTCCATCGTGATTTTTTTTAAAAATCTTCTAAAATTGATGCATTTAATCAGGATTTAAAATAACTCATAATAGTTATGTGATATTCAAAATTTCACGGATGTTTAGAATTTTATAAAATAACCGATTTTGAAGAATTTTGGAGAATCCTTTACAGACAAAATGTTCTTTTGAAATCAAGCCTCCCACCCAAGGAGATTTTGATGAATTTCAAATAACCTCTCTCTCTCTCTCTCTCTCTCTCTATATATATATATATATATATATATATATACACCAATCAATTACAAATATCAAGTGATCCATTATGGTATACACGAAAGTCCACTTATCTTATGTGTTTATAAATCTTGTTTTTTATTGTAAGTTTTAATTGTGATTTTGTTAATCAACTATACATATATAAAATTTCTATTGAAAGCAAGATTCCGCTTTGAAACAAAAAAAAATACTTGTTATCGAAATATTAAATGTTGAATAGAATCAAAACAATGAGAATTCTGAATTAAAAAATACGATGACAATACAAGATTGTTATCGTGAGGTTGATCGAGAATCAAGATATTTTTTTCGAGAAAATTATCCCCTCAACATGGTTTATTAAAATAGCACGATTTAGAGGGCATCCAAAATAAAATCCGGAGCAACAAACACTCATTTCATATTTTGGCGTACCTCACAAGTAATACTAGCTAACCTATGAGCTACCCTATCACGATTTCTTGGAGCATAAATAAGCTTAAACCTTTTATTAAACTTTAGTAATTTTTTGATGTCTTCAATAAAAGGAATTGGAAATCAAGATTGTTTAAAGTCTTTTAAAATGACTGTATTTCATCTTTGCATATGTGGTAGGAAATCTTGACATTTGAATTTTTGGTTAATGTATTTTAGTTTTATTATTATTTGAACAATCCATAGAAATCTAACCAAATTCTTATAAAAAAAATTAAAAAAATCATTTCAAATCCATGTGAAATTAAAACAATCCACGAATTATAAAGAAATAAATATTAAATACCCCCCCCCCCCCAAGTCTATGGATATTCATTTAAGATTTATAAAAAGTTTATAAAAATCATGAGGTATTCAATTTAAATTTTTAAATAAAATTTTTAATTCCACAAAAAGTCTTGAGGTATTAAAAAACTCCTTGAATTCTATAGAGTTCTTAAATATTGGATTCTATTGGATTGTAAGCCTGAATTAAAACTACAAAAACCTCAAACAAATTCATCCTCCAAAACATATATTTTCCAAAAACTTTCAAATTTCATTTTTTTTCCAACTTAGATGTTCACCATGTAATTTTGTTTCCTTTTACTTTTCTCCAATTAGTCAAAGCTAGATTCTAGTATAACTTGTTTGTTTTTTTATCAAGAGAAAACACTGGAACCAAGTCTTTCAAAAGTCATCAACAAAACTTAATCCTCAGCTGATTAAACAAGTGGAGTCACGTATATGTTAATCCACAACAGCTTCAAGATCATCAACCCTCCTGGCTGTAGCAGCTCTTTGAGCAGCTATTACCTTATTAATATCCTTCTTGATCCTTAAAAAAAGGTTGTCCAAATTCTGCTGATCCTCACAATAAACCATGTTGTGTATAACATCATAATGAGCCTTAATACCATTAATCGTCTCCACAAACTTTTGCCCCTGGAAAACAAGGCATGCACTGGTAGTGCTGCACTCCGATGTGGAGGCACACATTGGCTTTAGTCCTTTGGAACTCGCATCCCTATACCGTAATTGGAGTTACATATCTTGAAGAGATGAAGATCGACAGAGATCGACGCAAGCAGATCGAGATGGTGATGTCACTACCTTAGCTTCTGAGAGAGAGCGATGATCGAGTGACAGCAGGGTGACATAACTAGTATAACTTGTTTGTTGAGTTAACTAGAAAACATGCAATTTCAATAAAAAAAATATTGAAATAAAGTGAATTAAATTCAAATTTGTTTTCATCAATTCTATCTTAAATTCTATTTTGTATATGGAAATCTTAAGATTTAGTAAGACCAAGTGTTTGATATAGCATCTCATCTAATGTTTTTTTTTCTAAAATATCTTTGAAAAAATTATCTTATTATAAGAGTGTGTGATAACCACGAAAAGTGGTTCAATGAAAGCATTGGATCCTGTCACGGGAACGTTTAATGTGGAACCCCCATGTCATGCGTTCAAACGTTGACGGCGTAAAAATGTGTTTGCTAAATTATAAACGTGGCCAGACACTGTGTTGTAATACACAATTAGACCATTTCACATGGCCCAGAAGATTTATTCTGGGCTTAGGAAGCCTTTGGGTTACCCTTAACAAATTAAAAATAAAAATAAAATAGAGTGATGAAATTGATATATATATTGATTTTACTATAGTGTACTTCTAAACTTAATATTCACGTGAAAAAAAATAAAAATGGTGATTTTCATATAGTCATAGTCTTAACAACAAAAAGTTCAATCAATCTTTGGTTTATTGGTTTTTTGATGATCGTTTAAATATATTAATATAGAAGAATTATCTTATTGTAGGAGTGTGGATGAGATTAATATTTTGTAATTTATTATATATAGTAGTGCATTTTTCTATGTATTTTTTGGCTTGAGGCCATTGCCTCATCAACCTTCTATCAAATACGGGTCGGAGAATGACATTGTCGAAGCTATTAAGAAATGCTAGATTTTTTATTTTCTTGCCTGCTTTATAAATGAACAAGGATGGAGGGAGTTTACTGTTTATGATATAGAGTGCGGTGTCTTACTTCAATTGGGGATGCATGCAAAGGTTTACGACATTGATTAAGATGTGGCAATGATTACTCATGATGACACTGAGTTCATAAATTGGATGAGTAGTCTATCTCTAGGACAATAAGGAGGGAGATTTTTTTATATAGTTCTGTTCTTTTGCTTCATTATCAAGTCATTATAACTGATTTAGAGCCACTCCAACAGCTTTCATATTTTACAGATTTTTATATTTATTACAACTACATCCTTATCTACTATAATAATAAAATATATTTTTTATTGAGACTCGCAACAAAGATCTTGGAAGAGCATGGGAGACATTGAGACTCGTGGAATATTAATGATGGCTCATTCTACAAAATTTTGTAGATTGTTATAAATTTGGGGAATGACTTGTTCTCTCTCATCTCTTTCTCTATTTTGGTAATGAGATGGGGAAGTTGTTGGAGTGAAAAAATTCTCAATATTCTCCAAAATCCCTTTTCTTTTCTTTAGAATGAGGAATCTGTTGGAGTTACTCTTATAGGCTATTGAGACTTCACATGCCACTGATGTTACTTCCACTATGAGCTATTAGTTTACTTTCTGATACTCAATTTCGAGAATTACCTAATCTACAGTTCGAATTTGTTGTTACTTTGCTCTCTTTTATAGTTGGCATACAAATAAGTATGTTGTTTTCGGTTACAAATTGACAAGAAAATGTTGGCAAATCTCATGTATAGTTTTTATTTTTTAAATTTTTTTTGGAAAGCTGATTCATTCATAAACACCAGGCAAAGCTCGAGGAGAGAAAAACTTTAACCCCCAACAAGAATGTCTGAAAACAACAAACTAAGGTTAGCACTGCTACACCTACTTCCTAAAAGTGTAAGCATGTACATGTGCAAACCAAGAAAAACAAACACAACCACACTAAAACTAGGATATATACTTCTATGTCAGGAGATGGGTGTGAGGACCCGACCCCGATTTAATTGCCTAAATCAGGATTAGGCCTTAACAACTAAATTAACATAAGATTAAACTCGTGCTCAAGTAAAAATATAAGGAAGTAAAAGCTCAAAACTCTGAAGTCATACAACAATGTAAATCTTTTGCTATTGGATCACCTCCAAGTAGAGAATTCAAAAAGATGTTTATGACATCAGAGCTACAGAAATAGCTAAACTAACTAAGCTAACTGAAATACTAGCTCGTAGGATCAACTTGTTCCTACAGAAAAAATTGTTATTCCCCGACAATGTGCGCGCTCGACCTCCACATAACTCTGCAAACCTGGGCATTTGAAATCAAAGGGCCCAGAGGAAAGGCATATAAAACATGAAAAACGTCAGAGTGAGTGGACGAAAAATAAACATTTTGAAGAAATCATAAAGCGTAATCTTATTCCTTTCACCAAAAATATAAAATAAAACTGAGTGAGTCAGAATAAAAGTAATGTAAGTGTGTGGAGGCAAAAAATATAAATCGTCGGGTAAGGCATTCCTGGATCCCCGAACGAGTCATCAGATAACTCATTCCTAGGCCCCCCGGGGCGTACTTATTGATTAGTCGGGTAGCCGATGCATATTCGTGTGCATGACGTGCATAAAAGTCATAAAATACATGCATGGCCTCCATATATAATCATAGAACATGTAACATGTCGTATCATAAAATTATAATGTAATCATAAACATAATTTATCAAGACTCATTAATGATAGTGAAAAACAAAGTCCACTTACCTAGATAGCTAGCTTAAGTAATTCGTAGATTCATAAATCCAAAAATCGTACTTAGTCTCCCTAAAGTCAAACCGTAGATTAATTTATATAGTTTCAAATTCATACACTAATGTAGAAAAGAATCCGAGACAACCAACTATGGGGAAGCTCACATTTATTTTTGATAATCGCAAAACAATATTCGTTCTCATACACGACAAATAAAATGTTCGATTTCAACCTTTGTGTCTGGCCATATGAACTCAAAGAAGGTGAGCCTCGACTCGACACACGACGATCGGCCAAGCCGAAGGTGCCGAGTCAACCTAACACCTGAAAATAAGCCAAATTTTTACGAAAATGGTCGAATGATACCAAACTACACAAAAAATGGGTACGAAATATCCTAGAAAACTTCTCGTGAGAAAGATAGGCTTCTGGTCCCTGGATGTTCACCGCACACACTTTTGGCAGTCATGCGCTGCCGTAAATGGCCACCTCCGATCACTGCAAATGATACACCAAATCAAATCTCTCCTCACGCTAATCAACTTTCATAACTGGGGTAAAATAATAATTAAACTGGAAGAGGTCGAAAAATACCTCGAAAAGCGGCAGGCTATCGCCGGAATCGGCCACAGGCCGGCCGGCATCGTGTGGCCATGACACGGTTTGGGGTAAGTCCCAATCGACTCCTAGAGGGGTGGGGGTTAAAACCTTCATGGCGTCACCACCTAAAACCGGCCAAAACGGCGTCACCGGCGATGAAGCCAAACTGGGAAAACCGAGAACTTCTCGGCCTCGATTCACTCCTGAGCGGCGAGTAACGGTGTCCATGAGGGTGAGGAAGGCGGGGAAACTTTTCCAATTAGAACAACGTTTGGTGGTGACCGGACGACAAAGATCCGACCAGGTCACGAATCCGGGTCGGGTCGTGCCATCGAGTCTTCATCCGGGTCGCACCAGAAGAGTTCTACCCAACCGAATAGAAAATTTGAATTTATACCCTAGGTTAGAATTGAATCAGTGGCCTAGATCGATCCATTGAGAGATCTAGCGGTCCAAAATAATTCACCAATAATTGATTTTCCAATTTAATTTTCTGCTGCCCAAACTTCAAAAATTCATAACTAATTGCTCAAACCTTCGAAATATATATAAAAAATATGCACAAACTCGCAATAAAGTCCTCTACAACTTCTGTGAAGGAAACGAGTCCGAATTCATAATTTATAAAAATTTAATTTTTAGTCGGAATGAATCTCAATAAAAGTGACGTGTGATGGTCAGCTTGTTAATTAGTGCGACTAATCATGATTAACGTACTAATCAAGGTCCGGGTCGTTACAATCTACCCCCTTAATAAAAAGTTTATTCTCAAAATGTACATTTCAAAAGACGAGGAAGCGAAGATACACATGCAACTTAAAAATTACTGTGCTCCTCTATACTTCATACTTCCTCACAGCACCAGAACTAGCATAACGATGGACTACAAACATACGACACCGATTTTTTCTCATCATGAGAAAGACATCAAGTTTCGAAGTGTTAACATATATAAGTGATACACTATGGGCTTTCAACATCTATTAACTGCGTAAACTCTGAAATTAGAACCGTTAATGTAATCTGAGTCGCTCCAATGTTACATTCTTAGGTTCCAAAAACTTGTGAATCTTCTATGCTGCCTGAAACCTACCACTTTCAAACATAAATGAAGTCATGAATCCAAGGTATTCAGTCTTAGACTAGAGGACATTTCCACATCCTACGCTCGAGCTTTCACTAACGAGTTGATTGGAAAGTCATTGACTTCACCAAGTTGAAAGGAAAATACATTATTGCCCACTCTTAAGTCAATCTCTTATGAGTCTCCAATACACGTATGCTAAGTTTGGTATACCAGGAATTCCATTGGCATAACCCACGTGTTATCATATTTAGGGTGCTACTCGTCTCGATGGGTATAACGAAAGGTCCGTGCATAACCTTGGAAGAGATAACCATGATACATATCTTGCACAACAGTAGTTGCTAATTAAAGGTCACGTGACTGCATTCCAAACTTTGTTCCACATCCAATTGCACATCACGAAGGAAGTAAATTCAATAACCATGCATCGAAAGAATTCTACAGAAAATTCGGCATGACCTATTCGTTTATGGTCGAACCTAATACATGCATATCCGATACATTTCTCCAATACAATACCAACAACTCCACAACAACAAAAATTCAATTGTCCAGACAAATCCATAAATGTATAACAAGTCTGATATATTACATAACAACAGCCTCATTTGCTCATAAATTCAACATGGAGTGTCAATTCACCCTCATCTTGAATAATCAAATTGCTGCGCTTCGACATAATTAAGTAAAGATAACTCATGCAATGCATGAAAAGATAAATATACTTCAGCTACACCTGATGAGATTCGAAAATTGTTGTGGTTAAATAGTAGTCTTGATGGAAAATGAACCATAGGCATAAACAAGTGTACCCTGAATACTTCATGTACTTTATGGTTCCAGAGAGTTCCACATGCATCAAAAATGAAACAAAACTAGTTGATGTGACCAAAATCAAGAACAAATTTTCCAGTTAGAGTGGGTGAATCTCCTCGATAAACAAAATTGAGGTAATTAAGGTAACCAAAACGGAAGGAACAAAATAAAGTGAATGGAACCAAACCAAAACTTCAACCGGAATGTAACATAATTAGCCGAAACTACACACGACTGCTCCACCAAAATGGTTATGTGTGACAATCCTAAGGCATGTTTTAGGGTCTCGATGTAGCTATGCTGGTACAACAATGGATCTTGGCATCTACGACAATGATACATTCGGAATCGAGGAGGTCGGTGAAAAATATTCAAGACGCACATTGTTGAGAGTACAACATGACAAGATAGAACTATATAGATTTGAATGATCACAAAATAACAAGGCAAAACAAATTAACATCAATAGAATTAATCGAACCTGAAAGGGATGAGAATAAAACACTTTAACTGAGGATGCAAGCATAGCCAACCCTCAGTTCTCCATTAGCAGATGAGTATAGATAACGTACATCAAATAGCTTCACACAGTAGGACCAATTCTCCATCCATAAGTGTCGTCCTTACATAGTGACCATGCTAATATTTCCTATATCGTTCCAATTTTATCGGATGTCCCCGAAGGGACCCCAAAATCAAAAGAATACTCCAAATAGTTCCTCAAACGAGGCACAAGAAGTTGGAGAGTTGAACGCGAATTAGCAATTGAAAATGTTAGATATAACACATGAAGCTTGTAACTAAACGTAATTATAGAGACGCATGTCTAAACATGAAAAAGATAGGAGTTTTGATTACCATGATTCACTGACATCAGTATGAATTTTCAGACTTTGTGTCGTATCGAGGCTCCTAATGTGTAGCAACGAACCGGTTATAACATTCTTTCTACTATGCAACATCATATATTACAATTCCACGTCCAAGAACTTTTCAATCCCTATAAGATAACTAAACATGAAGCATAAAGCTGGGAGGTTAAACGTGAATGAGAAGATCGAAAGCTAAACAAAACACTTGAAGCTTTTGTGGAACGTGACTAAGGAGATTGCAAAAATTAGACATGGGGAAAGACAGAAATTTAGGCACGTGATTCTTCGACATAGCTAGTAATTTACTAACTAAATGTTACACCATGGTTCGTGAGGTATCGAACCATGATTTAATCGCCAAACACTAATCGCTTACGGACTCGCTGTGACACTTCTTATAATACGTGACTGGATATAGCTCAAACAATTTATCAAAAATTCGGCATAACCTCCCCATAAACTTAAAATGAACCAAAACCTTCAGGGAGATTACACTTCAAAGATAACAAGTTCCAGATACTAACTGTGAGCCATAATTGCTCAATTGGAATACCCATCATATAAAGCACCTAATTTAATTCAAAACAGAAGTCTTCTTAAAGCAAAGAAAACGTCGCAAAAGTTTCTACGTCTAAAACCATCTAGGATCGTAATTTCGTAATATCACCACGATGATTCGCTAACTGTCGTAATAACCCCTTTTATCTTATGGAGATCGATACACATCTAAATTCTACTTATCGAAATATGGCAGTCCACCAACAATTCAAATAACAAACTAGATTTGAATAAACAATACATGTTCGTTTATCTGACACATACTCTGTTACTTGTAAACTTGGTGCCATACTTTCATATTTTAACGTAGTAAGGCAAACGCGTAGAAAATACAGAGATGACATTTATACAAACTCAGAAGTACTACAAACTTAATGAGAAAAAATTTTACCTTATACTTACGAGAAGAGAGATTGAGATCGGTGCACACGAGGCATAGATACAGAGGCAGGCCGACTCACATGCTAGGGTTGGTACTCGGTCATATTTGCCACGTATTCGATGACGTTCAACACCTTGAGTATTTGATGGGGATCTGCCAGCCAGTCGGGCCATCACTCGGGAGATGTTGAACGTAATCAAACTCGAAAATGATAGCGGCCTCGTACGGTCTACTGAACCTATAACCTAAAGATCTGATACCAACTGTGAGGACCCGACCTCGACTTAGTTGCCCAAACTGGGATTAGGCCTTAATAACCAAATTAACATGAGATTAAACTCGTACTTAACTAAAAATATAAGGAAGTAAAAGCTTAAAACTCTGAAGTCATACAACAATGTAAATCTTTTTCTAATGGGTTACACCAAGTAGAGAATTCAAGAAGACGTTTATGGCATCAGAGTTATAAGTCTAGCTAAACTAACTAAGGTAACTGAATTACTAGCTCGTAGGATCAACTTGTTCCTACGACGAAATTTTCTATGCCCTGAAAATGTGCGCACTTGACCTCCACATAACTCTGCAAACCTGGGCATTTGAAATCAAAGGGCCCAGAGGAAAGGCATGTAAAACATGGAAAACGTCAGAGTGAGTGGACGAAAAATAAATAATTTGAAGAAATCATAAAGCGTAATCTTATGCCTTTCACCAAAAATATAAAATAAAACTGAGCGAGTCGAAATAAAAGTAATGTAAACGTGTGGAGACAAAAATATAAATCATCGGGTAAGGCATTCCTGGACCCCCTGAACAAGGCATCTGGTAAGGCATTCCTAGGCCCTCCGGGGCGTACTCGGTGATCAGCCTAGGAGCCAATGCATAATCGTGTGCGTGACGTGCATAAAATTCATAAAATACATGCATGGCCTCCATATATAATCCTAAAACATGTAACATGTCGTATCGTAAAAGTATAATGTAAATCATAAACATAATTTAACAAGACTCGCTAACGAAAGTGAAAAACAAACCCCACTCACCTGGATTACCAGCTTAAGTAATTCATACATTCATAAATCCAAAAATGGTACTTGGTCTCCCTAAAGTCAAACCATATATTAATTTATATAGTTTCAAATTCATACACTAACGTAGAAAAGAATCCGAGACAACCAACTAAGGGAAAACTCACATTTATTTTTGATAATCGCAAAATTATATTCATTCTCGTACTCGACAAATAAAATGTTCGGTTTCAACCTTTGCGTCGAGCCATATGAACTCAAAAAAGGTGAGCCTCGACTTGACACACAATGATCGGCCTCACCGAAGGTGTAGAGTCAACCTAACACCTGAAAATAAGCTGAATTATTAAGAAAATTGGTCGAACGATACCAAACTACACAAAATTGGGTACGAAATGTCCTAGAAAACTTCCCGTGAGAAAGCTAGGCTTTTGATCCCCGGACGTCCACCGCACACACTGCACGCGCTGCCATAACTGGCCACCTCTGATAACTACAAATGATACACCAAATCAAAGCTCTCCTCACACTGATCAACTTTCATATTTGGGGTAAAATCAAAATCAAACAGGAAGAGGTCAAAAAATACTTCGAAAGGCGGCGGGTTATCGTCGGAATTGGCCTAAGTTCGGCTGCGCCGTGCGGCCACGACACGATTCTGGGTAAGTCCCAATCGAATCCTGGAGGGGCGAGGGTCAAAAACCACATGGCGTAGCCACCTAAAACTGGCCGAAACGATGTCGTCGTCAACGGAGCCGAACCGGGAAAACTGAGAAACTACTCGGCCTCGATTCGCTCTCGAGCAGCAGGGAACGGTGTCCATGAGGGTGGAAGAAGGTGGGGAATACCAAGGGAAAACTTTTTTGACCAGAATGACGTCCGGTGGTGGCCGGACGGCAAAGATCCGGCCAAGTCACGAATCTGGGTCTGGTCGTGCCGTCGGGTTGTCATCTGGGTCGCGCCAGAAGAGTTTTACCCAACCGGGTAGAAAATTTGAATTTTTATCCTAGGTTAGAATTGAATCAACGGCCCAGATCAATCCATTGAGAGATCTTACGGTCCAAAATAATTCACCAATAATTGATTTTCCAATTTAATTTTCTACTTCCCAAACTTCAAAAATTCATAACTAATTGCTCGGACTTCCGAAAAATAAAACAAAAATATGCATGAAATCGAAATAAAATCTTCTACAACTTTCGTAAGGAAACGAGACCAAATTCACAAATTATAAAAAGTTAATTTTTAGTCGGGATGAATCTCGATAAACGTGACGTGTGATGCTTATATCGTTAATCAGTGCGACTAATGATGATTAACGTATTAATCAAGGTCCGGGTAGTTACAATGGGCACATGTCAAAGAATATGGGAGAATGACGGCGGCGGAGGGTTAGGCCATCGATTAAGATCCACCTTCATGTTTTCTGGCAAGGCAGTATAGTGTGCAACCATGTTTTCTTTTCTTGGGATTCAATCCCACACTTTTCCTCCATATTTCTCTTATTAGTGGGAATATTCTCCAAAAACAAGTTTTTTTTTGGACTGCAGTGTTTTGATAAGCTCTTTTGAGTTAATCTAAACTATCACAATGTGAACTGATGCTCCATGGCCAAATCAATTCCTAGAGATATAGCCAAAGTTTCACCAACTAGAGTATACTCACATTTTATTTCCATAGAATCTCCCCTCCAATAAAACCCCATCTCAATCTCTAATCACCATGCTAAGGCCAGCTCGAAATTCCCACAGATCCCAACTAGTGTCACAGTTTATCTTCACAAAATCATTCAATGACCTCTCCCAGCTAATTCCCAGTCAAACTAGGAGTAAGTTGTTTCACATTGTGCAATACAAATTCATTAAACAGATTTATGGCTCTTCTAATGGCATCATTGGGAGAAGGATCCAAATCTTGAAAAATAAACTTACACCTTTGGTTCCAAATCTCCCCCACAAAGAAAACAGACAAAGGAAATGAGTACCTCAAGTTCCTTGTTATCAGTGTAATGGTGCAGATTAGGGATTCAAACCATTCCATTAAAGTGATGATCTTGTTCTTGATAATCTTCAAGTCAAGATGAGAGCCAAACCAAACCGCAGCCACCCAAAGACACAATGACAATCCATGCTCTATTAACTCTTCATCATTACCACACAGTTTGCAAATTGGAGAAACACAAACTTCCCTATTGAATAAGTTGAGGTTGAAAGGTATGGCATTAGTGAAACCCTTCCACCAAAAAAGCCTGATCTTTGGAAGAGATTGGATATGAAATTTATGTGATCTTCACTTCATATTGTTGTAACTTGCTCTCTTTCAATAGTTTTTTTTTTTAAATTTACAATCTTTACTTCAAATTTGTGTTGTGCATAATTTCTCTGGTCTTTGGTAGCATTCATGATGTAATTGATGTTTATTAAGTGAGAGATTGTAACTATCATAACTTTGTTTTATGATGATCTCTATAACCAAATGAAACTTGACACTAGCAAAATAGTGAAACTAAAACTCAAAATTTGATTTATTAAAGTTATTTATGTTCAAATTTTATAATTTATAATTATAAATATTTTCAGAGTTTTGTAAAAATAATTTAACATTTTGTTAGGCAGCATGTAATTAAAAGTTAATTTCACGAATATTTTTTTGTGCATTGAGAATACACATTTTTCACACTTTCTAGGTCTAGAGACTAGTTTGCGCTGATTGATCATGTCAAAAACGCCTCCTCCTCTCTGATCTAAATTGAGATTTACTTTAATTAGTGTTGGCAAGATTTGACCCAAACATCGTCCCAGATTTTCTTATCAACTAAATTTTTGTGGTGAATTTTTTTTTGAAGTGAAACGGTAGAATAATGAGCTGATACATTACGAAGTAGTATGTCGGTCAACAACACGAAAAAAAAACTCCCAAAAAGCAAATCACACTATTACAATTCAATCTGGTACCAAAACATAGCTAACCGGTGTAGGTGTAGAACAAGACTAAAGAAACCGGGAGCCCCACATCCTGTCTTGCTAAGCACTCCAAACTACATTAAAATCATCTAGGGCGCTTCTCAGTTTGTAACTTTGCGAGTGCCACCAGATCCATTGCCACTTTCTTCTACAGGGGCACATGTTTGAGAGCCCCTTTCTTCCTTCCATTCACCCTATTCACCTGCGAAGGAGTTTCTTCCCGAGCCAGAAGCTTTATGTCTGCCAAGGATGGTCCATCTATATGGGAGGCAATAACTTCTTTATATGACAGGTGAGAAGCGTGTCGTCAGTCCGATCTGACATAAGAAACCACAACCTTCGAGACGCCCGCCTGACCCAAGTGGGTTTTAGCAAGTATCCCTAACATTCCTAAAATTGTACTACCAAGTAAACCTGAAACCTGCATAACAGTCAAAGGAGTTAGTGGGCCTCCCCTCAAATAAAGGGTTTCTTTGCATGTATGACATATTTCCCGTAGGAGCTACTCGAGACTCCTGCATGTCGGCCACATAGCTTTCGTGCACTGTCCCGAAAGACACCATCTCCTTGGTAACCTCACCACCAACCGATGCGTCATCCACAATCACTGTCACTGGTGCTGTAACCAAACTCGTCGCCTCCAAGGATAGTCTCGGCACAACCATAGCCGTCGCCGATGCCTCAAAACCCGGAGGGACAGGTGGGGGGTCAACCCATATACCGTCACTACCCCTAGTCACGACCCTCGCCGCTATCTTCTCCGTTCGGGCCTGCAAAACCTGGCATCCTCCATCCCCATGAATAAAATGCTCACATAAATTACAAAAACCCCATATGGCGGGATAACCAAATTCAATCAATAAAGTATATGATGGGACAAATTGAAACCATTTCCTTACCGCAATCCCTTTATGATTATTGAGTTTTAACTACATAGTGTTTAACACTTGAAAGTGATTATTATAGAATTCTATATATATAAATAAAGAATTATAGTAAAACTTCGATAATTATAAATAAAGAATTATAGTAAAACTTCGATAATTTAATACTCGATTAATTAATAATCTTGTTAAAATAATATTTTTTGCCGATTCTAACTGGAAGACTTAAATTTTAATTTAATACTCAATTAATTAATAATCTCATTAAATTAATAAATTTTGTCTACTTCTAAATTATTAATTATTAATTGATCCAAGTTGGACTGTATTCAGAAAATATCATATTTACAAAAGAGTCCACGTTTCCACGACCTAAGAATCAAGCAAGCAAATGGCTTTCAAATTTACGGAGCATCTCAGTCTTCGTATGGAATATATGCCTCTCGTATGGTCATTCACTCCCTAGCCACTCACAGTCTCACATCAAATTAAGCAACATGGAACCAGAGCTGCCAATCTCTCTGGTTCAAACCCACTTCCTCACTTAGCTTCCTTCAACATCTCCAAATGTTTTCCATGGCCATTTTCGCTTCTGGGTCTTGTCTATTCCCACCCATTCTAAAACCCAGTATGTCAAATCTACAACTTGTTAGGCATTCAAGCTGTTTCAGAGTCAAACAAAGATTGCTGGTGAATGGGAAACAATGTACCCTCGTTTCACATCTCCTCAGACCCGAAAGTTTCAGGTATATTTACTTGTAAAATTTCAGTGTTTTTGAATTTAAGGAATGTTTAAACTTTAGATGCTTAACTGGGTGTTGAAAATGAATACCCAATTCATTGATAAGCCAATAGTTGAAGCAGGAGCATCAAGCATCAGTCTTTTCCTTTGTCATGGTGATTGGTTTTACCTTGTGTGCTCATAGTTTAATGTGTTTAGGCAAGCTAGCTGTAAATTCCATGCTGACATGTTTTATCGAAATTTCTCGGTTTTATTGATTGCTTATTTTACATTTGTACTAGTAGAATTAGAAGTTCTTCGAATGAGGATTCAGAAAGTGAGGAGGCTGGAATTTCTAATGAAACTGTGGAAGGGCAAGATGGGATTGATGATATACTGCCTGGAAATGTTGAAAAGATCCAAACTGGTACAGAGACTTCGTTTCTTGCTAAAATAGCAATTGCATTGGGGATAGCTGCAACAGTCACACTAATATCTGTCAGCCTCAAGGGGTCATCGAATGGACTTCGGTTATTGCCAGAAGGTTCATCCTCTTCAGCAATGGTGGCAGCTCCCGTTGGTTTCACTTTCAAAATCTTTGGATACACCATTTTTCTTCCAGAATATGCACCAGGGTATATGCTGAAATTTTCCTCTCGCTTAATAGCACATAGCAACTGAAGGTTTATTATAAAAGTTGCCTGATGGAATTTTTTTCACATTTGGTAATAATAGATTGAAAAAATTGATGTTTCTATTCACATTTATGGTTGTGATTTTTGATGCGTTGGCTAAAGTAGAAAAAAATGTATCTCAGTCTTTTATTTGCTTATTAATAGATCAAATTAATTCTGAATGATCAAGGGTTGTGCAGGTGGATCTACTTTTGGTTGCTAATGGCCGCAGGGTGTGGACTTTTCATTAGCGAAGAGGCTCTAAATATTTGGGTCTGTCCTCTGTTCTGGTATTTCTGATTCACTAGCTTGAATATTAATTTGTTGATGTTGTACAGTTTGATATGATGATACTTTGCACTTGTGAGTAAACATTAAGAAAACGATATAGGTTGGCATAACATTGGCTCGGAGGCTATCTTTGGATGGGACATGGCACTCATTTGCTGAATCTTTCTCGAGAAATGCTCCATACATTATATCTACAACTCTTTGGGTGTATTGGTAATAGACTACGTCCTTAGCTGAACATCTCATGATAGATTTTATTTTTTTTATATATAAATGTAGTTAGACTTCATTACTGATTTGTATGCAGTATATCTGTAAATACACCTTGTAAAATTTTAGTCTGAATATCACTTTTCAATGTTTCAGGGGAGTATGCATTAGTGATCTGATACCATTTTATCTGGGGAAGCTTTTTAGACAATCCAGGGCATCTGATGATGTATTTGCAAGGGTTAGTACTGCTCCGCCCTTCTTACTGATGAGTTCATATCCAATCAATCATGTCTAAACATCAATGTACATTTTTATCTGTACATTCTTTTTGATATTTTTTTAGTTGGGGTGTGCGCACAAGTACACCTTAGTCTTCCTACAACAGACCTTATTGATCTTATTTGAAATTATCAGGAGTTTTTGCTTCATCTTATTCTGTAGCATTGTATTCTTAAAACTGAGAAAATTTCGATATATATTTATATCATATCTTCTTCACAGTCAAAGTAGCAATCAGCCTTCTGCCTCTTTGTGACTGATGAAGTCATCATTCAATGCAAAGAATAACATAAAATATGACATGTATGCCTGCTGACTCTGTTCAGTCATATATAAGGAACCTCTCACTTAAGGGCTTATATAAACTGCAGGAACACTTGATGCATCCATCATCCCTAAATTCTATAGCACCCAACCCATATAAATAACCAAAACCAATCATGAAACTAATTATTATAGGTAAGTACCATATTGTGATTGCAAACAGAATAAGCGCTCATTTGAGAGAAATTTGTGGAAGTTAGGGATTCAGTTCAAAGTATGGATTTAAAGTTTCAGCACAAGTTGTAAACGGAGGCTGGATTGAGATGGCGCGGCAAAGGAAACTAGACTAAAGAGATGTTGCGGTGAGCTAGCTATTTGGGAGCTTTAGATGGGAAGAACAAAATTGACCCTTTTTTTTCAAACTAATGCGGTACCTGGCTGAAACTAGGCTAAAGATATGTGGGGTTGTACTGTGTTGGCTACTTGAAAGTGTTTTCTATTCTGGTTTTGTTCTTTCAACATGTTGTGTCTTTCTTTTTGGGATGCGACATAAGTCTATTGTTCATAGTTACATGAGCATTGCATCTGTCACAATGCATACATACCTGTTTTTAGCTAATGACTACTAATGTCATTTATATGAATATTCTCTTGATGATGGATGCAGTTAGGGATTGGCAAAGAGAAAGCTTTGAGTATCACCAGTGCTGTGCAAAGATATGGCAATCTCATTGGTTTTGGTGAGCTGTACTTATTTGCATGTGATTCTATCTCGTTTGTGTATAGTATGTGAATGGTTCAAAGCTTTAGTCATGACTCTCAAGTTAACATATTCGTATTAGTCAAGATATGTGGACACTAACGTAGTGTTGCATAATTAGATGGTAACAAATGTGACCGTGCTAAGCATATCTCAACTATATTTTATACTTATGATGGCAGAAAAAGAAAATTGAAAGCGGTCATATGTTCAAGCTGAAACAGAAATTTGTTGCGTTCATGTCTCGTCTACTCTGCTAGTTCCTATCTAGAGTACTAAATCCCTGTTTTGAAATGGTATAATGAATTCTGCTACTATTTAGCAATGCACCCTAACGCTTTTGTGCATTTGATTTGCAGTTGAGCGTTTTTCCCTTGGAGTGAGGAATCCAACAGCTTTTCTAGCTGGAACCTTGGTTAGTCTTGACTTTCATCTTATATTCATGCCATAGATAATGATTTTAGATTAAATTTGAAAGTTGAATCTCCAAATTATTTTTTATGGTATCTTGATTGAGAAGACATGAAGTTTAGTCTGATTACTGAGAATTTTAATAATTACTAATTGTTAATCTTTGAATTCAAGAGCATCCAGTAGTGGGTGTTTCAATGCGAAAGATTACCATGACCTTTATTCCCACTGATTTGATAAAATTCATCATAAAGTGGTTGTTATGTTTCAGGTCAAGTTATAATTAGCGGTTACACCTAAGATTGACATTTTATTCATTCTTTAACTTTAATGAAATTATACTTACTAGATTGACAGTCACACTAATTAGTCAAATTTTTCATTCATCTTACCGCTGAATCTGCTGATTTCTTATCTGCGTATTTCTAAGTGCAGGGTATATCTCCAGAGTGTTTCTTTGCTGGTGTTTGCTTAGGTGGCTTGATCACCCTTCCAGTCCAGGTGAGACCAGTGCTGTTACAAATTGTGCTGTTTTGAAAAACACTCGCATGCTTGTGCTCAACTCATTCGAGCTAAGCTCTTAGAAAGTGTTATATGTTGTTGCTTGAAAGGGGTCCATATGAAAGGTGTTTCCATGTTTGAAACATTACATACTACCGATTTTTTAAAGGCTTTTAGAGAAATAAAACCGATAATTTCTTGTTTGGCTAATGTGAAACTCTCTCACTGATTTGTGACTGCAGTTGGCGATTGGATTCTTCTTGAGGGAGCGCCCTGTCTTCGCCCTAGCTACTGTTGCTACAGCAATGGTATATATGCAGTCACTCTCGTCTTTACATGAAAGTATTATTTTGTTATGATATTAGTCTGACATGAATATTATCTAGGGCGTTTGGACCATCTTCCCTTATGCAGTGGCTGCATCAACAGCATTGTTTCTTTACCTCAGACAGCGTTACTCAATCTAATCAGAGTGGGATCCTAGAGATAGAGGATAAAAGCTATCATATGTACGTGTAAGTATAGCAAAGTTACTGTGATTGGATATGGGTAAAGACCCCAGTATAAACTTTTGATATCTGACATCATCACTTGAGTAAATTAGCCTTTAATTTCGTATATTCGATTACAAGTTCACAATTAGGAAATCTTCGGTCTATATAGGAATAAAATCTGGGCGGTTAAGATCTTACTTACCAATTTAGAATCTAGTTATATATATATTGTGTGTGTGTATATATATAGATCCTATCAAGAGTGGAGCTTCCGTTTTGAAAAAATGGATAGGAGTTTTGATTTCCATAAGATTGAAATAATTATTCAATCATTGTAATTAATCATTTTTTAGATTATCATTGAAGGATGACCGCTTGCAAAAAATCACCGATAGACATAAAGTTTCCAAGTTTTAAGGGCACATGAATCCCTCTGAATCATCGATCATGTATTCAATTTGACCGGCTTTGAAGTTCATAGTATCGGTTGGGACAGTTTTGTATGCAGCAGAGATCGAGGCCGTTGCAACAATCAAGCGAAGTATTCTTCATCCTAGATATGATAGTGACGAAGTACGTGATCTTTGAATTATACTTGGCAATAAATACCTCATCGACTTCTTGACCGGGCCTTGTATTTACTAGCCGATGAAGCCAATCATCGACCTCTTCTTAATGCTGATTATTCCTAGTCGGACTAGGATAATATGGGCTCTGCCTGCCAACAGAAGCTTCCATGTGTTACGTGATCTCAAGAACGGTTTTGTTGCGCCGTAGGCTTGCGATCACTACTAGAATCACATCCAAGTTGAGTATTCCTGTGCTGAGTAGGATAAGATGGGCGAAGAAGGAGATTCGCAACAGCAGCAGGTGTGACATGTGGTCCAAAGAGTTGCCGGAAGATCTGCTGCGATTGATTGAACGGCTAGGCATTAAGGACAAGTGTCAGTTTCATGCAGTATGCCGAAGCTGGCAAGTCACCGGAGCTGTTTCCTTACTTCCATGCCTTGTGCTCGGTTCTCACCCCTTGTCCGAAACAGATCCTTACTTTTTTAGTCCGAATGAAAGGAGATTTTATTCATGTCCGCGAGATATGAGCAGGCGTGGTTGTGTTGGTTCTGTTGAGGGGTGGTTAATTGACAACGTCCTCTGGCGTCCTGAGGGTTTCATGAATCCTCGATCGTTCTGCACCTTATTACATGGTGATACTAGTAGTGACAATGTTCAAACAGACAACTTTCTTTTCAATCCAACGACAGATGCTCGAGTCAATCACCCTTCGCAATCCACCATTCCATGCAGCAACAGCAACCAACCTTCCTTGGCGAAGTTATAGCCTCTTGCGCGCCGACAACAAACCAGCTGCATTGCAATTGTCTTGTGGCTGCAATTTGTTCGGATGGCCTTCATTGATGAGGCTAGACTGCTCATTTTCGAAGACAGAGAGATAATAGATGGGAAACTGTATGTTGCACCAACATGGTCTAATAAGGATGCATCGCAGTTCTTGATGGTGTTTGAGATCCAAGAAGATATCTATACCGGTAAAAGGTTTGACATCCCTCTTGTTAATATGCTTTGAATCAGGTTTGTATGCCGGCAGCATACGGGGGCATCGTTGTCCGGTCAGCGAGTCGGGATCCAAGGGCGACGTGCCCTAGTGGAGGGTCAGGGACAACGCCCCCAGACGTAAATGTAATCCGAGTAATGTTGGACTTAGGTTTTTTATTGAACATACCATTCAGGGGTGTGTGTGTGTGTGTGTGTATATATATATATATCCTTTAGGTTGTTTAACCTAGTGTGATATTCTGTAATTTGTAATCTGGTTTCCTAAAGATAATAAATCTGTTCTCCTTCTGCCCGTGGACGTAGCTAATATATCGTTAGTGAACCACGTAAATTTATGTTCTTTCTTACATTCGTTATAACACCTCTACCCTCGACAGTTCCATCAAGGCAAGGGAGTAGTCAATGGTGTGAAGAATTGACGATTACATGCCACAACATTCACCTGGTGAACAGGTGAAGGATTCACAAACAAAGGACTTGTTTATGGTTCTTCGTGAAAACACCTTTGCAGTTGAAAAGAATCCGCCAATTCCTTGGTCTTTGATTATAGGTAATAAGGATTTCATAGTTCCACCAAAGACTCGAGAGTTTCGAGTGTTTAAGCTGGACGACAGAATGGTCAGAAATATTCGACATTGGTGATAGAACATTGTTAGTTAGTGCAGCTGCCAACATGTTCATTGATGTTCAAAACAAGAAAGTTGAAAGAAACTACATTCATTTCGCTTTCAGTTACTCTTGTCTATCAATATGGTCGGCTTTTGTTATTTTTCAGATAGGGAAATCATCGGTGGGAAGGGATGATGTTGGGTTGTTTCCCTTGGAAGACCGCAAGATCAGACCTCTTAGAGTATCTACACGGGCTACCGTGGTGCTTGAGTAAACGGTAGGGTCGGTCGGATTTTGCTCGAGCAAACGTTGAACGGCGAGGAGGAAGCACGAGCAAATCAGCAATCGAGCAAAATTTGCTCCGGCGTTTGCTGTAGCACCTGGCGGAGCCGACCACACGTGGGTGACGTCAGGTGCGTAAATTTTTCTTTCTTTTAGTGCACGCGCCAGTAACAGAGTAAAAAAAAATTGATGCACGAATGGGAGAGAGACACATGTCAAGCTCGTTAAGAATTTTACCCTGCAACGGTCAAGTAGATCTAAGCCTTTGATTTTGAATATGAAATTTGATCCAACGGTTCAGATTTAATCAGAACGACTACTTTTTTTAACAGGAATAAATAAAATATTTGCACAAAAAACCCTTAAAAATTGCAAATAAATCTCTAAAAATTGCAGAAAACACTCTAATTTTTTTCTATAAATATTACTTCAATTTATTCACTACTCACAAATTTCACTTCCTCTTCTATCTCTTCTCTCATTTTCTTGAGTATTTTTCCCAAAAAAATGGGCACCCATTTGCTTCCATCCGAAGATTTGCAAATGTGCATCTCTTTTGCACGTCAAAGCATTGAAGAATACAACGACAACAAACAAAAGAATGAGAAATTGTGGGAGATAATTTATGCCGATTATATGGTAAATTGGGAGCTTGCACAAGGTGAAACTCCTTCATACATTCTAGTGTAGTAGATTCCTCCATCCTTGTAATTTATGTATACTGATCTATGGCTACGCCATACGTCATCATTTGTAGAGAGCTGAACATCTTTTGTTGGGGTAGAAACCCTAGAATTCCGGTGACATCTGCTCTTTGATGCCAATATTGGTCGTGGTTGCAGAGATCCGTCATGATAATGTTGAATACGTCTTTACTCATTCGGTATCTCCAACGAAATTCTTGCACGTTAAAGGTATGACACTCGACGAAGTAATCTTCCATGAGATTTTGTCCCTTCGCCTCCTCTGTCTTGGTCGATTCGGTTTTCGACCACGACGTGAACCGTGACGATGTGGTTCATCGTCATGTTATGCCTCTTTCATGACCACTTGATTCACGAATGTTTGCTCTATATCATCATCCTCTTGTTCTTGTTGTTGCCTCCGCTTGAAAAAAATGTTGAAGCTGAAAGGATTCATCAAAGTGATGTCTTGGAATTCTTGAGAAGTGTTTAAAGAGATGTGTTATTTACTCAGATTGGTGTGAGTATAGAATGAGTGATGAATGAACATTTTATAGCCAAATGTAGATGATATGATATTTGAAGATGAAGACACGTGTCACATCATCATTGAACCAAAATCTTACTGGAAATCTAGTCCAATTATTTTGTCGATAATGCTATTTGAGAGCGACACGCGTTACATCGTCATCGGCCAAAAATCTTACTTGAAATCTTGTTGCAATTATGTTGCCGACAAAATAATTGGACACGTGACATGTGTCATATTTTTATTGTGAAATTTTTTTATCGAAAATCTTGTATATTAATTTATTATGTTGATAACGACACGTGGTAATGACACGTGTCGCATTATGAATATCTGAAATTCAGTCTCAAAAAATAATTTAATAACATTTTGCTCTTGCTAATTGTGCTAGCGCATTCAAAAACTAATTTGCCCTAACAAATTGTGGATTTGCTTTACTCTAGTAAATTTTTTGGTTTGCTCTTGCTCTTGCTCTACCAGTGCGGATGCTGTTAGTAATTTCCCTAAAATTAGTATTCCTTTCCTGCTACGAGGTCGATCTGTTTGGTTCACACCAAATACTACCCAAGGAATTGGGACAACACGTAACTGAAATGGAAGCCCTCATAAACCAAGCAATATCTGAACAATGTGTGTTAACCCTCCTTCCAAATTTGTTTGAAGAGCGTTTCCAAAGAAATTGTTTAGCAAGGGTTAGAATATTTTCTGTTTTGATTCTCCAAGGAATTGCTTTAGATTCACAACTGAAGAGGGAATAGCACTTTAGAGTTTAGAGTGCCCCCTGAACATGAATAAATTGTCCATTTTCTCTACTATCTTCTTCATATTGATTCTGTATTTTCTTATACTTGATGATTTTGCTCTCTTCCAGCTGAGCAAAGCACGCACTTGTGCTGCAATCAGCACAAAAGAATCGTAAGATATTAGTCATACCAAGTCCAAGCTTCTCGGTCACAATTCGTAGAGCAGTACTGTTCAACTGCAAACTGAGCCTGAAACTGTTCTGGGAGGTCAGCAATCCGGCCACTGTTTTATGCACATGGCTGCCAAACCTTGAAACCCATTTATCTCAGCAGTAGCAGGTCTTCTTCTCTATGGAGATGCACACTCGATCGACTCGCTTAGAATTTTCATTCAAGAGCAGTAAGTAGTTGAAATTATTATATCAAGTATGTTATGGAACATGCATAATTGATGCATGAAAAATTAATTTTATCTTTAAGCCAATAAATGATCGATTTGTTTCCCACCAGGTCACCATAAAGCTAAGTCACAAAGTACCTTTCTTTTTCACTAAAGATAACATCTGGAGCAGAATGAAGTTGAAACTACAAGCAAACCAAGGCGTACTGCAAAAGGAACATTGCTTGATGCACCCTCCGTTAAGCATCCTATGCACTATCATCTTCCACTAATCCACATAGAAGACTACTCAGCCTTGTATTTCAAGCAAATTAGACCTATGCCAATTCAGGGTTGCTTGCCGATGGATCAAAGCTCAGACCATTTTATGCTAATTAATTGCTAATATATGATGATCAAAACTCAAAACCATCCATCACTGATATACCCTCTAATTATTAGATCTTGCATGTTTAGTTTATCTTTAGTCCATATATATAAACTTTGGCATGCTCATAACTTCACTCTGCTTTTCATCAGCTACAAAAGTGCTAAGTTACTAACCACTAGCACTATGCATGCATGCTGTGAAAGGAATCATTGTTTTATTACCGAAGATATAAGCATATGATTTACTATATATGCCTCCCTCGCTACGCCACGCCTTCATCATCACATTGTGCCATATGTATTCTTCACTTTATGGCTGCTTCAGTGTATCCTTCTTAATCATTACCAGACTCATCAGTATGTCACCCCCACCAAAGTAACAATCATATTTCTTTATATATTTTTTAAATTCCTCACCCTTTTTGATCCTCCTTCCATTTTTTTTAGATGAACCATTTAAATGCTTTCACAAACTAAGTTAGGTTTATATATAGTTAGCTTCTTGTACCACAAGTGATTTTGGGTTTCTCTGCTTTCCAATCATTGTAACTTTCCTGGTACTGATTCATTTATGGAACTTCAGTGTTTCTGGGTTGGCTTGTATCTGTTCCTTGGTTTTTTGGTAGTTAATGCTTATTCTGTACAAGATGGTATGCGTTTAAGCTCAGAGTTTTGGTTTGTAGTATTCATATTCATGTTCACTGATGTTACATATTCATGCATATGTAACAGGTTTCTTGAGCTTAACTTGTGGTGGAACTACAAATTACACTGATTCATCTAATATATCATGGATTCCAGACAATGTATGCATCAGCACAGGCAACACCACAACCATTAGTTACATTGAAGGAACATCCTCATTTAGTGTTCCAGCTCGGATTTTCCCAAGTCTCCGAACTCACAACTGTTACAGGATACCAGTGAGTAATGTATCATCTTTGGTTCTTGTTAGAGCTCAGTTTGTGTACAAAGACTATGATGGACTTGGGAAACCTCCTTCATTCTCTGTGTCTCTTGGCACAGCCCTTGTTAGTACTATAGACCTCAAGAAAACTGATCCTTGGATAGAAGAATGGATATGGCCAGTTGATAAAGATATGGTCTCGTTTTGTTTGCATAGTAATCCAGATAGGGGGGCTCCTGTAATATCTTCCATTGAAATTAGGCCACTTCCTCAAGGAGCTTACACAAGTGGCCGGGAAGATTTCCCACATAAGTCCCTAAAAAAAAGTTACAGAATAGATTGTGGTTACACAAATGGATCCTTGAGGTATGAGATTAGAGTTATCTTTACTGTACATATGAACCTTTTCTGGAGCTTTTCTGAGTTGTAAGATATTCAGGTACCCTTCAGATCCATATGATCGTATTTGGGATGCTGATCAAAGCTTTGCACCATTTCGTGTGTCAACCGGGTTTAAGACTCAAAGCATAAACTTCAATGTTTCGGGGTTAAAGGAGGATGTCCCAGCTGATATTCTTCAAACTGCTAGAGTTTTGGAACGGAGGGAAGCATTGACATATAACTTGTCTTTTGATACCTTAGCAGACTACTACATTGTCCTCTACTTTGCTGGGGTTCTTCCTGTGTTTCCTTCATTCGACATCTTGATCAACGGTGATGTTTCACAGTCAAACTACACTGTAAGAAGCAAAGAAATTAGTGCACTATACTTTACGCAGAGAGGAATCAAGAGCTTGAACATCACACTTCAGAGCATTACCCTCTATCCCCAAATTAATGCAATTGAGGTTTACGAAATACTTGATATTCCAGAAGAAGTTTCTTCCACCACAGGTAACAGCAACTTTGATTAATTTGCACACAGGATAATGAATGTCCTCTCTAATTTGTGATACTGACTTTACTTTATTTCTTCACCACCTACATGATTTTGCAGTTTCAGCTCTTCAGGTTATCCAAAAGTCTATCGGTTTAGATTTGGGATGGCAAGATGACCCTTGTTCTCCAATAATATGGAATCAAATTGAATGTGAAGGAAAATTAGTTACATCATTGTATGTTCATAGATTATAAAACTGTGCACTTCCATTTCTATTTATTTGTAGAACTGGTGCCTTTTATTTTTCCTGGAGAAACACTCTAACTGTATACTTATTATTTAGGGAGCTTTCAGACATCAAATTGAGGTCAATTAGTCCAGCCATTGGTGACTTACTCGATCTTAAAACACTGTAAAACCTCGAGAAACACTCTAAATTGTAATAATGATGCAAAAGTTTTCAAATATATGTTTTCTGATGTCTATAGTTTTTTGATTTATGCTCCAGGGATCTGCATAATACATCACTCACTGGTGAAATACAGAATTTGGCTAGCTTGAAACGTCTTGAGAGATTGTAATTATTCTTCCTCATTCGTGTCCTCAAGTTCTGCTGCTTTAGACATATTTTATATTTAACTTGCAAACTTTCAGGAATCTGAGTTTCAATCAGTTAACATCTTTTGGAACTGAGTTGGACAACTTGGTTAGCCTTCAAATTCTGTAAGTTCAGGTATCTGCATCTGCATTCTTTTAATTAAGATAGATTTGGAGGCAAAATCTGATAGTTGCTGTTTCATTTTTCTGTTGTGTCTGTACGTATTCTGTATGGAGGGACTTGCAAAACAATACTTTACAGGGAATGGTTCCAGATAGCTTAGGAGAACTGGAAGATCTTCACTTGTTGTAAGTCCTACAATGCAATAACAATTAACCGCCGCCAGGAGATGAATCTTAAATATTCTGACTATACTTTAGATCCAAACATCTGTTTTGCTGAGTATTTGTCATGCATTTCATCAGGAATGTGGAGAATAACAAACTGCAAGGTGCTCTTCCCCAGTCTTTGAATAGAGAAAGTTTGGAACTTAGGTAATGAATGAGTATTGTTGTTGTCAGTGCATTATATCTTCCGATTTTTCTGATGCTTCAAATTATGCAGAGCTTCCGGAAATTTGTGCCTGTCTTTCTCAACAATGACCTGCAATGATTTCATAGCTAACTCCTCTCTCGAGACACCACAAGTTACTCTCTTACACAGAAAGAAACACACAAGACACAGTAATGTAGCAATCATACTTGGTGCAATTGGAGGAGCCTTACTCGCTCTGCTGATACTTGCTTCCATTTCTGTAATGTTGTATGTGAAAGAAAGAAGAACTGATGTCACATCAATGGAAAGTAAGTAACTAAGTATACATTTCGATGATGCATGTGGGACTCTGGTGAACGTTACTCAAGTGTTACATTCTTTCTTTTCGGCTGTTTAGGGGCAATGTCAGATATGCGTAACTGGAATTCAGCCAGAGTGTTTAGCCACAAAGAGATCAAGGCAGCTACCAACAATTTTAAGCAGCTTTTAGGCCGGGGAAGTTTTGGTTCAGTATACCTCGGAAAACTTCCAAATGGAAAGTTGGTGGCTGTGAAAGTGCGATTTGATAAAAGCCAACTTGGGGCTGATTCTTTTGTCAATGAGGTAGCTACTCTCTTTTCTATGATATTCCTTAGCCTGTAATATCATCTGAGTAGAAATGGGATTCATACATCTGAAAAGATGCATGAAGAATATGAATGCCTTGCAGTGTTGCTTACTCTTTGTTGCCTCGGATTGTTTTAGGTGAATCTCTTGTCGCGAATTCGCCATCAAAATCTTGTATGTTTGGAAGGATTCTGTCATGAGTCAAAGCAGCAAATACTTGTTTATGAGTATCTTCATGGTGGATCATTGGCTGACCACCTTTATGGTAAGTTTAAAAACTGTAGTTCACCAGTTATGTAAAAATTGTCAATATCTAATACACCAGGCTTTACCCATCTTACAACTGATGTTACTTTCAGGTCCAAAGAGTAAAAGGGTTTCACTGAGCTGGGTTCGCCGACTGAAAATTGCTGTTGATGCTGCAAAAGGTGTTCTTGTATATATGTTGTTCATCCATCTCCATATTTATCTTTTTTACCGGACAGCTCTGTCTGAAATACTACTCTATCTTCTTTCAAAGGATTGGACTATCTACACAATGGGAATGAGCCACGAATCATACACCGTGATGTAAAATGCGGTAACATACTTTTGGACAAGGAAATGAATGCTAAGGTCTGTGATTTTGGCCTCTGCAAGCAAGTACTGCAGGCAGATGCAACTCATGTCACCACTGTTGTCAAAGGAACTGCTGGCTATCTTGATCCTGAGTACGCCTTTCAAACACCAAATAATATTTTTGATTTTTTCAAGGCGCGCACATTTTTATCATTCACTCGTTTCAGTCATGTTTATATTCATCCTTTAACTCATTGAGCAGATATTATACAACACAGCAGCTTACTGAGAAAAGCGATGTCTATAGCTTCGGAGTAGTTCTTCTGGAGCTCATTTGTGGAAGAGAGCCTTTGAGTCACTCAGGAACTCCAGATTCCTTTAACTTGGTGCTATGGGTACGGTAAAGCAAACTTACTAGACTAATACAAACTGGTACAGATAGATTAAATTAACTGGTAGCTAGTTGTTCACGTACTGTTAGTCTGATTCTGTGCAGGCCAAGCCTTACTTACAAGCAGGTGCTTATGAAATCGTGGATGAGAGCCTAGAGGGAACATATGATGTCCAAAGCATGAGGAAGGCAGCCCTAGTTGCTGTAAGGTCTGCAGAGAGAGATGCATCACAAAGACCAACCATAGCTGACGTTTTGGCTGAGCTGAAAGAAGCCTTTAGCATTCAGCTGTCATATCTCCAATCACGGGACGTATGAAGATGAATCATGCTCAATGTATGTATGTGTGTGTGTGTATATATGTGTCTTGTAGCTGTAATGTTGTTGAACATGTTCATCTCCTGGCCTATTTAACTTCTTCTTTTCTTTAAAATTATTCTGTATAACATGATTCATTCGAGTTTGAATGGGTTGTGTTTGTCAGAATGAAACAATGTAGTCCGAGATTGTTCTCCTCCTCGAGGATTATTGTGTTTATTCCAGTCATGAGTACTCATGACATAGTCTACTCTATATTTTTTCCTCCAAAAACAATAACAACCACATAATAACAGTTAGAAATTCTTAAAATGATTTTAGCAACACGATTCAAAGAAAATTCTTTTCCAGATAAGAATCCAAAAGAAATTAAAATAATCCAATCGAAAAAAGAAAAGAAAAATTATTGGAGATTAAACTCGGACAATTACCTTCAACCAGATCTTAACATTCGATAAATCGAATTTGTACAATTTTTGGGGAACACGTGGCAAATTGTATAATTTGTACATTTTTGTTGGATCATGATTAGAGGATATAGATTATCTAGATTTGAAATGATTAATACTAACTCGTGTCCTTCGTCTAATGTTGTAGACAAGAATGTTAATCACTTGTGTTGTAGACAAGAATGTTAATCACTTGTTTTGTTCTTGCCCTATTATCTGGAGACTTGGGAAGAAAAATGTGCTCAACAACAATGTCGATTTCTATGATAGATTGAATGACTTGATCATGAACAATCCAAATGAGGATAATCTGATTGAGATTTTGCTTATATCTTGTTGGTTCATTTGGAGGGCCAGAATGATAATGTGTTTTTAGCATGTTCAGCCTAACCCTCCATGTATTGTTGCAGTTGATGCAACCTTTGTCAAAGCCTACCTTGATCACAACCTGAATCTCGAAAGGAGTACTTTGGTCCTCATGCCTCTCAGATCAACAATTACAAAATAAATTTTGATGTCTCTGTTCTTAGTAGTGATGCTGGGGGAGCTCTTGGTGGTTTTTTGGTTGGGACTTTTAATATTCCAATCTCTTTATATAATCGTTAATATTTACGGATATTTTTGAATATGATTTCACTATTAGAAAAAGTCTCTTAGCCGATGGCAAGGTGCTGTCGCCTAAGTAGGCCTTTCCGTCGTCTAAGTTCCTAGCCGACGGAACCTCTGTTGTCTACGTGTCGTCGTCTAATCACCATAGTTTAGGTACTTAGACGACGGGTATTTGAATTTGCGTCGTCTAAATTCACTTAGGCGACGGTAATATATCCATCGTGGAAGTATACTTACACAACGTAGATATATTACTGTCGTCTAAGTCGACGCAGATATATTACCGTCGTCTAAGTGGACTTAGACGACGTGTGTTTCCATGGTCTAAGTACCCATTTAGACGACGGTGGTCGACGCGTCGTCTAAGTCCACTCAGACGACGTATTTTTTCGTGGTCTAAGTAATGTACCGTTGTTTAGGTGATAGTACTTAGACGACGGATTGATGCTTCCGTCGTCTAAATAGTAAATATTAATTTTAAAAAATATATAATTAATCTAATATATTAAACATTAAATTAATAAATTAATTTAATAATTAAACTAATCATAATCGAAAATATATTAAATATAAAATTCGTACAAAAGTAATAATATATTGTTCAATTCCGATGAAGATCACAAAAGTACGTACATAATTATAAAAAACCTAACTAGCAACACTAGAAGGCGTTTGGTGGGCCCCGCCGGTCACACCTCCGCTTGGATCGTCGTCGTCGGGTCCTGGAGGAGTGGGACCAAATGGGTGACAAACAGCATCGGGATCTAGGCCTAGCTTAAGCGACATGATGCATATTAATTGAGCCATATGATCCATCCTCGCTTGATTCTCCTCCCAAGCTATACGACCGTCCTCCTGAGCCCTTAAAGCATTGTCGTTGGCCACTCGAACTTGTTCCTCCAAGGCTTGCATTTGGTCTCGCCCCGCAGCACTGAATCGCTAACTCCCTGACGATGTGGACTGGCTCATATCTCACTCGACGTCTCGTCCAAGACCACGAACTTCTTTACCAGGTCGACGGCCGAAGATTGCATCTGCGATTTCTATCTGTGACTCTATCGAGAGAGTAGGCAGCTCCTCAAGTGGGACCCCTGGAGTCTGAGACTGCATATCCGCAATTCTCTCGTCGGCCAATTATTGTAACCTCTCCTGAAATGAACATGAAGAATATATATAGATTGTCCAAAAAAAATTGACATAATTTCCCCTAAAAATTGAGGAAACCAAAATCCTACACGAAAAGTAAAACACTTCCAATAACATCAAAACAAAATCTCATTCACATTTCTCAAGTTCACCTATGTACCACACATGCATATGTATGCATCACACAAATAATATCCTCATTTATCAAGATTATCTCTTTATGCATAAGTGAAGAAGCAACAATATTTAATAAAAATAAATATTACTACTTTGGGAAAAAATGTTACTTACGACGTGTTGAGTGTCGAGATGTTCGATCTGCCCGGGCCTATTGTAAGCAAAAACGCTACCTGCGATGAGCGGGTATTTCGAACCGTTTTGCAAGTGTTCATTCGCCAGGTTGAGCATTTTGCAGGAACCCGATCCGTGGTGCAACAGTTTCTTCTTCCGATTAGATTCGTTCCTCTGAGATTACACATGTACGTTACACAACAATTTCAATTATTACGCAATATAATCATTATTCAACACAAAATTTTCCAAAAAATTGCACGAATGTGGAGGAATATGATCGAATTATGAACCTTATATGGGTTCGACTCAAAGTGGGCTTTCAACCACTCCTACTTAGCTTCCCTTCCCTTTTTGAACTCATTCGGAGTCTTTCCGGGGTTTGCCTTGTACGTCTTGTGCAATGCGTACTTCTAATCCTTGAAGATCTAGTGAGCAGTTTTGTTGATGTAGTCCACCATCTCCGGAGTCTGTTCATAATTAAAATTGTTCTAAAAAAATTAAACAATTATAAAAAAATTAATCAATTATGAAAAAAACTATAATATTAAATATTTTTTTACTGTGAGTCCGTGGAACACGTTCATTTTGTCCTCGTCGAGGAGCTCTTCCCAAGTAGGGGCTATCATACGTACGTGAGAACGTACGTAGTTTCCGATTTGGTGAGCTGTCAAACTAGTCAGCCTCATTCCTTCAGGACATCGGGTGAATGCGTTTAGAGACACATCGATCTTCCCGGTGCCGATGTCTTTGCTACGCTCTCGACTTTGCTTCCATTGCAAATACCCCGAATGCGTTTAGAGGGTGGAAGTGCGGGGTCCCTCCTGTATCACCGTCTCGCACTAACGGCAGCTGAATCTTCATCAGAAGATTGGGGCACCTGCGACGTCGACCCTGAACTGCCCTATTCCGCTGCAACGTCGTCAGTAGGAGGAGCGTGCAAAATCTCTCCTTCGGGTGCCGAACTCGTACCCGACTCATTAGAGGTTTGATTCTCCCAACCCATCTGTCGTAAGCCAGATTGATGCCACGATTCCTTCTCTTTTGTCATGCGCCTCTTCTTCGGCATCTTTACGATCTACAAAAAAAATCATATATAAATTCTTTCCTAATTACAACATTAATATTACATGCATATATATATATATTCACATCAATACATATATATCTAATCGATTAATTCTCACTGACATTAACATATATATATATATACACACACATTAACACATATATATTAACATATCGACATATCTATTATCCAATTAAACGTACACATATAAATTATGAAATTATCAAATTATCAAATTATACATATCTAATTAAATATATCATAGCTATCTACTTAAATATATTTATATTGATTTATAACAATATTGACCCACGTTGACTCAGGTCAGAGCGACGAAAATGGTCGCCGACTTGGCTTTGGCAGTGCGTTGCCGTCCAGCCACTATCGACCACAATTTTGGTTGGAATCAACTCTCCTCATCACCCTCTACTTATTGTTCGCTTCTAATTCAATGATTGATGGTTGAGGGAAGAGAATTGACGGAGAAGGTTTTTAGGGTTTCAGCTTTTAATTGTCGTCGTCGTCGGAGAGGTCTCCGGCGACGAGTTGGGTATGGTTCTTATCCTATTGGTTTATGGATTTTTTTGTGTATTATTTTGGTGATTTATAGGTTGTGATTTAGGGATTAGAATCGATCCCGATTCGATTTCATCCATTGAAGTCACCACCGTCGCAGCAGCGGCTGACGACTTGGTTGGTCGATGAGGATTGAGGACTTTTGTTCTCCTCCTCGTCGCGAGACTATCGGGACCTGCCGCAAGCTATAGGGTGGCTCGAAGGCGGAGTTGTGTCATTGGGAAAATTTTCGGCAGAATTATTTCGGGGTTGATTCCGACCAAACGAGCCGGAGTCTAGTAAGAAAGTTTTTGGGCTCCTCGAGAGCTTTCATATGGTATGTTAACCTTCCCCACCGTTGGTAGTCACCGATGGTGCGTGGAGTCACGTGGCACTGCCAGTGTCATTGCGGTCGACAGAATATTTAAGTGTATCTTATATTGTTGCGACCGTATTGTCATATCAAGTTTATCAAAAAGGTTTTTATACTTAATTCGATAGAGTTTAATCCGGGTTGATTATTTACTAGATATAAGTAAATAGTTGATTGAGTTTATGATATTCTTATAAGATGGAGGTTGTGGATCCACCGGAGTAGTTTGGTTATGTCTGTTGCCTTCTGACCGAGGTTATGTCTACTGACCGCTATTCTTATAGATGGAGGTTGTAACACTGCTAAAAAAGGTCGTAGAATAGCAGTATTTGTTTAAGAAAAGTATCTTCCTAATTTTTTAGTTTGTGTCTTGTCCTAAAATGATTATATATAGATTCTAGCAATCCTTGATTATTTTGGAGACATTTATTGTAATTAATTGTGATACTTGTTTTTAAGATCATTTATCAATGAATAAAGATACAGTTTACAGTCTACAATTATTATGAAATCTTTTTATCCTTCAACACGTTATCAACAGCTCTGGATTGATAGCCATCATCACTAATGAAAATATTCCCAACCCTAAACACCTAAATCTTCCCCCACCGTCGCCGGTAGACTCCTCCGTCGTCGACCACCTTTTTCTGTCGACAACCATCATTGCCGGAATCCTCCTCACCGCGGTGATTACCGAAGACACTACTTTAGTTTATCTTCCTCAAATCCTCAAGATTGATCGCCTTCCCAAATCTCAAGCCCGACGAGCACTACCTCCTTGTTATCCAACTTTACTCATACCAAGCTCAATCGAGGTAAATTTTCTAACATCCTCAATTTATTGATTAGGTTGTAAAATTTAATTTTTGCAAAGATCTAGGATTAAAACTTACCTTTTGCAATACCCTAGATTTAGGTTGTTTACTGCTTTGATTTACATTATGGAATAACATGCTCAGAAAAGGGGATTTCATCACCTCTTTACTCAAAAAGTTTGATTAGTGATGGTCCCGGGGGAGTCACGGTATAAAAAAAATCGATATATGTGGCTGATTTTGTTTGTCACACTTTCTAGGTGTGCCCATCCCAACTACCCACTAACCGAGCCCGGTGTGGCCACCCCAACTTTTGTAATTGAAGCTCAAGCCCTCATGTTTTTTAGGCTTCATATCCATCCAATTCTTAAGGAACAATATCTAAAGAACACATATCCCAAGGATTTATGGGACCAACTGAAGCAACAGTTCAACAACGTGCATAATGCACAGCTTCTAAAATTGACAGAGAGATGAGAAACCATCCGTTTGTTGGATTACCCGAAGGTTGATTCATACAACCAAGCTATGTTGGATCTACACCTTAGTTTCTGTGAGGTTGACAAGACTGATCAAGACATGATCTAGAAGTCTTTAAACACTTTTCTTTCTTCCATGAGTAAATTAGCTCATCAGTATTGGCTTGAGTATGAGCACGGAAGAATAAAAACTTTCAGTGATCTCATGAATATTTTGGCCAAAAAGGAGAAGCATCATGAGATAATTGTCAATTATAATTTAAGGCCCGTTAGGACCAAGAAAACTCTTGAGAATTATAACATTGGTGGGAAGGCACGTAAAGAAAATAAGAACAACTATTCTGAACCTTACAACCTTGGTGGGAGAGGTGGTCGTGGCAAAGGTCATAGTAGGGGCCAAAGTCAATATTTGACTTGGCATCGTTAGGACTCCGGCCCTAGTAATTCAACCAAGAACCAGTCAGGTTCTGGTTCCAAGCATGAAGAAAATTTGTCACACTCTGCTTCATCTAGAAAGTATTAATGCTTCAAGTGTGACTCTACTAAGCATATGCATAAGCAATATTGTGCAAGCAATAAAATTCATAATATCTACAAGAGGTACGAGAAATACTTGGCACAAGAGGCTAATTTTACTAGGGAGGCTATAAGATGGAAGAAGATGGTGAAGTCAACCTCATTGTAGTACACAACAAGATAGAAAACCTTGAGACTCCGAATTTTGATTAGTCTATGTATTAGGCTTTCTACTATGTAATCAAGTTTAGTTGTGTTTGGCTTGTTTAGTCTTGTTTTGAAACTTTATTTTAGTCATTTTTGGAATAAGAGATCTTTGATGTAATTTGTGTACACTGGCAAATAATAAAATTTCTCTATTTTCCGTTACATGAAAGTGTGGAGAATGTTATTTTACTCCATAATACATGAATGGTTCGTGATATCTAATAATTCATAGCACTATGACACCGTAAAATAGTACAAAATGAAGGGGGGGAGGCAGGTTGGGGGGAGAATTCGAGCTCTTGTAGGTTTTGATCCGTCGAACATTTCACCCTGGAACTATTTAGCACTTTTTCGACCCATTTGTCTTGTTTTCTGCGAGACCCCCTGCACTCGACCTCGAGCTCTCTTGACCCATCGAGACTGACCTTCTGAACTTGAACTCGAACCAGTTTGATCCGTCGAGGTTCGTGGTTTAAAACAGTGTGATTTTGATATTGTTTGTACATCAGTTTTTCCTTGCCATGTCAAGCACTCTATAAGGGTCATAATTTCTTATAAATTTTTAAGTGTTCACTTAAAGTGTTCTTCATGTCATGAGTTCAAAGACTGATTAATTTACATTCTTTTATAGATATCTGAAGACAAGATTGAGTGTTTAGCAGATAGTGGTATTACCCATACTATCGTGCGAAATATGCAACTGTTTATGGATCTGATTCCATATAGTTTTTTAGTGACAACCATGATTGGTTTAGCGCCGGTTATACAAGGGTGTGGTTCAGAACAATTCTTATTGCCACATGGTACAAGAATGATTCCTTATACACGCCAAAGGACAATCAAAATTTGCTAAGTTTCAAGGACATTTGAGCCAATGGTTTACACTTGGAAACATATAGTGAGAATGAAAAAATCTTGTGTGTAACCTCCATAGAATGTGGCAGAAAGGACATTCTAGAGAAGTTTATAAGCATACGTAGCAGTGTTTATATCTTACTACAATTCAGATCATTGATCTAGTGAAGTCACTCACACTACTATGTATGACTCAACCTCATATACGCTTTAGCCTTATCGTCTAAGTCACCTAGGTCACGATATGATGATCAAAGCCTCATATATGCTTTGGCACCATGCATTATCCCACCAGATTCTTTTGTGGAAATCTCTGATGCTCACCACTCGTTTTGTAAAACTTGTTCATTAGCAAAGTTACAGGCACGAGCTTCTTATGTTATAGAAACAACTGAGAATATTCCTTTATTACAAAGGACCAAGGAGATATCTGTAGACCTATCAAACCTGAATGAGGACCATTTAAATACTTTATGATTTTGATAGATGCATTGACGCGTTGGTCACACGTCGCTTTGCTATCCACAAGGAATGCTACATTTGCAAAACTCATAGCTCATATTATTAAGCTTCAGGCTCACCACCCGGATCAACCCAATCAAGTCTATTTGATTAGATAATGCAGGAGAGTTCACATCAAAGTCTTTTGATAAATATCATATGTATGTTGGGATTGATGTTGAGTATCTTGGTCCCCATGTTCATTCACATAATGGTCTTACAGAAGCACAAATCCAGCGGTAGAGCTTGTGGCTAGGGCTTTGGTGATGCACACCAATTTGCATGTCTCTGCAATAGGCTATGTATCAATGCTTATTTGTTTTATACTCGAAGCATGCCAACCATTCAGTGCATACCAGTTGATAATTAGATACTCATCTTTAGTTACGCAGTATATGTGCCTATTACACCTCCACTACATACAAAAATGGGTCTTCAGAGACGATTAGGTTCTACGTTGGTTATAAAGATCCAAAAATTGTCCGCTATTTAGAACCTTTGACAAGGATCTCTTTACTACTTGATTTGTAGATTGTTACTTTGATGAGTCATACTTCCCACCATTAGAGGGAGTGAGGAATGATTATATTCTAGTTGAACGTCAGAAATTAACATGGTTAAACCCCACTATGTCTCATCATGATCCCCACACATCTTAGAGTAAGATAAAAGTGCAACATATTCTCGATTTTCAGAAAGTAACAAATTAGATGTCTAACTTCTTTAATGATATTACGAAAGTGACGAGATCGAATATACCTGCTACAAACATTCCTGCAATGTTGGAAGTCTCCAATAAGAGGTGAGTTAATGTTACTCCTGAGCATGGAACCGCCAATGATGCCCACGTAGAGGGTGCGGCGTCAGTCTCGGCTCCTACCATGAAGAGGGGGTGACCAAGGAAATCCACAGATGAGTTGTTGGTTAAAAGGCAGGTCATCCAGGCACAAAATGATCTGGTCATCATCAATATTGTGAATCCTTCATATGAGATTGTTCCTGGCAACAGTTATGTCTTTGAATCACAATTGGCATCTCTGGGGGATACTTCAAAGACATTTGTGATGTTCGAGAACAAAGAAATATCACTAAGTAATAACAATGCGCGCATTATTATGGATAGATCTTCCATGTTAGTTGATGATGCATTTACTTATTTCGTCGCTTAGGAAATCATTGACGACAATGAAGTGAAACCTCGCTCTATCTTTGTTTGTCGATGTATAGCAGAATAGCTTAAATGGAAGAATGCAATCCAGGCTGAACTAGACTATTAGAGAAAAAGACAAGTTTTCAGTCCGGTAGTACTATGCCTACCGAATGTTAGGCCGGTTGGACATAAATGGGTATTTGTTCGGAAGCACAATGAGAAGAATGAAGTCTTGCAGTATAAAGCTAGACTTGTGGCATGGGATTTTCTCAACGCCATGGTATTGATTATGAGAAGACGTATTCTCTGGTCATGGACATTATTAATTTCCCCTATCTGGTCAGTATGGTAGTGTCCAAAAAAATTAATATGGAACTCATCGATGTGGTTACACCATATCTCTATTGGGATCTTGATTCATAGATAACTATAAGAGTGCCAAAAGGCATAGTTATACTCAAATCAAGTAACTCTAAACCGCAGAGTGCTCAAATGATCAGATTGAGACATTCACTGTATAGATTGAAACAATCTGGTTGGATGTGGTACACATATTTAAGTGACTACTTGATTGGGAAGAGATACAAGAATGATAATTTATGCCCATGCATGTTCATTAAATGAATAAGTTTAGGATTTGCCATTGTAGTAGTCTATGTTGATGATATGAACATCATCGGGTCTCTTGATGAGATTAATGAGACAGTTGGCTACTTGAAATCCAAGTTTGAGATGAAAGACCTTGGTAGGACGCGAGTTTCTCTCGGTTTAAAGCTAGAACATGGAGTTGGTGGAATTCTAATTCACCAGTCTGCTTATGTCTAAAAAATGCTCAGGCAATTTAACATGGATAAAGCACAGCTTATTTGCACACCAATGGTTGTTCGTGGTCTGGAACCGAAAAATGATCTATTTCATCTAAAAGATGATGGTGAGGAATTTTTGGGAGCTAAGGTTCCATATCTCAGTGTTATTGGAGCTTTTTTGTATTTAGCTCAGTGCACACGTCCAGACATTCCCTTCTCTATGAACTTATTAGCTACGCAACGTCATTGAAATGGAGTAAAACATGTCTTCATGTACTTAAAGCGATCCATTGACTTGGGTTTATACTTCCCCTACAAAGAAGTAAGAGAGAAACTGGAAATTCTGGTGAAAAGAATTTAGCCAGAAACGTAACTTTTTGATTCTGCACAATTCGACCCGTCGAACTTGGATCTCGAACCAGATTTCCTATACGAATCTACTAAAGTCCATTGAGTCATCGAAGGAATCCCTCAACTTGTCGAAAGCTGACGCTGAACATTCCTTCAGTGTAATCCCTTATTCCGAGACACTAGATGATGTATTGGTAGAATTTGCTAATTATGGGTATCTCTCGGACTCACATAGAGGATATTCCCAAACTGGTTATATTTTCACCATCGGGAATATGACAATTTCTTAGAGATCTACAAAATAAACTCTTGTTGCTACTTCCACGAATCATTCTGAGATCATAGCTCTACATGAAGTTGTTAAAGAGTATGTCTGACTTAGGGTTTAGTTGATTATCATCTACTATAACACCACCAACCTGCATATTTGAGGATAATGTAGCATGCATTGAGAAAATAAGGTTGGGTTACATTAAGGGTGACAATACAAAAGTAACAAAACATGTTTCGCCAAAGTTCTTCTAAAATCAGCAACAACAGTTCTTGAATATCCATTTGAGCCAAATTGATTCTACGGATAACATTGCAGACTTGTTCACCATACCACTTTCCAAATCTACATTTGTGAAACGTGTGAAGTGCATTGGCATGCGAAGATTATCTAAACTTCAAGATTGAGTTACCAATCAGGGGGAGTCACATTTTGGTAGACATCAAGGGGAGTTTACACCACATGTAGTATCATTTGTATTTGATGCGATGTACTCTTTTTTCCTTTGACCAAGTCTTTATTTTTCCCATGAGGTTTTTGTTTACTTGGCAAAAAAATTAGTGAGGCAATAAGTTATGCATCATACATTAGGAACGCGACATAGAAGAAAGTGTTTAAGGAAAGTATATTCCTAATCTTCTGGTGCATGTCTTGTCCTAATTAGATTAGATATAGATTCTAGCAATCCCTGATTATTCAGAAGACATTTATTGTAATTGATTATAATGCATGTATATAACTTCATCTATCAATGAATAAAGATACAGTTTACAGTCTACAATTACTGTGAATTCTCTTTATCCTTCAACAATATTGAGTTAGTTTAAGCTAACTTAAGCAGTGAATTATGTTTTCGTTACCTATCTGAAGATGATCACTATATGCACTTTTTATTATTTTGAATAATGGTAGGCCGTTAAAAAAAATTATCTAAAGAAACAAAAACAAATAGTAACACCTTATGGTTTTTTTCAATCCTTCGACTTTGATGTCGGAGGAACCATTAAGAGGTTAGCGCTGCCCTGGATGGTGTTTGCCAGTGTTAAGTTTGTTGAGATGGTTGAGTGAATGGTTGAGAGTGTTGCGTTCGGTTTTGTTGGATGCGATTGGGCGACTAAAATGGCAAAGACCATGAATGATGCTTCTTGGATGCATTTTTCTGGATCTGAAAGTTTGCTGGAGGCGGCGTCAGACGCTGGCCAACTATGGAGGCAAAGACCTCTCAAGCTGAGGCCATCTCAAAGGTGTAGACGTGTGACAGGGGGCTCGGATAGATCGGGTTGCGTTTTTGCTCAACAATCCAAGGTCGGGTGAATGGCAGAGCCGGTGTCAAAAGAAAACTGACAAAACAAGGTTACTCGACATCGACATACCTGTGTCGGGGTTGACGTGGTGGCGATGATGGCTCGTCAGCATACCTGTGTCGACGATCTACAATAGGCATCGGCGGCGGTGGAAGAAGGGTGGCCTACTGGGTGAGACTCTAAGGTTTCTAAATGGGATTGGGACAAGCAGTAAAATATCGACTGTCCAAAATACAGATATTTCGACGAAAATATCGATTCAATAAAAAATCGACAGAAATTGAGATAAATACATGAAAATTTGTATTTGAACTTTATAAGATTCTTATATGATTAATATGTGTTTTGAAACTTGTAAGTTGTCTTTTGTTAATTATTTATAGAGTTTATTTTATTGAGATTTTGAGTTATTAGCATGGAGGGTTTTGTGCTTTTGATTTAATGCGATCAACATATATATAAAGTCAAAATCTCGGATAAATTCGAAAATGTTGAGGATTTCAGTGATATATCGACAAATATCGAATATTTCGGGAAGTATCAGACAAATGAAATTGTTATGTATGATTAATATCGAGAAGTCCAAAAAATAGAAATATTGCAAAAATATCGAGGATATTATCGATATTTCATTCTTTGGATTGGGAACCCCATGGGCTAGAGCTCAACATGATGGGCTTTGGGGTTCATATTAGACTTGGGATTCCTGTTTGGTTTTCATGGGCCATTTTGATGAGAGAGCAATATGTCTTGACATAGAGGAACCAAGCACAGTGCGTATTTCACATTGCATATGGGAACCAGTCATTGTCCAAAAGAGTGATCAGCGTTGCCCCACGCTCAAAATTTTGGTCGCACGGGGAGTTGTGCAATCTGATGGGCAGTATCTCGTTGAGCCATAAATTTAGGGTGGATAGCTAGATAAGACGTGAGGCCCTAAATTTTTTTAGTCACTTCCCTACATCTAACCCGTCTAGTTATGTGATGGTAGGTCTGTTAGTATAGATTACTCTAGGGAGATTTTTCTATCGTGTCGATGACTCGGTGTTCTCCTTGTAATCTTTCAACCCAATTAATTTTGTCGTTCATCTCGGAAAAAAAAATTCATGAAATGCAATATCAATAATTTTAAAAATGTTGTAGGATATTTGATGTACCTAGTTATGGTGAAAATCACAAAATATGACAGTGTATCTTATCAAGAGATGTAATAGGATTACTTTCCAATTTGTACCTCTTGTACTCTCCTATATAAAAGAGTTGCCTCTTCATTAATAAAGTTACACAGTTCATTGTTTCACACTATTCTCTCTACAATTATAATTCCTAAAACACGTTATCAGCACGAAGTCATAAATCGAGCACCGCTGCCGTGGTTCCAAAGAGAAAAGAAGAAAAAGAATTGTTCTTTAATCAAACAACAAGTAAGTTTATATAAATTCAACTTTGTCTTTTTCAAAATAACCTACTGTTTTGAGAAATTTGGATTTTTCCATAGGGATTTCGGGATAACATCTCATCCCTCCTTTCTACACCGAACCTTTCTTGAAGGTGGGCATTTTGGAACTAAGAGAGTTCCCATACGAACTAAGAGCGTTCTTGAGTGAACTAAGAGCGTTCACAAAATCGATTTGAACTAAGAACATTTATAAAGAAAAGCATCGATTAAGACGAACAAAGATTGTTTGCGAGAAAAATGAAGTGATGGCGTTTTCCACAGGTGTGGAGCAAGTGACCACTGGTTCAGGAACTGTAGAGCAGGAAAGGGACTTGCAGATCACTACAAAGCCTACCACGAAAAGCTTGCATTAAAAGCTCACCACAACAAAACAGAAGATAGAGATAGAGCATAGGCTAATCTCGTTAAGACAAACTTCAAAATTAGCAGAGACTCAAATATTGGGACACCGGATTTTGATTAGAGCTTTATGTTTTCCATTAATAAAGGCATGTGCGCTTAAGTTTTATTATTGACATTGTAATTCGTCAATTTTCTGGATTAGTAAACTTTGATGTATTTCGTTGGCATTATTTTGTCTTATTAATAATAGGCTTGTCTACATTTTTCTGTATGATATACATGCTTTATGGTTGCTACAAACCTATCGTCTACTAGGGCTCACTTTAGTAACTTGTAATGTCTAGAACAAGAGATTTTCGATAAAGGTATTTGAGCGGACTTTCTGTCCCACCTACATTGATCTCTCTTCACCTAGTCATAAGTAAAAAGAGCTACCCAAACAACTTGAGATGTCCTAGCAAAACTTGCAAATTCATCCATGTATTAATTGGGATAGCTAAGAGTGCTCTAAATCCCCGAAAACGCAGAAAACAGAATCTGCCACACTAATAGCCAACTTCGACAACAAACTGGGAATTGCCCAGAAAGAATCAGCATATGAGTAGTATATGGATGAAAAAATACGGATGTCTAGTTTTTCAGAAATACCTCCGGATTATCGATATCTAATTTCTAGAAAAAGTTGTGCTCATTTTACTGGACAAAGGTCAGAAATAGAGCATAACAAAATATGCTCTGCAGATCAGTCGACTTCGATGAAAAACTGGGATTTACCCAGAATAAACCAACATATAGATGGAATCTGGTTGAAAAGATACGGACCTCTAGTTTTCAAAACTATATTTGGCTCATTGATATCTATTTTCTCGAAAAGGTTATGCTCGTTTTACTGGACAGAGGTCCAAAACCGACATAACACAATTGGCTACGCATATTTCTTAGCTTTAACATGAATCTGAGATTGACCTAGAATGATCCAGCAGATGAGTAATATATGATCGGAAAGCTATGGATGTCTAGCTTCTAGAACTTCTTCTGGAATGTCAAAAAATAATTTCTAGACAAAGTTATGCCTGTTTAAGTAGACGGAAGTCATCTTGACCCGAGGAAGGCCAAAACCCTAGGAGGACCTTTGATGGATCGAAGGTGTACCTCGATGGATAAAAAAAACTATTCGAGGATACCTTTCAATGGATCAAAGGTGTATCTCGATGGATCAAGGGATCAACCTGATGGGGCACTTCGATGGATCGAAGGCATATCCTCATAAAACCAAACTTCTGAGTTAATTTTATGATCTTTCCTCATACAAGACTTGTTTTCTTGCAGGTATGTTTCCAGGAGAGCTTGAATACCTCATTGATAGCGGAACTACACATGCCATTCTTCGTCACATACAACTCTTCATCGACTTTATGCCTTGTCGAACATCTTTAACCATAATGATGGGTGGATCTTCGGATTTGATCCAAGGGTGAGGAAAAGCCCAACTTTTGTTGCCAAATGGAACAAAACTCATCATTGATGATGCTCTCTATGCTCTTAGGGCTCCAAGACCCTATTGAGTAGTCGAGACATCCGAACCAACATATTTCATACAAATACTCATTGTGAGAATGGAATTGAATATATAAGCATTACCTCTGGTGATTCCGGTAGAAATCGAATACTAGAGAAGCTTATGTGTCAACCAAATGGGCTATGTATTACAACTATGAGAGTTGTAGAGTCACACCATATCATAAGAGATGACCTATGGGACTCAGACACATATATGCTTTGGCACGACAGGCTAGGACACCCAGGTCGTGATATGATGATCCAGATTTTGAATAATTCAAACGAACATCCATTTTTTCGAGCGAAAGGAAGCAAGAACCAAAGAGCGGTTCACATAAAATTGGAGGTGGGCACCAAAAAGGGTGGCGCCACCATCCATGGTCGGCCTCATAACGACACCTCCTCCCCCAAGAGGAGACGACTTGACACCAAGAGTGGTGCTCTCATCTTCTATGATGCTTCCCAGGTCCATGGAGACCTTGATCCAATGCCAGCATCCTCACTGGTGATGTCTAATGTTCCTCGCTCGTTCTGCAAAGCATGCTCTTTAGCCAAGGTAGGAGTGAGACCCTCCTACGCTAAAGACACCAAAGAAAATATTCTATTCTTACAACGTATCCAAGGTGATATTTGTGAACCCATCCACCCATCATGCGGACCATTTAGATATTGTATGGTATTAGTGGATGCTTCGACACGCTGGTCACATGTCGCATTATTGTCCACAAGGAATGCTGCATATACTAAACTTCTTACTCTAATTATTCGTTTGAGGGCTCACCGTTCTGGTCATCCTATAAAGTCAATACGTCTCGACAATGCTTGGGAGTTTACATCGCAAACATTTGATGATTATTACATGTCCATCGGGATTGATGTCAAGCATTCAGTTCCCCATGTACACACCCAAAATGGTCTCGCAAAAGCCACCATTAAAAGACTTCAAATGGTTGGACGGGTATTGGTCATGCGCACCAACCTACCCACTTTCACTTGGGCTTATGCAATATTACATGCAGCACTGCTTATTCGTTTTAGACCCGCTGCTAGACAACCCTTTTCTGCGTACCAATTAGTTACTGGATATGAGCCGAATATTTCATATCTACGCATATTTGGTTGTGCAGTTTATGTGCCAATCGCACCACCTTTACGAGATAAAATGGGTCCTCAGAGACGAATAGGCATCTATGTTGGATTTATTTCTCCGACTATAATCCGCTACTTAGAACCATTGACATGCAATCTCTTTACCGCAAGATTTGTGGATTGTCACTTCGATGAGACAACCTTCCCGTCGTTAGGGGGAGGAAGGACACATGAACTACAGAAATTGTCATGGTCAGTCCCTAACTTGTCTCATCTTGATCTCCCCTCTGCACTAGCAGATAGTGAAGTAAGGAGAATTATAGAGCTTGGAAATGTAGAAGATTTGATGCCTGATATGTTTGATGACCTTGCTAAAGTGACAAGATCACACATACCTGCTGCAAATGTGCCTGCAAGGATTGACATCCCACATGGAGGATGTCACCCCGCCACCCCTGTGATGGGAGAGAGCGGCGCCGCCACACATGGTGGACGTGTAGTGGCTGAGGCCACGACTCCCCAAAGGAAGAGGGGAGACCCGTAGGTTTGATGGATACTCACCCTAGGAAGAGGAGGAGATCGACACAATAAGATTCACTATTCATCGACTCTCAAAATCCATCTCATGAAATTATTCCTGGCTACAGTTATGTCCTTGAGATAACCAATTCGGAGGGAGTTCCAACGGTTGATCCTAGTTCAATGAATAAAGAAATTTCGATGAATTATGCTAGCATACATGAGATTTTGGATAGAGAATCTATGATCATTGAAGATGTGTTTGCATTCTCAGTTGCACATGAACTTATAGAACATTATGACATCAAACCTCAATCTATTGAAGAGTGTCAACAGAGATCAGATTGGCCCAAATGGAAAGATGTAGTCCAGGCAGAAATAGATTCACTAACAAAGAGGTGTTTAGCCCAGTAGTCCTAACCCCGCCTAAGTGTAAAACCTGTAGGACATAAATGGGTCTTTATTAGAAAGCATAATGAGAATAATGAGGTAGTAAGATACAAAGCTCGCCTTGTGGTGCAATGTTTCTCACAATGCCCTGGTATTGACTACGAGGAGAGGTATTCTCCGGTAATGGACGTCATAACATTTCACTACCTTGTCAGTTTGGTAGTTTCTGAAAAACTTGACATGCAGCTAATGGATATGGTTACTGCATATCTCTATGGGGATCTAGATTTAGAGATATACATAAGAGTCCCTGATGGCCGGATTCGAATTACCCAAGTCAAGTAGTTCTAAACCATGGAGCGCATTGTCTATAAAATTGAGAAGGTCACTGTATGGATTGAAGCAATATATGGTACAACTGCCTAAGTGAATACTTGATTGGGAAGGGATATGTGAATAACGAGCTATGCTCTTGCGTGGTCATTAAAAGAACAAGTTTTGGATATGCAATAGTAGCAGTCTATGTCGATGACATGAATCTCATCGGAACTCTTGATGAGTTAAAAGATACCGCGAAGTACTTAAAATCTGAATTTGAAATGAAGGACCTTGGGAATACAGGGTTTTGTCTAGGCCTTGAACTAGAACATCGTGGTAGTGGAATACTAGTCCACCGGGCAGCTTATATCCATAAGATGTTGAGAAGGTTCAACATGGACAAAGTACATCCTGCTAGCACCCTCATGGTAGTCCGCAGCCTAGATCCAGAGAAGGATCCATTCCATCCAAGGGATGAGGATGAGGAACTCTTAGGAGCTGAAGTGCCTTACCTAAGTGCAGTAGGTGCATTACTGTATTTAGCTCAATACACTAGACCAGACATCTCATTTTCTGTGAACTTGTTAGCTAGATTTAGCTCAGCACCCACGCAACGTCATTGGACATGCATTAAGAATATCTTCAGGTACTTGAAGGGTACGATAAATATGGGCTTGTTTTATCCTTACAGAGAGGCAAGACAGAAAGCCACCGTCTTAAAGGGATGTGCCATTGAATGATGGTGACGCAATTCCCTTTACCCCATATACCAACAATCCTTGTGATGTGTTGACGGGTTTTGCTGATGCTGGATTTCTCTTTGATCCACATAAAGGTCGTTTCCAAACAGGTTATGTCTTTAGTATGAGAAACACCGCAATGTCTTGGAGGTCTACAAAACAGACCCTAGTTGCTACATCCACGAATCATTCTGAGATTATTGCTCTTCATGAGGCAATAAAGGAGTGTATATGGCTGAGGTCCATCATTACACATATTCGTGAGACTTGTGGATTGGAATCCACTACTGATGAACCTACATGCATTTATGAGGATAATGTCGCTTGCATCGAGCAGATGAAGCAAGATTACATCAAGGGCAACAACACCAAGCATATATCTCCTAAATACTTTTACAATCAGCAACAACAAGAGTTTCTCAAGATCCAGATTAACCAGGTTCGATCTGAGAGCAATGTGGCAGATTTATTTACTAAGTCATTGCCCAAATCCACATTCTAGAAGCATGTGAAGAGCATAGGGTTGCTCAGCTTGTCTAAACTTCCTTGATTGTTGATATCAGGAGGAGATGCAGACTTCAGGAGGAGTCTGGCATGCACATGAACGTTTCTGGATGTGAATGACACGTTGTACTCTTTTTCCTTGATTAAGATTGTTTTTATCTCACTGAATTTTTATTACTTTTAGCAAGGTTTTAATGAGGCAACATGGTTATGTGTCATATCATCATCTACGATGATCTACACTCTTTTTACTTGGCGAGACCGATTTTCTCCTGCAAAGGTTTTTGACTCGGCAAGGTTTTTGATGAGGCATCAATGAAGCAAATGAAGAAGCGTCACCACCATACACCGGCACAATGGAGAGTGTTGTAGGATATTTGATGTACCTAGTTATTGTGAAGATCACAGAATATGACTGTGTATCTTATCCAGAGATATAATATGATTACTTTCTTATTTGTACCTTTTATACTCTCCTATATAAAGGAGTTGTTTCTTCATTAATAAAGTTACACAGTTCATTACTTCACATTATTCTCTCTACAATTATAATTCCAAAAACAAAAAATTTGTATAAAAAAAAATTAAAAACTACAAAAAAAAAAAAGAAGAAGAAGAAGCATGGTGTTGCATGTTGTGGTTGGTGTCGACAACTCCCTCTCACCTTTGTTCAATACTTTTAGCATTTACAAATTCCATTTGTAATTTGTTGTCGACAATTCCTCCCTCACCAACCCAACCGACCTTTTCGTTGCCTACTTTTCCTCATTTAAATCCACACGAGCGCCGCTGAAACAAGTCTCTTTGATCAGCTTCACAAGTCATCAGTCGTACAACTCGAACTCAGCTCTCTCTTTCTTTCTCCAACAATGGGCACCGAGGCAAAGGTCTTTACCTTGGAAGAGGTCTCCAAACACAGTGACCGTAAAGACTGCTGGCTCGTCATTCACGGCAAGGTAATAACCAATTGTGCGCTATAGACTCCTATTCCGTTCTGGGTTTCTGTCAAAAATTGATTCTTGGTTTTCATTAGGCTGATTATGATTGAATCATGTACGGCTAAAGGTTGCTGTTATTTGATCTCTGATTGATAATTGATTTTGGGTTTTCGCTGCTGTTGCTGAGTATCAATTTTTGTTCGGATCTGCATGTAAGGGGTTATGTTTGTTTATTGGATTATGTGTATCCTTGGATTAGTATTCATCAAGATGTGGTGTACTATTTGCATGCTTGGTTCAATGTAACTAGAGAATTAGGATGATATGGGACCTTAAGAGAAACAGTGGGTTGAGAATCATGGTTATAATTGTGATTGCACTTGCGCTCTATAATGCGTTGAGTATTGTTGAATGTCTACATTGTAGTTCTAATGTCCCTATGTGCTTGAGAAAAGCTGGAGGCAGTTTTAGCGGATTCGATTAGACTGGTTTTAGGTTCATGGTGATGAATGTAATAAGCTTCATTTATAGCTGCAAGGTATTATATGAATATAGTAGTCACAATATGGAGCATATGGCGCCTCATTTTGCTTTTTAGTTTTAGCGTTTCTCTGGGACATAAAAAAACAAAGGAATTTTGTAACTCCACTTTGATGTCTTTTCAACTAGTTGAATTTTGAAACTGATGAGGATAACTATGGGTTATAAATTTGCTGATGGCATTGCAATGCTCCTAGGATTTGACAGTAAAGTGAAAAGAGCACTGCTTTTTGGAAAGGTTGATATGTAAATCAGGCAGTTTCATTGACTTCTATCCGTATCCTAAATGACCAATCATTTCGACAAGAAGCGATATAAATGTTTCTATTTCACGTAAACAGACTAACCATAATGTGACATTTGACTGTGTTTGTTCAGGTCTATGATGTGACAAAATTCATGGAGGACCATCCTGGTGGTGATGAGGTCTTACTGTCATCTACAGGTTTGACAACAATAGCAATGCCTTCAATATATCAATTTTCTTTTTCTGTTATGGATTTGCAGAAACCTGCTTATCTTCCACAATACAATTTTGGTCCTAAATCTATGGTTTTACAGGGAAGGATGCAACTGATGATTTTGAGGATGTTGGTCATAGTACCACTGCCAAAGCAATGCTGGATGAATACTATGTTGGAGACTTTGATAAAGCATTCATCCCGGCTACAACGGCAAAGTACACTTCTCCAAAGCAGCCTCAGTACAATCCTGACAAGACACCTGATTTCATCATCAGAATTCTTCAGTTCCTTGTTCCCCTGCTCATTTTGGGTTTAGCTTTTGCGGTGCGCTCCTATACCAAATCACCAGCAGCCTAAAAGCAGAGAATTCACAACAACAAAGTTTGCAGAATATGTCTATCAAATAAATTTATGTTAGGATGTGGTTTGACGACCCTTTGTTAGTTTTCTTGTCTGAATTTGTCCTCTGGTAATGAGTTTCTGCGTGCCTTCTGGTTCACACAAAGTAAACACTTTGGTGAAATCACAAATTTGGACTTTATGATATTGGTTTCTGAAGTTCAGAGTTTAGTGAGCTTTACATCTAAAACTTTCATCACCATACTCAGCACCCCAATTTCTAAGTCTTTCGGATCATGTTCGAAATTTTGGACTAATTTTTTGCTGCAAAGAGTAGGGATCAAACTCTTGGATTTATGTAGGTTTTAGCAAGTATTGACTAACCTTATTCAGCCAAAGCTATGTTGTTTACTGAAATGAGTAGCAAGAAGGCCAGAAGGAAAAATACAGGGCAAAACAAATTAGTGGTACTGTGATGAGGAAAACAGTACACGAAATTTCCAATAATTGAGATTGGCCATGGATCAAATTTACCTCTATGTCAACGAGAGGGGGATATTTCAAGGACGTTCATTGGATCATTACAGCTATCTTATTTGTTAGCTTTTGTGGTCTATGCAAGCAGGTCCAAAATGGAGTCGCTCGTTCTCAAATTCGATCAAATCAATGCTATGAGTTTGTGGTGCAATATCACTTGACCACACCCCTTCTTAGATACTTTGAGCATCACCGCAAATTCTGGCATGCGAGTTATACAAGTACTATAAGTATCAAATATTCAATGTCAAAATAAGTAATATATGCCCTATCTGGTGAAATATCCGACATGTTATGATGATGACATACAAATCACAGCCACATTGTGACATGCTCTGCAAACTTGTTTAGTGATGTTTCTCTTCGTGAACACGTTGATGTACATGTTCATCTAGTCTGGATGCTCTAGTTACTTCTCATTTTTTGACATAATTACAAAATCTTACATAAATAGAACCTATATGTTCTACTGACAGTGACAAGAACAGCAACAAATAATAATCAGAAAATCTGAAAACGCAAACAAGAAGAGAAAACAAGAGCAAAGATAAACGATTAGAGAACCAGACCAAAAGAACATTTTGGAAGCGTGCACAGCAGCACTGTGGCCGAACTAGGCACTAGCTAACAAAGTAAGAATCTTGTAAAATATAAATGTCAATCTTACCTATAGAAACTAAATACCATCTTGGATCAATTTCTCTTGGCGCCAACCCTCATGAGTTTTCACGCCAAAATTTTCATCGTCTAGCTAGATGCATCATAATATAAGTAACTCCCTAGGTAGCCTCATATTCCCTCTTCCTGAGTTTTTCTTCTACTCCTATTAATCAGATAAGCGGTTCTGGATCATTAGTCCTATTTGCAAAGCAAAAAGAAGCCAGATAGTGGCAATGGGAACCATTGCAACAGAAGCAGGAGTGCTGAAACTAGTGCGCCCCGGTAGGCGAGTGGAGCATCACTACGTACCGGTTACTGCAGCTGAGGTGATGAGAAGGTATCCGAGGCACAGCATCACTCGACCAGACATCTTTGAGTTCCCATGGATAGTTGTTAAGCCCGAAGCAATTTTGACCCCTGGAAGAGTTTTTTTCATAGTTCCTAACCGCACAATCTATCAGTTGGTTAAGTCTAAAGAAAACTCTGACTCTGATCGCTCTTCTTCTGCTTCCCAACAGCAACAAGGAGAGCCTCCGCAACAAGAACAGCAAGTTTCGAGAAAGACTTCATCAAATGCTGGGATGACACCGATGCACCATGAGAACAGGCGGCGGCTTAAGCATCAGTTCTTGGCCATGTCTTGCTCTACTACTGTGTGTCCTAGTGAAGACGTACAAGACACAGATTTTAGAGAAGAACAAAGGCACATTCAAAGGGGGTCCGGGCCAGTGTTTCTTGACAGATACAAGACAGCTCAGGGAGAGCCTAAACCAAAACCAAAACCATCATCACTATCTTCAAAAAAAGAGACTAGAAAAGGTAAAGGGAAAGCTAGCATCAGTAGCATTACAGAGAAAATCAGTGATCTTAGGTTTACAGCCAGTAAACAGGTCCCAAAGTTGAAAACTTGTATACGAAAACCTGGAAGTGCTCGTAAATTGCTTCAACTTCGGGTGAGATTTTTCTTGCCAGATGATTATGTGGAGCAGCAAAGCAAGGCCGCTGATTATAGGAAGCAATATTCAGGCTATGGATATTGATGATTCTGACTTGAATCATATTTTGTATGTTACTTATGCACACATGCTTGTTGCCTACCTTACTAGATCAGTTACTCAAGTTTGATTGGTTTGTTCCAATTTTTTGCTATGCTCTTAAAGCCAAGACAGAATTTTTCACATAAACTACATGCCAAGCAGATAGATTATTAATGAGACTCATGCATTTTACATTTCAAATTTATATGATGATTTAGATTATAAACAAACTAAATACTGTATTCATACCAAAGCATGGCTTGCAATCAAGAAAATTTCCCTGCTACAGTATTACTTACTCAAAGCGCCAAGTCTTATATACATATATCGTGGTCGAGAAATGTAACAAAGAAAGAAAAACTCGAGCATTACCTGCAGTTAATCAACAACGCTGAAAAAATTCTTAGTAATATGAATTACCTAATCTATGCTTGCACACGTTCTTTCGATCACCTTAGAATCAGTTCTATACGATTGCCTTGATGGAGAAGTAGATGCCCTTGAAGAACTATGAGCAAAGAAGCTCAGCTTGCCAATTTTCTTAGAGAAAGAACTCATAAATTTACGAGAATGGGACTTCTCCATATCCCTCTTCATACAGACGTGTTCTTTCTCGAGATCATTCAGCCTCATTCGCATCCGAGCTAGCTCGAGTTTTAGCTCACGGTTTTCTCGCCTCAATGATGCGTAGTTGTCTCTTGGAGACATGGCTGCACTCAATGCCCCGCTGCTGATCCGCCATGACTGGTGCAATGGCTTGTGTTCGTCTTCACCATTAGAACATCCCAAGGAGTTTCTGAGCCTTAGTTGCTCAAAATAAAGTACTTGTACTATTGACTGGAGTGGGAGGCGTTCATTCTGTGCAGCATGTGCACCGGCTTCTTGAGTGAGCTTTTGGAAATCAATCAGCTTGCAGAGCTTCCTCTTGTCGGTATCTGATAAACCTTGATGGGCCTGCCACAGAAAAGGAGTAGTATAAATGACAATCAACTAGTGGTGCCTCTCTACTCTTGGTCATATCACCACAGTGGTAACTAGAAAACAAAATTTACTGAAACACATTGCATTGTGTGAAGAAAGATTATAGAGACATACTTTAAAATAAATGTCAATGGCTCGATACAATCCATCATGAACAGTTCGTGCATGTTCAGGCAAAGCATCAGCAATGACTAGAAACTTAGGAAGTTTGAGGTTTGCGTCAGGAGCAATTTCAGCAAGGTAGTTGTCCACTAAATTTGAGACCTTAAAAAGAGCAGTTTGGGAAGGCGACTGAGGACTATCGGATTCAAAAACTGAACCATCTTCCAATTCATCCTCACTGTCCTCTTGCTGAGAGAAGTTAATCAAAATCCTATGCACTGTATCCACATCAAATAAAGTATCGCCTGAATGCTTGAAAGATGGGATGAGAAGATCATCAAGAGTGGCAATGTCCAACTGAGAGCCAATCCTCCTCTCCAGATCAAGTCTGCAAGCAATTGTGCAATCGAGAATCACTGCACTTCGCAGAAGCCCGAAAAGGAAATTGATTGGAACAACAAGTTTCTCAACAGGCAATAGGCTAACAATCGTTTCAACCACTAGTTTTTCATGTCCAGTGGAAACTGAAATTACATCATCTTTTGTCTGGCTAGGTCGGTTCCATAAGCTAGACTTCTTCGTCAACTCCTTCTGAGCATAGTTCATCAGAGATGCACCAATGCTCTCCGGACGTACTCCACGACACTTCATGGCTGATATGACTCTGTGGTACAAGTCCACCCGGAGGCCAGAAAGATCTTCTATCCACCAGTCCCCATCACATTTGGCTTGCCTGTTCATGTGAAGCCTTCCTGAGCTGCTATACTCCAAGCGCGAGAAGCTTGAAGCAATTTGTTCCACACAAGCCTTTGAGGCTATTGCATCTATGCAGCGGCTAACTACTCTTAACTCATCAGCAAGAGGAAGTAAGGCCTCACATTGTTGCAAAACTTCTACACACATTTCAAGACTCTTGCATACAATGCTTTCAAGATATTCTTCAGCACGCGAGCCAAGATTATCTTTTGAGAACTCTTCACTCATCTCAAGGAAATCAGATATACAACAGAGCTGTGCAACATTTTCTGATGTGATTTCAAAGTTGATACCATAACAGAATTTTGCTGCCAACTCAAATGTTTCAACACCTCCAGGTAGATTAAGTAGCTCTACCCTTGAGATATCAGCCCTATGTTCTGCAACCAGCTTTCGAATTCGTCCACTTCGGGAGACAAGAGGGAACTGTATTCCAAGATAACATTAGATATCTTAACTGCATGAGGAAGTCAGAATACGAGCCATCTTAAAGAGTTAAATATATTATTTTCTCTCAGAAAGTCCTTTTGATCATTCTGCTTCCAAGCAGAAAATTAGGCGATAACAGAATGCAAAGTACAATAGTACAACTAGTTACCTTATGCAATGAGAAAGCCCCTCCATTCACTTCTATTGTAATATCACTCGGAACATCTCGGAAAATCCTACATGACAGGAGCCAAACATTCATATATCATCTTCAAGACTTCAACAGTAAGTCTTTAAGTCTAAAAATGATTATAACAGAACACAAAGTACTGATTAGCTCGAGAGCTCATAAGAGAAGAAACTAGAACATGGATAAAGAGAACAGTAATCCCAACTCAAAACTACAACTATAGAATTAAAGTACTGTCTGATAAACTAAAGTACTATTACAATAGAATCACAAGATTTAAGTACAAAGAAACAGTAAACACACAGTTTATGCAAAACACTAGCAAAGAACAAGAAGATGAAAACACAGCAAGATTAAGCAACAAACAAACCATTCATTGTATCTGTGCTGCTGCCTTGCACTCTTAGCAGCCAAAGGGAGCTGCTGATGCTGATGCTGATGCTGCCTGATGCTGCCGCGGTCCATGGCGAGAAAATATGAATGTCAAGAAGGCCAAGAGAGAGAGAGACGAAGAGAAGTGGGAAGAGGGACAGGAGAGGAACCCAGTTGGAGGTGTTGCTGTAGGTGGAAGAGCTGAAAAATTGAAGAAGCAAGGTGTTTGGACATTTCGTCAGACAGATGGTGTGCAAATCATAAGAGTGCAATTGTCCAAAGAGCCATGGGCCTCTCTGGTGGGTCATCATAGCGATCAATTTTAAGACTTTTATGTTTTCTTTAATCGCAATGGTGGGTATTGGGTACTCAGTCTTGAAATCTTGCACAATCTAATGCTGGTTTTGTTGTTGCACTCTCCTCTCCTCTCCTGGGATAAAAATTGCATTTTTTTGACGAGGGGCAAAGTCAAAACCTCTCAGTAGCCAAAAAAGCGGGAAAGAAAGAAAGAAAGGTAGTTATTTTAGTTTTGACATCTTTTACTTTTGTCCCCCTCTCGGTCTACAGTAAACCATGATATTCCCTCGGCCAAAACATCATATCAATTACCTTTGTCGGGGTCCATGGTTAAGAGCTTGAAAAAGAAATTAGGAAAAAAGATTAAGCACTTAATATAAGAGTTCAGAAGTTGGATTCATCAAAAATTGAGTTCGAATTAACAAAAAAAGACATTATACATCTTTACCGTATGAATGTTAAATTGGATGAAGATGAAATTTTAACCAACCTTTCAATCGTCTCTATTTTTATGCAAATGCTTAAACAAAAAAGGTTATTTTATTTTGAGCACCAGACATCTTCTGTTCCAAACTACAAATCAAGCAATCATTAAACCTGGAACTATGGGATCTAAATAGGAGAAATTTTTCTGCGCGACTCTCATTCCACGTCAGATATTTGAAGTGTCAATCACAAATCGACACGTAGTATCTAATGTTTAAGTCAACAAACAGAGGTTAAACGTTTTCTCCTCTCTCTTTTTTCCGTCTGTGCATTCTTCTTCAACTCCAGCAAGAGCCCAATACCACAACAACCCGTACCCAGCAGCTATGGATCTTAATTCAACTCAACGACTTATTAATATGATTTGTTGTCGAACAACATAGTGAAATTGAAACACACAAACTAATTGAAAAGAAAGCAAACAACCAAACCATTCTAGAACAACCCAGAACATGGAACAATCGATCTTATACAAATTTCAGTTTATTAATTGTTGTTGTAGCACTAGGATAAATCAACATAGCAAACAACTCATCAAACCTTCGATTTCACAGGAAAAAAGCAAGATAAAAAAAAACAAACAAAAAAAATCCATATTTTCGTTTTGAAGCCTAATATGCAATTCTGGAAAATTTTAACTCTCGCAATAATTGCAACGATGGAGAATGACTCAAAGGAGAAAGACAAGCATCTGATGCTCAAAACCTCAAATATAAGACATGGCTCATATGCATATTTTCCTCCAACGCAATCCAAAATGGAAAATCCAAGGATCTTCTCTCTTTTTGCAAAATTTCAAAGTGCACCACCTACGCCGAGTGCATCGCTAACTTCAATCATCTCTAGCTTCACAACCACCCAAATCGATCGATGCCTTCTAGGATGAGTTCGAACTTCGAAGATTAAACAGAAGAAATAAAAGAAAAATAGACGGCCAAAAACACTATTTGTTGACTAAGGCATCAAATGCCGCGTGTCGATTTGTGATTGACAAGTTAAATATCTAACGTGAAATGACAGTAACACAAAAGATTTCTCATCTAAATAATCATTTGATTTGTCATAAGTATGAAAGAAGCTATGCTATTTTTCATCAACAAAACCAGGAAATGAAGGATCTGCTTTTGGGTGGCATGTTTTAAAATCAAGCTCCAATATTCCGCAATTCCGGTAATTTAGGGTTGAAATGAAAGGAAGACATAGCTTCGCCTTTTGGAAAAAAATTGAACAATCCCATTCACATGAGATCTAGCAAACAAAGTGACATACTGAAGGTCAAAAAAGGAAGAAAAAGAAACAATATCACAAATTTGGTGATATAGGGGTGGTCGATGGTGTGGCCACTTTTTTGATAAATTTGTATGATTCTATGCCGACCACCACCTGCAATGTGTCTTCTCAAATTGAAATAAGAAATTAGAGCAAAGTGGATTCGACCACATAAATTATTACAATTTTGGTAATGCTATTGGTGATTTGATTTGATATCATACCTTCCACTACCACCATATATAAATATATATATATATATTCATTTGTATTTAGATGCAAATAAATTAAAAACCTGGATCTAGCTAGTCACTCATACGGGACCATTCATGTGTAAATGTGTACCATAATGTTTTTGTCATAATCTCAGTATAGTACGTGGACTGTACAATATGACAATAACATTATTATATCATTTTTAAGTTTAGTCGAAAATAACAATCTAAAAGTGGTTCGCAAACATGATATTCGGTCGAGATACCTTTTAAACCAAGGAGACGATATGAAGTGATCGATTTCGGTCTTAGTTTTATGCAAAAAGCTGTAAATGATGGAAAATGATCCAACTTTTGTTACAAGTTTTATCACAGCTAGATTATGGAATCATGGATCGTAATAAACATGCATGGTAAATTATCAGCTTTTTAGCTAGGGCCGTGATCATATATGTAAGGCAAGGCGTGCATATTGTTGTTGTGGACTTGTGAGTCGAAGCAAAGTCAGTGGCATCATTGGAACAAATTGCACGCCAATTTCTAGAATTAGTGATCGATACATGGAGGTAGACATTGCATAATTATTGATGGGGCATCCAATGCTTTCATTTCATAATTCAGACTGGGATGTGACACTAAAAGCGATTATATATATATGGATCTGGAGCCAGCTGCATGCCTGCATGAATCTATACTCGTTTTGATCATTATCCTACTCCATGCGCATGAACATGCATTAGACTAATTAGGTTTCAATCAAAACGTCAACCAAATGGATCAATATATGCAACCAATTGCCAGCTTGTTGATTAGGTCGAGCTATTTATAGCTTTGATTCAACGTACGTACGTACTATCAATTTGACATTATGGAAATGAGGCTAGCTGCTTGATGATGATATATAGTTAGAACCCTAGAACCCAACAAGGTGTGGCATGCATGGCGCTATATATCCATCTGAACTCGATCGGCCCTCAACTATTCGTATCGGATATCGATGTTTTCTGGATCTTATGTTTTCTTTTTATGAGGAAAAAGACTACACCAGGGAAGCTCCTCTAGGAACTCCCCAATCCTTGACATCATGCATAAGAGCAGTTGCACTGCGGTGGGCTTTTGGGGACGTCCGGCATGGAGTCCGCCGGAAAAGGGACGTCTGGCGTGAGGAATCGGTGCAGCGGGGCAAAGTGAGGGAGACGACCGACATTGACACGAGGGACGTCCTCGCCGGCGTCCTCTGCCTCTGGAGAGGAAGAGTGAGAGAACGTTCGCCTGGTGGGCCCTACTCACGTGGGTGACGCCAGGCTGACCCTTTTTTTTTTCTTCTACCTATACACGCGCCAATAAAAAAGTTTTTTAAAAAAAGTGACGTGCCAATCGCGTGGCGACACGTGGCACATCCTGAGCAACGGACAGATCAACGGCTAAGTTGATCTGGGCCGTCCATTTCGAACGGATATGAGCCATCCGACGGCCCATATTTAAATGCAATGACCACTTCGGCCTAAAATGAAAAAATTATAAAAAAAAACTTAAAAAATTGCAAATGACCCCCACATTTTTTCAATAAATACTACCTTCATTTCATTCATTTCTCACACCAAATTGTGTACAACAAAATTTATTCTCTCCCTCTCTCCATCTCTCCTCTAAATCCTTTGTTTGTTGTGGGAAAAAATGACAACAAATTGGCTTCTTTCGAAAAATGTACAATTGAGCATCTCTTATTGTCGTTTTAGCGTTGATTCCATCACCGGAAATCGAAAAAAGGTCGACAAATTGTGGGAAAAGGTTTATGGCGATTTCAAGGAGAATTGGGAGCTAGGTTGTGGTGAATCGATGCCGGAAGCTAAGACCCAAAACGCATTATCCTCTCGTTTCGCAAAGTTGAAACCGAATTTGAAAGTTTGGGGTAGTGCTCTTTCTTTCGCACGAAGGAATGCATCTTCCGGCTCCAACTTACACGATAAGGTAATGTTTTTAATCTCCAATTTTTTTAAAAGTTTTTACCATATTGTTTCAACTTATGTTGTCTAATTTTATGAAATATATGTTAAGGTTGTTTCATGATATTTATGAATTACAAGTTATTTATTTCCTTTTATTTAATATAAGCTATGTCCATTTTATTTAATTTTCTTTAGGGCATGTTCTTTATGAATTACAAGTTATTTATTTCCATGTTATTATTATTATTATTATTATTATTATTATTTAGATGAGATGTGCTCAATCATTTTATGTGGCAAAAAAGAAGAAAGAGTTTAAAGACTTTGCTTGTTGGGAAGTGGTGAAGAATCATCCTTACTTCATCCATGTCGAGGCTAGTACACCTCCGCCTTACTTATCATCTACTCCGTCTAACTCATCATCACATCCCGCAAGCTCAATACCTCCCACAGTCAACTTGGAGGAGGATGATACATTTGCCACACTGATGAGCAACCGAGCTCCCTCTTCTCCGGAGCGTCCTATGGGAGTGAAAGCGGCCAAGGAAGTGAAAAAAAAGGGAAAAAGGTCGTAACGCCTACAAATGAAAGAGCCGAGGCTTTGAATAGGATTGCGAAAAATCAAGAATCTTATGGTCGCAATCAAAAAGATAGTGATGCAATTGAGGTTTCCCTTATGCGAGAGCAACTCGCCCTTCAAAAGAGAGATATCCAATTAAGGGCTTTGGTGGAGGAAACTCAGATTATGTCAATGGATACCGACATTATAACTCCTAAATCCAAGAGGTATTTCACAAAGAGGAAAGCCGAAATCCTTTCTCAATTAGATGGGGTTGAAGAAGAATCTAGAAAGAAGGCTATTCCAATTGTTATCGCCCTATTTTTCCAAGCACTTAAATTACCCCCTTTATAAGTTATAAGTTTATGGAATTTCAATTTCCAAGCATTTGAAAGAAATAAAAATGCACTTTCTTTATTTCCATCAAGTTCCCACACATTACAAAAATTGAAACACACATAATAGAAATACATAATTCAAACACACAACAATGCAAACAAACAATTAAAACAACATAATTATAGCAGTTCACCGGTCTCAAGAAACCAGTTGTGCTTAACTAAGTCCTTCTGAAGCTCTCCATGGATGTAAGCAGATTGGAGATCTACAAAACGGTCATTAAACTGTTGTTCATTTTGTCCATCTCTTTCAACCGGCTCGAAAGGAATCCGGTTCCCCCCTTTATCCACTGGCCCATCATAAACTGTGAATGCGGTAGATGGGTTTTGGAGATCTTCCTCTTTGTTCTCCTCAAACTCATCCTCCACGAATTCCTCCTCAACGATCATGTTGTACATTATGATGCAAGCCAACATGATGGTTTTTAACGTCGAAAGGCGGTGACACCGAGCTGCATGACGAATTATCCTCCAACAAGCTTGTAAGATGCCAAAGCACCTCTCCACATCCTTGCGGTACACCTCTTGCTTACTCGTAATAAGCTTTTGTGGAAGCTCTTGAGGATTAGAAATCGTTTTGATAAATGAGGAGTACCTCGTATATATTCCGTCAGCAAGGTAATAAGTGTTACGGTATGTCATACCGTTCACTTTATAAGTCGCAGCCGGACTTCTTCCAGCAAGCACTTCATCGAAGACATCTGATTGGTACAACACGTTGATATCATTTTGAGCTCCTGGTACCCCAAAGAAATTGTGCCAGATCCACGTGTCATATGAGACCACTGCCTCTAAGATGATAGTTGGACGACCTTTCCTCCCTGAGTACGCCCCGGACCAAGCGGTTGGGCAGTTCTTCCACTCCCAATGCACGCAATCAATGCTTCCGATCATACTAGGAAATCCTCGATGTCTAGCCCTTCTTAGAAGTCGAGTGATGTCTGTCTGATCTGGAGCGCGGAGGTAACGGGTACCATAAAGCTCGACAACTTGGGTGCACCACTTCTTCATGCACTCCAGAGTTGTTGATTCCCCCATCATTGTGATTTCGGCACACTGATCAGCAGCTGAGCCGTAGGCCAACATCCGAAGAGCACCGGTCATCTTTTGTTGGGGAAGTAGTCCGACCATTCCAATGGCGTCGGCTCTTTGATGCCAAAAGAGGTCGTTGTTGCAGAGGTCCGTCATTATACGTTTGAATATATTTTGGCTCATTCAGAACCGACGACAAAATTCGTGGTCGATGAAAACTGAGCGTTCGATGAAGTAGTCTTCCATAAGATTTTGGCCCCTGAACTCCCTCATCCTTAGTTGATTTGCATGGTGGCATAGTGGTGGTTCATCATCAAATGTTGCATCAACCGCCACTGCGTCGATAACGAATTGATTGGCAATTTCTGCATTTCACCGGCGTTGTTGTCGCCTCCTACTGAAAAATGTACCGAAACCCATGGGATTCATCTTGATGAAACCAAAATGTGAAGAAGTGTTTAGAGTGGCTTAGATACAAGTAGAATTACAAGTGATGTGTAGTTGGTGTGAGTCTTCCACTCCTATAGCTCTTTCTTTTATAGCCATTTTGAATTACTAGATTTTTTTAGATAACGACATGTGTCGACCGTCGATTGGTTGAAATTCTTTCCGGAAATCTTACCAAATATCTTCATTAATAATTTTGCCGACACCGACACGTAGACATTACACGTGTCTCATTCTCATTGGTTTGTAATCTTACCAGAAATCTTACTGAATATTGTCAATCAATCATTTTACCGACACCGACACGTAGACATGACACGTGTCTCAAAAATACTTGTCGGAAATCTTATCAGAAATTCGCTACCAATTAACTGATCCTGAATGACACGTTTCGGCTAATTATTAGGTAAAAATATTAATCAGATTTTAAAAAAAAATTACATAATAATGAATAGTAATAGGAAGTCTTATTTTTGGCACTGTTGCACGAAAAACAGGATTAGGACTTCCTCTCCATTTCATGGATGCGGATGCTCTAACAGCATGATTAGCTTCCAAAGCGGGACTGCCATTCCAAAGCTGCAAGTTCTGAACCATATGGACTAAGCTTGCAATCAAGTCTGTGATGAAGTTAGTTTCTCTATAACAATGCTGGAACTAAATGCTCTTGAATCTGCTGGTCAAAGCAACAATGTCTTTAATTGTTTCTCTGATGCTCCAAGGGGGCTCGATAGTTCCTTTGACACAGTTAATCACCAGCATAGAATCACCTTTTGCAATAATGTTGTCAAACCCTTTTCTTGAAGCTTGGATCAAACTATCTTTCAAAGCACCAGCCTCAGCAAGGGAAATAGAGGCCTTCCTAAGGTTGACAACTCCCGAAAGAATAGGTTGGCCAGTGTCATTTCGAAGAACAAACCCTCTAGCAGCACTTCCTAAATCTCCACCGATAATCGAGTCATCAAAATTGAGTTTAAAGTGGCCGCAAGGGGGGGGGGACCAGCAAATGGAAGGAGGATACAAATGGGGGTGCGTAGAGTTGTAGTTGAGGTCTTTGAACTGTTTTCGGACAGAGGCTGCAATCACAATGATCTCAGTGTGGTTCACCTCTTTGTTGCTGAAGACTTTGGGGTTTCGAGCTCTCCAAATCTGCCAACAAGTAACCACAATTTTTTCCAACTTCTCATTATTGGAACTGTTACCTTCGATGGTGTCTCTCAAAATGTTGAAGAAGCCACTACCAAAAGATGATAGGCCCCAATCAAGCTTCTGCCACACTAGCCTTGATTTCTTGCAGTTGAGGAAAAGGTGGTCTATAGTTTCCTCTTCAGAATTACAACAAGGACAAATATTAGTGTTGATAATTTTGTGTTTAAACAATCTACTCCTTGTATTAAGACGTTTATGTATGAGGAGCCATGCAAAGATCTTAACTTTATGAGGAATGCAGAGTTTTTTTATTTCATTAATAAGATCCTGATGAATATGTTTTCCTTGATAATCATTTTGAATCCAGGAGACAGATTTAATAGTAAACTTGCCTTTAACATCAGGCCCCAAACAAAGTGATCTTCACAATACCTAATAGGAACAAGAATCCCAAGAATGTGGTAAACAATGTCTTTCTCAAAGAAATTCTCAAGCTTTGAGACATTCCATTTCTTTCTTGTCATAAATTTTTTGACCTTTTCTTCCCAATTAATCTGGGGTACCATATCAGGTTTGACCTTGGTATGTAGCGGATAGGGAAAAACCCAGTTGTGATGCCAAAACTACACAGTTTTCCCATCCTCTACAATCCACCTCATTCCCTTGCTCAGAATTTTCCTTGCATCAAGAATTCCTTTCCAAGCTTCAGAATGTGACAACTTTTTAGCACTGCCAAGAAAATCAGCTTTAGTCAGATATTTTTTCTAACAATGTCTACCCACCAATTATCTAGCTGAGTAATAATTTTTTCAACTTAGCTTAGCAAGGACTGCAGAATTAAAGACACTAGTAGATCTAATCCCCAGACCTCCAAAGCTCTTTCACTTACAGATATTCTTCCAACTGATAGGATTACGCTTGGCATCCTTTCCCCAGAAGAATTTCCTTGAAAGCTTGTCTCTTTCATTACAAATTTTATCTGGACATTTAAAACATGAAAGGGCATGGTTAGGCATACCGGAGAGGCAAGATTTGACGAGGACTAGTCTTCCAGCCCTTGATAAAGAGTCCCTCTTCCATCCAGCAAGTTTGTTGGAGATTCTCGATATTAATTCCTTGGAATTAATAAGGTCTTTCCAAGCTGTCACATTGTTAATGCCTAAGTACTTACCAATAGTTGACTTGTGCTGAATTCCCAAAATTCCTACAATTTTATTCTTGATACTATTAGTAACCCTGTTAGAGAAAGAAAGGGAAGATTTACTAAAATTTATTTTCTGGCCAAATGCTCTAGAGAACTGGTTCAGAATTCTCAAAGCATTCCTGGCTGTCTTAGGAGAGGCCCTTCAAAAAATCAAGCAGTCGTCAGCAAAAAATAGATTAGAAATTCTGTGCCCATTAGGACTAGACAGAATCCCAATAGTACTCTCATGGTTGACTGCTTTCAAATTAAGGTGTCTAATCAGAGGTTCAATACATTGAATGAAGATGTAAGGAGAAATAGAATCCCCTTGTCTAATCCCACGAGAGGGAACAAAATAACCCTCAGGTTTTCCATTGACAATTACTGAAAACGAAGCAGACGAAATGCAGTCCATTACTAAATTAATCCAGTGGTGATCAAATCCATAGCAAATAAGATAGGTTCTGATGTAATTCCAACTCAAAAGATCATAGGCTTTCTCAAGATCTATTTTGATAACCATTGCACCAGTCTTGCCTTTTTTCCTTTTAAAATCGCTAAACAATTCATGCACAATTAAAATGTTATCCTGTATTGTTCTTCCAGGGGCAAAGGCTCCTTGATTGACTGAAATGCATTTTTCCAGCAAAGGCTTAAGTCTCATAGCCAAAAGCTTTGTGATCAACTTGTAAGACACATTACATAAACTTATAGGTCTCAGATGGTTTACTGTTTCAGGCACCTCAATTTTTGGGATGAGGGCAATGTTAGTGTGATTAATGGCCTTGCAAGAAGTTTTCCCTTTGAAGAAGTGAGTTATCGTTTTGACTACAGAATCTCTCACCTCATTCCAGTTGTTTTGGTAGAAAAAGGCATGGATACCATCAGAGCCAGGGGCTTTTATATCTCCAATAGAATTAACAGCTTCGAAAATGTTTGCATTAGAGAAATTACTAGTTAGGTGAGCATTCTCTTCAGGAGTAATACAGGGCTCAATAACCTTCAAAAAGGAGATCATATTCACATCACTAGGATTTGCCTGAGCTTGGAACCTCCTCATGAAGTCCCCAACAATGTTAGAAGTAATCTCATCAAGATTAGTAATCCAGTCACCCCTACTGTTTTTGATTTTGGTAATATTATTCTTTTTATTTCTAATTGTGAAATGAGTATGAAAATAACTAGTGTTGTTATCACCCAGAGTGATCTAGTCTACTTTGGCTTTTTGGGCAAAAAATTTCTTCACTGCTGTGAGTTTCTGAAATGAGCTTTTTGATCTCTTCATTTCTGGTTCTCAGACTCATAGAGCTAGGATCATGCATCAATTGAGTTTGGATGATTTCACTCTCATCCTGCAAGTTTTTTAATCTGGTGAAAATGTCACCAAAAATATTCTTGTTCCAATCTTTGGCTTTAAACATGAAACAATTGGTGATAGCTGTCCAGTGTTTCATAAGATTAGAATCCAACTTTTGAGACCAGATGTTGCTAACAAACTCTTGAAGCTAGGGTGCTAACAAACTCATAGGATCATAATCCAACTTCTGGATCTTATGTTGATAACAGAAAAGGGAAAAGGACTGGGTCTAGAAGTGGAACGTATTTTAGCTAGGTTTTTTTAATATTCTTTTTTCATTTTAAACATGAAATTCCAACGAACACACCGTTATGATTCGTGAAACTATTGAGTACACATAATTAATTAAATTTATATAGGACCTGAATGAAAATATTTGTTTCTTTTTTGACAAACTTTTGTCCCCCTCTTAATCGGATTGGATGGAAAACTAACATAAAAATAAGACTAATGTGGATGGTAAAGATTAAGTGTAAAATATTTGATTTTGAAACAAAAATGACTAACATAATATTTGAGTCAGAGTTAAGGAGAGATAAACAGAAGTTTGTCATTTCTTTTTTTTGAAAATATTTGTTATTTAAACGAGAAATTGAAAAGGGGAAGAAAAAAATCACACCATTGTTTTTGTTAAGAACCTATAATCATACAAAGCCTTTTAATCTCGTACTTAATTATAAGCTTACCATGTAACCAACAATTGATAGTGCAGTGATTTACCACCCTAATATTACTTTCATATATTCAGAGGTCAGAGTTCAATTTCCCGAAAAATAATTTCTATGTAATTTTTTTTGTAAAAAAAAACTAAGAAAAAAAAACTTACACTAGGCTCAATCTTCATCCTACTCAAGAGTGACTATATGAAAGCGCACACACCATGCATGCGTGTATATTAATAAGTCAAAAATAAAATAGTAAATATAAAAGTTTATTTTTGTACAGTCTTTGGAGAAATGAGATATGAGAAAAAATAGGAAACGGTAGCTAAAACCTAGGAAGAAAAACAAAAAAAAAATCTAAGATGAAAAATAATTTATTTGTCAATTACAATTATAACCTTAATTAATTTAATGACGCTAAAGATAAAAGAATAAATCTAGAAGAAAAAGATAATGCGGAGAAACAAACTCGCTAATATAAATAAAGCTAACGATTCTTGTTCGAGACTTGATTTTAATTTTTTTCCTCAAACTCTAATTTGGACCTGATCAGTGATCACCACGAGATTTCTAGCTATTTGACATCTTATTTTTGTGCTTGGTACGTAGTACTTTGTTTGCCGATTGTCAACTTATACAACTCTTTTTACTCTACTAGAAAAATACACACATGCTGTTTGAGAATATATTTTTTTCTCCTTAAAAACATAAAAGAAAGAGGGGCAGTTATTTTTTATTTTTTTTGAATAAAAGAGCAAGTTTTTTTTTCTTGAGCGAGTTTTCTCTCTCCTTCCAAAATTTATGCCAGCTTAACACTTATTGGCAAAAGTAGTTTTTTTTTTCAAACGGATTTTTATCTTGGGAGGTTCTAGTTACACCTCTAAATCTACTTAATACACCTCATATGCTAAGTACACCTTCACTTCACTTTTTGACATGCTTATACTTCTAAGTTCACCTCTTCATTCTTTACCAAAATACCCTTTTACTAATTTTTGGTAATCGATTGCCTACGATCCAAGTGCCAGTTACACCACCCTCTGGCGTCTTCCTCTTTGTTGTAGAATTCCTTTATCGAACCTGCCATTGATGACTTTATGAAGCTTTTACACTACCACTTCCACTCCTTATCAGATCAACCATGCCCGAAGCCAACCTTCTAACACCTCTCCTTTGGGGATGCCCTCAAGGTGTTCGAAACAATGCCTCAATGAAATGTTGTTTCACGAAACTCTTTGATTGCGAGTTTCATTTGATGAGACCAAGTGTTTGAGTCACTGGAGTGTTTTAGGAGGATGCAAGGCGGGAGGATGGGGTTTACATAGGTTTCTCTCGCCACAGTTTGGCACTCAATGTATTAGCACAGTTTCTTGATACAGGTATATATGTATATGTGCTTTTTCTTCAAAACATAATCAGTGATCCATTTATGCTCCATAAGTCATAATGTTTTTGAGCAAACATGATATACTGTAGTATGTTTTTGATTCGAACGGTGTTGTACTTGTTATATTGGATCTGCATCGTTTGTTAATATAGTCGTACCGACCTCACAGATTTTAGGGGTTTTAGGAATTCCGTGCTTCGTTGGATTTATACGCCTAGTGAGATGAAGAATAGTGCTTTGATCGTTTATGGTATACTAGAATCGACAACGAGATAGTTGGCCTGCTCTTAGCAAAGTAGAGCTTTCTGGAGACAATGCACAGAGTTGGTTGATGCTATTAGATTTTTGTGTTGATATTTTAATCTGGCAATACATCAGAAATTTTGTGAAATTAGTTTCTTTATTTTATTTTTTCCATCCAAAATGTCTTGGTTGATTATGTACTAAGAAATGGAATTTCGGTCTATAGAAATATCAATGCCCATCATTGGAAGTCTTTACATGAAGAAACAGATAGAGTTTAAACGTTGTTTGGTACAATTAGGTTATAAGTTCTTCTGTGATGTTTGATTTGCAGTTTTGGTGAGTACATATTTAGTCGATAGCCATGGACACCTTGGACCCAGCAGAGCGTAGGTATTTGGAGGATGAGGATATGCCTACGATGAAGACAATTAAGGGTGCGACAATGGGATTGGTTTCCGGAACTATTTTTGGGACTGTAGTTGCTACATGGTATGATGTGCCTCGTGTGGAGAGAAGTGTTGCTCTTCCAGGTTGTTAAGGACTCTAAAGATGATGGGTAACTATGGGCTGACGTTTGCTGCAATCGGCGGAGTTTACGTTGGTGTTGAGCAGGTTGTGCAGCATTATAGGCAGAAGAGAGATTTTGTCAATGGAGCTGTGGGTGGTTTTGTTGCCGGGTCAACTATTCTAGGATTCAAAGGTGAAGATATCTTTTTATCTCTTTCATTTTGCCTAGACATCCAATTCCTGCTGTTACGATTGTTTTTTTTTTTACATTTGTTACACATGTTCATGACTTATATGCTTGTTCAGACATGATCTCATTGAATACTAGTGTTGTTCTGTAAACCAAATTGGTAATTGGTCCCTGAAGACAAATTGAAGGTGTAACCTTGGGAATATAGTATATAGATGTGAATTATATGATTATATGAAAACTTCACACACTTGTGCTTGTCAGAGACTCAGAAACGAATGTGGCAATTATTTTGAGACTTATGCTGGCTGGTCACTTAATTCTGAATGCTGCTTACATATTAAAAAAATATTGATTCGGCTAGATGACTAGACAATTTAGAACTTGATAAATGAATACAATATGCTTTGTACATCCTTGAAAAAATTTAGATGTGTATTAGGTGTCTGTATTGTAATAATGTTAGCAGAGTTGTCTTTTCTAACTAATGATCTGAAATAGGATAAGCAGAGTTGTCTTTAAGTTTGTAAGTTAATATAGTTGTACTTTTATGTCTTTTTATATCAGTTGACAAAGTCAACAAAATTAGAAAAAAAGAATGGAGGTGTATTAAGTAGATTTGGAGGTGTAACTAGAACCTCCCTTTTATCTTTTGAAGTGAGAAATTTGGGGATAATTATCCTATTTAATTGGTTTTATTTTACTTTTACATTTATAACCAATAATTGTTTAACTGTTTGTATTCTTTTTTAAATTTTAAAAAATATTTAGTAATAAAAATCAATTATGGTTGACAAAAAGAATTTTCTTAATTAATAGTATAAATATTGACAATCATTATATAATCTGACAAATATAATATGTTTTATGCATGCTTCAATCTTATTCAACAGTCAACACCGGTACCGTACCTTAACGGTATCAATTTCAATTTCTATTGATATTCAATTTCTATTTGTTTTGTTTAAAAAAAAATTAATTTACCCAGAAAATCAATGTATCTCCTCATATAATGCATATTACGTATTATCACTAGAGAACATTTTTTTTTTGAAGGAGAAAAGACAACCCAATCACACCTCCTTTGACAATCTTCATTCATGTGTATCTTGGAATTGAGGCGTGGAATGTAAAAAGAGGAATGTCAATTTCAACTTCAAATAAAAAAGTACTATTATTCTTACTAGCCTATGCGCGTGCGAAAGGCGTCGCGCTCACGCGTGCGACTTATCGGTGTAATACTCAAAGAGTGCAATTATATTGTCTTTCACTTCATTGCCCAAGCTCATTGGCACTGACAAATACTATCGTTCACTTTCAGACTTATCTCTATTATTCGAACACTGATCTAGTATACAATGAAAGTAAACAAATAGAGATGAATATCAAAAAGCTTCATGCATCATTCAAGTATTTAATCTTAAATCTGGTTCAATAGAAATACGGTTGTTCATGGTAGTTAACAGAACCATTTCTCAATGAAGGCCTAACAGGAACAAAACTACAAACTAATAACTCTAGTTTCTATACACCTGTGTCTCATAAAACTTCACTTGGTTGAAAATGGATAGTTCACAGGTCATGACAGAGCCATCTTGCAAGAAAATGCCTATTGCATCTACCTTCCTGTATAGAGAAATAAAAGCAGGTTGCAAAATGAGGCAGCTTTATAAACTCCTTCTATGCGTTGTATCAGAGTCCATGCTCCTCGTGCCAGTGATCTCTAAAAATGCAGAAAACTGTTCATTTACTTTGAAAACCCACTATTAATTTTATTAAGGGATTACAATAGGGTAGGGTTAATTCAGCACCTGTTCAGAATCGCCCCACCTACGGAAATCAGAGAATGATTGCAATCGGGCCCATATATATTGACCCCCGACCGTGGCAACACAATAACAAAGCTTCTGAGCAACTGTAAGTCCAGGTCCTTCCAAACCTGTTCTCACTGTAGGTAAGACAATAAACACTTGGAATCAATATACATACGCTGAATGAGCATTTCACCTGTTTTTTTTATCGATAACAATTCAACTGTTGACTGCTGCCTTAACATCAATATATCTATATACTACTGTTTATGAATTATATGAAGAAAGATTCCAGCCTGGTAACTTACTAACTACATTAAACCACTTTTTGGGATTTAGATATCTAGAATCTGTTGGATTGATGTGGATTATTCCAATCTGATAAGAGAACAATCATCATAGATCGACGAAGAATATGATCTGGACGAAGTTAAGTTTGTTAATTCTCTTCATATCAAGCCATTTTCGATCATTTCATATAATCTAAGATTAGGATATTGTGGTTACTCTAGGATAAAACTCCTTTGAAAAGTATCAGCAGCATAAAAGAATAAAATTTTACTTCTAGTATGCTCAATGACACCAGATAGTAGAGATACCATATAATCCAATGTCCTGATAACATTTCAGTTTAGAAAGGTCATGCTCGTTCTTTATCTAATTTGCATAACTAATCCCTTGAACTCTCTAGTATCCACAGCCAGCTTATAGCATATCCAAGTAAGGGAACTCATGTTTTTGGTCGAGAGGGCACTGATGCTTACCAGATTTAATTGCATTGTTAAAGAAAAGATAAAATCAGATAAAAACTTGGTGCTGCAAAGGTGACTTGAAAGTTTCCAGTTTCATACCTCATAAGCCTGCTTAAGCCTTTTTGTCTCATCCATGAACATGAAGTCATCGGTGTAATAATCAACTCAGAACCGTCAGATTGTTCAAAACTTATGAACCTTCTGTTTTCTACATTAACTGGATTTAGTATCTTGCACAGCAAAAGATAAGACAATAAATGTATTGAGAGACTTGGGGGAGGATAACGCCTCATGACAAAGTCAATTTCACAATTCAGGTCCAGCATTACTAATCTTATAAATAAGCAGCTCAAAATCTTTTTGTCTTGCCAAAATTGTTATCATGAGGTATACTAATTTTCTTTTATGGCCCTCTTGCTCTTAAATGGAATCGTTTACCTCTCAAACATATTGTTATGTGTTTGATTCCAGAAAACAGATCCAAGGATTCAATGGCGATCTGATCCTTGTTCTAATGAATGATTCAGTTTCCTTATCCGATAACATCAATTGGACAATTGCCAATATTTCAATGAACTTCACTTTGCTCATTTGAGTACTATCTTTGTTGTTGCTATTGCTCATGCTCATTCAGTTTTGCTCTTGCTCATTTACTCGATTGTTTGTTTCAGATTCCAATATCAAAAGCAAAGCTATAATCAAATCATATTATCAGATTAATTTCTTTGTTGTTGTTGATCAGGCAAACAGAGCAAGTATAGACTAAATAAACAAACAAAATTAAACACCTAATGAATCTTGCTCCTTTCAGAATCCAGAAATTTATATATTTCGTGATTATACCTGACGAAGTTTAACTCCAGGAGCCCTTATACCTGACGAAGTTTAACTCCAGGAGCCCAAGAAATTGATTTCCTCGATCGCTTCATATTCATTCTCAATATCTAGCTGAAAGACTTATTGGGGCCACCCACGGATTAACAAATTTGTATGCTCTAGTTTATCATTAGAATAATTTATGTAATAGAAAAAGAAAGATGAAATTGAAGTACCTGCTTCCCACCCAAAATGATACCAATTGATTTCGTTGCAGCAATCCTCGAAGTGACTCTCCTTATTGTCTACTGCTCGTTCTTTCAAAACCATAAACCAAAAACTGGAATATACAAAGCTCTAACATCAGCCTATTACTCACCCCAAATTGATCTAATCAACAAAGCTCTTTATTTATTCACCCCAAATTTGCTACTAAGTTCGTTGAACTCAATCGAAAACAGTTTCAATAAGAAAAATAGCAATCAAAACGCTTAAAAAAAACTCAAATTTGTCATTCCAAACCACTTTTTGAATCAAACTTACAACTACATGGCAGATAAAAGAGGGAATCGAGAGCACCGAAGTCTCGTATTCTGCTTCACCTTCTTCGTGGATTGCCGACGTGTTCGTGGTGCACATACACCCGACGGCGAGGAAAGGGAAGGGAGTTTTGTTTGACCACGCGACAGAGTGGTGATAAGGAACTACGTGTCAATTTTGCACCACGTGATACCAGGCGGGACTGGGAAGGCTGGCGGCGACCAGCACTTGAAGATTAGTGATGAAGTGCTTATCAGAGCCGGATCGACGATTTTGGGGAATGTGAAGATTGGTGAAGGGGAGAAGATTTGGGAGGGGTCGGTTGTGATGATTGATGAGAGTAATATTGTTGTTTTACTAATCGAATCAAAACATAAAGTGCCTTTAAATCGGAATTCGTCTTCAATATCGACGCAAAATCAAGATTTGGTTCGCCAGAAATCGTTTGTAAACTGCAACAGTTTCTTTTTTTGTGGAAACGTGTAAATTGCAGGGGATGTGATTTTACCTTTTTACCATTTTTCTTCCCTTTTTGTAATTAGAAGAAAGTAACAATGAAAGGGTATATAATTGAATTTTTAAAATTTAAACTTAACAGGATTTTGCATATTTAATAGAGATATAAAAAAAATATTATTTAATTACAAGGAAACAAAATCTCAGTGATAAAACAACAACAAAACAGAAGTCACCGTCTTTTGTATCAGCGACGCCGCCAATGGACTTATCTTCGTGGTTCCGGCGCACCCTTTTACGGAATACTGAAAAGACCAAAAACCCAGATCTCCCAAAGCAACAACCCCATCATCATCATCAACCTCAAGCCGGTCCGGAAGATGAGCTACTTGGAGTCACTGAACAGTTGATCGATCACGTCAAGTCTTTCACTTTAGAAACCTTCAAGAGCTTCCCTCTCCCAGGTATCCCATTCTATCTATTTGGTCACTGAAAAAAATACCCCAAGACAACATTGCTTTATAATGCATTGGATTACATTGATTTGATGTTGCAGTAGGAACTTCTTTTCGATTTCCCAGTTTGCAAATTTGATTACTTTAGCATTGTATACTCGAGAATTTCCAGTAGATAGGTTAGTTATGATAAATGTATCAGCACTAGGAGCATTGAGCTATAGAGATTTTGAAGTTTGCCCATGATATCTTTTACATGCATCAGATGCTGCTTCAATTTTTGGCAGCCAAATTTTCATAGATTAAGGATTAAGTAGCTTCAGCCCTTGGTTTATTAGATGACAGTGTCAAGTATGCCATAAGGATTGTATGAACTAGCTTGGTGATTCATCTGCACCAATCGTGTATGATTGGAATGCTGCTTGTAGTTGGAGGTATTGTAAGGAAGCTGTCTCTAGTATATATGGGAGATTTAACGCTTGCGACCAAGTTTAGTGGAGAAAACTTATGATCTGATTTCATCTCACTGGTGCATGAAATGCAAATCCAAGGAGGAGAGTGTTGATCAAGGCATTCTAATCGCTATTATTTTGATTAAAATGTGGGGAAGTTGCTTTGAGAGATTGAAGGTGTTTGAAGAATTCCAAAATGTGGTTTTAAACAGCTGAGTATTTAGTATTTACTGTGTGTTACATATAAATCCAAGGAGGATACAGTTGGACATGGCTTTCTACGCAGCCCATCTGTTATTTAATTTTGGTGAAAGTTTCTTAGAGAGCATGAAGGTATATGTCTTATTCCAAAATATGGTTTTCAGTTGTCGAGTACTCGCTTTCAAGCTTTGGAGAAAGGTAGAAATGCCTTTCTCAGGGATTTGCTTGTTGGAGTTACTAATGCTAAGCTGTTGTACTTCTTAGATTGATGGTGAAATACCTCTCAAGATCTATATTTTGTAGAAACATTACAGTATAAAAATTGCTTCTTTACAGAACTAAATGCAAAGGTGCATAGGAAGTCTGATTTGAAATCAATATGGTCTAGGCTGGTTTTATTGAATCAATGTGTGTTATGCTTTATCACCAGTTGACTCCCTGTCCACTTCCTTTTATTATGCTTTCTAATCAGTAAAACCTATTTTTTATATAAACATTAATAAAACATGTTGCTCTTCAACGAAAATTATCATGATAATAATGTCACCTGCCACTATAACCAACTGTAAGTAAGTGCTTAGTAGCTCTAGAGACTAGGAGAGACTGCATTAGTCCAACAAATGTTGTTACCGTGTGCTGGTAGAAAAATGAATTAGTGATTAAGCTTCATAAATGATTAAATACCTTTGATGTTGTTAAGTGTTAATATTTCTTAGATCTGGAGGTAGGGTTTTGTTTCATACATTTGATTGCATGAATCTGGTCACATAGATTGCTGGTTCTCGTATTCTTTTATTCTTTAACTTAAATTTATCATACACTGAATTGATTGTGGTGCAGACGATGGAGCTACTTATTCACCGACAACCTCAAGCAACAATCAGAAAGATCTCTCAGAATGGCAGGAAAGACATGCCATGCTTGTTTTATCAAAAGTGAAGGTTGATATCATTAGTTTTGTCTTGTTCAATCCAACTTTGCAACTATTTTAGTAAAAAATTTGAACGTTACTTATTTCTAATTGGCTGGTGGTGCTCCTCTAACTTAGAATTTGTAGCCGAAATAAAGCTGGTTTTTGTGACAATAGCTTAGAGATTATATCAAACAGATATAAGGGGAAAATGAATTAACTTCACTAGAGCAATAATTTTGAGAATTTATAACTTGGAATGTAAACATATAAAATTTGAATCAGAATTGTGTATTTGTTTTTCAGGAACTTTCCTACCTACGATACAAGCTATGCCCCGGCTACTTAAAGGAACATCAATTTTGGAGAGTATACTTTATGCTTGTCAAGAAACAGGTGGCCGAGTAAGTTTCCAAGTTTTTTATTGGTCAGCGGCAATGCCACTTCAAATCATGGTTTAATCACTTCAATGAAAGTTAAAGTATAGCCTGGTGTAAGGAGTATGTATGTATGCGAGTGGTTTGTTTTAATTTGTGTTCACAGCTAATGGAGAGGCAGCAGATGAATTCCAGCTGATCACATAAGTGCTTAGTACATAACTACATGTAGATTGGTTCTGTAGGACTCTAAACTCCTATCCTCATTTCTATCTTAAGAGAACACAAATTTAGAAACCAATCACACAGAATGGGTCGGAAGTCTTAACAATACGGCATACAGTGCCATGAAATGATTGAGAACTACAACACAGGTCTCTATCTGGCTCTAACTTTGACAGAGTTGGGCATTTGTCTATAGCCACAGTTAACCCTTTGAATATAACTTTTTTGGTTTTGTGTACTCTTACATGTTGACATCCATGATTTGAACCTTGTAACAAACAAGTGTTTTGGGTGAAGAAACAGAATATTCTTTGTGATAGCGTCAAGTTCTTTGATCAAGTTATGATATGGTAATTCTTCTAGGGGATGTTAGTGGTATAGTTCTGTGTTCATCCCAGTAAATAGTTTGTTGGGAATAGAATAATGCTTGGCCACTTAATACTTTTTCTAGGCTAACTATTCCTCTCACATGTTAATACAAGAGGCATGCATGTCCATCTCTGATTTTCTGAAAAGTTTCTTAAATTTCTTTTGGGGCTATTATTTATTTGCTTTTACCATCATTCTATGGTTCCTCATTTCCTCTATATGAAGTTTGCATGTTAACTTAGGCCAACGTAGTGATGAAGCATCTCGTGCCAACACATCTTCAGGAAGTAATTTTAATTTCAAGATTCACATGTTAAGTAGAGTGATTTGAAATGGAATCATAAAAGTTGCCTGCGTTTCAAGTCGGCTGTTCATTTTATATGCGCCTGCACACTCATCTAACAGATTTCTCTTCTGATTATCAGATATGAGCTGCGGGCCATACAAGTAGCAAGGCTCAAAGAAATGGCAATGGAAAATGAAAAGTCTACCAGTTCCAGTGCATATGAAGTTGAAATGCAAGAGGCAAAGCACATTAGAGCAGGAAACTTAGCACCACCAAATCCATAACATCACATATGCCTTGTAGCTGTATCCACTATCTAGTCTACTGTTCCACTAAACATATGATAAGATCGAATCTAGGTACAACCTCACTCAAACATGATTTGTTCTATAGGAAACAAGCTAGAAATTTAGATGGAATACCAAGAAAATGTATAATCCGAATCGTCATTTGTGCTAGTGGCCTCTCAGGAACTCAAGACAAACCATACAAGTCAAATGGTTCTAGTTCAATATAAACAGTTAGTTCACTTTGTAAAATTTGTATATTTGAACTTGAGAGAATAGCTTTCGGTTATGATAGTCTATCATGTAAGCCTCTGTATATTCAATCAGACAGGGCTTGGTTTGTCAAGCCATTCAACACATAACAAAATCTTGGACGATGATGCTGTTCTTGCACATGCCTTATTTTCAAGAGGGTAAATTTATCACTTGAGCTCACAAAATGAAACGGACAGCTGATTATCAACACACCTAGTGAATCACCACTCTCTGGAACAGTTAAAAGCGTCAATAACCTGATGATAATTTTACTGCTCTGTCGGTTCTCTCTGCTCTCCAGAGGCATATTCTTCAAAATCAAAACTCAATTCAGAGGTGCCAAACTGCAAAATATCATACGCAGTAGGACTAGACAGCAACAGCCTACCCTACATTTTCCAGTGAGCAAAGCTTTCACAGAAAGAACGAAGGAGCTGAGAGAACTAACGAAGAGCAAGCAACGCCCTCCAAAAAAAACAATATCCGAGTCCCCACTTGTGATGTAATCACAGCTTCTTCAGAAATCAGAATCGTACTGTCCCATGTGAACTTTGAAAAACTTGCATCCGGCAGCTTCAGGCAGGCAGGGCTCAGTAAAATGCCCACTTGACACACACACACACACACTGAAACTGGGGGGCCATTCTTAGCAACCACAAATTTAGAAGCAGAAAATTGTTGGTGTAATTCAACAAACAAATACTTTCATGTCTGTCAGACCTGGAGCTCTGCAGTTTGTGATGATACTATTCACCGCTCCAGAACTGTTCCCCATCCCCACCACACCACATTTGTTCTTCACTCGTCTATATAAGTAACTCAGTTTCCCTAACCCTTGATATGGATTCAGAGCTATGCTTTGTTTAGTTCTTGTTTTCGCTTGCTGCTATCTTAACGTGTGTACGCAACTCCAAAATCTCAGTTACGTATGGTCTAAAATACATATCCAAGTCTCGGCCATCTCAGAAGAAGGAAACTATCACATCAGTAAGCAATCTCGTGTATATTTCACATAATCAGAAACATCAGCATCAAGACTTGTACCAAGGAAGTACAGGAAGGTTGTGATCGATTTAATAGTCATCAATAAAATGCAGGGCAGATAAATTGAGATGAAATTGACAAGACACAGATGATAAAGGAAATTTGAGTTACATTTATTTTCGAGTTACATTTATTTCCAAAGAGCACGAGCTCATCATTCAGTCATCCGGTCATCCCTACCTAAAAATATAGACAAAGGCTAAACTTCAAAAAAGACAAAATGAAAATCTAGATAATTAGATATATCCCTGAAACATGATGTTGACGGCAGAGGGCCATCGATTTAATGATCCCTTCAGTCTCTATCAGAATCCCAGACTTTAAGCTCTAGGGATGGATTAGCGCGAATACTAAATGCCTCTGCCATAAATAGTCAGATGGCATCTTATATCAGTTCTCTTTACATGGAGTTAAATGGGTGGGATTAGTTAGATGCAGCATCTACTAAAGTTTTTTTCAAACCGAGAAACTGTGGCATCGGAACCCCGATAATTTGTGCCCTGCTTAGGGAATTACTTGAGCCCATTCGTACCTTCCTGCAAGGGGCATATCATTGATAATGTCAAAGTTGTACCTGCAAACATTAAGCAAATACATTAGGGGTTTTCATGATATATGTGGAGTGCACCGTTTGAGAGCTAAAGTGCAATATCGATTAGGATTAGGCCTAAATTCCATTTTGAATTGAAAGTAACCTACTTATCAATAAATAGTTTCTGTTGTTGCTGCTCAGCTTGGGCAAAAAACTCGTCTATATCAAATGCAGTTGGAATAATTCTTTGAGTCTCATTTCTGACTCTTTGGGTAGTTGCAATAGAGCTCGACCGCCTTGTTGTAGAACCCGGGGTACCAACAGTATCTGAGTTCCTTATCAAACTGCATGGCGTGCTTTCTCGGGTGCTTCTGTATAAGCATGAAAAATTTGATTAGTTGTATACAGACAATCATTGGAATTTGTAAGTTCAAAAATCACCTAACAAATAGAAAACATGATGCAACTTCCGGGCCCTCCATCCCCAAACTATTTATCTTTTCCTTTCTTAACATGAGACTAATGACAAAGCTTCATATTGGCAAATAAAGTAGCATAAATTGGTAAAATGAGTGCATTGAATATAAACAAGTTTCATGTTGGCAGTGTATCAGTGTAGTGATACAATAAAAAGTAGGAGATCTGTAACCCTTTGTCACCTACTACTGCTAACTTCAGAAAGAGAGCATCCAACATAAATGTAGTCAGGGGCATCCAGGCCCTGTGAAAATGATATATGAGTGCTAACACAAATGGAGCACAGTAGCTATCATTGTCAGTACTGCAATAGATAATTTAAATATTTCCTTACTTCATCATTACCAATTAAAAAGAGATAAACCAAGCTGAAAAATTGGTAACCAGACTACCCAACAATAGTTTCTATAGTCTCGTAGTATGTACCAACAGATAGAACCAACGTTTCTAGTTATGCGCCAGGCTGCTGAGGCAGGTTTAATGGGAAATCTCTGAGGGGCTAAACCAAGATTGACATTGGTGACAAAACTCTACAATCATGCATGATCTACAAAATTGGGCTCTCTTTTTCTTTCAGTATTTGGTGAGCAAGAAAGAAATAGTTTCTCTTTACTCGATTTGGAAAAGTTTCTCTTTTTAGCATCTCTGCCACATGGTTGTAAACTTTTGATTAATTTAAGATCATAACCAAAGGTACCTTTCATGAAAGTGAAATCACATATATCAATCAAAGATCAATACCACCAATGGGATAGGAGCTCAATCTCTCTGTCTGTCTGTGTGTGTGAAGTGTTAAAGAAGAAGAAAGCAAACACAAAAGCAATAGAATCAAAAATTCACTTGTGCCTAAAAGCCTAAACCTTGGGCAAGAACAAACCAGGTCCAGCTCAAAGCTTCTTCTTCAAAAATAAATAAATAAACAAGTCAATCCATTCTCATTAGCAAGAAGAAGCTGCATGAAATTCAAAATTTCAAGTATAAAAACTCCCTATTCGAACAGATTACTGAAGAAACAAAAGGAAATCTAGAACAAAAAACATACTCAGATAATGACAAAAGCTACTAGAAATGAAAAATCACAAACTATAACACAAACTAGAACCCAAAAATTACATTAATATCATAGCCAGAAATATCATATTCCAAAAAAAATTAAGGAAGAACAAAAATCAGAGCCAATTTAAAAATTTAGGAGTTGAAAAGCCCAATTGAAATAATAGAGAGAATCAAAAGCTACCTGTCTCTGGTTTCAAAATCCAAATTATTTTCCCCAAACGAAGCCTCAACATCGTTTCCGCCGCCGTACTCTGCCTCACTCCCAATATTACCAAAACACCCCTCTTCCTCCTCCTTGGCCGCCGTCGAGGTCACGATGAGCCTGGAATTAGGCCTCCCTCCTCCTCCACAACAATCTCCTCGAAGACTCTCCTGCTTTTTGAGCGGCGGCTTCTCGAGGCGGCGGCTCCGGAGCTGGAGATAGTAAAGCGAAGAAGACGACGACGAATCTGAGTCCGGCGACTGCTTCTGTTGCTGTTGCTGGAGCTTCTGGAGAGCTAGGGTTTTGGCGCGGGTTCTGACGCCGAGAGAGGACTGCGGCGAAATTGAAACCTCCATGACGGCGATGTCGCCGGTGATTTTGGATTTCTTCATGTACTTGCCCATCTGTGTGTTTGGGCCCAATCTGCTTTTGAATTTGGTTTGAGGGGTTTAAGGTTGGATCCACTCGCTCTCGGAGAAGAGAGAGGAGGGAAGGAGGGAGGGAGGGACCAATTTTTATTTTGTGAAAAAAAGGGAGGAGTGGGGAAGAAGAAAAAGAAAAGCTAGGGTTGGGGTTAAGGGAACAGTAGTACTACTTTATATATTTGGATCCCAAAACTCTTTCCCCTTTTTTCTTTCCTCATTTTTCATTTTCATTTTATTTTATTTCTAAAATAAGATAATAATGAAACGAAAGACTACAGATAAAAAATAAAATAAAGCAAATATTCAAATTTTTATTTACGGGCACAATAAAATCAGTTCTTAATTTAATGATCACAAAATATTGTATAAACTAAATACAAAATAAGTCTAGATACCTAAAAAACATTACTTATGATAGATTGGTTTAGACGCTACTAGTTTTTTAGTGATGGTTGTTATTGAACTCTTCATTGACGTTAAGATTGCACATTTAGTGACAATGTCAATATGTCGAAAAAATTAGTATGTGGTTGTTATAAGGAGTGAATAGTAATTTAACTAGTACAAATGCATGGTTCGTTGTTGTTACCTTGTTGGAGGAGTTTTTTATTTAGTAATACGGTATATGTAATTTTTTTTTCCGATTAAGATATGATATATATGTATATATATTGTATCTGTGTTTTTACACTGAAATTTCACAATAATCTTTGTAGAGTTAGTTTCTTTTTTGTCTTCATTCTTTTTCATGTCCTTCATTTGGATTTGAATACTATAGTTGGATATTTTTTCAAAATGATCTAATATGTGAGTAAATTTTACTATCCAAAGGACAGTGTAATAAACTGCAGTCCAAGCACAAAATTTATTTCTTGACTGGAATGTATAAAAGTATACTAGTCATATATATGTCTTTAGGTCGAGGTTTGGACTACCTCGCATTCAAAGTCTTCGTGTCTTATGAGTCAACTTCAACTCAAACAAGAAATTTATGTACCAGAATATGAGTTGTGTAACATTTATCATGATTAAATTGATAGTCATTTTCAATTTGAGCTGCCTGGCCGGATTCAAATAGATTGGACATGTACTCACTCTCCCAAATATTTCTGTTGTTAGTTATGAAGTGGCATGCATGACACCTTAAGAAAGTACAAGTTTCTTGTATGACTTGTATCAGGATGCATGGCTCAAGATATTTGATCTTCTTCTTTTTCCTTTCTAGCTAGGCAGAGTTAGGTGGAGTTACTGTTCCCCCCGCCCCCCCAAGGTGCCTAGGTGAGAAGAGATGGTGGTTGGTGGTTAGCTGCTTGATCAGCGAAAAACCACATGGTGTGAAGTACAAGAGAAAACTTCAGAACATGAACATAAAGTAACTGAATTGAATAATAAAATATCAATATCAAGCGAGTCAGATTAAGCGTCTACTTCGACGTCTATTACGTCTTGCGCCTCTCTAGAGGCCTCTTTATCACGCCCCAAGAGATGCACGACCCAATTAGTGTTCTATAAAATCAAGGTACTCCAAACGCTATTAGGATGGCCGAACGTCATTATTTTGCACCCAAATTTGGGCTCTTATATTTGGACGCAGTCATCATGAACATGTGGCATTCATTGGAGGAGCAATCTCGAGGTGAGCGAGAATGAGCTTGATATGCCAACAGTGGCAGAGCCATATCAAAGCTCACCACGGCTTAAGCTTAGTGAAAATTTTAGGGTTAAAAAAAACTACTTTTACTTATCGACAATCTACGTACAGGCGAGGTTGATTGGTCATCTGCCCAACATGAGTTTGTGAGTTTGGTTTTGTAATCAAAGGCTGAGTATGGTTAATTTTAGCAAAAAAGGCATAATATAAGGCAAATATGACAGTCGCAAATAATTACAGGTAAAAATGACTGAAGAAGATGAATACAGTAGTCAGCATCAATTTGAATGAGAAGACATAGACACCGCTCTTACCGGTGTCGTTTGACTCATAAGAAAAGTTTTTAACCCATGTCCCAACGTCATCGTTTTGGCTTTTGATTGCTATCTTTTCGGGTTTATCCTCTACTGAAAATAGTAACGAGTATATACTCATTGTACGGACTGTTTGCAAATTACAATTAAAGTATTGGCCTATGTTGATTTGAATTGAAATTATAATTCTCTTTTTCTTTTTTATATTTTTATTAACAAAATTAATAAAATTGGACGACTAATAATACAATTTCATAAAATTTGAGTACTCAATTTTTTACATTTATGTATTTCTATTGATATGTATTACTTACATTTTTGTAATGCTTAAAAAAAAATTCTCGTACCGTCGAGATTTTATTACAAAATAATTAACTTCGATAAGTTTTCAATCCTGAATCCGTCACTGTATGTCACAAAAAATTATAAACAATCGGCATGGTTACGCGATGGCCGTCAATGGAGGAACGGCAGTGTTGGGGCTATCTCACAACCTAGAGGAGAAGAGAGAAGAAGACGTCACTCCCCCGTAAAAAAGATGCTGAATCCACTCTCATTCTCACCCTCATCTCACCAGAAAACTTTCCTTTGGTTGTGCCTGGGAGTAAACATTCTTTAAATCATCATTGTACCCGACTTGGGGCAGTAAAATAATCATGCCCTTTCCCCGAATTTATGGCTTTTTGTGCACAAATTTATGTGTAATTTAGTAGGAAGTGTGCGCTTCAGTAATTTAGCGCAGGGATCAATAGTAAACCAATGATCGCGAGGGAATCTTTTCCTTCCTTCCTTCCTTCTTCTCCCGCGAGATTTTCCCGCCAACCTGAAGCCTCCCCATTGGTTCAAAGCTAAAATGCAACTACCCGTCCGCGAGAGTAACGCCAAATTCAATAGAAGAGAAGGGACCCGCCGACCTGGTAATACGAAAACAAATTTTTATTCCCCTTTACAACACACCGGCTCTTTTGGTTTTCTTTTTATCTTCTTGAAAGTTATCTCAGGGCGTAAATATGTCTCTAGTAAATTTTATAATGATGATGTTGAACCACAAAATAAATATGTAAACAATATGATTTAAAGTTGTATTTTATTTGTTGATAGGTGATTTTAAATATACATTATAATCTGTTATAATTAACATCCCTATTAATAAGGGATTGAGAGATTATCTAATTCTATGCTAATTAGAATAAGCCATATACCGAGATATCAAGAATATTATTTTCTTAAACATTCCACATTATGTCGCGATCCTAATGGGTGATGCATAATCTGTTGGCTCATTAAAAACCTTGTCAAGCAAAGAAAAACCTCATGGGTAAAATAAAAGCTTGGTCGAAGGGAAAAAGAGTATAACGCATTAACTACATAAACGACCACATGTGATGTAGATTCCCCATGATGTTTACAAAATGAATACTCCTAATCAGTAACTCAATCTTGGAATTCAGATAATCTTTGCATTCTAATGTGTCTCATATGCTTCAGAAATGTAGATTTTGGTAGAGACTTGGTTAAAAAGTTCGTAGCATTATTCACCGAACCAATCCGGTTCACACGGATATTCAATAACCGCTGCCATTGCTGATTATAGGAGTACTTCGACAAAATGAGTTTAGTATGACTACCCTTAATATAACCTAACTTCATTTGTTCAATGCAAGCCGCATTATCCTCAAAGATACAAGTTAGTGTTGTCATAGTATATAATAATCTACTAGACCCTCGAATATGGTGTATTACTATCCTAAACTAGACACACATTTAACCGCTTCATGCAAATTTATAATTTTCAGAATGATTCGAGGAAGTAGTAACAAGGGGTTGATTTGTTGATCTCCAAGAAATCGTTGTGTTTCCCATGGTGAATACATAACCTGTTTGTGAACGTTCTTTATGTGGATCAGAGAGATATCCAACATTAGGAAAACCAATCAAGACATCACATGGTGTCTCTGAGTAGGAGATTGCATTGAATGAAGTTCAAGTGCTTGCAGCCGGAGCTCCCTTTGACAGGTCAAGAGACCTACTCTAGTTGATCCAGAGTCTTCCATTCAACAGGTCGAAAAACCCAGGTTGATCCGTCCCAAGTACCTGGTTTGACGGGTCGAGGATCAGGTTCAACAAGGCAAACTGTGTCGAATCTGACAATTGCGTTTCAGCTATTCCTTTAACCAGAATTTCAAGTTTCTCTATTGTTTCTTTGTAGGGAAATAATATGCCCAAGTCAATGGATTCCTTCAAGTACCTGAAGTTATATTCTACTCCATTTCAATGACTATGCGTAGGCGTAGACCAAGAAGACAATGTCCAGTTGTGTGAACCGAGCTAAATTCAACTAAGCTCCAACCGCACTAAGATATGGAATCTCAGCTCCCAAAAGTTCCTCACCATCATCTTTCCAAATGAAATGGATCATTTTGAGTTCCAGATTGCAAACAATCATTATTGTGCTAAAAAAAGTGTTCTTTGTCCATTGCCTGATTTAGACATAAGCAAACTGGTGAATAAATATTTCACCAACTCGATGTTCCACCTTTAAATCGAGACATAGTCGAGTCCTACCAAGGTCTATCATCTCAAATAACTTGTTCATCTAATAAACACACATGAGCATAACTCATCATTCTTATATCCCTTCCCAATCAAGTAGTCACTTAGAATAGTGAACGTCTCATTCTTATCCCATGAGCACTCCATGGTTTAGAGTTACTTGACTTAGGTATAACCATGCCAACCAGCACTCTCATGTATATCTCTGAATCAAGATTCCCATAGAGATGTGCTGTAACCACATCCATAAGCTGCATACTTAGTATTTTTGGACAATACCAAATTGAAAAGGTAGCGAAAAATAATGATGTCTATAACCAGAGAATACATCTCCTCATAATCAATACTAGGACGTTGAGAAAATATTTACGCCACAAGTCTAGCTTTATACCACATGACTTCATTCTTCTCATTACGCTTTCAAACAAAGACTCATTTGTGTCTAACTGGCTTACCATTTTGTGGTTATTGCACTACTATACCGAAAACTTGCCTTTGTAAAAGAGTCTAATTCGGCCTAGATTGCAACTTTTCGTATCGGTTAATCTGTTCTACATTAACCATTGACAATCCGCAACAGAGCAATGTTTCACTTCATCGTCGTCAATTCCTGAGCGATGGAATAAGTAAATGCACCATTAACGACCATGGAAGAACCATCCATAATACCACTAGCATTTGTTTAACTTGGTGAGATTTCTTTGTTTAACTGAGGCATCTCCCAGTATTTGTCAATGTCGACTTCTAGACACAATTGTAGTTAGAAATAATCTCATGTGTTGATGATGAACAGTTGTGCTTTGGTGGCTTGCCTTTTAACCAGCAACTCATCAGTGAATTTTGAACGACGATACACCCCCACTATGAGTAAGAGAAATGCTACATTTGCCCGGGTGTTGCATTAACTTGCCCAATTCCAGGGACTTTCAACCTTGCAGGATTTGCAGCATGTATAACCGATCTCGTCACTTTCGTGATATCAGTAAAGGAGTTAGGCATCGAATCTGCTACTTTTTGAAGATCAAGAATACATTACACTTCAATCTCATACTGAGATGTGCGAGGATCATGATGAGATATAGTGGGGATATACTACGTCAATTTTTGACGTTTAACCATAATGAAACAATTCTTATCTCTCCCTAACGGCGGGAAACATGTCTTATCAAAGTGACATTTTACAAAATAAGTAGTAAAGAGATCTTCTGTCAAGGGTTCTAAATAGCGGACAATCGTTGGAGATTCATAACCAACATAAATGAATAATCGTTGTTGATGACCCAATTTGTACGAAGTGGAAGCGGAGTAAGCACATGTACCTCGCCACCAGAGATACGTAGATGCGAGATATCAGGCTCATATCCAGTTACCAACTAGTATGCATTGAATAGTTGGCGGGTTACAGGTTTCAAGCGAATAAGCATAGCCGCATGTAACATTGCATATCCCCAAGTAGATACTGGTAAATTACCATTGTGTTGGCTACAAGCTGTAACCGCTTGATTTGTGCCTCTGCTAAATTGTTATGTGAATGAATATGAGGGACGAGATATTCAACTTCAATCCCAATTGACATGCAATAATCATCAAAAGATTTTGATGTAAACTCTCCTGCATTATCCAATCTAATAGACCCTATTGGATTATCCGGGTGGTAAGCCCAAAGCTTAATTATTTGTGTTAGGAGTTTTACAAATGCAACGTACCATGTGGATTGTAAAGACATATGATCTATTCATCGATGCAGCAATGAAAACCATAACACAGTCCGCATACTGGTTTGATTGGTCCCCAAATATATTCTTGGAATATGTAGGGGAATGAAAGTTGTGTCTACAAAAAAAGACTTTCATGCATTTAAACAGCATTACAGACATGAGCAAGTTTTGCAAACTGAGCGACGTGCATTGAATTTTACCATAAAGGCATCCGATGGAATATTATACTTGTCTTGGAGACCGAGTGGAATAATGTCACTCCTCCCATCTAAACCGATAGTTTTAGGTATTCCCACTTGCTTCTTTGCTCTTAAAAACCGATGACTATGAAAATTTCTCAATATCTTGATCATCATAATGCAAGAGTTTATATGAGCTAGAGTCACATATGATAATATAAGTGACTACATTAGATTCAATAATCCGAACTGTAGTAATAAACCACTACAAATCCTCGTAAACCTCTCAAGATTGCACTGTTGACAACATTCTATGGAGATTACACATAACTCTTTTTCATTCTCACAATATTGTTCCAATTGAAAATCGTTGACAAATATTTTTGAAACTTAGTATGGTTCGATTAGAGTGCTGATCATAGTAACATCCAAAAACCGATATAAAACAACATATGACCGGTCGAAATGACCTTTGTAGACTACGTTTCATAGCATGACAAAACCGATGTAAAATCACATCTAATGTAGATTACCAGGTGCAGAAGTTTGAAATTATTCTTGAACCTTTATTTTTTGACAAAACAGATGTACAAAAACACCAATTTCGTTTACATGTTTCGACAGGTCAAAATAAACACAAAAACAAAATCGAATTTACGATACCGATTTTCGACGGGTCAAAAACATGTCCAGAGGACTTCTTCGACATGTCGAGACCATTGGTTTGACATGTCGATCAAAAACTAAAACAGACATCGATTTTCCGATATCTTTTTTAACGGGTCAAAAATTCATTCGACGGGTCAAAAATTAGACAATTTGGAGATAGTAGATATCAATCGACCGGTCGAGATGACCTCTCGATGTGTCGAAGTACTAAAAGGTATGGCGGATGACCACTTTCGACAGGTCGAATGAAAAACCAGGCATAATTTTCGACGGGTCAAAAAAGTGTCAAAACCAATCCAGGGGATACCTTTCAACGGGTCGAACATTCTCAAGATCAAAATTATCATCTCTTTTTGTCTCGTTTTAATGGTATTTTGGTGTCATATTGCCATGACTAATGTATATTTCGAAACATTCATGCATATTATGAATTAAAATAACCATTCTTAACACTTTCATATACCAAAAGGAAGAATTTTTTATTACTTTTCCAACATAAAAACTTACATCAATGATTGTCTTATTCCAAAACCAACTAAAAGTCAAACCACGACTAAAACCAAGTAAAAAATAAAGCTAACCTTGATTATATAGCAGGAATATGAGCCTAGCTAATAAATAGACTACTCAAAAATCACAGTCTCCAAAGTTGCTTTTATGTCATTTGCTATAATAAGATTGAGTTCATCGCAATCTTCCATCTCATAATTTTCAGTGAAGTTAGTCTCATGTGCTAGATATTGCTACCATGTATGGTAGGCATTCTGGATATCCTTAGGTGCACAACACTATTTGTGCATATGCTCAGTGGTGGAGCCACTTGAAGACGAGGGTGGGCCTTGCCCTCCCCTGAAAAAATTAATGTATACCTAGTTTGCATGGGTTGTATGGAAATCTGTCTTAGTGCAGTGAAAAGTCTTTATTTTTAAAGCTGGGTATGGACATCTTCAAAAAAAAAAAACTGGGTATGGACCGTCTTGTTGTTAGATTCGAATCTCCACTGTAGCACATGTCTTTACATTATTTTTGTTGTTTTTTGGCTCTCATTTACAGTTTATTTTGTTGTCTTTTGGCTCTCTTTAACAATTTTAAAAAAAATAGTCAATATTCTTCTTCTTCTCTTTTATTTTTCTTCATTTTTTTTGTTTTGTTGCTCTTTTTTATGGTTTACCAAAACAAATTATAATTCTTCATTCTTCATTTTTCTTCATTTTTTCTTCATCTATGTATATATATTTTTCTCTTATACTATTATATGTATTTTCTTCACATAATTTTGTGCCCCCTCAAATCAATTCTTGGCTCCGCCACTACATATGCTAGGTAAAACCACATCTATAGCAATGTGACAAGTTGATAGAAACAAAATTTGAAGAATTTACACCATTCCTAGGACCAGAATTGGAGTGATTCTTGTTGGAGTTGTTGTGGTTATGTCATGGCGAGTCCAAGTCAAATTTTGACTGTTTTCTCCTATACCACAACCTTTACGACGTCCTCCACTACCACCACGAGTTTGATAAGGTTCAGAACGTTGTTTCCCCTTATCTTTTTGTGCCTTCCTACCAATGTTGTAAGTTTCATGGATTTTCTTTGTACCAGTTGACCTAACATTGTTGTGGAGAAGAATATCATGATGCATCTCTTTCTTGCCCAACACACATAAAATCACTAAATAGTCGAAGTCTTCTTTGCTCATAATCAATGCGATACTGATGTGTAAGGGTGTACATCCATAGAAGTAGGGAAGATAAGACTTCTCAATCATAACTTGGTCGGTCTTTACAACGCCACAAATGATAAGCTCTGACTATAGTTCCAGCATATCTTGATAAAATTAATTTATCTTAGGATAATCCAATAACCGGATTCTATCCCATCTTTCTATGAGCTCTGGAAGTTGTGCGTCATGCACATTGTTGAACCGTTCTTGCAAAGTTACCCACAAATCCTTGGAGTCATCTTTTAGCAAGTACTATTTCCTTAGAGCAGAATGAATATGTCTCATAAAAAACATGAGAGCTTGATTTTTTCGAGCTAGGGTGTCCTCGTTGGCTTTAGTACCATGTTGTAGTGGTTGGATGGTATCAGTGAGATGTTTTACCAAGAAGAGTATTCTTAATGTCTGATACCTATCTATAGTATTCTGCTCCTTGAATGTTAAGGATATTAAACTCAGGCCTAGCCGGCTCTGTTGATATCATCTACAAACGAGACAAGAGATATAATTAGTACCGATTGAAAAAATCACGATCACTAATATTATATTTAGGGAATAAGAACCGTAATCAATGATGTTTGGCCACAAAAAATCTATACAAAAATTGGTGACTTCATACCACTCCCCAAAAAAGTGTGACTGTCAAATAGTCACAAGGATCGACATCCTTTTTTCAATATGAAAAAGATACACTAATAATTGTGACTCTTCCAGGAGCATCACTAATCTTAAACTTTGAGGAAGAGATGATTAAATCTTCTTCACTCATACTTGCATTAATCTATAGGAACTAGAAATATATAATAATTCACGGTATTTAAGCTTAAATCTAGACCTAAATTTAGGGTATCGAGGTAATTAAGTTTTACAACCTAATTCTAAATCGAAGAAGGGAGAAAATTTATTTCGAGGATATTATGTTTGGAATGAATAACTTAAAATTCTTTGAGAAATCGCAAAATCCGGCAACGAACAAGGGTGTTGCTCCGGTGAGGGCATTTCCGGCGGTGGAAGTTTAGGTGGTTAGGGTTTTTTGTTTTTTTTACTGCATCATAATTAAATGGCACCGAGCATTCAGTTGACATACTTGCAGTTGTAGACCTTCTCTTGTGCGTGCAGATTCCTCAGGAAACTGTTCGTCCAGAAAGTTGCAAAGATCCAAAGAAACTTTTGGAAATCCAGTTGGATGGAAACTTTGACAAACTTGACATCCGTCTCATCATCTTGGCTGACGATACAGCTTTCACAGTATGCTGTACAATGATGACAAGAAATATTAGAATAATTGCATACTTCCAGAATGAAAGCCGATAAATCTAACAGAAATTTCACAATTTAAATGCAAAATTTACCATGGCCACAGTTAAGAACTACAGGACGTACAGCAGTTCCTTGCAGGCAACACACATCACATCTTCAACTGACATCTGCTGGTGACTTCCACACTGCTGCCGACTTAAGGGACCATTCTCCATTTCCTCATCGTCTCCACCATCAGCTGGCTCAAGATCCGCAGTGCCATTGTTCTGAATCGTATTCCCAAGGAATCCTTCTTGGCACGCCGGTTCGCCCAGAGTATTCGAATCTTGCTTAGCTTGTGAGTTCCAAGCCTCAACATCAATCTGCGGCGAGAAAAAACCCGTTTCCTTCTCCTGATCTGCAGCAATGTAACAATCAACCCTTTAGCGATTAGACACTATACTAGTAACTTATCAGAGACAACACAACCATAAATGTAATTGATTACTACAATTCGACATGAATGTAACTCTAGTTGTTTTTCAAGATGGATTAAAATCAGACCTAGAGTTTGCAGTTCCCTTCTCTTATAGGCAAGAGGACATGAGCAGTAAACAATGAAGCACTCGACAGATGGTCGGAAAGTGAATATAAGGATGCCAACACAGCGGACAATGAGATTGTTGGACACCGCTCATCGATAGATGCACGCACCAGAAACACGATATGTGTCCACACGCTGCCAGAGATTATAAAACAAACCCCAAAGTTAATTAGTTTATTAAAAACAACAACAATTGTTTGAGCCGGAAATAAATATTTCATATTGGGCTTTAAAAGCTAAAGTCTTGGCGAGCGGCCCAGGATGAGCTGAAGTCTTGGCGAGCGGCTCAGTTAAAAGATGTAGCTTGGCGAACGGTCAAGTAGAGAAACAGAGTCCGTTTTCAGATCAACTTAGGATTGTGGATTCCGGATATGATTCCGGATAGCTGATTCATGCGGCTTAATGTCTATCATACATTTTCTGTTTCAGATAGATTTCTTCTAGTAAAGGAGTTGTGATAGCATTAGAACTATATAAAGATAAGACCCTTGTGCTGGATGGTGTTAGAGTTATATTGAGATTCAAAGAACAAGAACAGAAGAAGTTCAAGAGAATTGGAAGACGACTACTGAGCATTATATAAAGAGAGTAAGAGCATTGTTGAAAGGGTCCCCGATCAAACATAAAACATTTGCTATACGCAAGTACACCTAGCTAGACATCTCGCCAAGAGATTCTATCTTTGCAGCCAGATGATCAAAGTGCTTATCACCGAACGAGTGAGAGTATTGCGATCAGAGGAAGCAATTATCACGACTGGAAGATTGAAGAGCTTGTCACCGATCGAGTGAGAGTTTGGATATCCAAAGGGAGTAAACGCGACTGGGAAGTTGAAGGGCTTATCACATATCGAGTGAGAGTTCGGACATCCAAAGAAGCGGTGTTCTCAACACATCGTCAGAGAAGTTGCTCTGCTTTGCACTCGTAAAGGGTAGTGTGAGGTATCGATTTCTGAGGCTCTGCTAGAAACACAAAAACCCGAAGTCCTAGATTACTAGGCGAGAAAGACCCGTTCAGGCAAGGTTGGTGCTCTCCTTGTCTTTATTGCTTATCAAGAAGTCATGCAGCTTTAAGTTCTATATTCCGTTGAGAGACGGTGGCACACCAACATACGAAACACATACAGGATAAACCGACAACTACGGTCAAACTATCTGAAGTCAATAAAAGATACTGCTTTGCGGAAGGATCTCTCCGCGAGAGATATTTTAGCGTCAAACATTTTGGTACGCCCAGTGGGACAATCTTTGTGTCTCTAAGTGACAATAGGGGATCATTACTGAAGGAATTACCCTCAGTGTCGCAAACAACCACAACCGGCTTACTATAAACATACATCTACTCGGTGTCGTTCACTAAGTAATCAAGCGATCGAAATTATCTTTGCTAAGGAATATCATTCAACTATGTCATTCAAATCTTTAAGTGATGCGGAGATTGTGGAACTTACGTTCCCGGAGTACCTAGCTTACGCGGCTAGGCGCGACGAACATTAGACTAACTACTACACGGCTCTCGGTGAAAAGATTGAACAACAAGCAACTCTTCTCACTACCTAAGGCGATAGAATAGACGCGACGTTAGCCGAAATCCAAGCATTACGGGTAGAACTCCATAGAGATCAGGAGGAGAGAGAGGCAATTGGAGCCCAGGTAGCGAGTCTCGTGGATGGTCAGGATAAATTACGGATAGATATCATGCAAATCTTGCGGTCAAGTTTGGATGAATACCGCCGACATGCGGCGACACTGTCTCAAACGACATATAGGAACATATAGTCTCTAACGAAATCCGTTTATGATCTCGCCAGAAAGACTAGACAAGTAGAGTCTTTCCCACCTGCGTGGGAACAACGGTTAAATAGGTTCATGGACGACTGCAACATACATCTGGCTAAGATGTATGAATCATACGAGACACTGTTCCCTCCCATGCAAAAAGATGATCCAGATGCTTGGCAATGGCCAAGGTATTACCGACATCAAACCTTCTAGAATTTATTTGGCGATGATGATTCCAATGCGGCAACACATTTAGCATACTTCAAACTGCAATTAGGGCAGTTTGCTGATAATGATGGACTTAAGTTAAGAGTCTTTGGATCATCTTTGTCAAGATCGACCCTCGTATGGTATATGAGATTGGAAAAAGGTTCGATCAACGAGTGGAAGGATATGGAGGCTTTATTCATAGACCACTTCGGAACGGCTAGACTTGAAACCAGTGTTGAAAAGCTGGCTTCCTTGAGCCAATCAGCGACAGAAAGTCCAGTCACCTTCCTGCACCGTTTCCGGTCAGAATATAATCTATGCAAGACTCCACTAGGTAAAGAGGAGGTAGTAGAGATGGCCAAGAATGGTTTGGAGGATACGTACCACCAACTATTCTTGAATAGCAAGTACTTTTCCATGAACGAGCTTATCATAGCTGTAACTAAAGCTTACAGCACCATGCAAGAACGAGACAACAGAAGGAATGCGTCTAAGGGAACGTACACTACTAGGTCTTATGACAGACCAAAGCCAAAGACTGTGGCTTATATAGAAGATATAGATGACCAGGATTCAGACTCTGATGGAGAACAAGTGGGAGCTATGGATTTATCGACAAATAAAGTTTTAAAACCCCACAAGCTTCAAAAGAGTAAGGGCCCCATAAAGCTTTCGACAGTTGCTTTCACTAAGCCAGAGTTCGAAACGTACACGTACGATGCTAACATAGCTCATGAGATCTTGGATGAGCTCTACGGCATGCGAGCTGTCAAAGCAAATTTCTGACCTCTCCCTACGACCGAGCAGTTAAAAGGTAAAAAATATTGCAAGTTCCATGGAGCATGGAACCACATCACGAAGGACTGCATCAAGCTGAAAGATCAGATCCAAAAGTGGATCAATGAAGGAAGACTAGAACTAGAGGGAGTGACCAAGGCAGCTGCATTAGTAGATTCAAAACCCTTCCCGTTGCCCCATTGCCTAACATTGAGTTCGAGTGAGAGTTTGGATATGCAAAGGGAGTAAACGCGACTGGAAGGTTGAAGGTCTTGTCACATATCCAAAATGATCTCTTTCCATTGCCTCAAGTTAATATGATAGATATCGGTTGGTCGTCACCCGATAGTTGTATTGGAGGCGTGGAAGATTGGAATAGGCCAGTTTTTTTATCGTATTCTTTCCCATATGATAAGATTGAAGAGATCTTGGACAGATTGTGTGAAATGAGGTTGATCTTTTATTACCCGGTACTCAAACTCAGACATTTACGATATGAGGGACCAACTCAACATTTCTGCAGATTCCACAATCAGTTTGGTCATCGAACAGCAAGGTGTTCAACCTTGACAGATAAAATGTAGGGGTTGATCAACTGAGAGGTGATTAAAATTAACTACAAGGGAGTGGTGGAATGGCATCAGTAAAATCCCCAGGCATCACCACCTCCCGACATATCAATTACTTCCCCAAACACCTTTTCCGCTCGCAACGCATCTGAACCAATACACAAGAGGAAAAGGTTAAGGCAGGAGCCTAGATGTAATATTGCATTTGTCCGACCTATGCGGGATGAGATAACATATGATGCGTCCAGGCGAGAGGAGATATTTGAAGAGCTAATCCAAGCAGGGGTAGCAACATTTCCTAATAACTGGGGAACACCAGACCCACATCCTGAAGATGTTAGGGGTCTACCTTACTGTCAGTATCATCATCGATGGGGTCACTATTCCATGGATGCTTGTCGTGATTTGAAGTTCAGGATTCAGCAGTGGATTGACGAGGGAGAAATAATGATAGAACAGGAGCCCTTGCCAAGCTTGGCGACCGAAATGTCATTGACAGTTGGTATGTTAGAGTTAACGAGGGGCAACCCAAGTAAACGAAAATAGACCGTCGATCACCAAACTACTGGCGAGAGTCCATCAAGCAAGAAAAAGACAAAATCAAATAAAGGAAAATAAAAGTTGGATCCGAGAGTAGAGTCGCTAGTAGCCCTTTGTGCTCATTATAAGCTCAGGGGCGGGCTGAAGATTTCTTATGAAGAATTGGTTGAAGCAGCAAAGGTCTTCCCTGAGTTATTTTCACGATTAGATCATCAACCCCATAGACCATGCAAAGAAAGGCAAAGGGAATCCCCAGCACCTAAGCGTTCGCGAGCGACAGAAAAGGTCAGTAAAGCAAAGAAGTCTGAATCAGAAATTGTTGACATGCTCGCCAGGCCGTATATTCCGCTAGCTTCAAGAAACATCACCAAGGAGAATGTATGGTACGTGAAGAAGAAGGGAAAGACTGTTGAGGTAACTCTAAGTAGAAGAAGAAACCTTCAACGATGATTTGGAGAAGCCAAAAGGGTATTAGAGGCTTATGAAACGGGCTTGCTCAAAGAAGAAGAATTGGTCTGCTCCCCAGAAACGCAGCGAAGACGATTGAACGCTCTTGCAGTGAACCCCTTAGTGGTCTTTGGGAAGAAGTCTCACGCGCCTAAAGTGCGAGCATAAAGACCAGGTGTTTTTTACCGTAACCCAGAGCTATGGTCCAAAGACAAACAGTCCGAACCTGCTCATGAGGTTCTTCGTGGAGTCACAAAACATAAACCAACAAGACGGCGTCTTAGTTTCAATGACGAAGCGATGGAAACATTGGGGCTACACACACCACCAAAGGAGGGGGAGCATGGTCAAGGATATGTCACTCCACTCGAGACTAGAGTCTTGTAGTGGAGACCAAAACCTTTAATCATAGAAGAACAAAAGAATGCTAGTCTTAACAAGACTTCTCCTCGTCCTAAAGAAAAAAGTTCTGAACTACTCATGCCAGTAACCATAGATCCTACACATGAGAATCAGCTGCAATAGGTTGCTTTTCTGGAGGTCACTGAAACCTTGGACCTCGAGGGACATTAATCTGAAGACGACAATAATGCAGATGATGAAGAGTTGTTGGATTATGGTGACGGTGAAAACGAAGAAACAGAAGAATAAGTAGAGGAGGTGGATACCACTGTTAACATGGTGTTCGTCTTATCTTCCAAATATTCTTTACCTTCACCAAAATCAATGGATGAATCAGTCTCGAGCAGAAATGTTAATAACTTAGTAGTGCCAGAAGATGAACCAATATTGACAGACCAATTAGCACTCGCCAAGGCATTGGAGACTGACCCATCATTGACAAAGAGACAGATGATGTTCGTCAAGCCCACCCTGAACATGGCCATGCACATGCGGCCATTATATGTGACGGGAAACATCTAGAGAATTCAAGTCAACAAACTTTTAGTGGATTCAGGGGCAACGGTAAACATTATCACAGTCAAAGCAATGGCTTTATTAGGCGTTTCCAAGTCTACTATCCAAGAGACCACCCTTAATGTTAAAAACTTTCAGGGTAGCATTTCCAAGACTTTGGGTATTGTCTTTTTGTAGGTACACCTCGGTCCAGCCACCGGCACATACACATTTTCCGTAGAAGAATGCACAGCTCCATACAGTGCAATTCTGGGGCGTGACTGGATCCATAGGAGCTATTGTGTACCTTCGTCCCTCCATCAGCAGATGTTACTGTGGAATATGGAGTCAGGTGAAGCAGAGATTGTCAATGCTAATCCTCGTCCATATTCCATATCTGCTAATTCTTTAGAAGCCAGTTATTACAACAGTGACCTCAGGCCACTGGATGTATGTGGCGTTGATAACAAAGGCCGCCCAGTTGGCGTTACGGCCTCTGAGCTAGCTCAGTAGAGGTATTATTCAAGTAAATCATGATAATAGCAGACCCTACACCATCGAGCTACATCCAAAAAATCTCAATGATCGGGTCTCTATCAAGTATAGAAACCGAGGCTTGCTACTCTTTGTACGAACGCTTCCATAATTTTATGATGGAGAGTCAAGCCTACGAGAGGGTTCCAATGATTGCGGCATTGGAATATGTGGATGAAGATGTGTTACACGACTTGGATGAGAAGGAAGAGATCAAATTAGCTCCAGCAGCCTTGGATGATTTACCTCCTAAAGTCAAAGGCGGCATTGGAATATGTGGATGAAGATGTGTTACACGACTTGGATGAGAAGGAAGAGATCAAATTAGCTCCAGCAGCCTTGGATGATTTACCTCCTAAAGTCAAAGATCCCATTGAAAAAGTCAATCTTGGGAAAAATGAAGAGCCAATCTCTGTGGCCATTAGTACCTTCCTAGAGCCTGAAGAACGACTAAATCTCATTGAATTACTACATTGTGACGACCCGGAACAGAATCAGTAGTGTAATCAACTTTATTCATGAGTTAGCGCGTAATCGCAGATTTTGGATAGTTGGTTGAATCGCCAGACTTGATCACGACTAAATTATTGACGAGAATTTGAGTTGACTCTCTTCTCGAGAGTTGTTGTACGCGTGATTTCGAGTTCGGGGGCTGTTCCGGATAATTATTTCGACGACCGAGGAATATAATATGAATATTTGAAATTTTGAAATACTGTCGAGTTTATCCGTTTGTGTTCGAGTCTATCCGAATTGTGATTGTGATCTGTTTCGGACCGTTGATCGACCCGAAGCGTAAATAGAATGATTATCGACTTGATTTGCGAGTTTCGCGATTTGTTGTGATTTCGGCATAATCCGTTAATATGGCGGCTTCCTTAGCGACTAAATTATCGGGCGAGAATTTAATTTCGGATTCTTCGCGAAAGATGTAGAGAATTTAATTTCGAACTCGTGGGAACTTCCGGAGAATTTTTCCGAGTTACGAGGAATAAGTTGTGAATATTTTCGTCCGTCGAATATTGTCGTATTTATCCAATTAGGGTTCGATATGCGTACGGTATAAATACGGAATCGATACATGCCGATTTGGGAAAGTTTCCAAAAATAGCAGGTGGGTGTTGACTGGGTTGACCGGGTGGGTCGACCCGTTTTGGGCGAAATGGACACCGTGGGTTTTGCCTCGCCGTGGAGGTCGATTCCGGCCACGGATGGCCGGGGTCCCTTCACGGAAATTGATGGGCTTGAGCTGCTCTTTGATTTGAGAGTTGGTTCCCCTCCTATGGTGGCCGGAGGAGGAAGAATTTCGGTGGCAAAATTCAAGGTTTTCCGGCGAGATTTCGGGTTAATTGGAGGAGGCTTTTCCGGCGGTGTTGTAGCTCGGGGTTTGGGGGCTTTTGTTAGCCTCGAGCCAAGGAAGCTATTGCAAGTGGTTTTGAGGGTTGCCGTGGCCGAAAGAGGGAGATCTGTCGATTTGAAATTTCGGTAAGGGTTTGGAACTTTGAGTTAATTTTTGGAGGTTTTCCGGTCAAAATTGGCCTTAACTTATAACTGGAAAGTTGTTGGAATCGTCGAGATCTTTGAAACCATGTGTAGCATGAAAATTTCTGGGCAGATATAGAATTCCGGTGGCCGGCGGCAGCAGCCGCCGTTCGCGGCGGTGACTTTTTGCCCGACGTATTTTTCGACGAGTTATATGTCGTTTCATTCGGAATCGCACCTTGATCGCAGTGGTGAGGTTTGTTTTTCGATTTAAGCATCGGAAATTATAGCGAGGCTTTGTGGTGTGATTATCAGATTTTCACGATTTCGTTGTTATTGGATTATACGTTTCCGGGAACGGTTGTTTCTCGTGATATGATTTGAGGTTTCGAGTTATGATTTTGAGGAATGGATTTTATGATTATCCAGGAGTTCATGATCGTTCGTTTGGCGAGAGATTTTCCGCCAGATCACGGGATTAACGCGAATTGCGTTACTCTTACCTGTGAGTGGACATTTCTTTTCACGGATTGACTGCGAGTCTTTTATATACGTTTTACGAGCATGAGCATGCAATTATGATCATGATTTAAATGAGCATGTGTTTTACGACTATGCATTTACGAATATGCATCTATGAATATACATACATACATATATATATATTATGTTTTATGCATATACATGGAAAGTATTTGTGATTTGGTTTACACAGAGTACACTCTCAGTGAACAGGGTTGTATCGATACACATGGCTTCTCGGCTGATCCCCGAGTACGCTCCGGGGGGGACAGATATCCTGACCCGAGGCCTTTCTGGCTTGGAATCATGTGTGGGGTATGGGATCCCGTGATTCAGACTGTACTAGTGCGAGGGAGTCCATGAGTGACCCCGCAGTATTTACGATGCATGCTCTGTACGCGTGAGGAGTTAGAGTCTCCCTCGTGTACCATTTGATTTTTATGCATTTAGACTCGCATATGTTTTTATAACATATATTATTCGGCGAAAGACATTTATTTTCGTCCACTCACTCTAACGGTTTATATGTTTTTCCCTGGGCTCTTCGTTTTCTTTGCCCAGTTTGCAGTTTGAATTCGGGTGTCGTACGTCGTGGTCGGAGGCATAGTATTCAAGCGATGTTTCTTTTATGGTAGGTTCTTAGTTTGGCCTACTATTTATATATATATATATATACTAGAGGTTGCTCTGAGTATTCTGATGTATACTTTAATACTATTTTCCCCAGATTTCTGTAAAGTATAGTTATATTTATTACTTTACATTACTGTTGATATATTGAGAAATTCGGATGAGATTGGTGCCCACGGTTTGATTTTTGTGGCATAGGATGAAGTGTTATTTTCCGGGTGCAGGTAATGGTAATTCCGCATTAGTAGCGTTACTCTCCCGAAATTGTGATGGTTTTTGTTGGTTCGTGTCTTCAGAAGGTGATCCCGGTTTAGGAAACTAAATCGGGGTTGGGTCTTTTCATACATGAATACGCTAATTGTTTTGCAAAAAAATATGACGATATGCCAGGACTGTTACTGGAATTGGTTTGTCATAGCTTACCCATCATAGAAGGAAAGAAGCCGGTAAAATAAGAGATGCGTCGAATGAACACAGAAAAAACAATTCTAGTCAAGGAAGAAGTAGAGAAAATGCTCAAGTCAGGGATCATACGAGTAGCTAAATATAATGAGTGGCTTTCCAACGTAGTCCCGGTTAAGAAGAAGAACGGAAAAATGCGAGTTTATGTTGATTATAGAGACTTGAACAATGAAACTCCAAAGGATGCATACCCAATGCCAGTAGCGGATTTGTTGGTGGACTCAGTGGCTCGTCATGAGATGTTAACATTCATGGATGGGACGGCTGGTTACCATCGGATCCCAGTGGCAGAAGCAGATAGACATAAGACTGTGTTTCAGTGCCCAGGATTTGCAGAAGTATTTGAGTACGTAGACATGCCATTTGGACTTAAGAATGCAGGGGCAACCTACCAACGAGCAATGAACTTAATCTTCCATGATCTTATTGGTAAGACTATTGAAGTCTACATCGATGATGTGGTGGTTAAAACAAAATGCAGGAGTAATCACATTGAAGACTTGCGAAAAGTGTTCATCCGGATGAGGCAACATCAACTGAAGATGAATCCAGCTAAATGTGTGTTTGGAGTACAAGCAGGAGATTTCCTGGGATTTCTGGTTCATCAGCATGAGATTGAGATACCGGATGACAAAAAACAAGCGGTTCTTAGTGCAACCCCACCAAATAATAAGAAAGACCTACAATGCTTACTAGGAAAAATCAATTTCTTACGACGGTTCATTGCAAATGCTGCTGGAAAGACACAACCATTTTCAACTTTGCTCAAGCTTCAGAATCAGATAGACTTTGTGTGGGCGCCTATCCATCAAGAGGCGTTTGAAACTATCAAAGCATATTTGACAAACTCACCAATCTTGGTACCTCCAAGGCCAGGGGTTCCTCTCAAGTCGTACATTTCAGCTACTGACCTTTCTATTGGGAATTTATTAGCTCAGGATGACACATCAGGCATTGAACGCACTATTTTCTATCTCAGTCGTACCTTGAACGAGTCTGAAACGAGATACTCGCCAATGGAAAAATTGTGCTTGGCCTCGTTTTTTTCAGGATGCAAGTTGAGGCACTACATGTTATCCTTCATCATGTGCGTCATAGCACAAATAGACTTGGTGAAATACATGCTTTCGAGACCCATTCTACGGGGACGGATAGGGAAGTGGATTCTGGCTTTGTCAGAGTTTTCTTTGCAATATGTTCCCTACAAAGCGGTCAAAGGCCAAGCAGTGGCCGATTTTCTAGCTCATCATCCGATGAAGGATGTCCGCGAGGGGCTAGAACTAGAACTCAGTTGGATTGATCTGGCACCTTGGTGTTTATACTTTGACGGGTCTAGTACGAGTACTATGGCTGAGGCAGGAGTAGCATTGGTTTCTCCACGCGGCCAAAATTTTTCTTATTCTTTTAGGGTGGAGTTCAGGTGCACAAATAACCAAGCGGAATATGAAGCTCTTATCATTGGCTTGGAACTTTTATTAGATATGGAGATCACAGATGTGCATATATTCAGAGATTCCTAACTAGTGATCCGACAACTTGAAACCAAGTATAAGGCTGGACCAGTACTAGAACCATATGCTAAGCGAGTATTAGAACCATATGTTCCTTGCGAGAGGAATTATGCAGCAAATACGTTGGTCCAACTAGCAACGGGGGTGAGCTTGCAAGATGGAGTACATGAACGTATATTAAAGGATAAACGAAGGACCCTGCCATCTTTCTTTGCTCGCCAAGAAGACAAAAATGAGTGGTACGTTGCTACCCTCGATCACATTGATGTGGATTGGAGACGGGATATTATTTCTTACCTCCATAATCCTAATAATCCGGTCAATAAGCCGATTCGTTTTTTAGCTCCTAATTATATACTCAAGGATGATCAGTTGTATAGAAGAGAAGAGAAAGGCATCTTCTTGCGATGTGTCTTCAGACGTGAAGCTAAGCAATTAATGAGGGAAGTTCATGTTGGGATAGCAGGAGCACATCATGCCGGTCTAAATATGAGATGGTTAATACAACGACATGGCTTTTATTGGCTAGGAATTCTCAGAGATTGCATCACATTCACTAAGGGTTGTGAAGAATGCCAGAGACATGGTCCAATCAGCCATATGCCCAGAATACCGTTACAGCCTATAATCAAGCCTTGGCCAGCTCGAGGATGGGCTTTGGACTTAATTGGAATGATTCATCCTCATTCATCAGACGAGCACAAATTCATCATCGTGGCTATCGATTTCTTCACAAAATGGGTTGAAACTCAACCTCTCAGGGTATCATCAGCAAAGGTCATCCGCCAGTTTTTATTCGAAGATATTATTTGTAGGTTTGGCATTCGTAAGAGTTTTGTCTCTGATCGTGGGGCAACATTCATGTCTAGAGATGTAGACGAGCTTATGAAGAATTTTGGAATATATTTTCTACACTCTTCTCCATACTATGCCCAATCTAATGGTCAAGCTGAAGCAAGCAACAAGATCATCATACATATCCTTAAACGGATGCTTGCGAGCAACGCCAAATTATGTTATGAAGAATTATTTAACACCCTGTGGGCTTATAGAACAAGTAAAAGAACGCCTACAGGTACCACTCCTTATGCATTGATGTTCGGCCATGATGCAGTTCTGCATTTAGAAATCAACGTCCAATCTTTACGGGTGATGGAACAACATAGCCTGATCGGTGAAGATTATGTGCAAACAATGTGGCAGGAGCATAAAGACTTTGATGAAAAGAGAATACAAGCTTACAATAGTCTGTGTGCTGAGAAACGAAAGGTGGCTCGTGCCTATGACTAATGTACTTGGGGCATGAGTTTTACAGAAGAAGAATTGGTTTGGCGAGTCATTCTGCTTATTGGCGAGAAGACTGATGGCTGAGGAAAGTGGTCAGAAAAGTGGGAAGGACCATACATCGTCGATCGACGTTTAGGTAAAGGAGCAGTTCGTTTACGTGATCAAGATGGAACCATTCATGCTAACCCTATCAATGGTCGTTTCCTTAAAAAGTTCATACAACTGGTTTAGGAGTATGAAGACCCTCCAACAGTAGCTTAATCCAGTTTATTCATGCTCATCCCATCTCACTCGCATGATTAAACTGAAGGGGCAACACACAAGGAATATTTGCATCAGAATAGCCTATACTTGGGGCTAAATAATTTTTTAAGTTTCGGCCTCTACTTGGGGCCAAGATTTTATCTTGTTTTTCTTCTTGATTAAGAGAGTTCATGTCAGTCAATTACTGTGGCCAAAGTTATGTACAAACTACATCTGAGTTTATCAATATTAATTTATTGTTTGCATAAAGAACTCTTTGCTCTAAATGAACAATATTACATTGTTCAGAAGAATACAAGGGCTTTGTGGCCTTAACCTCTTATACCATATGAGAAACAAACTACAATCAGCAACAGAACAGAAAGATAAATACAATTTGTTTTTTCAAATCCTCAAACAGTTGATAACCGGTCCTTAGGTCCACATATCAAATATGCATACATTGAAAAGAGAGAGCGACCTCAAGAGACAAAAAAGAGAGGATTTGGAATGCCAAGGAGGCTAGTTCAGCATTTCAGAAGACCATTTAAACTAGGGTTGGCTTTTGTTGCCTTTCCCCAGTTGAACTCCATATTCTTCCTCTCTAGTGCAGCCGTATCCACAGGGCTTGTAGCCTCAATGCATCTAGAAACGGAGTGGGTGCCTGTGAGGAAGACGAGGTGAGTTTTCCCTCGGGATTGTGGCTTCGTCACCCTGTAGAAACACAAGATGAGTCAGCCAAGGTGACACCTAGACATAGATATTACTATCTAGTCCAGGTTTGGACATGGATATTACTATCTAGAGTCCACAATATGAACGGTTCTATCTGGAGGTTCCTTCAGATAGAAGAACCAGAGCAAACACACAAAAAAGGAGTTCATTCTCGCAAAGAAGTTTGGAAGGTTTGATCATAAAACAGTAAAGAGGAAACATTTTATAGAAATGAGTCATAGCGGTAAGGCTTTGCGAGAGTAAATGCACCCGTTAATAGAGGACACACGTCTAATGGAAATTGGGTCATGTTACAGTTTATCTACCCTAGAGGAAAGCGTGATGAATGAAAGATTTTTGGGGCAGGTAAAGCGTATTTTGAATATTTGATGGTTGACGCGTTATGGATTCCAAGTTTGGAATTAAAGTCCATTTAATCCGGATTATCAGGACAGGCGAGCGGTTAGGCTCTATAAATGAGGCTAGTTTCATTCGAATAATTCTTGAAAGGCTTTGTTCTGAGGCCCAATTTGGTGTCCAAGGCCCAATTGACACACTGATTAAAAAAGTTGGACTAGATAGACATATACTCAAGAGTTTTGGAATACCATGAATAACAAAAAGCGGCTTAAGATTTGTGGCCCAATAATTACAAAATGAGAGTTTTTCTCTCCAACACTATTTTTGCAAATTCGAGGTCTTGCTAGGATTGTTTATACATGTGTAGAGCATTGTTGGATTCTTCTTTTGCATCCTGCAGTAGTTGAGTTTTGCTCTCTCCTTCAATCTTAAGTTGGTAAGCGGATGCTCGATTTGAGTTAACATTGGACCTTAGGTGGTCCACCTTAGCCTGGAGCGCAGCTAATTCAGCTTTTTTGATTGCCAAAGTCTCACGCTGAGTTGTTGAGTCTTTCAGAAGGGTCTGGATTCGATGGTTTTCTTCTTGTACCTGGCGAGCCAGTGTCTCCACCGCCTCTTTCTTACGTTCAGCTTCAAGTTTTAGACGTTGGTGGGCTTTGCTTTGGCCAAGAAATTCATGAAGTTCTTTCTCAAGGTCAGGTATATTGTAGAGGAATTCAGCAGGAGCAGTGGCCTTTAAATTCCTAATTTGTTCTTGAACGTGTTTGATGTCTTGAGGGGAATCCAGACTACCAGAGAAGATCTTCTGGAGAGCAATATCAATGACAGTAAGAAGGCTCTTTGAACTTAGTTTGTTTGAAATTCCTCGCAGGATAGATATTTCGTCTTGCGGTTTGGGTGCGTGAGAGAGAAGTCCCTCTGATGAAGACGGAGCTTTGGTTTTCTCAAGTGAAGTTTGAGGTTCTTCATCAATAGCATGTAGTGAGCTGGAAGGCTGGTCCATGGCAGCCATTGTGGAAGGCTTAGGAGAGTGAGGTTGGTCTTGCAAGCTCGCTTGATCCTCTGAATTTGTTTTCGAGTCAAGAACCATTTGGTCACTTGTCAGAGGATTGGGTTTGGACTAAAAAAGAAATACATAAAGTCAAAAGGACAACCAAAACAAAAAGAAATTAATATACAGAACAAAGTAAGAGAATGAAATTCTTACTTGGACGGGGAACAATTGTTGTGTTTCTTCAGTCGCTTGAAGCATATGCTCTGGCGAGGGGGGAGTTTGGTCCCTTGGTTCTGAAATAACCTCAACCAATGGCTGTGGTTCTTCGACTGCGACTTGGAGCTTTGGCGAGGAAGGAGCTTGAATTTCTTGCTCTAGAATGACCTGGTCATTCTGAGAACTTGTGCCCTCGCCAGAAGAGGAAGGAATGAAGCAAGATTGGAACTCAATCTGAAGACACCAAAACAGAATAGCAATATCAACTGCCTTTTTCTTCTCTTCTTCCTCGAGTTCCTTTAGTATGATTCCAACCAGAAACCTGGCTATGAAGTCTTTACAGCACTCTTTGCCGCTGTTTATGACTTCGAGTCCTGTTTCATGATCTTCAGTTCCAAATATGATGTTGGAATCATCAAACTTTAGAATGTAGGCTTTGCAACATCCTTCAAAGAGCCTTTCTTCGAGTGAGTCTATAATATAGTAGGCTTCATCTTCAGCTTTGAGGATGAAGAAATGATCATTCCAACTCACTAGGTACACCTAAGGCTTGGTGCTCTTGTTGATGTGTTCTCATATCATATCAAATGATGCAAGATCACCCAAGGCTGCAAACCTCTCTGGGTTGAAATACCCAATGAAGTAGTCATCAGACGAAATCTTCAAGGGTCTGATGTTGGCCTTCAGAATAACCTCGAGATCATAATGTTGATCCGGGTAGAAGCTTGCGAGGGCTTCGTCCTTGCATAGTTTCTGCCATTCCGAAGAACCTTGGACTATGAGGTCATCAAATTCGGAGATCGTAGGCATGCTGTTTAGATTTGCACATAGCTAGTGTGCAATGGTGAAAACCAGTGCCGAGCAGGCACTTGCCTTGAGGCTTTGTCACTCTGTTGATCAATGGAGGCGTGGAAGACATGAGCTTGAAGCATGGCTTGTCCATCCCTGCTGATGATCTCCGTAGCTGTCCAGATACCACTTGGGGGCCCCTTAGGCCTAGAGTGGGTCTTTCTGCGCTTTTGTGACTATCAAAAGATTGGGTCAGCTATGGTTCAGTGAGAAAGTTGAAAAAGTAATTGTTCTGGGTAAAGGATTTGCAATACTTACTGTTTGCCCAGAAGGTTTGGACCTTTTCTTCTTAATAGCGTGTTTGGCAACGGTCACGTCTATTTCTTGGGCGTGCTGTTGATTATTAAGAAGGAAGGATTGGTCAAACAAAATATGAAAAATTGCTAACGCATGTGGCAAAAGTTTAAATGTAAGAAGTATACATGTGGTTAGGGAGTTCTACTCGTGTTCGTGTACAGCTTCCCAATGACTGCCAAATCTTCTTCATTTGAAAACCTTTTGCCAAAATCGCAAAAGATGTTGGCAAAACGAGCAGGCGGTCCTATATGTCGTATGTCTTCCCAAAGCTAGGAGTGCCATACTTGGTACGACTCAGTGACCGATTGAGAGATCACAAGTGGCTTCGTTAATTCAGGAATAATCGCCATTGGAAAGCCAAAGTGTTCATCCTGCATATCCAGTGTTGTAGGATGACTTGTCCCTCGCCAAAGAGTATATTTGTTCACAGAACAAGCAAGGGGCATGAGGGCATTTTGGGTGAACCCAAGTTATCTCGAGAAATGGTTTGGAGCATAGAGCTCATACCCGGGGCTCGAAGAATCGGGGACTGGCAGGTCCTTGCATGTGTGACATTGAAGAAAAAGGTTCCTCGCAAGGTCATCTTGCTCTGGCGAGGGTATAAATCCACTTGCAAGGCTGCCGGGGTAACGACGATTCAGAATCACTTCAACTAATGCGGTTGGAAAGTCTTTATGCGAGCAGAGGTAATTGAAGCAAAGTAGATAGGACCATGCTCTAGTCCTAGTTGGTGCAAATACCAAGGTCTGGCCCAGAAGCTTGTGTTCTTCGAAATGAGGGATTGCTGAAGGGCGAAAGAAAGGAAAGTACATCCGCAACCAGAACTCTACCATCCAGAGTGGCCTTGGTTGATTAAGGTCGAGCTTTGAAATGACGACTCGCTTCAGACCATAGTAGATGTAGGCGAGAACGGATTCAACCAAGCCTAGTTGTTCACTATTGAAAAGGCATTCGGCAAGGTTGGTCCAACATATGTTGACCTTTGCGGAAGAATGACAGAAGATGTACTTTGATAGCCAGTATTCCAAAAAGGTTATGCCTCCTTGGTCGGTGTCTTTCTCCTGTGCAAAATGCTTAACCCAGAAAGAGTAGGAGGAATGACGATTGAGGGAGGCCTGAACTGGTGTCCCGATTTGGTGATTATGTAACTAGGAATTTTCAAATGCTGGAATTCCAAAAGGTGTGTATAAATCAAGAATAGTAATGCTCACATCACCACAGAGAAGGCGGAAGCAGTTGGGGGTGCAATCCCAAAAGCACATGGCTGTGGTGAACGTTGCTATATTGCCACCAGCAGGGAGTGAAAAGCATAAATCGATGAGTTGGGCAATGCTGACCGCTTCCCATCGATCAATGTCTTGTCCGCAACGGCACCAAGCGAGATCCTCTGCGTTTGGATGCGGCCATTTTCCAATTAAACAAAGAGTATCTTTGTTTGTCCATTCTTTGGGTTCTGCCTTGGGATGTTCTGGAATATCAAGGCTGAGTTGCAAAGGGCATGGCAGAGAAGATTAAAAAGTTCTGGATTGAACGGAGTATCCAGAAAGGGACCAAGTAGGCTAGTGCCTTCATTTGGGTCGACATTTAAGGAGATGATTACCTCTGGGTTCTGTCGATTAGCGACGACTTTGAGGTGTCTAGAGAATTTCTCAACGTTACGGTCTGAATAGAGAATGGAGATGTCTTTGCGTGGAGGCATGTTTTTAATCGGAATAGATGGATAGCGGCGAGAATGAAAGGTCTTAGCTTTTGACTAAGGAGGTTGAAAGATTAGGATCAAGGCAAGTGAGAGAGTCTCGTTGGGAAATGAGATTTTGTTGATGTGGACTAGTGCTTTTATATTACCTCAGTCGAGTGACGCAACTTTTTAGAGGAGTTGTGTAACGTGGCACTTGCGTGTGATGTTACCATTTGTTTTAACAACACGTTATTTGGGTAATATTCAAGTCTTTTCGCTTGCACATGTAATTTAAGCTCAAGACTTGAGGGGCAATGTTTGGGCCTGAAATAAATATTTCATGTTGGGCTTGAAAGGCTGAAGTCTTGGCGAGCGGCCCAGGATGAGCTGAAGTCTTGGCGAGTGGCTCAGTTAATGTAGCTTGGCGAGCGGTCAAGTGGAGAAACAGAGTCCGTTTCCAGATCAACTTAGGATTGTGGATTCCGGATAGCTGATTCATGCGGCTTAATGTCTATCATACATTTTCTGTTTCAGATAGGTTTCTTCTAGTAAAGGAGTTGTGATAGCATTAAAACTATATAAAGATAAGACCCGTGCGCTGGATGGTGTTAGAGTTATATTGAAATTCAAAGAGCAAAAACAGAAGAAGTTCAAGAAAATTGGAAGACGACTACTGATCATTATATAAAGAGAGTAAGAGCATTGTTGAAAGGGTCCCCGATCAAACATAAAACATTTGCTATACGCAAGTACGCCTAGACATCTTGTTAAGAGATTCTATCTTTGCAGCCAGACGATCAAAGTGTTTGTCACCGAACGAGTGAGACTATTGCGATCAGAGGAAGCAATTATCACGACTGGAAGATTGAAGAGCTTGTCACCGATCGAGTGAGAGTTTGGATATCCAAAGGGAGTAAACGCGACTGGAAAGTTGAAGGATTTGTCACATATCGAGTGAGAGTTCGGACATCCAAGGAAGCGGTATTCTCAACACATCGTCAGAGAAGTTGCTCTGCTTTGTACTCGTAAAGGGTATTGTGAGGTATCGATTTCTGCTAGAGACACAAAAACCCGAAGTCCTAGGTTACTAGGCGAGAAGGACCCGTTCAGGCAAGGTTGGTGCTCTCCTTGTTTTAATTGCTTATCAAGAAGTCAGGCAGCTTTAAGTTCTATATTCCGTTGAGAGACGGTGGCACGCCAGCATACGAAACACATACAGGATAAACCGACAGATGCGGTCAAACTATCCGAAGTCAATAAAAGAGACTACTTTGCGGAAAGATCTCTCCGCGAGAGATAATTTTGCGTCAAACAACAACAACACCAAATCACGCCCCCCAACAAATTTCTGGTTTGAAAATATTCATGAAATTTTTTACCGAGCACAATAGGCTTGTACAGAAGATCCCTGCACCATTGAACCAAATCATAAGCAGCTACATGTTCGATTCAATACAGAAGAACTAGTAATATCGAATTTTGAGAAACTACTTACAGACAAACGCAGTAGACGAAGCGGTCGGAGAATTCTTCAGACTCGTCTTCGACAGGGAGCGAGATTTGATGAACAACGCGGTTGTCGTCCATTGAAAAAGTGATTTCCGGCGAGAAAGTTGCAAAAAGACCAGTAGAGAGAGAGAGAGAGAGAGAGAGAGAGAGAGAGGAATCAAAGTAGAAAATGATTGGAGGGTCAGAAGAACAAGAGTCCTATGCGCGGCGGTAACTAATCATCAACTTTTTGACCATACTCCTAGCCTTGCGCTGTAAGTTCCAAATGGCCCAACGCTATTCATTTATTCGTCTCAATTATTATTGTTTTCATTATTTCGGATGCTTTTGTGGCTAGATAGCAAATGGTAAATGCTCAGATACTTGCACCATGATCCCCAAAGCCCGGCTTGAGCCATACGTGGTGAGAGAGAAAGGATTTTACGACGTAAAACTGGTCTCATTACGGTGACAAAATATACATTGGTGTTCTTTCGACAACGGGGGGTAATTAGGCAATGACCTAACCCAGAAGGTTGGACTAGGGGAGATGATATTACTACGTGATATATATGATTAACCGTAAAAACAGCTGCTTATCACTTTAATTGCTATTATATTATGAACTCTAAATCTTTGCCAGACTGCCACCGACAAGGGTCGACCAGATTTTGCTGCACCAAAGGCCTCTTCAAGAAGAAGATAAAAGACATTGCCACAAAACATCCGAGTTTACTTCCATAACTTGACAGAGCTGTCATGACTTGCGGATGCAACCATTCCTGTGTCAGGTGACTGAGCAAGAGCTGAGATTATATTCTCATGTGCTGGAATCGTCATGCTCTTATTCTCAGCCATGTTCCACAGCTCCAAGGACTACCTCACAAGAATGAATGCAACTTTCAGTAAGTAATCAGCTTTTGACAGAGTAACATCTAATCGACAGAAACATTGTGACATCGTCAAAATAAAATCATTACTTCTTGTACATGATGTTGTTGCTAGAAGGATGCAAGAACTTACCGAGATTCCTCCAACGACCAATAGAGTTGAATAACTTGGATGAAAAACGCATGAATGAAACTCGTTCCCGTTGGAGCCAAGCTCCTGTATACAATGCCCTGAAGCTAATGACCATATCTTCACCACACTTTTGCTGACAGATGCCACATAATCTCCATTTGCATCCCAGCAAATGTAATTGACTTGAGAGGGCCCCTGAGATCGAGGATGACGATCGTAAACCAATATTAAAATCTAACCAAATAATTGATTACTGAGCAAAAAGACCAAAAAATCAGAGCTAGTCAACTCCAGACAGTATGTTCACATGCTCGGTACCTGGAATGAGTGTGTTTGCCTGTCAGTTTCGACATCAAAGATGGAAACAGTTTTATCTGATGCTGCCGCCAGTAGTTGTCCAGTTCTTGGTTGGAATCTCACTTGTGCAGAAGCTCCCTACCCAAATCATAAAGAAATGTTAGGCTAGCTTTCAACCAGTCAAATACAATTCTCAACTCACTAGTAGATGCTGAAAGATAACAAACCTTGGATATTCGAGTGCAGGCAAATGGGTTGATATTCCAGTAACGAATTTCATTGTCACTATCACAAAAACAAAAAAGATCGGTCTTCTTAGGGTGGAAGTCAAGAGACATAATAGGAGAGTTGTGCCTTGTATATGCTTGCAAACTATAGTTTGGCTGCCACAATCAGATAGAAAATGTCAACAATGCAAGTGCAAATAAACAGCATATAAATAACAGTAACTAAATACCTCCTATAACAAGGTTTCTAAGAGGCTAGAAAATCAAATAAACATATGAGAGATTCTTCCACTCCCTACTTAACCAACTAATGTGAGTAAAGACAATTACACTGGCTGCGTCCCATAACCGCACAGTTTTGTCAACTGAAGCTGTTGCCAGTTGTGTTGAATTCGGTCGGAATCGAATATCTGTAATCACCAACTTGTGTTCTTCAGGAGTGCTTTGTGTCTGCAGGGTATCCATGTTCCAGAGGACAACCTTATAGCAAACACAGCATTTAATTCTTTAGCCTCAAAATCGATAGTACAATAACTTATTTCCTTAATATCACCAACATGCATTTTGTTAATTTCTTTCAGAGCTTGATCCCTTCTTTCCTCAAAAATTATCAATTTGCACATTTCTCATTGGCAATGGAGCTTTTACCTTGGGGGAAACTAGTGAGAATTGTGAATCCAGTACATTGTTCATTCTTGATGAAAAAGTGATATTAACATACATCAAAGAAAAAGAAATTCAAGAGAATACAAGACAAATGCACAGGTATGCAGCAGGCCAAGGATAGTATTAAAGATTGTGATTTTGGAAGTTCAAACATTGTTAAAAGGCTTACTAAGAGTGCACAAAACACTGATAAAAACGCTCAAATGCTTATCAGCAAACCCCATTTGTAAATCAAAATTATCATGAGCCTTTAAATGATATACATATATACACACGCACATACTGATATACATATATACCTTTTTATCATGTCCAGCACTAGCCAGCAATTTTCCATCTGAAGAAAAGTGACAACAAGTAACTTTACTGCTTCTGGTCCGTATGCATCCAACTTCAGCAAAGCTAAAACCTGACACACAGAACGACACCATGCTTAGTTAGAGTGAAGACAACTTCTCAAATTCTCCAAATACAATGTGATATTATAAAAGCTACCTTTAGAAGACTCTTTACGGTTCTCAGCAGGACTCTGCTTCAGTGCCCCATATAGATCCCTCCCATCTCCATCAGGTGACAAGAACGATTCCACGTTATCTTCTAACGTACCGATATCTCCAAATCGTTCCATGTCTTCCTGCAACAGAAAATGATGCTCTTAGAGAAGATTCGTTTCTTAACTATATTTGCTTCAGCAATATCAACAATTTCTGATTCTGAATAAATTAAGATCTTAACAAGATAAAAATATATATATATATATAAAAGGAGCTTTTTGTACCAAATTTAGTGAATGCATCATTCTTCAAAGAAAAAATATTGACAAATCATATAAAAAAAATACTGACAGATACATGTACTAAATAGATATTTTGGAACATCATCAAATGTTTACAAGCATATATTGAGAAAGCATCAGTCTGGAAACCAACTGGAATTTAACTACTTTGCATTTAAGAGCAACATTACAGCATTAGACAGGAAGCCTAAGTTAATATCCACAATTAATAGCAGCATACCAATAAATTGGATGATGAAGGAAGACCTACAGTTCCCTCTGCCCCATACATCATCAAGCTTTTTGGAATATTGTTAACATGCTGCAGACTATTGGCAATGTTAATCCCATCGCCTGGTGTGTGAGTTGATGCTGGTGAACTGGGTGAGCGGCCTACAGTGTTACCTGTGCCGGTGCTGTTGGCAGGTCCAGAAGAAGAGTGTTGTTTCCTTTTTCTGTTATTCTGCAGGAATAAAAGCAATAAACCAATGATCAGCTGTGTTTTATAACATAAAAAAAGAAGTTATTGGAAAGGCATAAGATAGGTGCAGAAATTATCATCATCTCTATGAATTTGGTTATGTCAAACAGCTCGATCAAGTAGAATAAAAAATGAGATGCAATATTTACAATTACCCTCCAACCTTGTATCCCTAAGATGAGCTTAAAGATAACAGAAAAGAATAAATCTTGCATAACAGCACAAAACCTGTTGTAATGTCTGTTGCTGCAATTGGTCATGTTGTTGTGGGGAAGACTGTTGCATCGGTGCCATTTTTATCTGTTAAACACCAACCAAGAAACAAAATTACATATTTGAAACAATAATTACCAACAAACAAAAACACATAACATAAAACCGAAACTGATCAAACCGTTGATACTAAGGGCCTAACGACGTGATTGCAGAATAGAGCCTGAGCTCAGGTGATAATAGAATCACAAAAAAAATGAAAGCATTTAGTATACAAGAACTAATTTTAAGCCCTTCAGAAATACTGCATGATCAATGTACAATAATTTAAAGAGTCACTTAGTTTAGGACCGACGTACAGCAGTTGCAGGATCAATGTATATTAATTCCAAACATTACAAAACCCCGAATGCAAGACTAGCAATTATATAAAAAGGGCCAAGCTTGAACTATTTGTGCATGAAATGTACTTCACTTTATAACAAATTAGTTCTCAAATGTAAATGGTTACCTTAGGTGAACTTGATTGCATTGGAGATTGACCATCTTTTGCATTCATGCCACCTCTAGGCAAGCCAGAAAACCTTCGAGGATCCATATCTCCATAGCTTGTTGAATTTCCAAGGTTATTTTGTGCCTGAGCCTGAGCCTGAGCTAAGGCTTGCTGCTGTTGATTTGCTAAAAGATATTGACTTTGCATCTGAAAATTTGACTTCGGTACTTGTACACCCAAGTTTGGTCGTAATTGTTCTATTCCCTGTATGATTTAGTTGTTTTAACAGGAAAGAAGTGAATAAGCTTACACAAATAAACTTCCAGGAAGGAAGAGTTATATTGAACTTACAGTTAGAGGCCAACCCTTCAAAGGAAAACTTGTAACACCTTGACTCAATCCTGAAAAAGAAAAATGTATTCATATGTAAATTATCTAAGCACAGGGACCATTATTCCCGACATGTGATCTTAACTCTTAAGAGATATAAACAAGTAATGTTACCTGCACCACCCAATCCAGATTTTGACTGCAAAATTGCTTGTCCATAAAGCGATGATGGATCCATAGGCAAACTTCTCTGACTTGCACCTAAGTTAATTTCACCTTTGATGTCCTACAATCTCCACAAGTCGACATACTCTATTGCTTAATATGCTAGAGTAGAGAAGGCAAAGACGCATGGATATATATTCAGTTAATGAAAATGAATAAAGGATTAAGATTATAGTTCGAAAATATTACAGTGGTCAAAGGATGTCGGGCTTGCATCTGTTGCAAAGTGGCAGGAATATTTCCAGAATTGCTTTGTGTCAATTGGCTGAATCAACAAGAGCCAATATGATGAATGACACATTGTGGCCAATCACAAAAAAAAAAAAAAAAATCGAAAACAAGTATGCTTAAGTGAAGAAAACATACCCTTGTGCATTTGCAGCTGATTTGAGAAGGGCGATTCTATTGGCATCAGTAAGACCTGAGGATTGTTCCGAATCCATTGAGTGAGGATGTTTCACACGTTCTTCAAACATTTTCATGGCTAGCACACTGGCAGACGGTTGCCCCATTACCCCCTCAGAGTTTATAGCATTAGGATCTCTACGCTGTAACTGAGCATTGCGCTGTTGCATTATCTGCATCTGTTGCATCTGTAACTGCTGTTCCCTTGTTTTAATTTGCTGAGCCTATATTTAATTGAGATTCAGACTGATGAGCACTCCAAAAAGTCATTTACATGAATGTAATATTGCCTAGACACAATTATAAATAATACATGATGACTGAACCTCAATGTAAGCTGCAGCAGCCTCTGAATGCTTTTCATTTGTCCTGGCAATGAATATGTCCCAGAATACAGACCACCATTCAAAGAGAAACCCTCCTGGTGCATCAATTGCTGCATATTCAAATCTTAAACAGTTTTACTCTTTCAACAATAATACTCAGCATATATTCCATAACATATTAAAACACTATGCAAACGCATACCAAGCAGAATCTTGTCATTATGATAACAAAGAAACTAAAAACTGAATCCTAATACATCAGTTACAAAAGAAATTATTAACTTGATCTAAGAAATAATCAAAAGCTGACAGCATTACCTACTGGATCCGCAGCAACCTTCCCTTCAGTCATAAATGCATTTGCAGAAGCAGTCAATTTTCTCTTCACCAAGTAATCATGAATGTAAACATCTAGCCTATAGCAGAAAAACAAGACGAAAATAGGGTAAATATCAAGCTTAAAACGCGCCAAAAACAGCGACAGATTAGCAAAATAGATCACAAATCACATGCACACCAAAATTTAAGTCTTAGTATCATTGTTAGGGAGATTCAAAAACGAATATACTTAATTGAATACTTACATCTTATCAGCTTCCCAATTACTCTGGGCCATGTTTGTTTTCAGCAGCTGCAATCAAAACAGCAACCACTGTTTGTCTGCAATATTAAATCACCGCTAAAATCAGATCCCTCATCCACATATATTGAACAAAAAAAAGCTCCAAAACTTACTACTCATCACAGTAAACGCAGGAAAATATTCACTACACTAATAATTTCCGCAACAACTGCCCAATTATGACTCCTCACCTTCAAATCATCTCAACGAACTACACTGAATTTCTCTAAGCAATTAAAAAAATACATAATGCACAACAACTTCTCGAAGGTTCTTCCTTCCATCATCATCATCGAGCTTCTACCTAACCAAACAGAGCGAAAAAAGAACAAACAAACAAAAAAAAAAGGCGGAATTCCAACAGTTATCATCAGAATTCAGCTCAAACCTTACCAGTGAAACCGAATCAAAGCCTACAACTCCGTCCAGCACGATCTCCGAATAAAAAGCCCTAGCGCAGAAACTACATCAACCAAAAAACAAACACGAAGAAAAAAATCAAGCAAGAGGTTAGCTGAAGAGAATTGAAAAGAAAAATTGACAAGTGGAAAATTCGAAGCTCAGTGATCCGAGAGCTTACTCGATCAATTCGGTTTGCGTTGGAAATTGTGACCTGCAAAGGTTTTGGTGCTGAGAAAATAGTGGGAGTGTTCTCGAGTGTCAGAGAGAGAGAGAGAGAGAGAGAGAGAGAGAGAGAGAGCGCTTTAAAGTTTAAACAGTGAAAGAGAAGAGAGAGGTCGGAAGATTTAATAGAGCTGAGCTGCTGAGTTACGTGTGGTTTGGAGCTGAAGCTGAGGCTCGGGGGTCTGGGTGGGGGCCCGGGTTCAAAGTTTTTAAAAGTGTGGCCATGTGTTTGTGGGGCGCCGATGATTGGGTCGTTGCTTTGGTCGTATCTTCAACAAACTCTATGCCTAGAAATATGAGCGCGCTTGGCGCTTGCGGATCCCGCAGGCAGAATAACACGTGAGAATGGTTTTTATTCTTTTTTTTGTTACAATAAGAGTGATTTTGAATTCTCCAGGTTAATTCTTTTAACACTAGAAAATAGAAATTTAAAACAAATGACATTACAAAATAAATATTCGACAGACTTTCATCGGTTCATATAGTCGTGATGCTCGGGCCGTAATCTGTCACCATTAATATTTTATTCAAAGGTATTATTTGTGTCCTCATATTTAATTACAAAATTAACCACGCATCATTATTTTACCCAATCATCACACAAAAGTGACTATGACTCTATCAAAGTGTGACAAATACATTATTCCCTCCAAAGCAGAAGCCAAAAATAGGAAGGGTCCATCATCATTTTTGCAAAGGGACCAATGCCTTCCTCAATACACATGTCGAGATCATAGTGGCTGATAGATTCTAGAAGATGATGGAATTGTATGGAATCAAAGTCCCTTGGTTAGTTCGCCAGTTGGTATTATTAAATAGAGGTAACCGGTCGAAGTTGCTCTCCTTAAATGTTGGGGGTTGCTTTTCGCTTTTCTAAACACTTCGTAGCCGATTGAGACTTTTCTCGCCTTCTTCTTGCTTAAGGTCTCTCTCTCTCTCTCTCTCTCTCTCTCTCTCTCTCTCTCTCTCTCTCTCTCTCTCTCTCTCTCTCTCTCTCTCTCTCTCTCTCTCTCTCTCTCTCTCTCTCTCCCTACCATTTATTCGTCATTGTTGCAATTGAAAATCTAATTGATCACCCGATGCTGCTATTCGTGATGCGATTTCATTTAGCGGTATTGCTAGTAGGTTGAGTTTGGAGAAGATTTGGATTTGGTCTCGGATTTGAAATTTTGGGTTGTGAATTGGGTGTTTTCTATGTGATTTCTGAGATCGTGTGATTATCAAAGCTGTGATCTTGGGATCAAATTTTTATGAAGTATGGAATCATTGTTTGTGGTGGTTATTTGCAATGTTATACTAGATGATGGCATATGAAGTTTGGATGCTCTTGTTTTCGAAATGGAAAAAAGTTATGATTTTGTGCACAATTTAGGATTCCTCATTGATGTAGAGTTCTGATTAAACTTGTGTTTATGATTTGAATAGGTATTTGTGATAAGTTTAACATCCACAACTGCATTTTTCATTTACAGAGTTTTTTAATACTCTACTGTTGTAGCAGGGATGGCAGAGGTGTGTACTATTTTTCTACATTGTTGTATTTCTTCCTCATCATTTATAGTTTTGGTTGTGCGTGCGGTTTCTAAAAATTGAGGTGATTGAAATCTGTTGCAGGAGGGTCATCGGGTGACTTTGAATATATATGACCTGAGCCAAGGGCTTGCTAGGCAGATGTCTATGGCTTTCATTGGGAAGGCCATTGAAGGTATATGGTAAGTGCTTCTTTTGATTGCAGTATGGCTTGCAGAATCCATTGTTATAGCAAGTCATTACATGGATCTGATTTGGATTCAAAAATACAGTTTATGGTAATGAGTACTACTTTGGGGGAGGCATACAACATGCTCCCGCTGGATCGACACCATATGGGGCACCATTAAGAGTGGTGGATTTGGGTGAAATGCACGTGCCCAAGGATGTTTTCGAATCCTATTTAGAGGAGATCAGTCCTCGATATACAGCTGAGACCTATAGTCTGCTTACTCACAATTGCAACAACTTTAGCAATGAGGTTGCACAGTTCTTGGTTGGGGCAGCCATTCCAGACTACATTCTGCAGCTGCCTAATGAAGTTATGGGCAGTCCAATGGGAGCCATGATACGTAAGTTTTCTGCTAGCCAAGCTATGATATGAATTTTCTGTATCTGAAGAAGCTGAGGCATGTACGGTTCTGATGCGTGGGAATAGTTTTCTTATCAAAGAATAGTTCAGTTCATTTTTGTTGGTATGTTTGGATTAGTCATACTAGATTCAGTTAGTTTTAGATAGGAAAGTCCAACGTAGTTTGAAAATGAATTTGTGTGGAGTACTGCTTTGTGAATATTGCAGCTGAATATGTTCTGTATGATCTGACCAGTTGCTTCTTCATGTTGTTTTGCAGTGCCTATGATACAAAATTTGGAAGCGACATTGAGAAGTGGGGCAGCTCCTCAAGCTCCACGATTCAGCCCCCCTTCCATGGTTCAGCCAATGACTAATGTTGCGAAACCTGTGAGTAGTTATAACTATCTGAATGCCAATAAATCAAAATTTGGAGGACAGCTCAACAAGCCGGATGAGAAGAAAAACTCGGAAAGTGCTATTAAACCTGGCAATGGGATTGTAGATCCACTTAGGGATACTCAAAGTAAGGTACAAGAAGAGATTGCTGCTGAATTTGCTGCACTTATGGCAAGCGGAACATTGCGTGCAAGTGAGGCGGCAACTTTGGCAACAAGAAAAGTGATGGAGAGATACGGTCATGCAAGTGCAGCTATGTCACAGAGCCGAGTCACCACTCATTATTTGTGGGGAGATATGATTCAATATTTGGATTTGCTTCTGAATTTAAAGTGGTATGGATTGTATCTCATACCACCTTTGTAATCTTTGTGTTGTGAAGACGCTAGATGTCTTCTGTATGATGTTGATTAGACGTTGGGTGTTAGGCAGGCAGTCAAAGATTTTTGGGTTTTTCTCCTGTTCTTGCACAATAGTTAATAAAATTATTTGTTATTTGCCATTAGTGTGATTGCCTCTTTGCAAGCATGGTTTGACAATTTACCAATATCAATGACTAATTTGGACTAATTTGTCAGTTTTAAAATAAGTGCAAGTCCAACAATATCCCTAAAAATCTGTCTATTTTGTTGAGGAAATCATCCAGAAGCTATTTTAGGGAACGAGATTTGTAAAATCACTCTAACAGTATTACCAATAATTGAGCTGAATTGGAATAATTATTACAAATTCAGCTGCAATTGTTTGACAAATTTGTCTCTGATTCGGGATTAGTGAGAAGAATGGTGTAACTGAATAATCCATCTGAATCCATTTGGGCATTTTAGACATAAAGTGATATAATCAAACAAACCATTGGAAACAATGACAAAACTGTAATACCAGAACTGTAAAGAACAAGTTTATGACACTACCATGATGCAGCTGCAAATACAGTAACCAATTACCAACTCTGTATGCATTATAGATTGATTAAGTGACTTATATCCAACGCCGATACTAGGTTCTTTCCTCCTTCTCTTTTGTTCATGTACATGTCTATAAGAAACCATATACATATAGAATATTATTTTCTCCATATGTCTATGGATAATAACACTTTGAATGGAGTAATCGCATCCTAGTACTTCAAGCAACCAATAATCATGAATAATAATCAAGTAAAAGATAACTTTGAACAAAGCCCAACCATAAATCGACCAAAGAAAAAGAAAATTTCAGGAAGAATAGTAATGAACTCACCTGAATGTTGATAGTTGAAGAATGATTCACCGATGATGCTTTCCCGACCAAATCCTTCAAGCAGTAATATAGAAGAAAAATTTGCCTGTTGCGAGATTATTGGATCCCCCATCTTCTCTTTCCTTTGGTATGAGAATAGGGGATGAAAATCAGATTTTGAAGGGATCCCTATTTTAGGGAATGCAATACAAAATCTGCTAGAATCGAAAATTAGCAAAAAAATCCCTTTAATTGAGGTATAATTCAAATATACCAACTCTACTGAACTTGCTCTAAGAAGCTAATTGATGCCATGATAATTGCATGCCCTTTGGAATCAAATGACTATCATTGTTACAGACTTTTAAAGCATGAGTCAAGTATGCTTTTTAATTTTTTGGCGATAGAGAGTTTAGGTTTTTAATATGAAAAGATCGGTAGTCAAGAAGAAAGAAAGAATAGCAATATAATAGTGTAAAGAGTAGCAAAGAGAGGATAAAAAAACCCTAGCGAAGGAAAGTCGGGACAAGTCTGACCAAACTATAAATCGGAGCAGTGGCCAGAAACATGAGACACATATCGATCCTTGCTTGGAATTGCAGGGGTATAGTGAATGATGATACACAAGGAGCGCTAGCAAACTTGGTGAGGAAGAAGCATCCAGACGTGGTTTTCCTCTCGAAAACCCTAGCTAGTAAGGAGGTTTCCCTGGATCCTCTTCGACGTCGACTTGAATTGGATTTGATGATATGCTTCAGTTCCTCAGTTAGACGTGTGCTAAGGACTGGCAACATTCTGGAAAGAGGATATAGGGTTTTAGTATGTTTCACATTCAGAACACCATATCAAAGGGAAAATTATAAACCCTATATCTTCAGAAAAGTGAAGATTGATCGGTATGTATGGTTGGGCAAAGCAAGAAGATCGGGACAAGTCCTAGGATCTAATAAGGCAATTGGGATGAAGGAATGACTGGCCTAAGATTTTTGTAGGAGACTTCAATGAGGTGCTCACTAGAGCAGATAAATTGGGAGAAGGACAACTAAGCTTATCGGCAATGAAGGAATTCTATAAAGCTCTAGTCGACTGTGATGTTAAAGATATGAAATTTGTGGGTAGCAGATTTATGTGGTCAAACAAGTTCACGAAGGAGAGACTAGATCGTGGATTGTTCTCGTCTACATGGCGAGAAATTTTCCCATTTGTAAAGGTCTTCACCCTATATCCTAGTAACTTTGATCACAGCAAGATCCTTGTGGTGGGGAATTCAGTGAATCTAGTCCAAACCAGGAGAAAGAAACAATTTCGTTTTAAGAAGATGTGGACAACACATGACATGTGTGGTAGTATAATCCAACAAGGTTGGGAACAAGTGCAGAAGGAGGCTCCAACGAAGAACGTTTGTGTAAATTAAGATTTGGAATACTGGGAAGGTGTTGCTTGAATGGCATGAAGGGGCTTTCTTACAGACCAAGAAAGAAATTGAGATGGTCCAAGATCAGTTGAATTCTATAATGGCGCTACCATATCAGGAATCACAACATAGGTGCAAAAAGAATTTCATTCAAAGCTCCAAACCTTGTTAGCAAGACAAGAGTTATATTGGAAGCAATGCTCAAGAGTTCAATGGTCGATGGAGGGTGATGAAAATACCCCTTACTTCCATAGAAAAGTGTCCAATAGAAGAGCTCGAAATCATATAATAGGCATGGAGGATGGGAATGGACAATACCAAACTCTCAAAAAGGTTTAGAACAAGGTTTTTTCAAAAAGGTTTCACTTCAGAAGGAGTAGAACAAGAGGCGTTGAAGGCAATATTGCATTGTGTACCGACCAGTATTACAAGTGAGATGAATGAGAAACTGCTGAAGGAGTTTACATAGGGAGAAATCGGGGAGGCACTTTTTCAAATGAAACCCTCAAAGGCGCCGGGACCAAATGGCATGTTGCCGATGTTCTTTCAAAAATATTGTCAAATCGTTGGAAGGGACGTCTGTAAGGCGGTAAAAACATTCTTGATGACAGGTGAACTCTACCAAGCTTCAAAATTCCCACATATTTTCTTAATACCAAAAGTTAAAGAAGCAAAAAATTCGAGTCAATTTTGACTTGTAGCACTTTGTAACGTTATTTACAAAATATGTTCCAAAGTGCTAGCCAACAGATTGAAGCTTATCCTCCCAGAAGTAATTTCACCTCTACAAAGTGTGTTTGTTCCTAGCAGAATGGTTTCTGATAACACTTTGGTTGCAGCGTAAATTACTCACTTTATAGATCATCTAACCAGTAAGGAGGAAGGCTATTTTGCTTTAAAACTTGACATAAGCAAGACGTATGATCAACTTGAAGGGAAATACCTTGAAGCAATCATGGGGAAACTTGGCTTTGCAAAAAGGTGGATTGACATGATCATGAGTTGTCTTTCCTCAGTGAGATATTCGATTCTTGTCAACGGAGTTCCGACTGGATATTTAATACCAACGAGAGAGATAAGGCAGGGTGACCCGTTATCACCTTATTTGTTTCTGTTATGTGTAGAGGGGTTATCCAAGATGATTTTTTTTGAGGCTGTGGATAATGGAAGAATTGGAGGCTTGAAGATGAATCTGAATGCTCCAGTTGTGCACCACTTATTCTTCGCAGATGATAGCTTCTTACTTGGTAAAGCTAATATAGGGGAATGTTATCAATTTCGAGTGATCCTGCACACATATGAATTGGCTAGTGGGCAAAAATCAATCTATAGAAAAGCTGTGTCACAATTAGCAACAATGTGGAAGAGCACTATCGTGAGGAACTGGCAACAAGGTTAGGGGTGACATGTGTCCCGAGTATAGAAGAGTACCTTGGTATGCCTATCCATATAGAAAGATCGAAGATGGAATTGTTTGCTTTCCTAAAGGAGAGATTGATAAAGAAATTAATTAGCTGGAGAACTAATCATTTGAGTCCTGTTGGAAAAGAAGTTCTAATCAAGGCGGTTGCCCAAGCGATGCCTCAATATGTGATGAATTGTTACCTATTACCAAAAGGTATGTGTGGGAATTTACAACAATTATGTTCTGATTTTTTATGGGGTGATACAGAGGAGAAAAAGAAAATCCATTGGAGATCATGAGATAGAATGTGTATGTCGAAGTTTCTAGGGGGAATAGGTTTCAAAAATCCTTATGCATACAACTTGGCCATGCTAGGGAAATAAGGGTGGAGACTACTCAACAATCCGGACAGTTTGATAGCGAAGATCTACAAGGCATTTTATTATCCCAATCGTAGTTTCTGGAATGCTGAGCTGGGTACTTCTCCTTCTCACTCATGGAGAAGCATATTGGAGAGTAGACCTATTCTTCAAGCTGAGGTCTTATGGAGAGTAGGAAACGGTGAGGACATCGACATAAGGGAAGACAATTGGATACCAAATCAGCCTTTCTTCTCTTTACCGGAGATATAGGATGGATTCTTGATCAAGATACAAAGAGTTGGAATATGGATCTATTAAGTATAAACTTTCAGGAAAACCTAGTTCGGAGCATTATAAAATTTCCTCTTAATTCCAGGGTAGAGGGAGATGTCTTGAGTTGGAAACTTGAAAAGAAAGGGTTTTATACAATGTGAAATGCATACAGGGTGGCACGGGACTATGTTCTGGGGGAACAGAATGCTTCATCCTCGTACAGAGAGGTATTCACATCGTTATGGAGAACGATATGGAAGGCCAACATTCCGGGAGAAGTAGCCATCTTTTTATGGAGAACAAGCAACATACTTCCGACTCGGGAGAGATTGACGATGAAAGGTTACGAAGAAGATGTGTTTTGCGTGCTATGTGGAAACCATTGGACATCTGATGTGCCAATGTCTGACATCACAAAAATTATTGGCGGAGGAGTCGTTTTGACTTCGAGTTAAGGTTAATCCTTCTTTCAACATCAAGGAATGGCTGTTAGAACAATCTTAAATCATGAATAAAGAGTGTTTTGCACAGCTCCTAATGATGTTTTGGGCCATTTGGAATAACCTTAATGAGCAACTATGGAATCAGAAGGGGTTGGAGGCTACCCATATTAAGCTGAAGATGATGTCGTACTACTCCCAATATAGGGAAGCAACGGAGAAGCAGAAATCGACGAAGACTGGGGCAGAACGAGTACAATGGAAAGCACTAGCTTTAGGTACTCTAATGATCAATATAGACGATACATATAAGAAGGCCGAGGGTATTGGTGGTCTGGGAGGTGTAGTTAGAGATCACTTGGGTCTGCTCATTTCGGGTTACAATAATCATATTCAAGACCTAGTCACGGCATAACAAGGAGAACTACTCGGCATACACAAGGGTATTGAGTTGGCTACAACATTACCCTCGATGCCAATTATAGTTGTTTTTGATTGCAAGGCGGTGGTGCAGCAAGCTTTGGAGATCACTGAAATAGAGGTAAGTGGTACAACATCATTACAAGTATTAAGATGTTGTTGCATAGTTTTCCCTGGATCAAGTTGGATTTTAGAACTCGTGAAAGCAACAGAGTGGCGCATCTCTTTGCGCAACAAGGGGCTGTTGAAACTCAAAACCACTATTGGGTGGGTTCAACTCCCGAGTTTGTTCAGGATGCACTGTCTTATGATGTAAACCACATCTGATTAATGAAAAATATTTCTTGCGTAAAAAAAGAAGCATGAGTCAAGTATCGAAACCCATTATTAAAGGATACAAACATGACCTTAGGCCATATCCAGTTCAGAGCCAAGAGCTTGATATAGCCCTAAAATTAGAAGAAAAAAAAATCATCTCCAACCTAGGGCAGGGCTATACCAAAAATGCTAAATGTAGCACGATCGAGCCAAAGACTCGGCTATATATGACCTTTGGTATAGCCCTGGGCTATATTTTGTGGGGACCACAATTGTACTTAAACACTAAAAAATTGATGTTCCTAATGACTAATATTAATTTTAATTAGTGTTTATGTTTATGTCAATTTAAACGTTATGGTGACATCATTTAATTAATTAATCAATTTATTTTTAACTCCAATAATAATCAAAATATTTTTGTAAAATAATATAATCAAAATAATAAATTTATCATGTGTAATACTTTAAAAATATTATAAAAATATTTTTTAAAATTTCAGAAAATATAATATATGCAACGGTAATATAGTAAATAAATGCAAGTAATGTAATATTTTAAAATAGTAATAATAATTTATTTGTTAAATAAATCATTGATGAATATAATTAATATAATGCAATTAAAACATTAGTATAAATATCAATGGTAATATTTTCAACAACTAAATTAAATGTAATGGTAATTTTTTTTCAATAAATATACCTCTTATTTCCAACCGTTCCTCATATTTCTCCATTTCTTTCTCCCATATATATTTTCTCTTTCTCCAAATATGGCCTCCACCATTGAATATATATAAGTTTAAAGTTTGAAGTAATAAAATAATAATAATAATAAATTATAGTTCTTACGGGTTGAAGACGGCACAAAATATAATCCTTACTATTTATTAAAATAATATATTTAAGAGACTAAATTATAGCTCAGGATCAAATATAGCCCCTCAAGACTGGAGATGACCTTACAAAGTTTGTGCAAAAGAAATTAGCTACAAGCCGGAAAAACAAGAAATTTCTTACTTTCCTGATATGTTTCATTTATCACGTAGCTGGCAATAATCAATCTCACTCGTGGTATTTACAAGAACTTGAAAAAGTGCAGTCGAATGTAACTCCAGTTTGCTCGACGACTCCACGATCCGAGCCGGCTATGAGAGTTTAGCTATTGCACACTCCTGGTGAACCACAATACTCTACTATTTTTAATGACTTTCTTTGGTCTATTAAAAGCATACCAGTATATGACAGCCACAGCTCTAAGGTAAACAGCAGAATGAGGATCGGAGCATGGACAATCACAGGATCAACAATTTTTGAAAGTTGAACTTGTATTCATAGATCAGCTGTTGGCACTGTGACAGTAGTCAGAAAACATCCTCGCTCCGACATAAGTACACAATCCGAACGTTATTCAACAAACCCAAACCATGAAGAACCATTTCATCAAAGTTTGAACACATCAACAGTATACACTTCATTTGAAGCAAGAAATGAGATCAATCCACAGGCTGTATCCATATGTTACTGTCTACCACCAACTTTTCTCATATGCTACCCAACCAAAGTACAAAGGGACTAATGCACAAGGTAAACCATATAGGCCTCACTGAATAGGTTATTATTTAACAGGTTACAGAAGCCAAATAGAATTCTTGTTTTACATGAAACATAGCTAAAGTTAGATTTCGGATGGGTGTATTGACATATTAATGGCAAAACCAATACAGGGGGAGTTTAGACCATGGCAATAGCTAGCAAACATCTCCCCTTCACTTGCTCCTCTCTTAATATATATCAACTTTGCTAATCTGTGCCTCTGTCCAAATGGCAAATGCCAATGTGTCTAGTGTCACCTATACTTATATCATGCCCAGCTGAAGGACTTGAGCATCCAAGAGGTGAGAAGTCAACATCAGACCTCAGTCAAATATGCCTACGAGTAGTTTATGGGATCCCCGCCATCGATTAGTATTTAACAACTTGGCATTTTGACCTAAACATCTGACTGCATAACCCTCAGACAGAAAGCTAAGGCCAGAATGATAGTTCCCCATTATATTACATCGGCAGCTTATAGCACAGGAAACCTTATAGCAGTAAAAGAGCACAAAAGACTCTGATTCGCACCAAATAAGCAAATACAACAAACCGTTATAAGTACAATTTCTTAACCGATTGAAGCTGATAGTTGCCGTATGAAACCAACACTATCCTTTTATTTGTTTATTTTTCTTTCCTCTAATATGGGTTACAATACATCTTTTCATCTTCAAGTAGTTCTATACATATACATCTTGATAGTTTAGGTTAAACATTTAAATGCAACCTCAGATAAGCAAGCAAATGTCAGAACATCAATTTCCACGTATCTACAGTGGGTATGTACACCGCTGAAATGTCTATAGAAACAATACCACGAAGACTGAGATTGCCTTAAAGACAATATCTAACAAATATCACTGCTTATTCAAAAACTTGACTTAAAATAAGGTAATCCTAGTTCAGCATACTCATTATTATGCTTCACTGAACGTTCAACATCTGGACACGAATTAAAAAGAAAGATAAAGCCAAAAGTATCACTAGCTCCATTTCTATCTCATAAGAAAACAATAGCCAAGCAATAGATGCGAGACCTTATTACACTGCCTGATAAAGTAAAGACAATTAGATTTAATAAAAAGGCAACCATGAATTTGGTATCCCCTAGTAACAGCAAATAAAGTGAAGTCTAGTTCTAACCTTTACCAACAATAAGACCATGCATGCTATGAAGGGGCAGCTGCATCTGGATCACCAATTGAACTACCAGCTTCATCAGTTGAGCTCATATCTTTATTACTTCCGTTCTCTAATTCTAGTTTAGCTTCTTTTGATCTCTTAAAAGCATCAGAAGGAATGTTTATGCCTACAAATCCAATCATGACAGCCAGAGCTCCAAAGTAATCAGCAAAATGAGGAGCATGACCAGTCACTGAGTCCACAATTGCTGCCAATGGAACTTGTATCGATAGACCAGCTGTTGCTACGGTGGTTGTTGTTAGTAGAACAGCCTTGGCCCATAGGTAATCGCTTAGAACGTTATCCAGCAAACCTAACGAAGTCACAGGGAAAAGTATTAGTCTGATGTAAGAAGACAACCATAAACCTCAAATGGCTTTGGTGTTTGAGTACATACTAGGTTTATGAAATCAAAACAGTACAGAAAGAGAAACTAGTCCCAATGGTCACATAAGAAGAACTGACCAGATGATCTATTGAGGCAATGCAATGAACACGAACGTTGGTGTCAAAAAAGAAAGTTATTGAGGCAATTCGATTTTCAGTAACGAGATGCATGGCCAATATCTTAATCAATAAAGACCTGGTCATTATTGTTTTATAATTTTATATCAGCATCTGTAACATTATTTCTCAAAGAACAAGCATAGAAAACTGGGAAAGTACGAAGAGATAAGGCATTTTTTGGTACAGGTCTCCGAGTCACAGATCATATCACATAGAATTAGATTACGAACCTTTACTAACGATGAGACCAATCTGCTTCCAGGTCAGCATATAAAAGGGCTCCAACTTTGATAAATGCAATACAAGGGCAACTGGAAGAAATATAAGAAGATTGGAAAGCCCTAAAAATCCCAGAAACTGAGCCATGCTGGCACGGCCACTTTTCTCGTCATCCTCATCAGGTAACTTCTTGCGAATGAGGGTAATATACACTGAATAGAAAGCAGCTGAGACAAGGGCAAGTATGTCTCCTAGTAGAGGGTTTGTAGCAATTGCACTTAGAGTAGTTCTTGAGTCACCAAGGCTGACAATTATCGTTCCTCCCATACAAAGAAGAACACTAAAAAGCTTCACCAAAGTGAACTTCTCACCTAAGAATGCTAGAGAGACCAAAAACGTGAACAGGCTAGATGCACTGCTCAAGATTGTATTTGACTGCAAGCAACAAGCAAACCGAACCAATCAGACTTAACTGTTCAAATACAACAACAAATATAAAAAGCATGACATGAAAGGCAATCTCAGAAAAAGAAAAAGAAAAAGAAAAAAGGATACCGTGACTGTAGTATACTTCAATGACAAATTGAACGTGAGTTGTGCGAAAAACCAAACCGGGGAAATCAATAGGCTAACTTTTGCCACTCGAGTACGTGTCCAACGCCCTTTTGCATCCACTTCCTTATCAGCAACTGCATCGACATGAGCCAAATTCAGTGATGTCCCAATAAACTCGTATGCAACAATTTTCAGATCTGTGCCAACACCTTCTCCATGTCCAGAAATTTCTCCCTCTTCTACATTCACAGATGCATCCTTCTTAGCAGATGCCTCACCATCTCCAAGAAGAGTGGTCTGCTCCGATTCTCCCAACTTTTGCAAGGCGCCACTCTCCTTACTTCTCCAAAACCAAAACCCTCCAAAAGAATTCTCCAAATACCGCCCGATTTCCACCAACGGAATATAGATCACAAACAATGAGTTGCATATGTAAGTAATGAGAAAAGGGGATACACCGGCATCTACAACAGATTGTACCACAAAGCTAGCAGCTATCCAGATTGATGCAACAGCAAAAATGTAAACCAAACCCAAAACCCACTTCAAAGATTCACTCTTCATTGCTTATCCAATTAAAAATCACCTCTTTAAATTCAGAAGCTGTTCAAAGCAAAGGCTCTGTTTATAACCAATGCCCATATCAACATCAAACCCACCAAAACTGATGCAGCACAAAATTGGCAGCATGGCATTATCGAATTGAATCGATCAGACCCAATAAACTATGCATGTAAAACCTGTAGCGTTATATAAACCCCACATTAGGATGGTACTAGATAAGAAACCCAAAATAAATAAGAAATTTGAATTTAATTAAACTGAGACAAACCCATCTCCGATTGAGCGTGTGGATTGAGAAACGCACCTGGCATAAGATTCGTGTTAGGTTCATAGATTCGTTGTGTGAAAACAGAGATAGACAAAAGACAGAGTTCGTCGAATGAAACTGAAAATTGGTGGCGGGTAGTCGGATATATATCACATCAGCCAAGTTAGTTTATGATGTGTCATATTTGTTTTTTATAACGGAATACTGGAAGACTTCGAGGGGAGTCCGAATTCGTGAATTGGATGTTATTGGGGGGGGGGGGGGGGGGTAAAATTTTGACCAATTTCTTATGCCCCTGAAACCATGTTATCTTGAAAAGAGTGAGACAAAATTAAAACGACGCGCATATTTTTCAGGTCGGAGTCAAAGGGTGGGATATAATTTTGATATAATTCCATGCTCAATTCTTGTGTTATTTGGTTATCATTGTGCTTTAGTGTTGATTTACCCATGTTTGATCCCTTGGAATCGATAAGTTGGTTTAGTGCCTCTTCCATCTCGATCTTTCTAGGTTGGATGTCGAAAATACCTTCCTCTAGGCTTTCTCAATGAAGATGTGTACATGAATTAACCACAAATTTATGCTCACTTCACTACTTCCTTACTTTATAAGTCACTACTCTCTCACGAATTCTATATCAATCAACTTAAATACGTGTAATGATCACTTGTTAAAGCATGATCTACTGCATAGTAAACCATAGTAAACCTACTTCTCCATCATGTATGCCAAAGCCAATCTCTCATTATTGATGGCTACTACCTCGTCTTGCTTGATTATCCTACAACATTTCCTTGAACTTTTAGGATCTTTGTAGTATCTAACTAGGATACGTTTAGATATTGTGTCTGCGGTTAACTCAGTTATCAGTTATCGGGCTCTCATCTTATTGTTGTGAGACGAATATTATGTTACATCAATGGAACTCTTGCTTATGGCTTGTCTCTTAGACCTCAACGAATGCATATTATCTTATCTGAATACTCCAATGTAGAGTACTGGACATAGTGTCTAGATTCTCGTCCATATGCATCAAATTATCTCATTTATCTTCGGTCTAATCTTATATTTGATGCTCCAAGAAATAACATATTGTTGCCCGGTCACGTGCTATCTCTCTCATGTGAGTGGTGAAACTACTTGGTTAGGTTCTCTTCTGTCCAATTCCTATTTTATTATACAATGTTCATTCTATATTTTAGAAATTTTTATATTTTAAAATGGGAAACTTCAGAAGATTTGATTCTATTTTTCAAAAGCGAGATAATGAAAGGAGGCAAAATTAGCATCCCCTATTTTACATTCCACATCTCCTTCTTATTTCTGATAAATTTAATTACATTAATAATTCAAATTTCCAAAACTGTCATCTTCATCATCTTCATGTCTGCCGGCAAAACCCGCTTCCCTCCCGTAAAAAATTTCCACACTACCAGTAACACATAAACCATTGGACTTGGTACTGGAGAGGATTACGCTGTTTTGCAGCCGGATCTCGGAGTTCTTGGCAGTCGCCAGTGACGACAGGTTGACGTGAGTGGTTAACAGTAAGCTTTGGTGGATCAGGAAGCCGATGCCAGAGATCTTATTACCGGTGGCGCCGAAAATCCAAGCCAATGCCGGAGATTTACTGGAGAAAGGGCCACCTTCATCTTCTCAGACTTGCACACTCCTTTGTAGAAGCACCGCGACTCTTAGACCACCCATTTTTGGGGACATGGGTGTACTTTATCTTTCTAAAAAAAAACTTGGATCTATGGCTAATTACTAGTGTGGCATTTCTCTCCGGCTGGTTTTTGCGTTTTTATAAATGGGATTCCTCCATGGTGTATTTTAACTGCATGAGGAAAGGAGAGAAAGAGACGAGAGAGACGTGAATGGAGTAAAGGTAGAGTCTTTGGCTAATCGGCTTCTCTCTCTTTCTCTCTGCGCTTGGACATGTGAAGAAACAAAATGTGAGTGATAAAAATAGTGTAGGAGCAATGTATTGAAGATTGAAGGTAAATGTGATTATCCGGAATAGAATCAGTATAGTAATCGGCTTAATTCACGAGTTAGCGCGTAATCGCAGTTTTTCGTAAATTGATTGATTTGTCGGTTTTGATCACGACTTAATTATCGGTCGAGAATTTGAGTTGAGTCTCTTCTCGAGAGTAGTTGTACGCGTGATTTCGAGTTCGTGGGCGGTTCTAGATAATTATTTCGACGACTGAAGAACATAATATGAATATTTGAAATTGCGGAATTTCGTCGAGTTTATCCGTTTGTTTTGAGTTATCCGAATCGTGATTGTGATATGTTTTGGACCGTCGATCGTCCCGATCCGCGAGTATAAATATCGAAAATAGTCAAAAAATTGTCGAAAACACTGTTGGAAGTTTGACCGGCGTTGACTTTTGGTGTTGACCGTTGACTTTAGGCTGACCGGATTTCCACCGTGCGAAACGCACAGCTGCCGTCGGGTTCGACGATTCCGGCCACCTCCGGCCTGGATATTGGTATGGATCGATTCCTCTTTCGATTTGCTACTATTTAGAACTTGAAATTTTGTGATTTGTTGCCGGAATGGGGGAGAACGAGTCGTTTGAAATTTAAGGTTTTTCGCAGGAATCGGCCTTGTTTGGGGGCGGCACTCCGGTGGCTTTCCGGTGAGGATTTTTGGTGGGATCTGTTGGGTTTTGGCTTGGGATGATTTCCCCTTTGGTTTGGAGGGATGGGGTGCCGTGACGGCGCCGGAATCGGCCGAGAAAGTTTTCCGGCCGGTTGTGTCCCACTTTCGAGCTGTTTTCCGGCGATTTGGGCCGAAATTGGTTGATGACTCAGTTGGGGAAGATGTTGGGCTCGATGAGGAGAACATTGTGGGAGCTTGGCCACCGGAAAATCTCTTCGGTTGACGGCGCGCCGCTGGCGGCGGCGGCGGTCTACGGCAGAGCTCCGGTGACCCGTTGACTTTTTAGAATTTGATGATTTTAATATCGTTTTGCTTGTATTCGCACCCCGATCATCTCCTTGAGGTTTTCGAGTTGATTTGGGTACCAGATTTTTTACTCGAGGGTTTGTGTGGAGATTTCGGGAGTTTTCGTCGATTATTTTGTACCGCGTTATATGTTTCCGGGAACGGTTGGTTTCTGAGGTGTGGTACAGTGTGTTGAGCTATGATTTTGATCAGTTATATTTTATGATTATTCAGGGGATCGAGATCGTACGTTGGGCGAGGGATCTTCCGCCGGATCTCGTGATTAGCACGAGTACGCGCTGTGCTCACCTGTGAGTGGACTTTTCTATTTTCACTTTCATTGCGAGTTCGTGATTTCCGTATTTATTTATATACGATGTTGAGATTATTTATTGCTTTTGGAGGTATTATTTTATATTTTATATGTTGATGGCATTACTTGCATCGATGCTTTGGCTACTCGGCTAATCACTGGTAGTCAGACCCAGAGTTGAGAGATTCCTCTGGGCAGGGTTGAGAGATTCCCCTGTTGTGCAGCTAGGGTTGAGAGATTCGCCTGGCACCTCCATATATTTTCCGAACTCGCTATGCATTGTTTTATGTATATGTAATTGGTGAAAGGCATATGTTTATTTTCGTCCACTCACTCTAATGATTTTATTGCCTTTCCTCTGGGCTTTTCGGTTTCCGTACCTAGTTTGCAGTTCGGATTCTAGTGTCTCACGTCGCGGTTGGAGGCTTAGCGTTCGAGCTACCTTTTTTTCCAGTAGATTCTTGTTTTGCCTATTGTTGTATATTTTTGTATATATACACTAGAGGTCGCTTTGATACGCTACTGATATGTTTTCGTATGATTTTCCCGGATTTTTTGTAAAGTACAGTTTTGTTTACTGCTTTACTTTATCGTTATGATATTGAGAAATCCAGATGGGATTGGTGCCCACGGTTTGGCTCTTGTGGCATAGGATGAAGTGTATTTTTCGGGTGCAGGTTAATGGTAATTCAGCGTTAGTAGCGTTACTCTGCCGAAATTTTTGTGGTTTTTGTTGGTTCGTGTTTTCAGAAGGGGTTTGATTTCGGTTTAGGAAACTAAATCGGGGTTGGGTCCTTTCAGCTTGGTATCAGAGCATTAGGTTGTCAGATTCTGTAGACTCTTGTAGTTGTGACGCTTAGGGTATTTGAGTATGCACAACATGTCTGGAGCGATGACCCGACTGGCCAGCGGTACTCATCAATGCTTCGGGTGTTGTATATGTTCAAATATCTGAGGTCTCATGATTACGTTCCTAGTACTTGTGAATAATGCTTGTCTTGTATCAGTAGGATGCCTCCTCGACGTGGTCCCCGTGTTGATTGGGATGTGGATCCTGATGAGGATCGCCAGATGCACAACTTGCTGATGCGAGTGTTGCGTTTGGAGGAGATTTTTGACCCTTTGATCAAAGCTCGTACTGCTGGTGCGACTGTCTTTTCGGGTTCAGCTGACCTAGAGATCTGTGAGGCATGGTTAGTTCAGGTTGAACGCGTTTGTGAGCGTCTGCGTCTCACTCCTGAGCAGATGACAGTGGCAGCAATTGGTTTACTTGAGTCAGATGCATACTTCTGGTGGGTTAGCACCTATAGAGTACTGGTTGATACTCTGTGGAATTTGTTCCGAGATTTGTTTATGCGGAGATACTTCAACCTGGCTACACAGCAGCGGAAGTATGAGGAGTTCACTAATTTGAGGCAGGGCAGTTCGTCTGTGCTTGAGTACCGGGACAGATTTACCCGATTATCTCGGTTTTCTTGTGACATGGTGGCTACGGAGGAAGCCAAGTGCCGCAGATTTGAGCTGGGTTTGATCTTGAACATCAAGGGAACTCTGACTACGATGCCTCAGAACAACTTTGATGAGTTCGTCAGTGCAGCACTCCGAGGTAAGGATATCGAGAAGGAAAGGCAGATGAGATACTAGTCTCGACGGTTTGAGGAGGGTGGACCGAGTTAGGGGCCTTCCAAGAGGCTGAGTTCTGATACTTCCGGATCGGCATCATCCTCGGGTAGTGGACCATATCGATCACCTGCTGGTGTACCAAGACAGATGCAGAGATGGAGGAGAGATCTACCGCAGCGACCACAGTCTAGTGGGGGTTCTAGCGGTTCCAGTTATCCTCTGCGTACGGGTGACACTTTTGCCGTACCGAGGGAGTATCCATTTTGTAGTCTCTGCAGCAGGCATCATGTTGGTCCATGTCAGCGAGGCCCTGTCACTTGTTTTCGTTGTGGCCAGGAGGGTCACTATGCGAGAGAGTGTTTCTAGCTTGTTGGTGTTGGTGGACAGGCGGCCCAGAGTTCCGGAGGAGAGCGAGGTACCACTTTTGGGGCTTGAGCAGTACAGTTTTCTGGCCAGGGCGAACAGCAGGGACACCCTCAGCGTGGACGACCAGCCGGGCAGGCCAGGGTTCATTCCATGACGTTGAGCGAGGGCAGAGCTTCACCGAAGGTTGTTATCGGTATGTTGCATGTCTTTGGTTATCCAGTACTTACATTGCTAGATCCAGGTGCTACACATTCATTCATGTCATATAGACTGTCATCTCTAGCTACTGTACCTGTGTCTCCACTTCCGGGATTGTGGAGAGTGTTGTATCCGTCCGGTGAGGTTGTGAGTATTGGCTGGGTGTACAGAGATTGTGAGATTTTTATTGGAGGTCATGGTTTAGCCGCGGACTTGTTGTTGTTGGATATCGTCGACTTTGACGTGATTTTGGGTATGGACTTCTTGGAAACACATTGGGCCATGTTCGATTGTCACAAGAAGGAGGTTGCGTTTCGACGACCAGGCTTTCCAGAGATATTGTTTCGCGGTGAGAAGAATACTTTTTTGCCATGTGTGATTTCAGCGATGAAGGCTGATCAGATGATGAAGAAGAGCTGTGTTGCTTACTTAGCTCATGTTGTGGATACTACGGCTGCTGTGCCAGACATTGGTGATATTAAGGTAGTTTAAGATTTTCCAGATGTATTTCCGGAGGAGTTACCGGGTATTCCTCCAGTTCGGGAGATCGATTTCACCATTGAGCTTTTACCGGGCACTGGACCCATATCTCATGCACCTTATCGTATGGCGCCAACAGAGTTGAAAGAGCTGTAGATTCAACTTCAGGAGTTGCTGGAGAAGGGTTTCATACAACCCTGTGTATCGCCGTGGGGTACTCCTGTACTGTTTGTGCGGAAGAAGGATGGTTCTATGCAGTTGTGCATCGATTATCGGAAGCTGAATCAGGTCACTGTGAAGAACAAGTATCCGTTGCCATGGATTGACGACTTATTTGATCAGCTCAAGGGAGCTTCAGTCTTTTCAAAGATTGATCTCAGGTCCGGATATCATCAGTTGAGGATCCGAGAGTCTGATGTGGCCAGGACAGCTTTCAGATCGTGGTATGGGCACTACGAGTTCTTGGTTATGCCGTTTGGGTTGACCAATGCCCCCGCAGCTTTTATGGACTTGATGAACCGGGTGTTCAGACGGTTTCTGGACAAGTTTGTGATCGTGTTCATTAACGACATCCTAATTTATTCCAGGAGTGTGGGCCAGCACAAGAAGCATTTGCGAGCGGTTTTATGGACTTTGCGTGATAATCAGTTGTTTGAGAAGTTCAGCAAGTGCGAGTTCTGGTTGGATATCGTGAAGTTTCTGGGCCACGTGATATCAGCTGAGGGAGTCAGCGTGGATCCTGACAAGATCGAGCCCATGTTGAATTGGAGTAGACCTACCACAGTACCAGAGATCAGGAGTTTCTTGGGTTTGGCAGGCTACTATCGGCGCTTTGTGCAGGATTTTTCTCGGATTGCTACTCCACTTACCAGATTGACGAAGAAATGCGTTAAGTTTGAGTGGTCCGATGCATATGGGGAGAGTTACTTGCTCCTGAAGAAAAAGTTGACTACTGCACTAGTTTTGACCCTACCTGATGATAGTGGTGAGTTCGTGGTTTACAGCAATGCATCGAAGTTGGGACTTGGTTGCGTTCTGATGCAGCATGGCAGAGTTGTGGCCTACGGTTCCAAGCAGCTGAAACCACATGAAGTCAACTATCTGACGCACAATTTGGAGTTCGTCGCTATTGTGTTAGCGTTGAAGAGTTGGAGACATTAATTGTATGGAGCTCAGTGTAAGATATTCACCGATCACAAGAGTCTCACTTACTTGCACACGCAGCCAGATTTGAATACGAGGCAGCGCAGATGGATGGAGTTGATCAACGACTATGATTGCACTTTCGAGTACCATCCAGGGAAGGCTAATGTCGTTACCGATGCACTTAGTCGGAAAACCGGAGCTTCATTGTTTCATGTGTGTGTGGCCAGAGTTTCTATGTTAGCCGAGCTTTGGGCTACGGGAGCTGAGTTCGTGTGGGACGATGATGGAGCTTTGTTGGCTAACTTCCAGGTTCGACCGGTGTTGGTTGACCAGGTACGGGAAGCTCAGGATGCGGATTCCTACCTGTTGGACAAGAAGACCATGATTCAGAATGGTATGCCAACAAAGTTTCGGTTGAGTGATGATGGTACGTTGCTGTTCAGAGGCAGATTGTGCGTACCCAGGGACGAGAGTCTGAAGAAAGAGATTTTAGACGAGGCTCATTGTTTTGCTTATGCGATGCATCCCGGTGGTACGAAGATGTTTCGTACACTTCGAACGTATTATTGGTGGCGCAATATGAAGTGGGAGATTGCCGCATATGTGAGCAGATGTTTGATTTGTCAGCAGGTTAAAGCAGAGAGGGCAGAAGCCTGCGGGAAAGTTGCAGCCACTAGAGATTCCGGTTTGGAAGTGGGAGCACATTACCATGGATTTCGTGTATTAGTTACCGTGTACTTCGGCCGGTAATACTGGTATTTGGGTTATCGTGGATCGATTAACAAAATCCGCTCATTTTCTCGCACTTCCGGGGAAGATTTCAGTGGGCAGATTGGCAAAGCTGTATTTGTCGGAGATTGTTCGATTGCATGGTGTGCCTGTATCTATTGTTTCTGACCGAGACAGTCAGTTTACCTCAGAGTTTTGGCAGGCCTTGCAGCGAGCCATGGGTACTAGATTGCATTTCAGTACAGCTTTTCATCCTCAGACTGACGGTCAGTCGGAGCGGACTATACAGACTCTCGAGGATATGTTGCGGTCTTGTGTTTTGCAGTTTCGAGGGAATTGGGACCAGTAACTACATTTGATTGAGTTCACCTACAACAACAGCTATCAGGCCAGTATTGAGATGGCACCGTACGAGGCCCTGTACGGGAGGCAGTGCCGTACTCCATTGTGTTGGAGTGAGGTGGGCGAGCGATGGGTTATTGGCCCTGATCTGGTGAAGAGTACTATGGAGGACATTCAGATCATCCGAGACAGATTGAAGATTGCCCATGATCGCCAGAAGAGTTATGCGGACGTGAGAAGAAAGAGTCTCGAGTTCGATGTGGGCGATTGGGTCTTCCTGAAACTATCTCCGTGGAGGGGAGTTGTGCGTTTCGGGAAGCGTGGCAAGATTCGACCACGGTACATTGGTCTGTACGAGATCACTGAAAGGGTTGGTGCCGTGGCTTACAGACTTGAGTTGCCGTCCGAGATGGCTCGTGTACATGATGTCTTTCATGTTTCGATGCTGCGGAAGTATATCCCAGATCCATCACATGTGTTAGTGCCACAGCAGCTACCTATCCGAGAGGATTTGACATATGTGGAGGAGCCGGTACAGATTCTCGATCAGTGTGAGCAGGAGTTGAGGCACCGTGTTATACCGCTGGTGAATGTCATGTGGCAGAGTCACTCGGTTGAGGAGGCCACCTGGGAGACTGAGCAGTGTATGTGGGAGCAGTATCCTCATATGTTCACCTGACAGGTACATAAATTTTGAGGTCGAAATTTTTTTTAAGGGGGGTAGATTTGTGATGACCCGGAACAGAATTAATATAGTAATCGGCTTAATCCACGAGTTAGCGCGTAATCGCAGTTTTCTATAAATTGATTGATTTGCCGGTTTTGATCACGACTTAATTATCAGTCGAGAATTTGAGTTGAGTCTCTTCTCGAGAGTTATTGTACGTGTGATTTCGAGTTCGTGGGAGGTTCCGGATAATTAATTCGATGACTGAGGAATATAATATGAATATTTGAAATTGCAGAATTTCGTCGAGTTTATCCGTTTGTTTTGAGTTATCCGAATCGTGATTGTGATCCGTTTTGGACCATCGATCGTCCCGATCCGTGAGTATAAATATTGAAAATAGTTGAAAAATTGTCGAAAACACTGTTGGAAGTTTGACCGGCGTTGACTTTTGGTGTTGACCATTGACTTTAGGCTGACCGGATCTCCATCGTGCGAAACGCATAGCCGCCGTCGGGTTCGACGATTTCGGCCGCCTCTGGCCTGGATATTGGTATGGATCGATTCCTCTTTCGATTTTCTACTATTTAGAACTTGAAATTTTGTGATTTGTTGCCGGAATGGGGGAGAACGAGTCGTTTGAAATTCAAGGTTTTTCGCCGGAATCGGCATTGTTTGGGGGCAGCGCTCCGGTGGCTTTCCGGTGAGGATTTTTGGTGGGATCTGTTGGGTTTTGGCTTGGGATGATTTCCCCTTTGGTTTGGAGGGATGGGGTGCCGTGACGGCGCTGGAATCGGCCGGGAAATTTTTCCGGCCGGTTGTGTCCTTTGAGCTTTCGAGCTGTTTTCCGGCGATTTGGGCCGGAATTGGTTGATAACTCAGTTGGGGGAAGATGTTGGGCTCGATGAGGAGAACATTGTGGGAGCTTGGCCACCGGAAAATCTCTTCGGTTGACGGCGCGCCGGCGGCGGCGGCAGCAGTCAACGGCGGAGGTCCGGCGACCCGTTGACTTTTTAGAATCTGATAATTTTAATGTCATTTTGCTCGTATTCGCGCCCCGATCATCGCCTTGAGGTTTTCGAGTTAATTTGGGTATCGAATTTTTTAGTCGAGGGTTTGTGTGGAGATTTCGGGAGTTTTCGTCGATTATTTTGTACCGCGTTATATGTTTCCGGGAACGGTTGGTTTCCGAGGTGTGGTACAGTGTGTTGAGCTATGATCTTGGTCAGTTATATTTTATGATTATTCAGAGGATCGAGATCGTACGTTGGGCGAGGGATCTTCCGCCGGATCTCATGATTAGCGCGAGTACACGCTGTGCTTACCTGTGAGTGGACTTTTCTATTTTCACTGTCATTGCGAGTTCGTGATTTCCGTATTTATTTATATACGATGTTGAGATTATTTATTGCTTTTGGAGGTATTATTTTATATTTTATATGGTGATGGCATTACTTGCATCGATGCTTTGGCTACTCGGCTGATCACCGGTAGTCAGACCCAGAGTTGAGAGATTCCTCTGGGCAGGGTTGAGAGATTCCCCTGTTGTGCCGCTAGGGTTGAGAGATTCCCCTAGCCTATCACCGTCGCGCTTGAGAGATTCGCCTGGTACCTCCATATATAATAGAACTCGCTTTGCATTGTTTTATATATATGTAATTGGTGAAAGGCATTTGTTTATTTTCGTCCACCTCACTCTAACGATTTTATTGCCTTACCCCTTGGCTTTTCGGTTTCTGTGCCCAGTTTGCAGTTCGGATTCTGGTGTCTCACGTCGTGGTTGGAGGTTTAGCGTTCGAGCTACCTTTCTTTTCCATTAGGTTCTTGTTTTGCCTATTGTTGTATATTTTTGTATATATATACTAGAGGTCGCTTTGATACGCTACTGATATGTTTTCGTATGATTTTCCTGGATTTTTTGTAAAGTACAGTTTTGTTTACTGCTTTACTTTATCGTTATGATATTGAGAAATACGGATGGGATTGGCGCCCACGGTTTGGCTTTTGTGGCATAGGATGAAGTATATTTTCCGGGTGCAGGTTAATGACAATTCCGCGTTAGTAGCGTTACTCTACCGAAATTTTTGTGGTTTTTGTTGGTTTGTGTTTTCAGAAGGGGTTTGATTCCGGTTTAGGAAACTAAATCGGGGTTGGGTCCTTTCAGTAAACTCTTTACTTCTTGAACATACATATCACCAAGCTCGTTCCATGTCAGACCCGACCGCAATCCTCGCGCGGTAAGGAACTTATGCCTCGTGGGTTCAACTGTTTTTTAGTCGGTGCCAAACTCCTTGATTCTCGCCGGAAAATATGTCATAGAATAAGTCCTCGATCATTAAAGAAGAGCAAATATAAGAGTTGAAATGAAGAAGGGAATTTTGGAAAATTCAAATTATTGTTGTATTAAAAATGTATCAGAAATAAGAAATGGGCTGTGGAATGTAAAATAACAGGTGCCAATTTCACTCCCCTTCATTTATTCTGTTACTGGCGAGTGTTCGCGACCCCGATACTGTGGATGAGCCCTACCACGCAAAACATTCACCGACTCAATCTCAGTCTCTCCCTCTCTTTATTCTCTTCACTAGCCACATACTAGTGAAGATATGGTGTTTATATGTTAATTCATTAAAAGAAATTCAAGAACATGAGCCATTTCTAAAATAAGCTAACACTATAACAATTAGTTTCATGTATCCAATCTGCATAATAACACCGTAACAATTAGGAACAGTTGTTTTGAAAATTAGGACTAATGTTGTACACAAGTTTTGTGCAATGAAATTGAGTGAATAAAAAGTTTTGGATAAATTTCAATTTACCCCCCTCAAGTTTGCTTTATACATCAAGTTACTCCCTTATATTTTAAAGTTACGTTGAATATTTTACCCCTAAAGTTTGCAACCAACATCATATTTACCTTTCCATTAACTTTTCATCCGCAATCACCGTTAAGTGATGACACGATAATTCACTATTCATGTAAAAAAATTATTTTACTTTTTTTTCTTCTCCAAATTTATTTTGAGCTAATAAAATGTAAATTCTTTTCTAAAATGCTTAAAATTTTTAAAACTTTCTACAAAAAGTTAAAACAAAATGATGTAGCAATTTTGTGTAATTATTTTATAATTATAGCAATTGATTTATTTAGAAAATAAAACTTGGTGGATTGCACTACTCATTTTGTGCACCATCATTATAATTTTGAGAAAAAAAAAGAAGGTAAATTCAATTTTTATGAGTTAGGAATTTACTTTTATTTTGTCTCAAAATGAATTTGGGAATAATTGAAGGGTATTATATGAATTTTTACTTAAATAGTGAATTGCTATGTCATTATTTAAAGAAAAATTAATGGAAAGGTAAGTTTAACGTGGGTTGCAAACTTTAGGGGTAAAACTTTCAACTTTGAAACATGAGGAAACAACTTAATATTTGGAGCAAACTTGAGGGAGGTTTACTGAAATTTGTCCAAAAGTTTTAGAATGTAACGTGGGCTAAGAATGTGATGTTTTTTAATAACTTTTTGACTTTACTCAAGAAAAATTATATTCACACACCCAAAAATACTAGATACACATTTCTCTTTTCATGCACCAAAAATTAAAACTATAGATGAATGAAATTACTAACGGAGACATTTATATAAAAATAAACTGATTATTTGGAGTCGATCTCATTTCTCAACATGAACTAAAAGAAATTGTTGGAACCCTAATTAATACACTCTGGCCACATCATTGATCAATCAAAAATAATATAATTAATTGAATTCAATCCATAGTACACTACGGCTACGAAAATAACAGTGAGCCGATTAGAACCCACGATCAAGATATTGGTTCTCCATTTTTGACTATAATCCTCTAACGATTGATATCGTTAAAACTAAGCATTAAATTAAACATTTAACAATAATACATATAATTTAAAAACTCTATAGATGTAGTATTTTAACCAAGTAGGGATCGTTCTCACCAGGGATTGAAGAGTGCATACAATAATTGTGCAAAAGAAGGGGGTATAAAAATTGATTTTAATTTCCTAGATTACTACCTAAAAATGTCACAAACAGACCAAAAAATTCTTGGACCCTAACATGCATTGATTCATAGACAAAGAAACACATACAAGACCCCTAAAACTCTAACCACGTTTTAGACAAAAAATAAAGTCCTAATTAATTATCTACAAGTGATCGACTTATCCTATACACCTTACAATTACACATAATTTCATTCAATTAATTATGAAATCTACAAGTTCTAATTCCAGATTACATGCCATGACTTTGAATTAAAGTGCAACTAAGCGTCTAAACACCCTAATACCGACTTCATTGATTTAAGGTAAAAAGTGATTGACTAAGTGGTTCATCTTAAGACCTAAAACAAAGCATTAAGCACGACACACAACATGCAATCAAGACTCAAAAATCATAGACACGTACATGGAAGATATATTGAACTCAAAACTAGCATAAAACCAAAAAAAACATGTATTCTTTACAAACAAAGCAAAACAAATATAAGGAGACTTACAAAGTAAAGGTTTCATGTTTACATTTTTTGATTCTCGGTAAGCACTGAAAAATCTCGAGTGGATAGAGTTTTAGGGGGAAGCTACACACCTTTTAAAGGGACTAAGCGTATTTAGAAGGAATGAGATGAAAATTTGAGAGGTGGTGGTGATGTAATTCGGCCTTGCACTTGATGAACCTTGATGTGGAGCTTCTATGACTACTTTGACAACAAAAGGACGTAGAATAGGTGATGATCCTAATGGGGGTCGAGCCTTATGACTATATAGGCATTTACAAGTGGTTCTGAAAGGACCTGATCCTGATTTAGTTGTCTAAATAGGAATTAAGCCCTAACGACAACCGAATCTACAAAATTTTTGCCTGAGTTTCTTCTAAAATCAAGAAACTCAAAAATCTGCAAGGAAAACATACTTCTAAAATGTCCAAAAAAATAAACCTTGGGCACCAAATCCCATCCGGATTTCTCATATCAACCAAACACTGAATCCACTAGACATATAAACTGTTTACAGAAGGTGATAAGAAATTAGAAGATTGAATGAAAAATACAATACAACGAAAGTAAACTCTATACAATAATTAGAGCGACTTCTAATTTATATAATACACATGACTCATCTATAGAAACCTACTAGATGAGTACAGTGACACAAACTCTATGCCTCAATCGCTGACATGTAATCACAGGATACAAACTACAAACTAGGCGGAGGAAACCGAAAAACTCAGGGAAAGGCACATAAAATAAGAAATTTGTTAGAGTGAGTGGACGAAAATAATATTTCACTTTAAACTGAAAACTATAAATGATAGGCCTTTCACTATTATGTACATAAAAATGAAGCAAGTCTAAAAATAAACAAGCCCAGGTCAGGTGTTTGTCATAACCCTCTTAGGTACTGTGTAATGCGTGGGGGCAGTAACTTGAATACATTTTCCTCAAAGTTACAAGAATACCCAGGTCAGGTGTTTGTCTTAACCCTCTTGGATACTGTGTAAATCACGGGTCAGGTGTTTGTCTTATCTCTCCTGGAGCGTCTGGGGGATCGACCGAGAAGCCAGTGCATCGATGCATCAACTATGACTATGCTCTCTGTAAAAGAAATCATATGTGCCTCCATGCAAATGCATAATCGTAAATGCATACTCGTAAAACGCATAATCGTAAAGTCCATAATCGTAAAATGCATAATCATAAAATACATAATCATAACTCGCAAATCAACAGTGAAAATAAAGGGTCCACTCACAGTACCCAGCTAGCTCCGTGGTCTGGCAGAAGTCCCCTCGCCAAATTCTTGATCACAGTATCCTGAATAAATAATAGATTCATTTAATACTAAAATTTAATAAAACGTGTGAAAATCAACTCAGAAGCTATCCCAGAAACTCCCCAGTAAATTTTGAAATTTTGTCTCGCCGAAGCGCCTTGAACGGCTGCGCGTGGCCCTCACGCGCCTCCACAGGCAACGGCGTGTGAGCCACATGCACCTCTGGTGAAAAGTACTTCGAAAGGAGCATTTGACCCTCGCTGGAAAGATTACAACGAGGCCAACAACTTTCCCAACTGGCCCAAAACCCAACTCGCTGCCATTTGGCCGGAAATCGTTGCAAAATTCCACGGCCCGAAAAATCGTCGAAAAAGGATTCTGGCGGATTTTGACACCGTCGATGCCCCTTGGTCCCCCTAACCAAAGGGGTTCAACTCTTGGGGTAAAACCCCATTGATTCCTCCCCTCGCCGTCGCTAGAAAGTGGCCGGAACACCACAAATGATTAAACCCGAAATCCTACAGGTAACTCGACTAAATTTGATCCTAAAATCAACAATACATACATGAACCGAAAGAGGGAAGAGATGGCTTCAAAACCATACCAAGAACGCCAACAATGGTGACGTTTTCCAGCGGGTTAGAATTGGGGTCGGGTCGGGTCCAATTTTCTGGATTTTTTTGTATTTTATCCCGTATTTTTACCATAAATAATGTATTTATACTCCCAAGCACCTGATTAGATCAACAGTTGAGGATTGATCTGATCAAGATCCAACGGTTCAGATTAAACTGACCTAAAATAAATACTTTTAAATATTTTCTCCATGCAGACTTCCAAAAATCATAAAAAATAGCTCGCTAAACTGAAAAATTCTCCAAAAATTTCTACGAGCTTTAAACAAAATACTCAACAACTTTCATGAAGAAAATAAATTCTAGTTCTCGCTCGGTGAAAAAGTCGTTAACAAACTACACGATACAATTAATTAGTAATAATCCTAATTCGTGCCGATTTGTTTGAAATTTTTGGTTTGGGTTGTTACAATCTACTCCCTTAATAAAAATTTCGTCCTCGAAATTTACATACCTGCTAATCTAAGAGATAGGGATACTACTCTTGCATCAGCTGCTCAGGTTCCCAAGTGGCCTCTTCAACTGCATGGTTCCTCCATAAGACTTTCACAAGTGGAATGGTCTTATGACACAGTTTTTGGACTCCCCGATCAAGAATCTGAACTGGCTCTTCTACATAAGTCAAATCCTCCTGTATAGGGAGATGATAAGGTGTCAGAACGTGAGATGGATCAGAAACATACTTCCGCAACATAGACACATGGAACATATCATGTACTCTGGCCATCTTAGAAGATAGTGTTAACTTATATGCCACTACACCCACTGGTTTAATAATCTCATATGGACCGATATAGTGTGAGCTGAGTTTGCCACATTTCTTGAAACGCACAACACCTTTCTAAGGAGATAATTTCAAAAATACCCATTCACCAACCTTAAACTCGAGGTCTTTTCTCCTTACATCAACATAACTATTTTGCCGGTCTTGTGTAGCTTTCAACCTATTTCGAATAATTTGAATTTCCTTTGCGGTGTCTTTCATTATGTTAGGACCAATAAGCCACCTTTTCCCCACTTCACTCCAACACAATGAAGTTCGACATTATTTTCCATATAAAGCTTCATATGGAGCCATCCTGATGCTGGCTTGATAATTACTATTTTATGCAAATTCAATCAGATGAAGCTGTTGATCCCAATTTCCTTTGAACTGCAGAACACAGGATCACAACATATCCTCCAAAGTCTGAATGGTTCTCTTCAATTGGCCATCGATCTGAGGGTGGAAGACTGTACTAAAATATAATCTGGTCCCCAACGCCTTTTGCAAAGCTTGCCAAAATTCTGATGTGAATTGAGTATCCCGATCAGAAACTATAGACATAGGCACTTCGTGCAACCTCACATTCTCCGCCATATATAACTTTGCTAATTTTCTCACAGAGATTTTTCCTGGAAGAGCTAGAAAATGAGATGATTTAGTAAGGCAGTCAACAATTATCCAAATGCCAGTATTACTATTGGATGTACGAGGTAGCTGATATACAAAGTCTATAGTAATATGCTCCCACTTCCAAACTTGAATCTTTAATGGTTGCAACTTTTCAGCAAGTTTCTGCCACTCTGCCTTCACCTGTTGACAAATAAGACAGTTGCTCACGTACATTGCTATTTCTCTTTTCATTTTATGCCACCAGTAGTAAGCTTTAAGTGTCTAAAACATTTTTGTACTGCCCGGATGCATGGCATAAGCTAAACAATGAGCTTCATCAAGTATTTTCTTCTTCAGCTCGTCATTCTTAGGAACATACAGTCTTCATCTGAATATTAAAGTACTGTCATTTCTTAGTCGAAACTCTGTTGTTTCGCCATTCTGAATCATATTCTTTTTACTCAACAGATAAGAATCCGCATCTTGGGTCTCTCGCACCTGGTCAAACAACACCAGTCGGACTAAAAAACGGGCTAACATTTCTCCATCATCTCTCTATTCCAGTTCTATTACCGTTGCTCTCAACTCAGCTAACAACAATACCATTGCGACACGTACATGAAATAGAGAGACTTCATATTTTCTACTAAGAGCATCAGCCACAACATTAGCATTCCCGGGATAGTACTTGAAAGTACAATCATAATCATTAATTAAATCTATTCATCTTCGTTGCCTCATATTCAAATCTAGTTGAGTACGCAGGTGAGTAAGACTATTATGATCAATATAAATCTTACACTGCACTCCATATAAGTTGTGTCTCCAACTCTTTGGTGCCAACACAATGGCAGTAAGCTCAAGATCATGTGTGGGATAATTAACTTTATGAGGCTTCAATTGTTTGGAACCATACGCAATGACCTTGCCATGCTGCATCAAAACATAGCCTACATCCAATTTCGAAGCTCCATTATAAATAACATATTCCCCACTTTCGTTAGGTAAAGTCAACACTGGCCGGTGCCGTGGTCAATTTTTCTTTCAACGTCAGATAACTCTCTTCACAGGCATCAGACCACTCAAATTTGACTCATTTCTTCGTCAATCGGGTAAGCAGAGTTGTAATCTGCAAAATATCTTGTACAAAACTGTGACGACCCGAATCAGAATTAGTACGTTAATCGGCTTAATCCGCGAGTTTTACGAGTAATCACAGTTGTCGTAATTGAGCAGTTTTAGCGGGTTCATTCACGACTAATTTATCGGGCGAGAATTTGAGATGAGTCTCTTCACGAGAGTTGTAGTATGCATGATTTTGAGTCCATAGGCAATTTCAAATAATTGTTTCTATAACCGAGGAATATGTTATAAATATTTGAAATCGCGTGATTTAGTCGTGTTTATCCGTTTGAGTTTGAGTTATCCGAAACATGGATGTAATTCGATTTGGACCGTCGATCGTATTGAGCCGCGAGTATAAATATCGGAATAGTCGAAAAATTGTCGAAAATCACTGTTTTGGAAGTTTGACCAAAAGAAGACCGTTGACTCGCATTGACAGAGGGAGAATCGCACCGCCGTTGACTCGCCGTGGACTTTCCGTTTCCGACCACCTCCGGCTACAATTTGGGTATGGTTAGCTTCTCCTATTGATTTCCTATGGTTTAGGACTTGGATTTGTGTGATTTGATGAGGTATAGGTGGAGAACGAGCTCATTGAAGTTCGTGGTGTTTGCTGGAATCGGGCGGCCATTTCCGGCCACTTTTGGGGTTGGAGGGGTTGGGGTTTTGCTCCCTTCAAACCAAGGAAGCTTTTGGGTGAAGAGTTTTTGAAGTTGGTCGTCGTTTGGAGCTCGTCGGAAACCTCATTGGAATCCATGGATTCCGTGGGTTTCGAGGTGATTTCCGGCCAGTGGGCATGGAATTAGGGCTTGGTGTAGAAGAGAGATGTGTTAGGCTTGAGGAGTACTTATGATCTGGAAAGTTTGGCCGGAATTTGCCAATGTTGATGCCGCGCCGCCGCCAGCGGTCCGGCGAAGGGTTGACTTTTTGGAATTTAACAAGTTTTATGCCGTTTTGCTCATAATAGTGCCCCGATCGTAGCCTTGATGTTTTCGAGTTGATTTGGATACCGGATTTTAAGTCGAGGGTTTATGTGGAGTATTTGGGGGTTTTCGACGATTATTTTGTATCCGAGTTATATGTTTCCGAAAATGGTTGGTTTCCGAGGTGTGGTAGAGAGTAATGAATTGTGATTTTGATCCATGATATTTTGTGATTATTTAGGGGATCGAGATCGTACGCTTGGCTAGGGATCTTCCGCCGGATCTCGGGATTAGCACGTTTGCGCGCTTTGCTTGTCTGTGAGTGGACATCTTTCTTTTCACCGATTGGTTGCGAGTCCTTATTATACGTTTCACGAGTATGAGCATGCACATGAGATTATGATTTATACGAGCATGTGCTTTACGATTATGCATTTACGAATATGCATTGACAAATATGCTTATATAATTATATATTACGAATACGCATTTACATTATGCTTTATACATTTGCATGAACTATTTATGATTTGGTTTTCACAGAGTACAGTCACAGTATATGTTGTTATATCGATACACTTGCATCCCGACTGATCCCCGATGATGTTTACCGGGGGAGGCTGTGATCCCTGACTCGAAGCCTTTACTGGGGGGGGGGGGCAGATTTCTGACCTGAGGCTTTTCTGGCTAGAATCACGTGTGGGTCTGGGATCCCGTGATTTGGACTGTACTAGCACGAACGTGTCCATGAGTGACCCCGCGAGATTTTACGATGCATGCTCTGTACGCGTGAGGAGTTAGAGTCTCCCTCGTGTACTATATCATATTCATTCAGTTAGACTCACATATGTTTTTATAACATATATTATTCGGCGAAAGACATTTATTTTCGTCCACTCACTCTAACAGTTTATATGTCTTTCCCTGGGCTCTTTGTTTTCAATGCCCAGTTTGCAGTTTGGATTCTGGTGTCCCACGTCGCAGTCAGATGCTTAGTATTCGAGCTACTTTTCTTTTCCAGTAGGTTTCTTGTTTAGCCTACTGTTGTGTATTTATGTATATATATACTAGATTTCGCTCTGAATACTCTGATGTTTATTTTTTCATATGATTTTCCCGGATTTCTGTAAAGTACAGTCTTGCTTATTATTTTACGTTATTGATATGATATTGAGAAATCCGGATGGGATTGGTGCCCACGGTTTGGCTTTTGTGGCATAGGATGAAGTGTGTTTTTGGGTGCAGGTTAATGGCAATTCCGCTTTATAGTGAAACTCTGCCGAAATTTCTTTGGTTTTTGCAAGTTCGTGTTTTCAGAAAGGGTTTGATTCCGGTTTAGGAAACTAAATCGGGGTTGGGTCCTTTCAAAAACGGCGATAATAACCTGCTAAACCCAAGAAACTTCTTATCTCAGTTACACTTGTAGGTCTGCTCCAATTCAACACCGCTTCGATTTTATTTGGATCAACACTATCTCCCTCAGCTAAAATCATATGACCAAGAAATTTCACATTATCCATCCAAAATTCACACTTGTTAAACTTTGCATACAACTGAGAATCCCGCAAAGTTTGCAAAACAGCACGTAGATGCTTTCGGTGTTGCTTCTCATCTTTGGAATATATTAAGATGTCATTGCAAAAGTATCGCCTGAAGACACGATTCATAAGGTCCATAAAAGCAGATGGGCATTCGTCAAGCCAAAATGCATAACAAAAAATTCATAATGCCCATAGTGTGATTAAAAGGCCATCTTGGAAACATCTAATTCTCTAATCTGAGGCTGATGATATCCCGATCTGAGATCAATCTTCTAGAAAATTTTAGCTCATTTCAGTTGATCGAACAAATTATCAATCTGCGATAAAGGATACTTATTCTTCACCGTGACTTAATTTAATTTTTGATAGTCAATGCACAACCTTATTGAACAATCCTTCTTCCTCATGAACAACAATGGAGCACCCCAGGGTGAAACACTGGGTCGAATGAAACCCTTATCGATCAACTCCTGCAGTTGAACCTGCAACTCCTTCTACTCTGCTGGGGCCATCCGATATGGTGCCTGAGAAATAGGACTCGTGCCTGGAAGTAATTCAATGGTGAAATCAATCTCCCTCATCGGAGGCAAACTAGGTAAGTCCTCTGGAAATAAATCTGAATACTCACAAACCACTGGCATATCCCCGATACTCGGCGTATAAACTTATATATTGATCACATTTTCCAAGTATGTCTCACAACCTTTTTTTTAACATATTTTCCGCTTTCATAGCCGAAATCATAAAAGGTGGAGAAGTATACCTTTCGCCGCAAAATAAGATTTCTGGTATATCTGGACTTCTAAAGACTACCTCCTTTTTATGACAATGAAAGACCACCCAATGAGCCTCTAAGAAGTCTATCCCTAGAATTACATCAAAATCTATAATGTCTAACAACATCAAATCCGCAGTTAACCCATAACCTCCTACGAAAATCTCACAGTCCCTATACACCCATCCGACAGTCACAACGTCACCGGGTGGATATAATACTCGTCACCTACCCAGAAGTGGAGATGCAGATATAGTGGCCAAAGATGCCAATATAAACGATATAAAAGAATGTGTAGCCCTCGAGTCTAGTAAAGTAAGGACTGGATAACCAAAAGTATATAACGTACCGATATTAACTCTGGGGAAGCTTTGCCTTTTCGCAGGGTCATGACATGCACTCGGGCTTGCCCAGCTGGTCGTTCACGCTGATTGCGGTTATGCTGATTTGCTTTACCTGTGGGTTGCGCTGGCCGAACTCTAAAAGTGGTACCTTGATCTCCACCTGAACTCGGGGCGGCTGAACCACCAAAAGTGTCCAACTGTGGACACCCCTTAGCAAAGTAATCCTCTTGGCCACTGCGATAAAAAATTGTGGTGTCCCACTGACACGAACTGAAATGCCGCTTGTTACAAATGTTACATAATGGAAAATTTCTCAGTGCAGTTGGTGTGTTATATGAGCGTCGAGGGTAACTCAACCCACTATAACTCCCACTTGATTGTTGTCTCTGAGGTCGATTCCTCCTCCATCTCTGGCTCTTACTTTTACCAGATGTGCCAGTAGGAAATCTATAAGGTCCACTGCCAGAAGAAGAGGCTGAACCTGATGTACTCGAACTCAATCTCTTTGAAGGACCCTGGCTGGGCCCACCTTCCTCAAAGCGACAAGACTTAAACTGTAGCTGTTTCCCTTTCCACATCCCCACCTCTGATTGTTGCACGAACAAACTCATCAAAATTATCCCGAGGCATAACTGTCAATGTCCCCTTAATGTTCAGATTCAGACCCAGTTCAAACCTCCTACACTTGGATTCCTCACCACCATATCATGCGTAAATCGAGATAAACGAGTAAATTTATCTCGATACTCAAGAACTGATATATTGCCTTGCCTCAGGTTGGGGAACTCTTTATATTTCCACTGCTGGGTAGCCTAGTTGAAATATTGGCGCATGAACAATTCTCAGAATGTAGGCTATGGGGTTTCAACAGGAACCCTCTCAGTACTAGCCCACTAGAAGTAAGCATGTGGCTCAAGTAAACTAATAGCTGCTACCGTCTTCTGCTCTGGAGTGAAGTGAAGTCGTTCACATACTCGTTCCAACTAGACTATCTATGCCTCACATGTTTTAGGATCTATGGAACTGGAGAAAGTGGTTTCTCCAACTGTTCTTGCCTTTGTTACAAGATCAAAACGCTCATCAAACTGTAAAACTCGCATAAGCAAGTCTCGCGTTTGCTGATCCTCATCACGATCCTCAACCCAATTAACGCGGGCTCCACGTCTAGAAGGCATCTCCTATGGATGAGAAAACACATTAGTCAACAAAACACGAAGGATAGAGTCATGAAACCTTAAACATTTATAAACACATAACACCGTGAGCATTGATGAGGATCCGGGGGCCGGTCGGGCCATTGCTCCGGAAGTGCTGTGTATTCCTAAATGTCCTTAGTAACACAATTGCGGAAGTCTACAAAATCTATACCCTAATGCTCTGATACCAACTGAAAGGACATGATCCCAATTTAGTTGCCTAAACAGGAATTAAGCTCTAACGACAACCGAATCTACAAAAAATTTGCCAGAGTTTCTTATAAAATCAAGAAACTCAAAAACCTGCTAGGAAAACACAGTTCTAAAATGTCCACATAAAGAAACAGTGGGCACCTAATCCCATCCGGATTTCTGATATCAACCAAACACTGAATCCACTAGACATATAAACTGTTTACGGAAGGTGATAAAAAATTCGGAGACTGAATGGAAAATACAAGACAACGAAAGTAAACTCTATACAATAATTAGAACGACTTCTAATTTATATAATACACAGGACTAGCAGGTTAAGCTTGGAAACTACTAGATGAGTACAGTGATACAAACTCTATGCCTCCGTCGCTGACATGCAATCACAGGATACAAACTGCAAACTAGGCGGAGGAAACCAAAAAGCCCAGGGAAAGGGATATAAAATAATAAACTGTTATAGTGAGTGGACGAAAATAATATTTCACTTTAAACTGAAAACTATAAATGATATGCCTTTCACTATAATGTATATAAAAATGATGCGAGACTAAAAATAAACAAGCCCAGGTCAGGTGTTTGTCCTAACCCTCTTGGGTACTGTGTAATGTGTGGAGGCAGTAACTTGAATACATTTTCCTCAAAGTTACAAAAATACCCAGGTCAGGAGTTTTTCCTAATCCTCCTGGGTATTGTGTAAATCACGGGTCAGGTGTTTGTCCTATCCCTCCTGGAGCGTCTCGGGGATCAACCGAGAAGCCAGTGCATCGATGCATTAACTATGACTATGCTCTGTGTAAAAGAAATCATATGTGCCTCCATGCAAATGCATAATCGTAAATGCATACTCGTAAAACACATAATCATAAAGTGCATAATCATAAAATACATAATCATAGACTCGCAAATCAACAGTGAAAACAAAGTGTCTATTCACAGTACACAGTTAGCTCCGTGGTTTGGCAGAAGTCCCCTCGCCAAAATTTTGATCACGGTCTCCTAAATAAATAACATATTCATTTAATACTGAAATTCGATAAAACGTGCGAAAATCAACTCAGAAACTATCCTTGAAATCCCCCTGTAAATTTTGGATTTTTGCCTCGCCAGAGCCCCACTGTGAACAGCGGCGAGTGACCTTCACGCGCCTCCACATGCGGCGGCGCGTGAGCCATACTCGCCTTCAGTGCAATCTACTCCAAAAGGAGCATTCGACCCCTCATTGGAAAGATCACAATGAGGCCAACAACTTTCCCAATTGGTCCAAAACCCAACTCGCCGTCATTTGGCCGGAAATCGTTTTGTAAATCCACGGCCCGAAAAATCGCCGGAAAAGGATTCCGGCCGATTTTGATGTCGTCGACGCCCCTCGGTCCCCCCAACCATAGGCGTTCGACTTCTGGGGTAAAACCCCATCGATTCCTTCCCTTACCGTTACCGGAAAGTGGCCGGAACACCACCGACGATTAAACCCGAAATCCCACGGGTGACTCGACTCAATTCAATCCCAAAATCAACTCAAAAATCAACTATTCATACATAAATAGAACGAGGGAAGAGAGGGTTTCAAAACCATACCAAACTCCGAAAAACGGTGATGTTTTCCAGTGGGTTTGAATTCGAGTCGGGTCAGGTCACGTCGCCTACAAAATGGGTCGCCTGATTTTCTGTATTTTTTCCCGTATTTATACCTCCAAGCACCTGATCAGATCAACTGCTGATGTTTGATCTGATCAAGATCCAAAAGTTCAGATTAAACTGACCTAAAATAAATACTTTTAAATTTTTTCTCCACGTAGACTTCGGAAAATCATAAAAAAATATCTCACTAAACTCAAAAATTCCCTGAAAATTCCTTTGAGCTCGAAAAAAATAATCTACGACTTTCGTGAAGAAAATAATGTCTAATTCTCGCGTGGTGAAAAAGTCGTTAACAAACTACACGATACGATTAATTAGCGATAATCCTAATTCGTGCCGATTTGTGCGCATTTTTTGGTTCGGATTGTTACAGGTTCTCCTCATGAATCTAGGTTTTCCTACTCTACTCGGGTAAATTTTATAGTCTGTTAAGAATCGTACTTTTTCGGAGTTGTAGACATCCAAAAATTAATATTTTTGTCTCGTTGGAAAGAAGACTCAAAGAGCTTTCATACCATAAGTCGATAACCATCTAATTTGAAGTTGGATGACCTGTACATGAATATTTTTCTTTCCTTATTTTGCAGGATTTCCTTCTCCTTTTTGATTTGTGAATCCTTTTCTTGCCAAAACTTGTTCTCCACGAAATTAGCTGACTTGGTCTTCATTTTTTGGTCATTCAAATGGTCTTTTAATTAATTTGATCCATTTGTTCTTCTTCTAAGGTTCTTCTGGAAGCTTCTTTTCCTAGTCAACATAGGAAATATTTTCCTAGTCAACATAAGACTTCTTTTTCTTCACATCTTCCTTTGACGAATTTCAGGGCCGAATTCTTCCCCATTTTCTTTTCCATTTTTTTCTTGTGATTTTTGTGCATATAGATTCTTTTACTCCATCTCTTGTGGTAAAAACCTAAAAACAACAAAATAAATCAAAATTAATAATACTAAGCAATTATCATAGTCCAATATAGAGAAGAATACATTAATTAATACGCCTAAAATACGTAGATCAATTTCCTGCACAATTAGACTTTGCTAGTCTCTTAGAAAATACTAAATTAAACTAAGACTCTCTAAGAAGTAAAAGATTAAAAGAAAAATTGTTCCAATGTTTCCACTAGGTGTCCTCAACATTGAAAACTGAAAAACACACTAAAATAACTACTAAGCCCTTAACCTATATGTCTCAGAAAATCTTCACTTATCATGGCAATCACAAAGTTTAAGCACAAGAAATTCAAGAGTTAATAAAAACATTCTCATGCATGAAGAAGTAAGACTTAGATGAAAACAATGGTGATTTGAGAGATATGCATGCACTAGAAATGTTCAAAATCACCTCATATGGATGCTCTTATCATTTTCACTAATGAAAAAGGGTTTTCACTCAAAATATATAAATAAGAATCAATAAAATATCTAATGAATAGAATAAGTTAATTGCACAAATGAACCCAAACTATATGCTTACACATGTGATTAATTTCACATATCAAAGACTACTTATTTTAAGGATCATAAAGGACTTGAAAGGGTTATAATGTGGCTAAAGCTAAGGTATTCAAAATTTTGGAAAAGTGGTGTTCAAGATTGTTTCCAAGACTTAGCCTAAGCTCCAAAAACTCATCAACTTCGTGCATCACCTCCTCTTCCGGCGTCAAAGAAATCAAACTTTAAGAGCAAGGGACAAATTCTATCTTTTTGGGCTAGAACTTCATTCTAAATTTCCTTTGAGTTTTTTGAATAGGACAAAAGCCATATTTTTTCACTATTAGGCATTCCATTTGTAGTAATCTCAAAATCCACAAGTATGGGGAATATTAATCCAAACTTTAGTATTTAGAACATATTGTCGGAGAGCTTCACAATTTTTTTTCTCTTTCTTACTCTCGATTTTTTTTTCTGGCAATCACTATTTTTTTTTCAAACTTTTCGGACAAGACTATCCTCATACACACATCTTCCTTGAAAAATTGTCACCAAAATGCCATCTTCATTGTTGTTAGCTCGAAAATTCTCACCAAGTCTTCAGAACAAGGGTAATGATATTTTATACTAGGCTAAGTATTTAGGTATATATGGTGATAAAAAATGACTACATGTAGGCTCAAAATGGTGATCTAGGGAGTCACAACTCGTGCGCACAAAAAAGGACACATGGCTATTTGACAAAAATGATGGTAAATCCTAAGTGCCTTTAATCACATCTAAAATCAGAGTATATATTGAATATAAGTTTTGAAAATCAACATGAGCAAGTTCTAGCTTTCTCTAGTTCATTAAAAACTATGGCAAGTAATAATATGAGGCATATAAATAATTTTGAGACTAAAAATCCTACAGATGTCGAAATTTACTCAGAGAAAACGTAATTTTAGCTGAAAAACTCACATAGGTTCATATGAATCAAACTTATTTTAGCATTTGAATTCTGTACCAAGTTTTACTATCTATATCTACTACATGTCAATGCAATCAAAACATCTGATACACGCATTTGCAACCATTAAATTAACACTTAACAATCAACAAAAACGCATAAGCAATTAAAACCCTTTGTTGTAGATGTAGCATTGGTAAATAGGGTATCGTTCTTAACCGGGGATTGAGGGTGGATGCATATTTACGCTATGGTTTGAAAAGGTTGGTTTTTACTATTTCCTACGAATTTAAAGACAGAAAAATGGTTAGTAAACACATAGAGAAATCCTAAGTTCTAACATGCTTCACTCATAGACAAGTAGAAAACAAACAAGAACAAAGAACCCTAAACATGCTTACTAGACCGAAAATAAACACTAAACTACTATATACATGTGATCGACTCATTCTTTCATCCTTTGCCGTTTTATACCTAGACTCCCTAAGTGTCAACGAAATTCCTAACTTCAATCAAAACACACACACATGCTTATAATTGAACAAGACAGCAACCAAAGCGAGCTAACTCTCTAATCCAATTTTATCTTTGTTATTAGTTCGTGAAACATGCTTAAAAGAGAACCAAAGCGAGTATCTACTTAAAAACAGTTTCAAGCATTAAGAACATATAAGCACACACATGTATTCGAATCAAAGTTAAAAACACATGGAAGAAACTTAGAAGAATTTAGAAATAAAAAGCCTCTTATCAAAACTTGTTCTCAAAATACAAACAAAGGAAATCCAAACAAAAACCGAAACAAAATAAAAAGGGGTCATGTTACACTTTTAGACTCCGTGAAAGCGCACCGCAAATCTTCAAGTGTAGCTACTCCTTAGTTGATGACGAGCCCAAGAATTTCCAGCCAAAGCGAGCAAAGTCCTTCTTGAGGTGGAGGAGAGTGTTTACGGGATGAAGTTGGTGGTGTTTCGGATTTTGGGGGGGATGGCCGAGTGTTTGGAGGTTGAGGAGCTGATCTTTGGCAAGCTTAGAAGTCTAGAATGAGTGATGCCTGAGTTTGAGACCGAGCCCTCTTATTTATAGGTGAAGAAGTCCAACTTTCCTCTCCAAACTAGGGATTCCTAGTTTACCCGGGTAGAAATGCCAGCTGGAAACAGCCTGTCTTGAAACGTCTTTTTCGGGAGTTCTACAGCTCAGAAAATTATGATTTTGGATTCGTTGGAAAGCTTATTCAGAGAGCTATAAAATCCATATAAGGAACGCCATATTTGGAGTTGATTTGCGACTTCGGTGGCCTCTTGAAGTTACAAGTCTGTTCTGAGATTTTCTTTCCTTATTCCACTCTAGATATTCTTTCTTGATCTCCAAGGAATATACTCCTTGCCGAATTCCTTCATTATATTCAAGATGTTTGGTCTTCAAATAGGGCAAGGATGATCTCAAAAGTTCGGCCAAGTCTTCTTTCCATAAATGTATGCCGACTTGATCTTTCCTGGTCCACATAGGAGAAATGCATTCGTTCTTCATTTGGGAAACCATTTGTGCGTACCATTTTAGTAACTTTTACGAATACCATTTCTCAACCATTTTGCGCGTCTCGGATATTTCGCCACGTCATTCCTAGTTGATTTAGGAAACTTCATTTTTCAGCTCCGCGAAACTTTCCGAGTTGTCGAACCATTTGCATTCCTAACCCGAGTAGGAATCCTAGTCGAAGAAGGAAAACCACTTTTCCTAAACGAATTAGGAAACCTCCATTTTCTGCGTTTTAAGCTCCATTTCACCTCTTTTATTATACTCCTTTATTCAAAACCTAAAAACAACAAAGTAAGTAAGAAATGATACTACTAAGGTCAAAACAAAGCTAAATGTAAAGAGAAAGACGTTAATAATCAAGCATAAAATGCGTAGATCAAATCCCCCACACTTAGACTTTGCTAGTCCCTAGAAAATACTAAATAAAAGAAAGACTAAAACATTAAAACCAACGTTAGAGCTAGCCTCCACGTTGAACAGATTCATGGACTCAAATAAATAAAAAAAAACAACTTCTAAGCCCTTAGCAAAATTTGTCTCAGAATTTTTCTTAAGTATATGGCGATGGAGTCACAAGATTTCATAGTAAAAAGTTCAACAATTTTCGAGAGATAAGAGAAATATGATCATGTCATGAACAAGTAGGACTTGGAGTAAACGATGGTGAAGTTAAAGCTGTGCATGTTTCGAACAAGTTTAAATCAAGCTCACATGGATGCACTCATCATATTTTCACTCATGAAAAGAGGTTCACTCAAAATATATATGTATTGTATCGTAATACCTCATAATTACTTGCACAAATGAACCAAACCATATGCTTACTCATGTAACTTACTCAACCAATTGAAGGCTACTCATCTTAAGGATCATAAAGGACTTTAGAAAGGTTGTAATGGGGCTAAGGCTAAGGCATTCGAAATTTAGATAAGTGGTGGTGTAAAAACGTTCCAAAGACTTAGTTTAGCACTTAGAATTCTTCAAATTCGTGGCTCATCCTTTCCATGCTTCTTCTTGTGTCAAACTTCAAGATCGGGGGCCAATTTTCATCTTTTTGGGCCCTAACTTCATTCTCAACTTCCTTTGAGCTTTATGAACAGGACAAAGGCCATATTTCTTCACTTTTGGGCCTTCAATTCGTAGCAATCTCCAAATTCATAAGTATATGGGACATTAATCCAAACTTATACAATCTAAACACAATGGCTCGAGATCTTTATACATTTTTCTTTTATTTCTTTTTTATCTCGAAAATTTTGGCATTCAAATACAAAATTTGTTGGACAAGTCTATCCCTATACACACATCTTTCATCATCTTCACGCCACTTTTATTGTGCTAGCTTCGAAATTCTTCACCAAGTCTTTTAGAACAAGGGTAGGAACTCTACACTAGGCTAAGTGTTTAGATATAATGTGGTAATGAAAGAAAGGCTAAACGTGGGCTCAAAGGGGTTAATCTAGGGGTGTCGCAACTCGTGCGCACAATGGGACACAAGGCCATTTGGTTTAAGTGGTGGAAAACCTAAATGCCTTTAATCATATCCAAAATCAGAGCATATATCAACTTAAAAGCGTTGTAAATCTACATGAGTAAGTTCTAGTAATCTCTAGTTCATTAAAATCTATGGCAAGTAATTAGATGAAGCATGTTTTGTTTTTGAAAACCATATGCACGAAATTCACTCTCAAATGAAGTAATGTAGGCTCAAAAACTCACTTTAAGGTTTGTATGATTTAAAACTTACTCTAACATGCGAAATCTGTACCATGTTTAATCAAACCATATCCACTACATGTTATGACAATCAAAATATCTCACTTATCACACGAAAACAGTTTTGTGTTTATTCATCGCCATATGTATTCTTTTTCCGTCCATTTTCATCATAGACTAACTAAGGGCATCCTAAAAATGAAAAAGACTCTTTAAAAACAATTTTTTTAAGGCATCATCCGCTGGAAAGTTCCATTGTCCGCCCGGTTTTATGATTTTAAGACTCAAATAAAGTTGTAAACCCCTCCCCCACACTTAAACTCTACATTGTCCTCAATGTATTTAAGGGAATCATAGAATTTCGTATGAAGGGAGAGACCCACGAAAATTTTAGCTAAGGAAAGTAAATAAGCAATGAAATTAAAAAGATAAGGGAGGAGAGAACAAAGCCTTGGCGATTTCCTCCATTGGGTTGCCTCCCAAGAAGCGCTTGTTTTTTAACGTCTTACAGCCTAGACGTAAAGTTCCTCATGTTGTGTTACCGGTTTGGTGGTTGAGATTGAGGAGGGAGATGGCCAGATTCACGGAATTGACCCATGAAGTCCACGATTTGGCCCATTTGTTTCTTCATCTCTTGTATGTCTCGGCCATGGCTATCCAAGGTCTCCTTAGTTTGAGCTTGTCCCTCCAAGAGAACTCGTGTTGAAGCGGACAATTGAATGAACATCTTGTCATAGTCCGGATTTGTAAATTGTTGGACCGGAGGAGATTGGTGCGTTGGAGCTTGAGGAAGTGGCGGCCTAGATTGGAATGAAGCACGTTGGTAGCCTTGATTAGGTGCCGGAGGGTTTAGACATCCCTCATTACTACTCCACTTGAAACCCGGATGATCTCGGTTGCCAAAATTGTTGTTATTGAAATTGTTGTAACTGAAATTGTTGTAACGTTGGCCACCTTGATAACCATCTCGGCCTCCATTGTAACCGCCAATGGCGTTGACTTGTTCCTGCTCTCCTTCTTGCTCGGCTATAGTAGGACATTGATCATTGTGATGTCCTTGCAATTGACATACTCCACATGTTGGTCCTTGAACTGCCTTGGCTCTCTTTTTCTCTAATTCAAGTAGTTGTTCTAACATGGAAGTTAGCTTGTCATACTTCTCATCTTTAACTTGCGTTGAACTAGCTTCATTCACTTGTTTTCGTGGAGCCATCCCATATTGAGCATCATTGTTGGCTCGGTTCTCCAACAAAGTTCGAGCTTCAATCTCATCCAAATCCATGAATGCTCCAGTTGCAGCGGCATCAAGAAGCTCTCTATCCATCGGCTTTAAACCATCATAGAAGTAGTTCATGAGGTTTGTCTCGGAAAAACCATGGGAGGGGCAGGTGGCGCATAGAACTTTGAAACGGTCATAATACTGGCCAAAGGACTCATCCGATGCTTGTGTGATTCCCGTGATCTTCTTCCTCAAAACAGTGATCTTTGAGGCCGGAAAGTACTTAGCCAAGAACAGGTCCGCAAGTTGCTTCCAAGTCGTGATGTGGTTAGGCGGAAGTTCCAAAAGCCAAGATTGAGCTCTATCAATCAAAGTAAACGGAAATGCCTTGAGCTTGAAGAGTTCTTCATCGGCATCCGAAGGCTTCATACTCATGCAAATGAACTGAAATTGCTTGAGATGCATGTTTGGATCTTCGTTGGACAGCCCATGGAAGATTGGTAAACGGTGTAAGAAGCCACTCTTCAACTCAATGTCCTTCTTGTCCTCTTGAGGATCTGGAAATCGAATGCACGAAGGACCGCTACTCCATTCGGTGGAGCAAGTACGTTGGCGAAGAGATCGCCTCTCGTTGTTGGGAGGATTCGGTGGGTTGTTGTGTGCCATGTCTTGCTCTTCTTCTTGTGAGTGCTCGGTGGAGTGATGGGATGAACGTGGAGAGTCAGAACCGTCCTCAATAGTAGGTTGGTCTAAAATGATCTCGGACGTTTGTGCAGAACGACGTGCTTGTAGTCGAGTGTTGTAATGTACGTTGAGATCGTTCATACGTTGAAGCTACACCACCACTAAAGAACAAGTGTTAGTATCAAAAGAATACACAATGAATGCATGATACTTCACCAAAACGTGGAAAACAAAAAGAAAGGAAGAAAACACACAAAAACACACAAAAAAAAAACACACAAAAACACACAAAATCATAAAACACATAGAAACAAAGTGCACATTATATAGATTGTATGAAATGGATGTGATGCTTAGATATATAGATGCAATGTCTAGAATATACACGAAATGCATAAAATGAATTATAAACACATGTACACACGTTTTCTGCAAAGTTAGACATATATACAATGCAAGATTTATAAACAAGTTAGAACACACATATGCACACAAAATTTATGCAAGTATAACATTAATCACGATGGATGCACTTAGAAGGATTTTAAATGCACACATAAGGGATCCTACGTGAAAATGGTATGAATGCATAAGAGAAAATGTTAAAAACCTGCAGAAAACACACAAAGTTACGTGCTAAATACATGATGCAACGTGACCATACGTTTGGCTTCATGTCCCTAACTTCACTTAGGTTAGGGTACCCGGTGGTGAAATCCGAGCATCACAAAGCCGCCGGCAGGTTATGCAAGCTAATGCAACGTGGTTAATTCTTTACAAGTTTTAATGCACACGAAATTTACAAGTAATATGCACAAGTATTTTGTTCATTGAGTTTCGCCTTCAATTTAAAGAAAATACGTTCATTTAGCCTTTAGGTCTTTCATTGGACGTGCGACCCGCGCGATAAAATGTACATTCTCAATCAATCGGCCTTGGTTCAATCGAAAAACATGGCCAGTTGGGGATAGAGATAACGCGAGAGGCAGGACTAATTTCGACGATGCATCCCGAGGCTTACCGATCATGGAAAGTAGATTTAGTCCTTGTCTTCTTTGGGAAACTTTAATAAGCTTGGCCAGTTGGCAAGAGAGACCACGAGAGGCAGGACCGATTTGAGATCTCGGATCCAGAACCCGTCATAGAAACCGTCACCTTCTAGACACCAAGTTACCAAAGATTTCTTACTCAAAGACAAGTATTCATCCACTCACCGGATCATTGGTATATACTCCATTGATGCAAGTCTTTCTTAGATCCAGAACCTGTCACCAGTCATAACCCGTTTCTAGACACCATGTCCGACATTCAGCCAAAATCTCGAGAAAGACATTCCCTCAAGTTCTTGTAGACTCCGCCCTCAACCTCATGTCCATAACTTCACTTAGGTTATGGTGTGCGGTGATGAAATCCACACATCACGAGGGGTTAAGGAGATAAACAAGAAAAAGAGGCGCCATCTATTCCAATGAGTGAGACTTAATCACCCAAACTTGCGTACTCAATGTAAATCGAAGACTTCCTTTAATATGTACCTATTTACATGGCTGCAAAAACAAAAAGTTAGAATGGAACGTATTATGAACATGTATAAAAATTTCGACACTTTACATATATATACACTTATTTACACAAATTCACATATTTACAAGCATAAACACACAATTCTTTACAATCCCCGGCAACGGCGCCAAAATTGATACACGCATTTGCAACCATTAAATTAACACTTAACAATCAACAAAAACGCATAAGCAATTAAAACCCTTTGTTGTAGATGTAGCATTGGTAAATAGGGTATCGTTCTTAACCGGGGATTGAGGGTGCATGCATATTTACGCTATGGTTTGAAAAGGTTGGTTTTTACTATTTCCTACGAATTTAAAGACAGAAAAATGGTTAGTAAACACATAGAGAAATCCTAAGTTCTAACATGCTTCACTCATAGACAAGTAGAAAACAAACAAGAACAAAGAACCCTAAACATGCTTACTAGACCGAAAATAAACACTAAACTACTATATACATGTGATCAACTCATTCTTTCATCCTTTTCCGTTTTATACCTAGACTCCCTAAGTGTCAACAAAATTCCTAACTTCAATCAAAACACACACACATGCTTATAATTGAACAAGACAGCAACCAAAGCGAGCTAACTCTCTAATCCAATTTTATCTTTGTTATTAGTTCGTGAAACATGCTTAAAAGAGAACCAAAGCGAGTATCTACTTAAAAACAGTTTCAAGCATTAAGAACATATAAGCACACACATGTATTCGAATCAAAGTTAAAAACACATGGAAGAAACATAGAAGAATTTAGAAATAAAAAGCCTCTTATCAAAACTTGTTCTCAAAATACAAACAAAGGAAATCCAAACAAAAACCGAAACAAAATAAAAAGGGGTCATGTTACACTTTTAGACTCCGTGAAAGCGCACCGCAAATCTTCGAGTGTAGCTACTCCTTAGTTGATGACGAGCCCAAGAATTTCCAGCCAAAGCGAGCAAAGTCTTTCTTGAGGTGGAGGAGAGTGTTTACGGGATGAAGTTGGTGGTGTTTCGGATTTTGGGGGGGATGGCCGAGTGTTTGGAGGTTGAGGAGCTGATCTTTGGCAAGCTTAGAAGTCTAGAATGAGTGATGCCTGAGTTTGAGACCGAGCCCTCTTATTTATAGGTGAAGAAGTCCAACTTTCCTCTCCAAACTAGGGATTCCTAGTTTACCCGGGTAGAAATGCCAGCTGGAAACAACCTGTTTTGAAACGTCTTTTTCGGGAGTTCTACAGCTCAGAAAATTATGATTTTGGATTCGTTGGAAATCTTATTCAGAGAGCTATAAAATCCATATAAGGAACGCCATATTTGGAGTTGATTTGCGACTTCGGTGGCCTCTTGAAGTTACAGGTCTGTTCTGAGATTTTCTTTCCTTATTCCACTCTAGATATTCTTTCTTGATCTCCAAGGAATATACTCCTTGCCGAATTCCTTCATTATATTCAAGATATTTGGTCTTCAAATAGGGCAAGGATGATCTCAAAAGTTCGGCCAAGTCTTCTTTCTATAAATGTATGCCGACTTGATCTTTCCTGGTCCACATAGGAGAAATGCATTCGTTCTTCATTTGGGAAACCATTTGTGCGTACCATTTTAGTAACTTTTACGAATACCATTTCTCAACCATTTTGCGCGTCTCGGATATTTCGCCACGTCATTCCTAGTTGATTTAGGAAACTTCATTTTTCAGCTCCGCGAAACTTTCCGAGTTGTTGAACCATTTGCATTCCTAACCCGAGTAGGAATCCTAGTCGAAGAAGGAAAACCACTTTTCCTAAACGAATTAGGAAACCTCCATTTTCTGCGTTTTAAGCTCCATTTCACCTCTTTTATTGTACTCCTTTATTCAAAACCTAAAAACAACAAAGTAAGTAAGAAATGATACTACTAAGGTCAAAACAAAGCTAAATGTAAAGAGAAAGACGTTAAGAATCAAACATAAAATGCGTAGATCAACATCTCAATTAAAAAAAGAATTCCATTAATTAGTGATCTAAATGCCATGTATGTTCATCATTTTGATCCAAAATCATCGTAGACTAGTTAAGGGCATCCTAAAACTCTATAAAACACTAAATTGGACTCAAAAGACTCTTTAAAAATTCAAGGTAAGAAAACACACGAAAATGAAACAAAATATTTTTTTTAGGGCATCATCCGCCGAAAATCCTTTGTCCGCCTAATTTTTTTAAATTTTATGACTCAAAACAAAACAAAGTTTTAAACCCCTCCCCCACACTTAAATCCTACATTGTCCTCAATATAACAAAGTAAAATCATAGAATCAAACATGGATATTATGGTTTTACGAAAAAGAAATAACTAATTAACACATAAATAAACTAATTAAAAAGAGAAAAGAAAAGAAAAAGTATATCTTATTGTCGATCCTCTATTGGGTTGCCTCCTAACAAGCGCTTATTTTTTAATGTCTTATAACCTAGATATGATGCACTTATAAGCACTGGGAATGGCCGACTCTGCAAGGGGCATCTCCTCCACCGTTTGTTCCTTCTAAATCTCATAATAGGTCTTTAAACGATGGCCATTCACTTTGAATTCTTTCCCTGACGTGTTTGAACGAATTTGGATGACACCATGATTGAAAAGCTATGTGATAATGAAAGGTCCAACGCATCTGGATCTTAGCTTGCCAGGAAAGAGCTTAAGTTAAGAATGGAAGAGTAGTACTTTCTGTCCAACTTCAAACGACTTGTTCTTGATCATCTTGTCATGGAATGCCTTAGTTCTTTCTTTGTAGATCCAAGAACTCTCATAAGCTTCATTATGGATTTCTTCGAGTTCATCCTGCTGCAATTTTTTATGGAGACTTGCCTCATCATAGGCGATGTTAAACTTCTTCATTGCCCTATATGCTCTATGCTTCAACTCTATCGGAAGATGACATGCTTTTCCATAAACCAATATGTAAGGTGACATTCCGATAGTAGTCTTGTAAGAAGTTCTGTAAGCCCATAAAACATCATCTAAATGTTGGCTCAAATCTTTTTTCTTAGGCGCCACAGTTCTTTCTAGAATCTTCTTGATCTCTCGGTTAGAAACTTCAACTAAGCCATTGCTTTGTGGATGATATGGCATTGACACTTTATGAGTTACTCCATATTTCTTCATTAGCGCATCTTCTATCTTGTTACAATAGTGACTCTCTCTATCACTAATTAATACATGAGGCATGCCAAACCTGGAAAAGATGTTAGAACGAAGGAAATTTACAACAACCTTTGAATCATTAGTGCTTGTAGCTTTAGCTTCTACCCATTTCGAGACATAGTCCACTGTAAGCAAGATGTAGATGAAATCGTTGGAGGTAGGGACAGGTCCTATGAAGTCAATCCCCCAAACATCAAAGATTTCAACATTGAGCACATAGTTCATCGACATCTGATCTCTTGGTCCAAAATTTCCATTGCATTGACATCTATCACATGAAGCACAAAATTCTGTAGCATCCTTGAACAATGTCGGCCAAAAGAAACCTGATTCCAACACCTTCAAAGCTGTCTTTTTTGAACCAAAGTGACTTTCACATGCTTCATTATGACAGAACACAAGAATCGATCTATGCTCACTATTTGGAACATACCTTCTAATCAATACATCGGCATAATGTTTCCACAATAAGGCTCGTCCCATGCATATTTCCGTGCCATATATTTCAAGTGATCACGTTTTTCTTTAGGCATGTCGGCCAGAAATTCCCTTGTAACAAGATCGTTGACAATGTCTGCATACCAAGTTGATTCCTGTGAACCTGTATGAATTCTGAAAAGCTATTCGTCTGGAAAGTTCTCTTTGATGTCCACGAGTTTCCTTTGATCATGTACAATGCATGAGAGGTGATCTGCCACAACGTTCTCTACTCCTTTCTTGTCTTGAACCTTAATATCAAACTCTTGGAGAAGTTGAACCCATTGAATAAGCCTTGGCTTTACATCTTTCTTTGCCATCAAATACTTCAATGCTACATGATCCGTGTAAACAATTACCTTATTCTAAAGAAGATATGATTGAAATTTGTCTAAGGCAAATACCACAGCAAGTAACTCTTTCTCGGTTGTTGTATAGTTCATCTGAGCTTCATCCAAAGTCTAAGAGGCATAGTATATGGCATATGGATTCTTATCCTTGCGTTGCCCTAAAACATCTCCAACTACATAGTCAGAGGCGTCACACGTACATAAGCTCAAAGGGCAAGGACCAATCCGGGGCACACAGAATGAGAGCTGAAGTGAGAAGCTCCTTCAACTTGTCAAAGGCATATTAACATTCATCATCAAAGGAGAATGGCATCTCCTTTTGTAATAGGTGGCATAGAGGTCTGACAATGTGAGAAAAATCTTTGATGAAGCGTCTGTAGAATCCTGCATGTCCAAAAAAAGAACGAACCTCCCTCACACTTGTTGGAGATGGTAAATGTCGAACAAGATCTACTTTAGCTTTGTCAACTTTGATCTCTTTTGCAGATATGATATGTCATAAAATAATGCCTTGTGTTACCATGAAGTGACACTTCTCCCAATTCATCACCAACTTAGTTTCCACGCATCGTTACAAAATTAGCTCCATGTTACTAAGGCATGCGTCGAAACTGTCTCCAAAGACGCTAAAGTCATCCATAAAAATCTCAATGATCTTCTCAATGTAATATGAAAAGATGGCTAATATACATCTCTAAAAGGTTCCTGATGCATTGCATAAACTGAAGGGCATTCTCCTATAAGGAAAAGTACCAAATGGACATGTAAACGTGGTCTTTTCTTGATCTTTTTCAGCTATGTTGATCTGATTAATTGTACCTGAAATATCCATCAAGGAAGAAGTCATAAGCATGGTCAGCCAACCGTTCAAGCATCTCATCAATGAATGGAAAAGGAAAGTGATCCTTCCTTTAGCTTCTTGTAGTCGATGCAAACTCGATGTTCAGTGACAGTTCTCTGAGGCGGTAACTCGTTGTCTTTATTCTTCACAACTGTAATTCCAGACTTATTCGGAACGACTTGTACTGGAGACACCAAACGACTATCTGAGATAGGGTAAATCATACCACAATCATAGAACTTGATTACCTCCTTTTTAACAACTTCCATCATAGGAGGATGGAGTCTACGTTGAGCCTCCCTACTAGGCTTGGCGCCATCTTCAAGCGAAATTCGGTGAAAACAGGTAGCTAAATTGATTCATTTGATATCTGCAAGTGTCCAACCTATAGTTGTCTTGTGTTTCTTCAAAATGTCTACAAGTCTGCGTTCTTGAGTAGCTTCCAACGTTATAGATATGATTACTGGCATCATTTCCTCTTCCCTCATATAAGCATACTTCAAATGTTCTGGTAAGGCTTTCAGCTCTAATTGCGGTGCTTGAACAATTGAAGGCAACATCTTGTTTTCTCCAAAAAGAATCGGCACAGGAGGAGAGTTTATGAGATCAAGCTGGGCTGCATCTAAAAGGGCCAAAACTTCATAAGCTAATGGCTCCATTTCGAGCCAAAGTTCATTAAAATGGGCATCATCCCTGAGTCGAGTCTGCCCCGTTCCTTCTTGAAGTACTAAGTCTAAAAGGGCCAAAACTTCATGAGCTAATGGCTCCATTTCGAGCCAAAGTTCATTAAAATGGGCATCATCCCTGAGTTGAGTCTGCCCCGTTCCTTCTTGAAGTACTAAGTCCAACGTGTCCTCCTTCTTTGTGTCCAAGTGTGCTTGCGCTAAAGAGTCAATAATATTCACAGAAAAGTATGAGTTGACACTAGCTAAAGTGTCTCATGGCATCGGAAAATTTGAACTCAATGAATTCACCATTGAATTCCATGCTGAATGTACCACTGAACACATCAATTTTCGTTCTTCCAGTCTGCATGAAAGGACATCCTAGTAACATAGGTATGGTGTTGACGTTACTATCTTCAATATCCACAATATAGAAATCAGCTGGGAAGATAAGCTGATTGACTTGTACAAGAAAATCTTCTACAAATACTCTTGGTTAAGTCTTAGAACGATCGGCTAACTGGATGGTCACATCATTGATGGAAGCTGCTAAATCTAGCATCACATTATTGAAAGATCTGGCACTAATCACGCGAGAACAGAGAAACTCCATGAATTCTTTAATTTTGGGGGTAGCCGTCGTTGAATGACTGCTGAAACAGTCTCATTCACCTTCACAATCTTCTTCTCTCTCATTCGTCTCCTCATGGTGCATAACTCTTTGAGAAACTTAGCATATTACGACACTTGGTTGAGGCACTCGATGAGGGGTAAATTTACTTGCACCTTTTTGAAGATTTCCAAAATCTTTTCACTCGTTTCTTACTTCTTCTTGCTCACTAAACGACTTGGAAATGGTGCTGTGATAAACAGGGAATTAGCAGGAGTCGAACTTGATGAAGGTGCCGAGGTGACATAAGGAGGCATTATTTTTCTTCTCTCAGCCTCAAGGGTGGCCGGATCATGATCAACACCATCCAGATGAATTTTATGTGATGTTGGCTTCTTCTTCTGATACTCATGGAACTGATTTCCACTTTGAGTGGCTACTATGTTTGTTGTTCTGAAATCACTTCCTGGATTTGGAACAGACTGAGTTGGCAATTTTTCAGATCCTCACTTAATCTATCCCATGAATTCAACAACCTAGCCCATTTGCTTCTTCAATTTGGCAATGTCATTCCTCTGTTGAGCTTGAGTATTTAGCAGAACTTGTGTTGATGATGAAAGCTGTGACAACATCTTGTTATAATCCGGATTGGTGAGAACATGCTGAGTTGGACCATTCTTGGCGTTGAGAACCCTTTGCTAATTCGATTGCTGTTGCTGAAATGGCTGAGGCACAAGAGGGTTAAGGCAACCATCATTGTTTCTCCACTAAAAGCCAAGATGGTTATTTCTGAACGCCTGATTATAATTTCCATAATTGTTGAACCGAAGGGTGCCTTGGTTATTCTGAAAACCACCAATGGTGTTGGCTTCTTCGACTACTGAAGCTGGTATGTTTTGAGGACACTGATCATTTTGATGTCCATCGAGTAAGCAAATTCCATAGACATGCGTGGTAGGTGGCATTGGTTGCGGCGATTTGGTTTCCAAAAGCTTGGTGATCAATGATGTGAGCTTGACATGTTCTGTAGTGGTGCTTGAAGAAGACACTTCATGGACTTTTCTGCTTTGTTGCAACGCTATACCTTCATATTGTTGTGTGTTGAGAGCACGCTGGTTCAATAAAACACGGTCTACAGTTGCAGGCTTCTCCAGGAACGATCCTCCAATTTCTGCGTTTAAGAGCTCTCTTTCCAAGGGTTTGAGTCCTTCATAGAAGTATGTCAAGAGGTTGCTTTCTGATATTCTATGTAATGGACAACTTTCACACAACTCCTTGAATCTCTCATAAGAAGTTGAGAAATACTCATCATGATCTTGTAGGACGTCATTTATCTTCTTTCTCAAGTTAGTGATCTTTGACGCTGAAAAGTACTTGGTGAGAAACTCTTTTACATACTTGTCCCACGTTGTGATTGATCTAGCAAGGAGACTGAACAACTAATGTTTTGCCTTCTCTTCAAGTGAGAATGGAAATGCTCTAAGTTTGAAGGCCTATTTTTAAGTTCTGGATGGATACATGGAGTCACACACAAATATAAATGTAGTCAAGTGTGTGTTTGCATCTTCAGTTGAGTTGCCATAAAAGCGCAAAAGATGGTGTATGACGCCACTCTTTCAATTCTGGGGTAGTTTGGCCTACTGCTGGTGGAGGGTAAACAATGGAAGTTAGACAAAAGTTACCCAAATTCGAGCAAGTCTGCTCTTTGATGGATTGTTCTGCACTGCCATCTGCACCTGCCATTGATTTTGCGTTTGAAACGTGTACCGATGATGCAGGCGATGTAGGTGGACTTTCCTAAAAAACAAGCGGATCCTGTTCAACCCCTGTTATGTTGACATGATCTGTATTCTGAATAAGCACTGTATGGCCTTTTAGTTCAAGTTGATGCAAGACTGGAGTGGACATTCATTAGTTACCTGAGTTATCAACAGATCAAGTGTTAGTATCATCAGAAGACAAAAGAAATACAAAAGTGTACAATGTACACGAAAAATGTACTTAAATAAAATACACAAAATGCAGAAACACACTTAAACATGAATGCAAGATGATATATAACAAAAATATAATGCAAGGTGATGCAATAAAAATCAACGAGATGCAAGATATATTTATGTGAAAATTGATCCACACGCTGGAAATTTGAAATTTGAAACTTAGAACATGTCGAGACACTTTTCATACAATGTCACACTTTGATTCATCATGGATCACACATTTACTTAATCACAAATTTAGCTAAATGTATCAAACAAGATCAACTTAAATAATAACATGGTGTGAGTGCATAAGAGAAAATTGGGTAGAACTTGCTGAAAATAACCAAGTTATATGAACAGTTATGAATAGAATGACTCTTCCTTTGGTCTCATGTCCCTAACTTTACTTAGGTTAGGGTACCCGGTGGTGAAATCCGAGCATCACAAAACTACAGGGGAGTTATGCAAGGTAGTATGCAACGTGATTATCTGCTTACAAGTTCAAATTTTTTGACATTTTAAGAGCAATCATGTCAATGTTTGAGTTCGCCAAATATTTATAGAAAATACATAGCTTGGGCTTTAACAGACGTGCGACCCGCGCGATAAAGTATGTTTCTTGATCAATCGACATTGGTTCAATCGTAACATAGCCAGTAGGGATAGAGATAACGCGAGAGGGAAGACTAATTTCAAGAAACATCCTGAGGCTAACCGGGCCAATGGTATATACTCTATTGATATTTTTCTTTCTAAGATTCAGAACATGTCACTAGTCATAACCCATCTAGACACCATGTCTGACATTCAGCTAAAATCTAAAAAAAACACACACTCCCTTAAATCCTTTCTAAAATTCACCCTCAACCTCATATCCTTAACTCTACTTAGGTTATGGTGTGTGGTGATGAAATCCACACATCATGAGGGATTAAAGAGATAAACAAGAAATTGAGACGCATTAATTCCAGAAGAGTGAGACTTAATCAAGCAAGCATCTGTATTCAATGTAAATCTAAGACTTTCCTTTAACGTGCCTAATAAATATTAGATATATATATATACAAACACCGGTTAGTATTTACAAAAATTAAAATCTAACTAACAATTATTCACATGTAACCAACAAAAATTATGGCATATATGGACAAGTATTGAAAATTCTACGTAATATTAACATGTATAAGCAATGAAATTGCCAAGAAAATTCCCTGCAAAAATCGTTAGTAATAATTACAAGTATAAGGTAAAATATAGACAAATAATTCACATATATACACAAAAAAATTACAAACAATTCTTAATCCCCGGAAATGGGGAAAAAATTGATATCGCTAAAACTAAGCATTAAATTAAACACTTAACAATAACGCGTATAATTTAAAAACCTTATAGATGTAGTATTTTAAGTAAGTAGGAATCGTTCTAACTGGGGGTTGAAGGGTGCATGCAATAATTGTGTAAAAGAAGGGGTATAAAAATTGATTTTAATTTCTTAGATTACTACCTAAAAACGTCACAAACATAGCAAGAAATTCTAGGACCTTAACATGCATTGACTCATAGACAAACAAATACATAAAAGACCCCTAAAACCCTAACAACGTTTCAGACAAAAAATAAAGTCCTAATTAATTATCTACAAGTGATTGACTTATCCTATACGCCTTGCAATTATACATACAATTTTATTCAATTAGCTATGAAATCTACAACTTCTAATTCCGGATTACATGCCATGACTTTGAATTAAAGTGCGACTAGACTTCTAAACACCATAATCTCAACTTCATTGATTTAAGGTAAAAGGCGATTGACTAAGCATTTCATCTTAAGACCTAAAACAAAGCATTAAGCATGACACACAACATGCAATCAAGACTCAAAACTCATAAACACATGGAACATGTACTGAACTCAAAAATAGCATAAAACCAAAATAAACATGTATTCTTCACAAACAAAGCAAAACAAATATAAGGAGAGTTACGGAGTAAAATATTTCATGTTTACACTTTTTGATTCCAGGTAAGTCATGCAAAACATCGAGTGGATGGAGGCATAAGTGGAAGCTACACACGTTCTAAAGGGACTAAGCATATTTAGAAGGAATGTGATGGAAATTTGAGAGGTGGTGGTGTAATTCGGCCTTGCACTTAAAGAACCTTGATGTGGAGCTTCTATGACTACTTTGGCAGAAATATGACGTAGAATATGTGATGATCCTAATGAGGGTCGAGCCTTATGCTTATATAGGCATTTACAAGTGGTTCTCCTCATGAATCTAGGTTTTCCTACTCTACATTGGTAAATCTGACAGTATTCAAAGAATTGCACTTTTCTGGAGTTGTAGACATCCAAAAATTATTAGTTTTAGCTAGTTGTAAAGAAGACTCAAAGAGATTTCCAACCATAAGTCAATAGTCATCTAAATACTTCTGAGATGTTCCCAGTCGTCGTTTGAAGTTGGCTTACCTGTGCAGGCATATTCTTCTTTCCTTATTTTGCATGATTTCCTTCTCCTTTTTGACTTGAGAATCTTTTTCTTGATAAAACTTGTTCTCCACGAAACTGGATGACTTGGTCTTCATTTCTGGGTCATTCAAATGGTCTTTTAATTAATTTGACCCATCTTGCATTTGTTCTTATTCCAAGGCTCTTCCGGAAGCCTTCTTTTCCTAGTTAACATAGGAAATATTTTCCTAGTCAACATAAGACTTCTTTTTCCTCACATATTGACACATTAAGTCGCCGGCAATGTTTTTGGACATTACCGGCGATTTTTGCCGGAAAAATCGCCGGTAATGTCTTTTTTTTTTTTACATTACCGGCGATTTTTGTCGCCGGTAATGTCCGTCGCCGGCAATGTCTCGATGGTAATGTAAAAAAAAAAAAAAGACATTACCGGCGACTTCATTTATGTCGCCGATAATGTCTTTTTTTTTTTTTTTTTTTTTTTTTTACATTACCGGCGACATACATGTATGTCGCCGGCAATGTCTTTTTTTTTTTTTTTTTTTTACATTACCATCGAGATATTGCCGGCGACAAAAATCGCCGGTAATGTAAAAAAAAGACATTACCGGCGATTTTCCCGGCAAAAATCGCCGGTAATGTCCAAAAACATTGCCGGCGATTTTAAGTCGCCGGCAATGTGTCAATATGTGGTAGTGGTACATCTACCTTTGCCGAATTCTTCTCCATCTTCTTTTCCATTTTTTCTTGTGATTTGTGTGGTCGTGGATTCCCTTACTCCGTCTCTTTTGGTAAAAACCTAAAAACAACAAAATTAATCAAAATTAATAATACTAAGTAATTATCATAGTCAAATATAAAGAAGAATACAAGAATTAATATGCCTAAAATGCATACATCATTCATACATATAAAGTTTGAAGCACCTAATAATGGCTCATGCCATAGAGGTCTTTCTAAAGAAGTACGCTATTTATATTTGTGAGAGAGTTTGCATTAGCCTCTATATGCCTTGGGATCAAGTTACAGATGGAACTTAAAGTTATAATTTATAGGTCAATCATTTGAGCCTTACAGAGGCTTCTTCGCTCTTTCTTATGATCGATCGAACAGTGATTCTCAAGAAGAGGATTAAGACCTAGGCGTTGGAATCGGTTTAATTTGTAAAAGAAATACTTGCTTAGTTTATATGTGAACAAGGATAATTTAGGAAGATTGGGTGTATTTCTAAATGGTTGAAATAACAAATATAATAGTTGGTGTATTAAGTAAAGGATGTGTATCCAGCAAATGCTTATCGACAACAATGTCCATGGTATCTCTGCATAACCATTCAATTTATAAAAATATCACTAAACCATATAACACAGTCATCCAATATATGTTATTGTCACATTAAATATGTAAAGATAAATAGAAGAGGGAATAAATAAATCTGACTTCATTAGATCTTGCACCCAAATGAAGTAATACTTGAAAAGTTTAAATAAGAACTAAATTTATTATCAAGTCTTATAAACAATACGTTGATTAGATCACACAAAATCAATCCAAAAAATGGTCATAAAAATGTACAAAATAAAATAAAAAACGATTATGAGCATAAATGAAACAAACATGCACAATATTTGGTCTGCTCTTCCTAAATACAAACATTTTTCCAGCTGCAATGATGAGACTATGTTTATCTGTGTTACTTTTTTTGCTAGGAAAAGAAAATGGAGGATCCCTTAAGGCATCATGAGCCCTAGTTATCAAACAAATGTAATCTATATAGTCACAGCAGGAGGAAGAGAATTAGTCTATGTTTTGTTGCCGCCAGTTCCATGTCCACCATTTGCAAGTTTATCAGCCACAAAGTCGGTCTCTCTGAAAATGTGCTAGAAAGTGATGTTATTAAAGCTTTCAACCAAGAATTAGAGTCCTTGATAATTGAAGCATGTCTCCATGGTGGTTTCCATTTTTTTGTGATACAGTTGATGATGAGGAGTGTGTCTCCCTCGACAATTATGTTCTAAAAAACCCAACCTTTTTGGAATGAATTAGACTTTGTGTAAGGGCTTGAGCTTTGGCCAAAGGTATGTTTGAGTTGTCAAAGTCACAATAACTCGCCGTAAAAGTGGAGCCATCTGAATTTTTGATCACATATTCTCCAGCTGCAGAGGGATAATTATTGTTTTTGGCACAACAATCAAAGTTAATCTTGATAGAGTTTGGGGGGGGGATCATTGAATGAGAGAAGCTTCTTTCCTTGTGGTAGAAGGAGAGTCAGTGGTAGTTTTGTAGTTGCTATGTTTATCTGTGTTGTTATAGCTATCTTGACATAGTTCTATGCCAACCGACATTGCTAAGTAGTTTAAATTTTTTTTTAAGGGGGAGAAGCATGAGAACGTGTAGACTTTTGAGGCTTAAGACTTGAAATGGTACTATTTGGACCATAAATTAACATTTTAATTGTTTGGTTACAAAATCCTATAGGTTGATTCATGCGGCTTATTTAGCAACCTTAGTTTGGGAAGAAAATCAAATTACATTGTTGTATTCCTTGTTGAGTAAGGAAGACGTAATCTAGCGAATTTGATATTCATAATCATTCAAGGATTTAGATTTCTTACTCTTTTTAGAAAGATATATGTTTGAGCAATCACTATAAATAGAGGGTCTATGAACAGATCAAAAGGCACTTCGATAATCATAGACTTCTACAATCACATACAATTTTCTCTCAGCAAATTTAACTGTCACCGCGAGAGAAACCGACAATGATGAATCTAGAGTTCTCACTAGATATGGCGTAAAGGATTAGAAAATTCTATCTTGTCAATCGACAATATCAAACTACGAGTTTTTCACCAGACAGGACGTGACAAATTCAGTAGTTTATTCTTGTCTGACGACGATGATCGAATGAGCTTTTACCAGACATGGTGTAAAGGTTCTGACAGGAAACAAAGTCAGAACCAGTATTCTCAACACCCGCCAAGAAGATTGCTCTACTTTGTATCAAACATGGTGTATGAAGCATCAATTTTCGTGGCTCTGCAGTGAGACACGAACTCAAGTCCTAACTAGTTAGGCACAATTCCTAGGTCACCTAGGTAAAAAGAACTCATTGAGCGAGGTTGATGATCTCCTCGCTTCAATCGCTTGTGTAGAAGAAGATCCAGCAGCGCGGCGTAAATCAACATTTTACCTTTGGTAGTGGCATGCCAAGCACACTAAAAGAGACAGTTTGAGGTTACCCAAATACTTCTCCGCTGGGAATAATTGAGCCAAATATTTTGGGAGGCCCAGTGGGACACACTTTCGTGTCTCGAGGTAAAAATGGGGAACCCTATCAGAGGCAGTACCCTAGTTGCCACAAGCACCCACAACTAGCTTTCCTTGAGCATAACTTAGCGGTCTGCCACGGGTTGTCACCTTCAGCGGTCTAGGAAAAGTTTGGAGCAACGCCAAAATAAGCCATGACTTTTGTTGTCAAGACTCGGAAGGAGATTTGGGACATGCCCTATAATGACTTCAGGGAGTATGCGGCTTTACGTGACTAGTATCATAAAAAGCATCTTGAGGCGATGATGTCCCAGCTCTCCGCGACGAGTGACACAATTGATGCAAGGATTGACAGGTTAGCCGCTTTTGCTGGCTTGCTCACTTAAAAGCAGCAAGTTTCTTGCCTTTACGTCCAACGTACTTGCAGGAAGAGTTACTTGGAGTGCGAGTTGGTCTGGAAGAAAGTCTTGCCCATTGGAACGATTCACTGAAATCCCATCAATGGCCATTTCTTGAAGAAATACAACGAGCCAGTGTAGGGATACGACAATCCCCCAGACCATGAGGCTTAGTTTTTATAAGTTTGCAATAGCCTACACCAGAGGCTTGTTTCCTCACTCACCTTGCAAAACTAGGGGGCAACCATACACTGTAATGGCCAAAAAATTTGTCAAAAATTCGCCGAAGATTCCCAATTCCTTGATCTTGGTCTTGGCACACTCATAGGCAGCCCAAGCCGCTGAGCTTTCCCGCGAGAACACCTTCGCTTAAGCATTTACTCGCTCGACCTCGTCTATGAGTTTCTCGCCAAGCTCCAAAGTCTGGGTGGCTATTTCCCAATTTTTCCGATACTTGGCCTTGAGCGTATCCAGTTTCACTTGCTTCTGGGCTATCTTAGCGATGTTGGCCAAAATCTTGGCATGTGCAAGACATGATGGGGAGGGGGGGGGGGGGGCATCAGGGTATGTTCGGTCAAGACGCATCGCTGGAGCAGACAATTTCCTTAGCAATGGGAGTTGGTTGATGTGTCGCTAAAGGATTTCTGCTGACTGGGCAGTATCGACGACCTCTTTGACATGAGGTTCTTCCGTTTCAAAGGGGTTGTTGCCCAAACCTGACATCCTGGAAGTGTTGTCAGCATTGATGACCTGCACTTAAGATGATTTATGCATGTTTTACATGTATAATTCTCAGGAATGATGCAAATCTCTATTACCTCAGTGGTCTTTGCGGGAGATGTAGACGTCTCCGAAGAAGCTTGCTCAGCGGAACTTGCAGGCATGTCTTCTATCAAGCCCTCAGCGACTACAAACCTTTTCTCGCTGTGGACTAAGATGTTTCTCGCTACAGGAAGTCTATTGTGAAGATAGGTAGAATCCACTAACCAAGTTTGGTGGAATTCTTCACTGGATTAACAAGGTCTCTTCAATTGCGTCGCTGGGGCCTAATTTAGAGGCCTAGGGGGACAATTCTTAGACCATAAATTGATATTTTAATTGTTTGGTTATAAGATCCCATAAGCCAATTCATGCGGCTTATTTAGCAAGCTTAATTTGGGAAGGAAATTAGATTTCTTTGTTGTATCCCTTGTTGAGCAAAGAAGACATAATCTAGCGAATCTTGTATTCAGAATCCTTTAAAGATTTATATTTCTTATTATTTTCAGCAAGAGATATGCTTGAGCGATCACTATAAATAGAGGGTTCATGGCCAGATCAAAAGGCACTTCGACGATCATAAACTTCTACAGTCACACACAATTTTCTCCGCAAATTCAACTGTCATTGCGAGCAAAATCGGCAATGATGAATCTAGGGTTCTCACCAGACAGGGCGAGAAGGATTCGACAATTCTATCTTGTCAATCGACAACAATGAACTACGAGTTTTCCACAAGACAAGGCGTGACAAATTCGGTAGTTTACTCTTGTCAAATGACGACAATCAAAGGAGGTTTCACCAGACATGGCGTGAAGGTTCCGGCGGGAGACGAAATCACAACCAGTGTTCTCAACATTTGCCAAGAAGAATTGTTCTACTTTGTACCAAACAGGGTGTATGAAGCATCTATTTTCGTGGCTTTGCAGCGAGACAAAAACTCAAGTCCTAACCAGTTAGGTACAAATCTTAGGTCACCTAGGCTAAAAGAACTCATCTAACAAGGTTAGTGCTTTTCTAATTTCAATCGCTTATGTAGAAAGGTCCAGCGGCGCAATGCAAATCAACATCCTGCCTTCGGCAGTGTCACGCCAAACACACATAAAAGAGACAGTTTGTGGTTACCCCAACACTTCTCCGCTCGGAAAAATCGATCCAAACAGGTACATCATTTCTATTCAAGTCAGGAAACTTGTAATTGAGTCCGATTAATTTTGATGTGATGGTACAAGTAAATGTAACTTAATATAATTACCCGCTGGCCGCCTCTTGGATCTGTTACCGAACTCGTTGCATATAATTTCTACTCGATTGGTTTATTGAAATAGTAACATGTATTAATATTTTGTTTTTGCATAGCTATATATATGTATGCTATAGAAATTATTCAGACTTTAGATCGATTTACTGTACGTGGTTGATTGTTAGCATTAGTATGAGCCATAGAATCGGAAAAGTACTGTTGCATCGATATGGTTTCTCTCCTTCTAATCTTAATTAGTTCAGCAAGCTTATACAATGAGAATATATAGGAAAAATCATATCTCATTAATTTCAAAGAAATTCAGTTAGATTCTCTTGCTCCGTATCTTCACCAATTCCTTCAAATTATAATTATTTTCAACTCAGTTAATTTGGCCGGCCAGCACATACGTACGGTTAAGGACATATAGTTTTACAAGAAATGCAAGTACGTACTAGCTTCTTCACAACTGTGATGAGGTTGCTGCAATATTGTTCCCTGAAGTTGATTCCCATTCCATGGCTTCCGCCACTGCACGTTCACGTTCCTTTACGCTTTCTTCATCCTTTTGAGTATCATAAAAGACACCGGTCATTGCTTGATCATCGTCTTCTGGGTGAGGAGAAGGAATAGGTCAGATAGCATCGTCTAGATCATTATTATTCCCTAGGTAACTGAGAGCACTGACCCATGGCTCATTAAGAGACAGGCAGGTGCTTCCTCATGAAGACACATTGCTGCAACCGCAACTGCTTGGTTCAATGCTCGTATCGGAAAGTCTCCACGAAGAAGCGGATCCGCTAGTTCTGGACATCTCTTAGGATCCTTAAACACTGTCTCTGCCTGTTAATTAGAACACCAAACTTAAAATTAAGAAAATGTGAGCACTTGCATGTGTAACTATTATGTGAATGTGGTGGATCTTGCATCAACACTCAATATATATATATATATATAATTGGTACATATTTATGTGGTTTTCAAGAAAACACATGCATACCCAAGACACTAACGTTTGTTCCTTCATTGGCTTCGTGGTGTCGATGGCCCTTCTTCCGGTGATTAATTCCAACAACACAACTCCGAAATACACATCCGACTTTACAGTGAGTTGGCACTACTGGAGGAGGAAATCGGGGCGACGTAGATAGGTGGTCGCCTCGTATGGATTTTACGTTGCCTCGATTTCTTGTGACCAAAACTACGTCGCCTCGTCTTGTCGCTTCAGATTGATCACGCCACCATTGGGGCGACGTAGATACAATCTACGTCGCTTCGTTTCATTTCACGCGACGTAAATAATGTTACGTCGCTTCAATTGAAGCGACGTAGATTGATCACGTCGCTTCAACTGAGGCGACATAGATTCATCAATCTACGTCGCTTAATTTTATTTATTTTTAATTTTTTTTTAATAAATGGAAGCGACGTAGATTGATCAATCTACGTCGCCTCAATTTATTTAATATTTATTTTATTTTATTTTTGAATACATTGAAGCGACGTAGATTGATCAATCTACGTCGCTTAAATTTATTTAAAATTTATTTTATTTTATTTTTGAATAAATTGCGGCGACGTAGATTGATCAATCTACGTCGCTTCAATTTATTTAAAATTTATTTTATTTTTGAATAAATTGAGGCGACGTAGATTGATCAATCTACGTCGCCGCAATGTATTTAGTATTTATTTTTTTTATTTTGTAATAATTGAGGCGACGTAGATTGGGCAATCTACGTCGCCTCAATGTAGTTAATATTTTTTTTTATTTAGACAATGAGGCGACGTAGATCGAACAATCTACGTCGCCTCATTTATTAAAAAATAAAAAAATAAAAATTAAATATTATTGTACCAAGTCACGACCTATCGCAATTTACAAACACAAAAACGCATTCAAACTGCAGATACGCATTCAACCACAAAAACGCATTCAATCACAAATCAAAACGTTAAAAGTTTATACAAATCAAGTTTACACAAATCAAGTTTATACAAATCCTAGATACAGTTTACGAGCCGGGAGGTGGTGGAGGAGCTTGAGGTTGTTGACTCGCAGCCTGGAATGATCGCATCATGGCCTCCATTTCTTGCATCCTTTGGGTGAGCGCATTGTAATCCGCTATGGCCTTCTGCGCCACCTCGGTCGATCTGCGCGCCTCCTCAGTCGATCTGCGCGCCTCCTCGGTCGATCTGCGCGCCGCCTCTTTGGCTTCAGCGATCTCCTTTTGCATTAGGATTTGGCGTTCCTGTACCCGGGCCCCTCCTCTCAGTTTGGGGTCGCGTGTGAGAGCGCGCCCCACCCCTGTAACGACGAACAAGAACAAATATTAGTAAACTATATCGTAAACCAAAATAAAGCAAAACGTAAATCGAGATGAACGACGGTGGTTTAGGAGATTTATTACCTCTTATAGAGGTCCCGTGCCTTGAACCCACCTCTTCCTCTATGATATTTATTTGTGTATCAAGAGGAAGAGGCTAGGGTTGGGAAACCTCTTCGTCGTCAACTGGGCCCGCAACACTATCTTGTTGCGACAAGACTTCATCGAGTTGACGCTTCACTGCCGCCTGCTCAATTAAAATAGATAAAATAAATAATATTACAATATAGTAAACAAAAATAATTGAAATAACGTAACGTGAACCTATTTGAGCTTACCACTTTCTCAGCCGCATTCCTCTCCGGCTGGTATACGTTAATCCACGTCTGGACGGCGGGCGCTCTATGACCCTCCTTCTCCAACACCTCGCTTCGGTACGAGAGGGCGAGGGATCCCGAATGGTGGTTGAGCTGCTGCTCCTTGTTCTTGTTTCGGTTTCCTCGGTTCCGTTCGCACAATCGCTGCCACACACACACAAAAATCATTTTAAAATAAGAACAGATAAACATGCATATTGTTCGAATGTTGGCTACCAAAACTGTGCGGATAGTTTATGAAACTCACCAAGTAAGCAGGGTCTTCGAAGTGGGCTTTTAACCACGCCCATTGGTCTTCCCTCCCGAGAAACTAGGCCGGAGTCTCCTGGCTGACGTGGAGATAATGTTGATGGCAATCGTACTTCCAATCCTTGTAGATTGTTTGCGCCGTCGCATCAATGAAGTTCCACATCTCCACATCAGTCGCCGGGATGTCGTAGTTCGTCTAGCACAACACATTTAAATTCCGTTATGTAAAAGTAATATTTACATTTACTACAAGTAGGTAAGTAAGCTAAGGCCAGTAAGTATACCTCAAGACTGTTACTGACGATATCGCGATGCAAATCGCTAAGTCCCAAGAAGCTAGGTGCAAGCATTGGAACTTTTCCGCGGATGATGTTACTGATGTCTCTGCACATCAGACTCCTTATTTCCCTCGTCGCAGGCCCCGCATGCCTCGTAGAGTAAGCGACTTGTAGTCGCCTATTGTTGTTCATCCGGACGAGGTACTCCGTCTTCGTCCCGACAACGACTCCGCGCTGTTGCGTCGTCGGATCTCCGGTTGCCATGTCAACCATGTCGGGGAGTTTTGTCTTCTTGCACCGGATGCTGAGGGCGGGAGGGTGCTGTGACGCCGTAGTGGTGTCGCTGTCATCCACTTGAGGAATCGCATCCTCAAGTGGAGGGGCGGGCGTTAACATGGGACCTTCTGGAATCTTCGGGGTCGCCGATTGTCCCGTGGGGCAACCCGACCCGGAAGCCCCATCTCGGCTGAATGCTCGCCACGCCGCCTCCGTAGCCTCCGTAGCTGCCGCCTCCGCAGCTGCCGCCGCGGCCGCTTCACGACGCCGGATCGCCGCTTTCTTCCTCTTGTATCCAGTATCTCCAGGAGCCATTCTGTTAAAACTAAACTGTATTTAATTAATTAGATGATTTACTCGTTTGTACTTCTATAATGCTATAGTTACCTAGGTTACGCATATTCTTGTTCAAGTATTTCCATTGGTGCAGTTAACCAAATTCTGACCATGTCACTATGTCTAGTTTTTCTCCATATGAAAAAAAGAAGAAGCATGTAGATGACTAAGAACAAACTGATCGAACAATACAGAAACATTCATGCTTATCATCACATATAGCAAGTCGCTTTTATTTTATTTTCGTTTGTTGGGTTAGATATCAAAAAGAGTATGAACCGAAGTACCATCACATATAGCTTATCATCACATATAGCTTATCATCACAAAACACAACACACAAAACACATATAGCTTATCGCATTCGCACAGGAAGAATCACATTCATTTATCGCATATAAGCAATCAATTTTCAATATATCCTTATCATCACAACCGAAGGAATTAAATCCCTCGAACACAAAACACAATACACAACACACAAAACACATATAGCTTATCGCATTCGCACAAAGCATCATCACATTCGGAATCATCATCATCACAAAACACAAAACACATTCGGAATGTCGCATCAAATTGAACAGCAACTACACAATAAAAATGAACAGCAACTACACATGGACAGCAACTTCTACATACTCGTCATTTATCGCATATATGCAACTACACATGGACAGCAACTACACATGGACAGCAACTTCTACATACTCGTCATTTATGCAATACTGAAACACACATTCAGAAACCAAAAGTTCAGAGTTGACTTCTACAAGCTTATACAGAATCACACAAGTTTATAGCTTATAGCAAGTTGATTAGGTCTACAGGTTTATCTCATCAATCATGATACTTGGCACTGTAAATGTCAATCATAATACTCATGAGTTTGATGCACTTGGTTCTTACTGTGGTTAACTGAGTTGAAATCATTCTGTTTACTAGCTTCAATTATCACATCAAACTACGAAATCCCTAACCATCCCTAACCATCTCTAACACATTCAAAACAGATTGGAAACATTTCATACCTAACCATCCCTAACCATCCCTAACCATCCAACATATGCAAAATACATAAAACACATATACAACAGCTTGAAAACAGATTGAATAAGAGCTCACGGTATTACTCAAGCAAACAACAACATGATCACAAGTTCACAAGTTCACAACTCCAATTGAATACCTGGAAATGAGAGCTAGTAAGGCACCGACCAATTTGAACAATCACCGAACCTGTGAACAATGAAAGCACAATCAAGAAGATGGTTTCGAGGAATTGAATCCCTCGAACACAAAACACAATACACAACACATAAAACACATATACAACAGCTTGAAAACAGATTGAAAACGATTTCAAAACAGATTGAAAACGTAAATATGCTTACATGAAAACAGAAGCAAAAACAGCTTGAAAACAGATCGTAAGTTCACTTGGTCATTTCATCGAACAGTTGGTGGGCAGTGTACATAGATCACTATCATACAGGTGTATATAGATTCCAAGGCTCATTGAAAATAGATCACTATCATACAGATTACAAGGCTCAGTTACTATATGTTGTATATAGATTACAAGGCGAAGATCACAAGTACCCGAATCAATTTGAAAAAATAGAACTTGGGTTTCAAAGTTAAACACAGAGGAGAACTTGCTTACAGTAAGAAGAAGAAGGAAACGAAATGAACCCACGTGCTTTCCGGTTTGGTTTCGGTGGGAGTGTCCGGCGATTTTAGGGTTTCCGGTTTGGTTTCGGTGGGAGTGTAGGAAGAAGGAAGCGAAATGAAAAGAAGAAGAAAGAAACTGTGAGTCTGGAATTATATAGCCACCGAGGCGACGTAGATTCCAATCTACGTCGCCTAGATTAATATAATAAACGAGGCGACGTAGATTGATCAATCTACGTCGCTTCGTTGTATTTAATATTTAATTTTGTTTTTTTGAATAAACTAGGCGATGTAGATTGATCAATCTACGTCGCCTTGTTGTAATTAATATTTAATTTTGTTTAATATTTAATTTTTTTTCTGGAATAAACGAGGCGACGTAGATTTAGCAATCTACGTCGCTTTCTTGTATTTAATATTTAATTTTGTTTAATATTTAATTTTGTTTTTTTGAATAAACTAGGCGACGTAGATTGATCAATCTACGTCGCCTCGTTGTAATTAATATTTAATTTTGTTTAATATTTAATTTTTTTTTCTGGAATAAACGAGGCGACGTAGATTGAGCAATCTACGTCGCTTTCTTGTATTTAATATTTAATTTTGTTTAAAAGTAGTTGAAAATCTGGGTAAAATTGTATCACCGTGGGAGTGTCCTCTTGGTAAGGCTCGAATATATGATCTCCTGTACGCGATAAAACTTCATCTATGGCCAGTACTTCGCCGCTGTAGACATTGCGGTGCGACATTTCTTGTACTACCTTCCAAGTACCACCAGCCTTTGGATCGTCTATGTAGAATACCTGTTTTGCTTTGGTTGCAATTATGAAGGGTGAATCCTCATAGTAACTGTTGTTTGTATCAACTGATATCAGTCCATGATCTTTTATAAGGGTGTCAAGATCTTCAGGGTCTTCGGAGTTGTGCCATGTGCACTTAAACAACACCACTGGCATACGGCCTGCATATAATACTTCGACCACGTAGTTAACATGGCCGTAGAACTTGGATGAACCCATGTCTATCATGACACCGCTGTTTTGAGTCACGGTTCTTTGATCTCTATTAAACGATGTGAACTTGACACCGTTCACATAACACGACTTATAAACCCGACATTGCTGAGGTCCTTGAGCTAATGACTTTATTCTTGCAACCAAGCTCGGGTCCGAGTTTTTTTCTTTAAGGGACACCTGAGAGATAAGTGTTAAGAGGAGTTAAAGATAAGTGTTATAAACCCTCAAAGAACCTTACAAGAATTAATAGGCATATGTACCCATGTTAAGAACCATCGAAGAAAACTCCTCCTCCGACGAAGCTCGTCGAAATCTTCACTATTTTTAGCCTCGAACCTTCTGAGATGTTCTTCTAGGTAAGGTTTGACTTCGTCTGTTTCCACCAAGACTTGCCAGTGAGCCTCAGCAGTCTCTGACTCAGTCAACCTGAACTGGCGACGAGTCTCGATAATATCTGGTCTTACTAAGAGTGAAACACAACTGACATTCCACCCAGATATGGAAGTGTCGATATCTTCGTTGTCCATCCGTCTGAGATAAGCCTTACAATACGTCACCGACTCATGTACGAGGTACTATTCAGCAATACTACCTTCCGGGTAACGTGTATTCCTCATTGACTTTTTATATTTTCCTAATTGCCTGCAAAAACACCACTCAAGATTAGTACAATATTTTCCTAATTGCCGACATATTACACAAGATTAGTACAATAATATTTTCCTAATATTAGCAATAACAAAAAAATTTACCTTTCAATTGGATACATCCATGTATAGTGTACTGGACCTGTAAGGAATACTTGTTCGGGCAGATGAACCATGAGATGAACCATAGATGTAAAAAAATGTGGAGGAAATATGAGCTCCAAATTGCAGAGAATCATCACTATCTCAGTTTCCATGTCACGCACAACCTCCTTCTTAAGCTCCCTACTGCATAGTTGACGAAACCAATTTGACAGTGCTATCAATGGCTTGACAACGTTTTCTGGCAGGAACCCTCTTATAACCACAGGAAGAAGACGTTGAAGCAAGACATGGCAATCATGCGTCTTCAATCCATAAAACTGTGACGGGGAACTTATTTTCACCTTACTTCTCAAACTACCTGCATAACCAAGAGGATACTTAACATCCCTGAACTACTGGAACACATCTTCTAGATCATCCTTTTTAACTAAAAATGGTGCATGAGGAACTTTCCCCGTAGCCAAGTCACCCGCTCTTTGCCACTGGTTTTTTCGCACATTCCTCTTCTTCAAAGCAGCGTGAGCTTTTGGACCATCCTTAGACTTCGATTCAATTGAAAAAATGGTTCCAAGGATGTTGTCACACACATTTTTTTCAATGTGCATGACATCTAGGCAATGTCTGATCTTCAATGATGACCAATACGGCAGCTTCCAAAATATGCTTTCGTGAGTCCAACACTGTCTGTTATTCGGATTGTACGGCACCTTCAAGTCTTCATGTTGGCTAAGAATAGGGTAAACGTTTGACCTAACGTCCTCCAAAATTTCATCTCCACTCTTACGATAGGGTCTTCCGCCAAACTCCTCATTCCCGTTAAATGCCTTGCTCAATCTCCAAGGGTGATCCTGGTGGAGCCATTTTCGATGACCTTCATAAACTATCCTCCCACATATATGCTCTGAACTTAGCTCATCTAGACAGATTGGACATGCCTTGTACCCTTTCACAGTTGACCCCGCAAGCATCCCTAAACTTGGAAAGTCGCTAATAGTCCACATTACCGCTGCCTTCATCAAGAATACCTCATTGTCTACTCGATCAAAAGTATGGACTCCAACGACCCATAAATGTATTAGCTCCTCGATCATCGGCTCAATGATTACACTAAGGCACTTTCCGGGAGATTTAGGGCCTGGAATCAACACTGATAACATGTTATACTCCTTCTTCATGCACATTGATGGTGGTAGATTGTACGGCATCACAACAACGGGCCATGTACTATGCAAAGTTCCCATTGTTCCGAATGGATTGAAACCGTCTGTTGCTACTCCAAGGCGCACATTCCTGCAGTCCCGTGCAAAACCTGGAAAAGTTCTGTCAAAATGTTGAAACGCTTCTCCGTCAGCTGGGTGGCTGAGGCTACCAGCCACGCATATCCGCTCCCCCAGCCATCACATATGCTTGGCAGTGTGTGGGGACATAAACAAGCGCTTCAACCTTGGTGTTAGACGGAAGTTACGAATTATTTTTTTGGGAATATCATTCGTATATGGCTTATATCTTTCAGAATAACACACTGGACAAATCCTCTCGTTTACAAGCGCCCCCCTGAACAACACACAGTTAAACTCACACGCATCAATTCTTTCGTAACCCAGTGAAAGATCACTCAAGATTTTTTTTATTCTCGAGTATGAACAGGGAAATGTGTGCCCTTTAGGAAGAAGTTTATTAATGTAAATACATAAAGAGTCAACACTTGTGTCCGACCATCCATTTTCATTTTTCATTTCCATTGCATCTAATATGGCACTCAAAACAGTTTCCTCACTGCCTTCATATAATGGGGTATGTGACTCCTTCAATAATCTATCGTACTTTTCATAATCATCGTCTACCATGTCATTGAAGTTCATGCCCGAATTATCTTCCACTAATTGTTGGGGTGCATCTGCATAGTATCCAGGATAATAGGGATATGCATCATGTAGAATCTCCAACTGCGGGTTCACTGAAGGACCGACACCACTAGAAGGACCGACTCTGTCTTGAAGCCACTGTCTTCGTTGACTGAGCATTGCCGGTTCACCAGAAACTTCCCTGTGAAGGTGCCAGACTGTATAAATAGGACTCAAACCACTGTGTGATAAGTGATGATACATGACATCCATAGTAACCTTGAACGGACCGTTCTTACAACGTTTGCACGGGCAGAAGTAATAATCGGCTCCGTTACTATGTAGCCGGGCAAAATTCATGAACTCGAATATGCCTATGATGTACCTTGGATCAGCACGATGATATGTCATCCAAGTTTTCTCTAGGAGTCCGTCCATGTTTCCTGTCAACATAAACAATCAATATGAACAAAGTTATCACGCCACAGTTGCGATTCAACCAAAACCCCACACTTCTTCGCCTTATGCCTCCGGGTTGGGTCCTATCCCCTTCAGGGGAACACGACATTTGTCAACGCTTTTGCACCCATGCGTTTCAGCTCCAGTTTAGGGAAATTTCGGCAGCATCTCCCTACAGTTCCCCGAGTGCACACATATCTAAACAACCTAATTTGCACTCGGGGAACATTTAAAGGAGACACTGTCGAAACCATATCCCAAAACTGAAACTGAAATCACACGAATAGCAAAAGGATCAACAAAGTCATGTTCACCTAAAGTGTCCAAAAATGGGACAATTCGAGAATCAACAACTCAACTCGATCAACTAGATGAGTTGTTGATTCTCAAACGGGAGTTCTAAGTTGATAAACACCACAATTATATATAGTCATACGCTCGAAATCATGATTAACACTAATAACACTACTAATTAAGGCTCGAATACACATAATCTACACTAATCATCAATTAATTTCACTAAATTTAACCAAATTTCAAACATTAATCATGAACCCATAACATGATTTATCACAATTCAATGCTTAACACACTAAAACTACAACATAACACCAAATTCAATTCAACTTCAAACATTTCACCAAAACTTCAATTTCACTTCTAATCATCAATAAATTTCACTAAACTTAACCAAATTTCAAACATTATTCATGAACCCATAACATGATTTAACACAATTCAATGATTCAAACACTAAAACTACAACATAACACCAAATTCAATTCAACTTCAAACATTTCACCAAAACTTCAATTTCACTTCTAATTTAACATATTATGATCATAAAGAGGGTTAAAGAGATACAAATCAAACTAACCTTACTCAAGAATCAAATTAATGGCAAAAACAACCTTCTTTCTCAATTTCCTCTAATTTCTCCCCAAAATCGCCGAAAACAGCTGCAGAGCTCGGGGAAACTGTTTTTCTAAAATACCACCTTTATGAACGGGTTGACTTTAAGAAGAAGAGTAGATCCAGATTTAAAAAAAACGAGGCGACGTAGATTGAGCAATCTACGTCGCCTCGATTTCATTCGAAGCGACCAAACTAATCTACGTCGCTTCGAATAAAATCGAGGCGACGTAGATTGAGCAATCTACGTCGCCTAGATTTTATTCGAAGCGACGTAGATTATTTTGGTCACTTCGAATGAAAAACTTGTCGCCTCAGCTTGTTGAAGCGACGTACTTCAATATACGTCGCCTCAATTTTTTGAAGCGACGTACTTTTTATCAAAGCCAAAGTACGTCGCCTCATCTAAAATCGGAGCGACGTAGAAATATAACTACGTCGCCCCGATGCCCTCCTCCAGTAGTGTGGCCTCTTCTTTGGTACTCCGGAGCACAATAACCATATGTCCCCATTACTCTAGAAGATACATGTGTCTTGTCTCCAACCGGTCCAAGCTTAGCTAACCCGAAATCAGAGAGTTTTGCATTGAAATCTGCATCTAGTAAGATGTTTGAAGACTTCAAATCGCGGTAGATAACAGGAGGATTTGCCCTGTCATGCAAGTATTATAAACCCTTGGCAGCCCTAGGGCTATTTTCATTCTCTTTGACCAATCTAATGGCTTTTGCTCTGGTGGAATCTCTGTTAATCAAGATTACGACATGCATGAGATGCTAGAAATTAGATCCTTTAATTACTGAATACAAAGTGCACGAACTAAAACGTACTATGTACAGTAGTTAACTAATAAGAAAAAAGAGAGTAAATTAAAAAGAGTGCGATACCTACCTAATAAATGGTCTTCCAAAGATCCGAGATGCATGTACTCATACACTTGAAGTCTTTGATCACCATCAGCGCTGTATCCGATTAGATTTACTAAATTGTCATTGTGTAAGAGGCTAAACATCAACACCTCAACGAGGAACTCTCTATTCCCTTGCAGGCCATTCCTATCTAGTTGCTTCACAGCTACAATCTGAGCCAAAAAACAGTGAAAATGGGGGTCATTACTGGCGATCTAATATATGCACGTGCAACATATAGCTTAATGCATGAGACATGCATGCATATATACGTACTTAATTACCTGGTTTGGTTTTTCAAGCTGGCCCATATAAACTCTTCCAAATCCGCCCTCGCCTATCAGACACCCATGTCGGAAGTTCTTTGTCGCTGTTGCCAGTTCACGGAAGGTGAAAGTTTGTGCTGCAATATTCGCACCACCATCTTTATTGGCATTTGTACTAATCATGGCATAGTTAGTGTTTGAGGTTTGCTCAGCTGCCGGTGCAGGTGGCTTCTGTCTGTAAACTTCTGCTCATTCATAAAATGAATCACATTATGTATGCATCAATGAATCACTCAATCACATTACATATATGTATGGATCAATGAAGCAAACTTATAAGGTTATGCAACCTTTGAAATGTTGGGAATCCGTCATCATTCACTACTAGAAAAATGATCTTTAGGGACAATGAGATTGGGACATATATATGTCTCAATTTCTAGTAGAGACTCTAATAAGTCCTTATTATGAATAGTAGATGACAAAAAATTAGTTGGGAACAATTGCTTGTGACATTTGAGAAAAAGAATACAACTATTACTTATATACTTGAATTTATTATCAATCCCAAGAACTCTTTTCAGCCCCCCTCCTTTTTATACGGGGAGTATGTGAGACTCAATACCTTTTACAGAGTAAGCTTTGCTTCTTTCAATTATAATATATTTCCTTGGTCAGGACGTTTCAGTATTTCTACATGTTTCTACCATTCTACGTATTAAATAATAGGTACTATTTAGAAGCTTTCTACGGAGATGTTAGCTTGGTTGGGATGCATTGGTCACTTCCTTTTGTGTACGCGTACACGTTTTACACTTCTACACATCCAGTCTCACCCCAACTCTCCTTTAGGCCTCTCTCTCTCTCTACTACTACTACTACTACTACATAAAATAGTTGGAGAGGGAATTCGAGTAATATATACTGGTGGATAAGGTGATTCAAGGAACAAAGAATGAGAAGACAAAATTATTTTCGTCGCTTCAACAAATTCAAGCGACGATTATTGATGTCGTTGCTTACAAAACCTGAAGCGACCAATATTCGTCACTTACAAAACATTCAAGCAACCAATATGCAAAGTTTGTCGCCTCATTTTATCCCAGCGACCAATATTGAAGCGACATTCAATCTTCGTCGCACAAGAAATGTTGAAGCGACAAAGGTAAGTAAGTTCATCGCTCAAATATAAACGAAGCGACGAACATTGGTCAAACTTCGTCTCTTCAATTTTTTTTCATCTACCTTTGTACTTCATCTTAAATGCAACCTGTATATATAAGTAAAATTTAGGTTTACAGATGTAGTCGGGTTCTGGATCTATTTTTGGAGGAAAAGAGAGAGAAGTTAGAAGAAAGTGAGATTGGAAGGCTTTTGTTGCTAATTCTTTGATTCTTAAGTAAGGTTAGCTCAATTTCCTTCTATTTATCTCTCTTTGAGAGCATATTATCTATTTATTCAATTTAAATGGTTGTTTATGTTGGTTAATGGAAGTTGGATGATGTTGTGTTGAATTTTGTGTTTTGTTGTTGTTTTAGTGTTAGAATATGAAATTTGTGGTGTTTATTAGCTTAGAACTCCCGTTTGAGAATCAACAACTCATCTAGTTGATCGAGATGAGTTGTTGATTCTCGAATTGTCCCATTTTGGGACACTTTATGTTGGTTAATGGAAGTTTGATGATGTTGTGTTGAATTTTGTGTTTTGTTGTTGTTTTAGTCTTAGAATATGGAAATTGTGGTGTTTATTACCTTAGAACTCCCGTTTGAGAATCAACAACTCATGTAGTTGATCAAGATGAGTTGTTGATTCTCGAATTGTCCCATTTTTGGACACTTTAGTTGAACACGAATTTGTTTATCCTTTTTCTATTCATGCGGTTTTAGTTTCAGTTTTGGGATATGGTTTCGACAGTGTCTCCTTACAATGTTCATCGAGTGCAAATTAGGTTGTTTAGATATGTGTGCACTTGGGGAACTATAGGGAGATGCTGTCGAAATTTCCCTAAACTGGAGGTGAAACCACATGGGTGCAAGATGGTTAACAAAAGTCGTGTTCTCCTGAAGGGGATAGGACCCAACACTACAAGAAAATGAGTCATTACCGGCGAGATTCCGGCCAACAAGGCCGGCGACCGGAAAAGTCGTCGGTAATGTCCATCATTACCGGCGACTTACCCCGTCGCCGGTAATGTCGCCGGAATCTCGCCGGTAATGTTTTGGAACATTACCGGCGACTCCAACCGTCGCCGGCAATCTCTAGGCACACATTACCGGTGAGATTCCGGCGTAAAGTCGCCGGTAATGTCTTCATTTCCGGCGACTTACTCCGTCGCCGGCAATGTGTCTTATATTAGATGCCGGATGGGGCAGCTCGATCATTCAATCATTTTGAGCGAAAAAAATCCAGAGAAATCGAAAGAAGGAAAACGTACGCTCTGAAATCGATCATTCGGTATATTGTCAAAATTAAGGCGCGCGTCGAAAACTCGATCACTCGGGAAGCTATATATATAGGTACGTAGGTGTATATATACGTATATGTGGTATATATATATATATATATGTGTGTGTGTGTGTGTGTGTGTTGATCAAATCCAATTCGTGAGATATATATGAAATGTTGTTGATATACGGTCACCGAAACGAGAAAACAGCTTGTAGTTAATCTTGTGTCTGAATCAATGACTGGTATTATCGTATTGTTATCGGAGCCAGGCTTAACAGAGCCTCCTCCTACCCAGTCAAATACGTTTTGAATTGAAAAAAGGAGAATACTATCATCGAGTACTGAATCGAATTCAGAGATTAGATCGATATATATACATATGCATGCATGTGTTGATTTAATTAGAGTTGAATTGAGAGATCACATCGATTATTAGTAGTGAATGTGTGTATATATATAATTAATACGTAAAATTGTTAGAATTTTCAGGATGGACAAGAGTTGGATGAGCCTCGAAAGATGGGATGTCAGATATCACCAGGGAATTAGGAGTTTTGTGGATTTTGTGAAGGCTAATTGTGGAGACACTACACTTCATTATTGCCCGTGTAAAGAATGTAAGTGTTTCAGCGATCGATTTCGATTTCCCATTGATAAAGTCCAGAGGCACCTGAGTAAATACGGGTTTTGGGATAAGTACACTTGTTGGATTTATCACGGTGAAACATCGGTAGCGGGTCCGCATGATCATGGACAATTTGGTGAGAGGGCCAGTCCACGCTATGATCATGGAGATTTTGCTGAGAGGGGCAGTTCATCCTATGATCCAACATCGATGTTAATCAATGATATGTTTCCTCATGAGAGCGGTGTATTTGCTGATGAAGCACCAAATGTCCCTCCCGTCGTTGAGGGTTTCCCCCATATCGAGCCAGTCGAACCATTACCTGGAGGTCATGTCAACACAAGCGGTATGGACAAGTACAACAACCTGATTGCATTGCAACAGACTCCGTTGTACGACGGTAGTAGTAAGACTGTTCTTGAAAGTGTGATGGGAGTGATGCAGCTCAAAATGGAGAACAAAATGTCTGTCAAAGCTGTTGATTCTTGGTTGAAGTGGACTGCTTCGCTACAGCCACCCGGTCATCGTCTTCCTACCACTCATCATAAGGTGCGACATATCCTGAAAGATCTTGGGCTTTCCTACATCAAAATCCATGCATGCAGATATGATTGTATTCTCTTCTGGGGAAAAGATCTCGAAGACCTTGAAGCCTGCCCGGTATGTTTTACAGAAAGGTATAAGTTGACTCCTGCAGGCAACAAGAAAGCTGTGAAGATACTTCGATATTTCCCGCTTATTGATAGGCTGGAGCGGTTGTTCATGTGTGCTTTCACAGCCGAGGCAATGAGATGGTGGGCTGAGAGGAACTTGCCTGACGATGACACCCTTATACACCCTTCCGACGGAGAGGCTTGGAAGCACATGGTCAGGGAGTTTGATCATTTTGCAGCAGAGGTCCGAAATGTTTGGCTAGGGCTCTCATCTGACGGATTCAACCCTTTTGGCAACATGAGTCTTCAATACAGTATATGGCCAGTTATTTTGGTACCGTACAACCTTCCACCATGGATGTGCATGAAGAAGGAATACAATATGCTCACTCTGTTAATTCCGGGCCCGGGTTATCCAGGAAAGTGTCTCGATGTGTATTTGAGGCCTTTGATTGAGGAGCTTAAGTACCTGAGTGAGTGTGGCCACCCCACTTACGATAGGTTCAAAAAGGAGATGTTCCAGATGCATGCCATGCTTGTTGGCACCATCAGTGATTTTTCTGCCCGCGGTATGTTGTCGGGCAACGTTACCAGGGGTTACAGGGCTTGTTCAGAGTGCATGACGGTTGATTGTTGCAGTCCTCATTGCAGTAAAATTGTTCAGATGCGTCACCGTTGTTGGCTTCCATATGATCACCCATTTAGGCAGGATCCAGACACGTTTGATGGGACTGTGGAAACAGGTGTGGCACCCAGGCGATGGACAGGGGAAGAAATTTTGGAAGTGTTGAATGAATACGATTTTGGCCAGCTGAGCAATCATCCTGACATAGTGGCGTCAATTCCAGACAAGCCCGAAATGTATAAGTTTTGGACACACAAGAGCATATTCTGGGAACTCTCCTACTGGCCCAGGTTGCCTATCAGACATTACCTAGATGTCATGCACATAGAGAAGAATGTGTGTGAAAGTGTGGTGGGCACAGTTCTTAACTTGGAGGGGAAAACAAAAGACATCCCTAAGGCACGCATTGATCTGAAAGCAATGGGTGTGCGGAAACATTTGTGGTTAAGAGATGGTAAGAGAAAAATGCCGCAAGCTCCGTACACCGTAAAGACGAAGCATAAGCATGAAATTTTTCGGTGGCTGAGTAATGTCAGGTATATATTCTTATGGCTATGTAGGAATTTGGCCTTAAATTTTTAGAGGAGTATATATGGTTATATGCGAGAAATATAATTGGTCCATATATATGGCTTTATCTATATATATGCATGTATCCTTATGGCTATGCAGGAAATATAAGCAGGTGTGTTAACTTCCGGGACAATAAGATGTACGGATTAAAGAGTCATGACTGCCATGTACTGCTTCAACGCCTTTTCCCTATTTTCATTCGAGGGTACATGCCCAAAGAGGTGGTGGAGCCGTTGGTGGCCTTGTCAAGATTCTTTCAGAAGTTATGCACCAGGGAAGTTAAAAAAGCAGACCTGAGGGAGATGCAAGATGACATCATTTTTATCATGTGCAAGCTTGAGAGGATATTTCCCCCAAATTTTTTCGACATAATGCCGCACCTGATGATCCATCTTCCCGAACAATTGTTGCTTACCGGTCCCGTACACTACACTTGGATGTATCCCATGGAAAGGTACAAATGATTCATAAATTTGGTTTACCTATGTTTTTATATGTAAATTCTTGTGGTTAAGTAAGTTAACATGTACTTGTTAACTTGTAGACAATTGGGAGCCTACAAGGACTATGTGAAGAATAAATATGCACCTGAAGGGTGTATCGCTGAAGCATATCTTGCGCACGAGTGTGTAACGTACACCAAAGTGTACCTCGAAAATGTAGAGGACCCCCAACAACATATGCCGATAGATGAACCCCAGTTCAACCTTTCTATCATCTCCAGTGACGTGGTAGTACAGGGAAGCTTGCCAAAGTCGTACAAGTTGGATGGAAATGAGGTAGCCATTGCCCACTGGTCGGTACTGATTAACTGTCAAGAAGTACAATATTGGAAAAACTATCATCTTCACTGCCCTGCTATTGCCGGAAATGTTGATTACCACAACAAGACGTTTGCAAACTACTTTGGTCAATGGGTAAGTATATGTGTATATGTATATTTTTATATATATCTTTATATAGCATGTATGTATGTACGTGGTTTTGTGGTTTCAAGATGACATAATTTCTTCTGTACGTATTAATATATGGACGTTTTCAGATGAACCATGTAGCAGATGATGGTTGCCCAGAGTGGTCAAACGAATTGAGGGTCCTGGCGATGAAACCGATTGCTTCAAAAGTTTACTCGATGTGTCAGGTCAATGGCGTGAAATTTATATGTGAAAATCGAGACGACCGACTGAAAACACAGAATTGTGGGGTGATGGTCCATGGTGGGCAGGATGGCGTTGACTATTACGGTGTCCTTCATTCAGTTGTTGAACTAATTTATGGGAACCGCATGAAAGTGCACTTGTTCAAGTGTAGATGGTTTGATACTAGCCCGGAGAACACAAGGACCGATCAGTACGGAACATTTTCGGTGAATACTGCTACTACCTGGTATGAAGATGACCCTTTCGTTCTTGCCTCATCAGTAAAACAAGTGTTTTACCTGGACGATCTTCTTAACAAAGTCCCGTGGAAGGTGGTTAACCATGTTGCTCATAGCAACATATACAGTGCTGCCACACTTGGTGATACCGCAGATGATGAGGAAGTTACTGCATACCAAGAGCCAAACGCTTTTGACATTCCGGAATCATCTACGATTCGCCTTAATAATGTGAGATCTGGGAGTGTGGTTCGAATTACTGGAGCAGAACTTCTCGATGTTAATCCATATGAAGTTGACGCTGATTCAGATGACGAGGAGCGGCACATATTGCCAGAGGTTACATATGAAACCGATTCAGACTCAAGTGATGAAGATGATTACGATTATCATCCTTAGTACGTTGGAAATTGTAGTCGGAAATTGTAGTCGGCAAATGTACGTAGTAAAATGTACGTAGTAAAATGTTTAAGGAAATTGTAGTCGGAAAATGTACTCGGAAATTGTATGTAGTCAGAAATTGTATGTAGTCGGAAATTGAACGTAGTCGGAAATCGGAACCGTAGTCGGAAATTATACGTAGTCGGAAATCGGAACCGTAGTCGGAAATTGAACGTAGTCGGAAATCGGAACCGTAGTCGGAAATTGGAACCGTAGTCGGAAATCGGAAATTGAACGTAGTCGGGAATCGGAACCGTAGTCGGAAATTGAACGTAGTCGGAAATCGGAAATCGGAAATTGAACGTAGTCGGAAATCGGAAATTGAACGTAGTCGGAAATCGGAACCGTAGTCGGAAATTGAACGTAGTCGGAAATCGGAACCGTAGTCGGAAATTATACGTAGTCGGAAATTGTACGTAGTCGGAAATTATGTAGTCGGAAAATGGTCGGAAATTGGTCGATCGGATAATAGTCGACAAATAATGACATTACCAACGAGTTGACAAGCAACTCGTTGGTAATGTCATTACCAACGACTTAGCAACTCGTGGGTAATGTCATTACCAACGACGTTGACCTACCTCGCCGGCAATGGTGGCGGTATAGCTCGGGCTCGATCTCCTCCTCCCCATTTCTCTTCGGCCTAATTCAATTCTCTCTTCCCTCTTCCCTCTCTTAGCACGAAATTCTCACCTCTCCCCTCTCCTCAATCCTCTCTTCTCTCTTCCCTCTCCCCTCTCTTCCTCTCCTCCCCTCTCTTCCTCTCCTCCCCTCTCTCCTCCCCTCTCTCCTCCTCCCCTCCTCCTCTTCCTCCTCCCCTCACCTCCGTCGCCGGCAAAGTTGGGTCGAGCTCCACCATGCCAGGTTTGAGCTCACTCTCTCTCCCTCTCTCTCTCCCTCTCTCTCTCTCTCATTCCACAATATTTTTTTTGTGTATTTTAATTAATTAATTTTTGATAATTGTGGGATGTATATATGTATGCATGTGGACAATATTTGTAAAATGTAATTAAGGTATGTATGAAAATTGTGGGAAAAAAATGTGGATAATTGTGGGGTGAAGGAGCAATATATGTGATGTATATATGTGAAAAATTAATTAATATATATGGAATGTATATATATACGTATGTTTGAAAAATGTGGAAAATTAATTAGCTAGCTAGGGTGAATTGGATTAATATGTGATGTATATATATATGTGTGAATTAAGGTGAAATTAAGATGCATGATCGATGTATATATGTGTGAAAAGTTTAAAGCCGGAAATGATGTATGTATATATGTTAAGTTAGGTGATATAGTTGTTAATTTAACGTATAATAGGTGATATTGGAACCATACCAAATCGGAACCGGAACGGTTTGAAACCGGAACTGTTTATAACCGGAACCGTTACCGGAACCGTTTGAAAACAAACGGTTCCGGTTTCAAACGGTTCCGGTTCCAAACCGTTCCGGTTCTGATTTGTTATAGAACCGAAACGGTTTGGAACCGGAACTGTTTGTAACTGGAACCGTTATGTTACAAATTGTTCCAGTTACAAACAGTTCCGGTTTCAAACGGTTCCGGTTCCAAACGGTTCCGGTTCTGATTTGTTATAGAACCGAAACGGTTTGGAACCGGAACCGTTTCGAACCGGAACTATTTGTAACCGGAACCGTTTGTAACGGTTCCGGTTACAAACAGTTTCGGTTCCAAACCGTTCCGGTATTTCTGATTTGTTATAGAACCGAAACGGTTTGGAACCGGAACCGTTTGGAACCGGAACTGTTTGTAACCGGAACCGTTTGTAATATAACGGTTCCAGGTTCAAACGGTTCCTGTTCCAAACCGTTCCGGTTCCAAACCGTTCCGGTTCCGATTTGTTATAGAACCCCAGTTCCCATGACTATTACAGTGTCCATGCCAGGAGGTTTTGCGGCTAATTGGCTTCGGAGAGGTTCCCGAAATAGTGGAGGGAACAGTAGTCAAGCTTCCTCCTCGCCCGCAGTTAGCAACACGCCCAGTGGGCCAATGATGAGTGCTCGCACGAGAGCCTTGCTAGAGGCGCGAGCTGAGGAGGAAGATGCACGATCAAGAGCTGTGCAACCGGAAGTTGAGCCTCGAGCCTCAGTCTCCAGACGCTCAATCAGCAGACGTCCCTCCGGTGGCAGAGCCTCAGACGAGCGACAGTCAACGGGGGCATCAGAAACTCCCTCAATCCGAATGCCCCATATTCGCCCGGTGCCTACTCCCGTTTCACGGGAATCATCTGAGACACATGGTGGTGCTGGCGCCTCATCGTCCAGGCCTCGTCTATCTCCGCCGTCCGGTCTCTTCCTACCCGACAAGATTCCTGTCATCCTTGAATTCGATGATAGGGGGATGCCTGTTTATATTGAAGGACGGCCGGAGTTCCTGAGCGTGGAGGAAGCGTATAACTTCCTCCCGTTCGACCCCGTGTATCTTTGGAGTGTGAGGTGCACCAACCAACAAACAGACGATGCAGGTAAATTTTATTTAACATCAGATTGATTACTTAATTATTACTTAAGACTTGCGATAGGTTCAATTAATGATATCAATTTGTTGACATTGTATTATTAGGCAATTTCGTTAATGAGACTGAAAAACGGAAAGGGGCTAGAGGCACCTGCACCGGGAAGAGACTTGAGCAGGCCACCGGCGGAAGGAAAACGCCCATAAGGGCCAATGAGGATGGCGAGGTGATCGAGGCATTCGACACCACGCGCAAATATGTCAGCATGGCCGGTGCGATCGTGCGGGACAAGGTCCCAATGCTTTGGCCAGATTGGGAATCTGTGCCTATCTACGTGAAGATGCAAGTGCATAATGCACTCAGTGTGAGTAAAATCGTATTTTCATTACGTAAATTTTACATGTATTAATTAAGTCCGAATAAATATATAATTTTACCTTTTATATATTCATATTGCAGGTGTGGTTTGACGTGGATGAAGTTCTTATTCACACGTGGGTAGAGCGTCAACTACATATAAGGTGATGTACTTCGACTTATTTGAATATATATCGAGTTAGATTTTTGTTTATCAAGTGTTTTAATATCTCTAACTTTTTTTCCTTCTTTTAATATAGGTATAAAGAGTGGAAGAACGAGCTTTCTTCCCATTACACTGTATACAAGGAGCTAGGCCGAGGTTCCACCCCTAGCGAATTCTGGTTTAGGGAGTACGAGTGGCTGTGGCTGATAGCCCACTTCGAGCACCCCAAAGGTCGGGTATGCATACTTAATATATCTTTCAAGCCTAATGTATCGTATCAGATTGAAATAGTTAGTTACTAATTTTTTTTCATATGTTTATCAAACAAGGCGATTTCGAAGACGAACCGGGCGAATATATTGAAAAACACAAGGGCCCATCATGCAGGTTCACTCAACTACATGGGTTGGTCGACTAAGGCACAGCAACAACAAGAGGTGAACCCGTTGGTGTATATTCATCAGAAGTTCTACCCGCAGTGCCCTGAAGAAGCGGTAAGTCTTTCGCCTCTCCATGTGTTAATAAAACTATTTTTCAAGATGGAAATAGATTTTGTTAGCTAATACGTTGTTCATTTTCCCTTTTCAATTAGTCGAGAGTGGAGGAGGCGACCGCAGAAGTGACCATGAGTATAGCTCGGACTAACCATCCTGACTGCTCCGAGGAAGAAGTCACCCAGTATGCCTCTCAGATCGATCCGCTTGATCCCCCGATAGCGGCTCGGATCATGGCAAAAGCGTGCGGGACTGGAAAGAATACCTACTACTGTAGGGGAATGGGCACGGCGCGCGAATGACTATTGAAGAACACTTCAGAATACTCTACCGGGTCAAGAAGTTCAACTTCTAGTCGTAACCTCGCGGCGGAGCTTCATAGGACGCAGAGGGAGTTGGAGGAGCAAAAGAGGCAGATGGCCGAGTACCAAATGCAGCAGACACAGGTGCAGGCTCAGATGTACACATGGATGCGGACGATGTACGAGGCTCAGACTACCGGACAACCCTTCCCCACACCTCCCCCGGTCCCTCATATCCCTACCTATCCACCACCACCACCGCACCAGTCAACGCCAGAGCAAGACCAAGGTAGCCACCGGAATTCAAATGAGTACATGGATTACTTCAACCCTGATGACCCGCAAGTTCCTGGACCTGACCTGTAGTTGTAGTTAATTTTTTTATCGTCGTTGCTATTTGTACTGTACGTTGGACATTTATGTTGAACTTGTATGACTGTCTTTGCTACGTGTACTGTTGAACTTGTATGATTGTACGGTTTATCCGGTTCAATGCAGGTTATGGAATTGGGCCCAATCTAGAACCGCGTTTTTTTTTCAAAATTTTTCCCCACATTGCCGGCGACATGGACTCGAGTCGCCGGCAATGTCTCACATTCCGGCCACGGCGGCGCTGCCATTGCCGGCCACGGGGTTTCCCGTCGCCGGCAATGTCAACACCGGCGGGGAATCTCCGGCGACGTCATTGCCTGCGACAAGTCGCCGGTAATGTCAATTCCGGCGAAAAAAAAAGACAAGGCCGGCGACGGCAGGTCGCTGGTAATGTCTCCATTTCTGGTAGTGCAACCTGGAGGAATAAGGAGAAGAAGTGTTGGGACAGGTTTTGATTGTATCATAAATGTTATGTGCTAACCTTATGCATATTGTCTGTTTATGTTATGACAGGAAACATAGATGATGTACCCGACAAATCTTTTATGAATCATCATTATACACACCCTGACTACATAACAGGCGTACTTAACTTCATCAATTTTGTGAAGACTAGTATCTCCCTTGCCCGTGCGAAATTTGCAAAAATGGTCCTTATTATAAGGATATCGTAGAGATTTATCATCACTGCATACACCGTGGTTTGGATCCGACTTACACAGTTTGGCACCTACATGCATGGGGAAGTTTCTGGTCAACCGACAAGGATCAGTCGACGGAGACAGTGGCTAAAAGACAGAATCGAGACTTCCAGTGTTGTGGGTCCTTTAAGTGATCCCGCCTGTGGAGATTATACAAGATGTATTTCCATACTATCCTGGATACCATGAAGATGCACCGCATAGTGTTGTTGAAGAAAATGCTGAAGTTCACTTCAATGACGTGGTAGATGATGATTATGCTAAGTATGAAAGGCTTCTACGGGAGTCGCAAACCCCATTGTATGAAGGGAGTGAAGAAACTATATTAAGTGTCATATTACATGCAATGGAAATTAAAGTTGAAAATGGATGGTCAGATACGAGTGTTGATAAATTATGTGAATGGTTGCATACGTTTTTTAAAGGGCATAATTTCCATGTGAGTTATTCGAGAATTAAAAAAATCCTCAAGGATCTTTCCCTTGGATATGAAAAAATTCATATTTGTGAGTTCTACTGTTACCTATTTAGGGGAGCTGAAAATAAAACCCGTAGGACTTGTCCAGTTTGTGGTGCTGAAAGATATAAGCCACATAGGGATGACATTCCACAAAAGGTAATATGGTATTTCCCTCTCACTCCTAGGTTGAAACGCCTATTTATGTCCCCACACACCGCTAAGCATATGCGATGGCATAAGAAGAGGCGACTAGATGAAAGTACCCTCCGGCACCCATATGATGGAGAAGCATGGCAACATTTTAACAGAACATTTCCAGGTTTCGACGACATTAAGGGAAGAAATGTACGGCTTTGATTGGCAACTGATGGTTTCAGTCCATTTGGAACAATGTCAACCCAGCATAGTACATGGCCCGTGGTTGTGATGCCATTTAATCTACCCCCTAATATGTGTATGAGGAAGGAATATAATATGCTGGCCGTGTTGATTCCTGGCCCTAAATCTCCAGGAAAGTGCCTTAGTGTACTCATTTGTCCATTGATCGACAAGCTCAAAGAGTTGTGGGAAAATGGAGTCTCTACTTTTGAAAAATTGGACAATGATGTATTCACGATGAAGACAGCGTTGATATGTACTATAAGTGACTTTCCTAGTTTAGGGATGCTTGCTGGCTTAACGGTGAAAGGGTACAAGGCATGTCCAATTTGTCTTGATGAGCTGACAGCAGAGCATATTTGTGGGAGAATTTTTTATGAAGGGCATCGAAAATGGCTCGACAAGACAAACTCGATGCGATCAAATTTGGCATTTAACGGGAAGCCATAGTGGGAAAAAAGACCAGCTCATAAAGACGGAGATGAAATTTTGGAGGAAATTAGGTCACACAGTTATGACACTCGTAACCATCATCCGGATTTTTTGGTCCCTTACTCAGCACACAACAGACAATGTTGGACCCACGAGAGTGTATTTTGGTTGCTTCCTAATTGGTCTTCGTTGTTAATCAGGCACTGCTTAGATGTCATACACATTGAAAAGAACGTGTGTGACGCTATCCTTGGCACCATTCTTGCAATTGAAGGGAAGACCAAGGATGGTCCAAGGGCTCGCGAAGCGTTGGAGAAAAGGAAAATTCGCAAAAGTTAACATCAATCGGAAGAGAAAAGAAGACGGGAAAGATTCCTCATGCACCCTTTTTAGTTAAAGAGGAAAATTGTGAAGAAGTATTTGAATGGTTTCGCTATGCTAGGTATCCACTTGGCTATGTGGGAAATTTGAGAAATAAGGTCAAACTAAATGATAAAAAGTTTTATAGATTAAAGACGCATGATTGCCATGTCTTGCTTCAACGTCTTCTTCCAGTGGTTATTCGAGGATTTTTGCCAAATAACGTCGTGAAACCATTGATAGCATTGTCAAATTGGTTTCGAAAATTATGTGCTAGGCAGTTGAAGAAGGCAGATGTTCAACACATGGAAGTTGAGATAGTGATGATTCTCTGCAATATGGAGTTAATTTTTCCTCCACATTTTTTCCACCTCTATGGTTATTCTCATGGTTCACCTTCCCGAACAAGTTATGCTTACTGGCCCAGTACATTTTACATGGATGTATCCGATGGAAATGTACGTATACTAACCAAATATTCTCCCTTTTTTGTTAAACTGAAATTACACTAACTGTATTCATGCACTAATCGTATATAATATTTTATAGGCAATTAGGTGAATATAAAAAGTCAATAAGTAATACACGTTACCCTGAGGGGAGTATTGCAGAAAGGTACGTATCATCGAAGTCGGTGAGGTACTGTAAGTCTTATCTGCAATTGGAAGAGGATCATGATCCCAATCCCCCAATATGGAATATTAGTTGTGTTTCGCAGTTAGTTCAGCCCTGTATTATGGATAACACCGGAAATATCAGGTTATCAGAGGAGCAAACGGCTGAGGCTCACTGGCAAATTTTGACGGATACAGAAGAAGCTCAATATTACATGGACACTCATTTATAGGTGTACATAGCGAAATATGGTGACGATTATGATGAGCGCCCCATGAGGAGGAGTTTCCATCGATGGTTCTTAAGATATGTAAGGAAATTGCTTAATTTTCTTGCACAAAGATCCTAAACCCTACATAGTATAACACCAACACCATCTATTCTTCAGGCAAAGAACCTGAATGATGCTCAAGACCTTAACTTTAACATGGCTATATGGTCATTGGCTTGAGGTCCGCAATTAACCCGAATTTACAAGGCGTGCTGTGTGAACAGTATCAAGTATGTCTCATTCGACAGAGATCAAAGTCTCATGACTCAAAATAGCGGGGTGATGTTAAGCACAAAAGTTGGAAACTTTTATGGCCATCTTGACTATGCAGTAGAGGTATGTTATCCAGACAATATGTCAGTCGTGTTGTTCAAAGGTATATGGCACAACACCACTGACGACATAGATGTCGAAGAAATTGACACCGTCAAGGTAGATCATGGTCTGATATCAGTGGATACAAACACTAGTTACTACGAGAATTCACCATTTTGTCTTGCAATGAAGACAAAACAAGTGTTATACTTAGACGATCATGCAACATGTGGTACTTGGAAGGTGGTGCAAGAAATGTCGCATCGAAGTGTATACAATGCTGAAGTATTGGCAACAGAAGATATAAGGCCTCCTTTAGGGAATCAAATCACAGAGCCTTACCAAGGGGACACACTAAGTTCAATTCAATTTTACCATATTGATGCATCTAATGTCCAACTCGATTTAGAAGTACACGAAGAGCATAAAGTCGAGGAGGAAGATGAAGTCGATGATGAATTCGATGAGGAAGAGGAAGATGAAGTCGATGATGGCAGAAGAAGAAGGAGCTCAAGGCGAGAAGCGAGAGGAAGGCAGCTGAAGCATTAAGGGTGGTCGCAACGGCGACGGCGACGACGATGACGACACCAGAGGCGGTGAGAGACACGCTGGTACCTATCCCGTCGTTGGAAGATACCAACCCTTCGAGACTGGGGGATGCTGGAGGTGGCGCTGACGGTGGCGGTAGGGAAGGCAATGCCAGTCCTCCGATAAGTATTAGGACCAAGAGGGGTCCTATGGAGCCGGGTAACCTTTATGAGAACGTTATGTGACCATAAATTGTTTGGTATGCTAATATGTTTGCTTTATCTTACAACCCGGAATGTGTTTTCATATGGCAGAAGTGGTTGATATGAGAACATGGAAGAAGGTGACAGGGAGGAACCTTGAGAAACGCGACATCATAACGGGCATAAAGACGACATATCTGAAGAGCATGAACAACAACTAGCCTCTGAAGGTTGAGTACGCCAAAGAACACAAGGGTCCCAGAGAATTGAAGTGGAGAACTTTGATGTCCCGAGACATCGGGAGCGCCGTCCGGAGCAAAGTTCTGATGCTTGCGCCTACCTTTACTGAGCTGGATGAGGAGCACCAAGATGCATTATATGAAGGTAAAAATTTGTTTTAGAATAATTTCGATAAACTATTTTCAGTCATATTATATGCACAAATATGATAATCAAAGGGTCGTTTGATTTTGTTTGAATTGTTTTGTACTAGATGTTCTATGACCTCCCTCCCACCGAGACAGGCATGTGGAAATATATCAACGAGACCGCCGCAAAGATTTACAAGGATTGGAAACATGATTTCCATACTCATTACGTTGATGTATCAAAGGTGACGTCCGAAGAGTTCATCCACCAACCTGAGCAGTGGGAGTACCTCAAATCTCACTTTGAGGAAGATAGGTATATGGTAATGAAAATTAGTTATCGATTCTTGCATTGGATAGAATTTCTTAATTCTCATATGAAATATGTTAATATATATTCGAAATTGTTTTTGCAGGCGATGTGTGCTCGGAACGCCGCTAACCGGAACAAGGGAAAGGAAAAGGGGTATGCAATCAACCATCATTCTGGCACCACTCCCTACAGCTACCAGGTCACTGCAAATGAGGAGAAAGGGCATCTAGCACCTTTACTCCAGATAGTCTGTGATGTTTATCAATCATCTCAGAATGCGTAGGAGAAAGTGGTGAGTGACATTGTTTTATGCGAATATATTTTTGACTTGGAATTAAAAAGTATAATAAGACAAATCTATTGGACAATAATTTTTTTGCAGGCAGCGATGAAGAGGAAGATGGATGAGCTGTGTGCTAGTCGAGTTAGTAATGAAGCGGGCGGGAGTCACGTGACTAACTCCATCACCGTCGACGAGCAGATTGCTGTATTCAAGCAGGAGCTGGGTGGGAAGCCGGGGACGAGGGTCTAAGGTATATTTTTTTATGGTTTATCTTTTAACAAACCACTTGACTTTTTCTGTTGTGTTTTTGTTTTTAGATACCACATGATTTTTAATTTGACAATTTTTTTTTTTTACCAATTGTCAAGGTCTAGGGGGTGCATTAAAATGCCTGCCGAAACCAAGAGGCGGTGCACGCGTACCCCGCAACGATAGGGAGGTTGAGGAATTGAGGAGGCAACTAGCAGAAATTTTCGAGCGGTGCAAAGCATCGAAAATGGAGAAAGAAGAGATGAAGCAACGTATGACAAGGTTGGAGGCCTCCCTCAATGAAGTCATCTCGGCCCAAGGCAATGCGGGTGACACAACCGCCGCAACTCCCTTTGTTGTCGATAAATCTTCATGTGATTCAGCAGGTATTCCCGAGGAAGACCAAGACTAGGACCCTTCATTTTCCTTGTATTTAGATAAATGGACAATGTTTTTATGAAATATATTGTAACTTTAGATGTGAAATGTAGTGTGTTTGTGTTATGCTGGATGTATGTGTTATGTTATTTGAATGTCTTGCGGATTGTGTTATTAGGATGCGAAGAAATTTGGTTCAAACCAGACCCACAAACCTGTTTTTCTGCTCTGTAACACATAATGAAGTGACAAATATTGATCAAAATTTGTCGCTTGAACAATGAAGCAACAACTAATCTTCGTCGCTTCAATGAATCAATGTTTGTCACTTGAAATTTCAAGCGACGACCCAATGTTTGTCGCTTGAACTTTCAAGCGATAAAAATTATATTCGTTGCTTAAAATAATGAATCGGCGAAGTTGTGTTCAAAGTTTGTCGTTTCAATTCGAAGCGACAAGAATGAAGCGACGACGGTAGAGCGACGACTTCTCGTCGCTTCGATATTGAAGCGACGACAAAATCGTCGCTTCAATCGAATTCCGGAGTGGTGATAATTAGGTCTAATATCAGCTCATCCCTCCATTCCCTTTCTCATTCCCTTTCCATGTTCTTCATCATAAGTCATATCCATGGGTTCTTTATGAATACACCCAACTCAAAATGTCGTCGCTTCAATCGAATTTCGGAGCGGTGATAATTAGGTCAAATATCAGCTCATCCCTCCATTCCCTTTTTCATTCCCTTTCCATGTTCTTCATCATAAGTCATATCCATGGGTTCTTTATGAATACACCCCAACTCTCCTTTAAGCCTCTCTCTCTCTACTGCTGCTGCAGAAAATAGTTAGAGAGAGAATTCGAATAATATAATTAGGTCTAATATCAGCTCATCCCTCCATTCCCTTTCTCATTCCCTTTCCATGTTCTTCATCATAAGTCATATCTATGGGTTCTCTATGAATACACCCCAACTCTCCAAAAAGCCTCTCTCTCTACTGCTGCTGCTGCAGAAAATAGTTAGAGAGAGAATTCCAATAATATAATTAGGTCTAATATCAGCTCATCCCTCTATTCCCTTTCTCATTCCCTTTCCATGTTCTTCATCATAAATCATATCCATGGGTTCTTTATGGATACACCTCACCGGCTCACCTACCTCGAAACCTTTATCATCAAAGTAACCTAACCCTCCCACACTGCCGTTGACTCTACCATCGCCATCGTTATCGCATTTTTCATCCCTCTGTCTTTCGCCACCCTCAAATACACCGCCGCTATGCATCGCTGCCACAAACGAAGCCTCCGTATTGAGCCCCTACTCAATGAGTCAACTCCCTCCCCCGCTTCCAACAATCTGCCCAAAATCCCCAAAACCGTCAAAACCCTAACCCTAATGCCTTGAAGCCATCTTCGGCCGACACCCATATCTTCCTCGAGCCGAGACTGATCCAAGACAAGTTCGAGGCCGGACCTTCCATTACATTCCTCTCTCTCTCTCTCTCTCTCTCTCTCTCTCTCTCTCTCTCTCTCTCTCTCTCTCTCTCTCTCTCTCTCTCTCTCTCTCTCTCTCTCTCTCTCTCTCTCTCTCTCTCTCTCTCTCTCTCATCTTCTTATTTATGCAAACCATTCGCAAGATTTCTATGAGGATCTGTTCGAGGAGCTGAGCAAGTACAATCAAATCGAGAGCTTGAACATTTGTGATAATTTGGCCGACCATATGGTAATTAAACTAGGTTTTTTTCTTTCAATTTTTAATTTTTGTTTGTGTTTGATTTTGCGTTGGACTGACTAAATGTGCTGTAATGTGATTAGGTTGGGAATGTATATGTTTAATTTAGAGAGGAAGAGCATGCCGCAGCTGCGCTTACCAATCTCACTGGAGGTTCTATGCAGCTTATTTTTCTGATGCTTTATCAAATTACGACTACATGTATATAGATCAATAGATGTCCATCCAATCTGATTGAATATTCTAGGAACTTGTTAAATTTTTTGCTGTGAGGTACATTTACTTTATTGTTAATACTTCCATTAGATTTTCATTCTAGCTTATCAAATTACGACTACATGTATATAGATCAATAGATGTCCATCCAATTTGATTGAATATTCTAGGAACTTGTTAAATTTGTTGCCGTGAGGTACAATTACTTTAGTGTTAATGCTTCCATTAGATTTTCATTCTAGCTGTACTGATTGTTCAATGTAACTCAATTTTTCTTGCCTGTAACACTATCAATGACATTTTACTTGTTTTCTTCACTTGGTAATCGTCCACTGTATATCTGGTCAGGCAATCAATTACATATCAGCTATATGGTGTGGTACAAACTTGCTTGCAGTTTTTGGAAATGGAATGGCGCAGTTGTTTTTAAATGCCCACACACTAATACCAGAAGGTAGGTGACCATATTTTATTTGATAAGTAGCTTATTAATTCTATTTGAATGTCTCTAGATGGGATTAAGCATTAATAACTATAGATGAAGATCCATGCTGAATTTCCTGTTACTTGTTTCATTAGATTGATTTGGATTCATTAAAGTGTTTGTGGTTAATACTGATATATTTTTCTATTTGTGTTCATCAGTCCCATTCATCTCTGCTAATGACAGGTTTTACGTTTTGTGTCTTTAAACTCAGAGCGGATAAACAAGTGGCATGATGATAATGTTGGCACTTGAACTGGAGTGGTATAACATTTTACCTGTTTGTTCATTTTAGATACTATCCTTACTTATGCATGTATGGTCTTGGTTATTCCTTACTTAGCCTTCGTTAAGTTTATAAGATCATGTGAGTTTTGGATTTTTAGTTTTAGGTTGTTTTCCTTATCTGTATGTGTTCACTACCACGTTTTGAAACATTACCGGCGATTTTTGGAAAAACAAGGCCGGCGACCGGGAAAGTCGCCGGTAATGTGTCCGAAAAGTCGCCGGTAATGTTGCAAAACATTACCGACGACCTACTCCGTCGTCGGTAATGTTTTTTACCGGCGACTTTTTGCAGGAATTTCGCCGGCAATGTCTCCATTTCTGGCAATTTAATGAATCGCCGGCAATGCCTCTTATATTAGATGCAGATCGCAGCAGCTCATTCATTTGGATCGAAAAAAATCCGGTGAAATCGAAAGAAGGAAAACGCTCTGAAATCGATCCATCGGTATTGTCAAAATTAAGGCGCGCGTCGAAAACTCGATCACTCGGGAAGCTATATATATATAGGTACGTGTATATATACGTATATGTGTATGTATATATATATATATGTGTGTGTGTTGATCGATCTAATTAATTAGATCGATATATATATATATATATGCATGCATGTGTTGATTTAATTAGAGTTGAATTGAGATATCGCGTCGATTATTAGTAGTGAATATGTGTATATATAATACGTAAAATTGTTAGAATTTTCAAGATGGACAAGAGTTGGATGAGCCTCGAAAGATGGGATGTGAGATATCACCAGGGAATTAGGAGTTTTGTGAATTTTGTGAAGGCTAATTGTGGAGACACTACACTTCATTATTGCCCGTGTAAAGAATGTAAGTGTCGCAGCGATCGATTTCGTTTTCCCATTGATAAAGTCCAGAAGCACCTGAGTAAATACGGGTTTTGGGATAAGTACACTTGTTGAATTTATCACGGTGAAACATCGTTAGCGGGTCTGCATGATCATGGACAATTTGGTGAGAGGGCCAGTCCACGCTATGATCATGGAGATTTTGCTGAGAGGGGCAGTCCATCCTATGATCCAACATCGATGTTAATCAATGATATGTTTCCTCATGAGAGCGGTGTATTTGCTGATGAAGCACCAAATGTCCCTCCCGTCGTTGAGGGTTTCCCCCATATTGAGCCAGTCGAGCCATTACCTAGAGCTCATGTCAACACAAGCGGTATGGACAAGTACAACAACCTGATTGCATTGCAACAGACTCCGTTGTACGACGGTTGTAGTAAGACTGTTCTTGAAAGTGTGATGGGAGTGATGCAGCTCAAAATGGAGAATAAAATGTCTGTCAAAGCTGTTGATTCTTGGCTGAAGTGGACTGCTTCGCTACTGCTACCCGGTCATCGTCTTCCTACCACTCATCATAAGGTGCGACATATCCTGAAAGATCTTGGGCTTTCCTACATCAAAATCCATGCATGCAGATATGATTGTATTCTCTTCTGGGGAAAAGATCTTGAAGACCTTGAAGCCTGCCCGGTATGTTTTACAGAAAGGTATAAGTTGACTCCTACAGGCAACAAGAAAGCTGTGAAGATACTTCGATATTTCCCGCTTATGGATAGGCTGGAGCGGTTGTTCATGTGTGCTTTCACGGCCGAAGCAATGAGATGGTGGGCTGAGAGGAATTTGCCTGACGATGACACCCTTATTCACCCTTCCGACGGAGAGGCTTGGAAGCACATGGTCAGGGAGTTTGATCATTTTGCAGCAGAGGTCCGAAATGTTTGGCTAGGGCTCTCATCTGACGGATTCAACCTTTTTGGCAACATGAGTCTTCAATATAGTATATGGCCAGTTATTTTGGTACCGTACAACCTTCCACCATGGATGTGCATAAAGAAGGAATACAATATGCTCACTCTGTTAATTCCGGACCCAGGTTATCCAGGAAAGTGTCTCGATGTGTATTTAAGGCATTTGATTGAGGAGCTTAAGTACCTGAGTGAGTGTGGCCACCCCACTTACGATAGGTTCAAAAATGAGATGTTCCAGATGTATGCCATACTTGTTGGCACCATCAGTGATTTTCCTGCCCGCGGTATGTTGTCGGGCAACATTACCAGGGGTTACAGGGCTTGTTCAGAGTGCATGACGGTTGATTGTTGCAGTCCTCATTGCAGTAAAATTGTTCAGATGCGTCACCGTTGTTGGCTTCCATATGATCACCCATTTAGGCAGGATCCAGACGCGTTTGATGGGACTGTGGAAACAGGTGTGGCACCCAGGCGATGGACAGGGGAAGAAATTTTGGAAGTGTTGAATGAATATGATTTTGGCCAGCTGAGCAATCATCCTGACATAGTGGCGTCAATTCCAGACAAGCCCGAAAGGTATAAGTTTTGGACACACAAGAGCATATTCTGGGAACTCCCCTACTGGCCCAGGTTGCCTATCAGACACTACCTAGATGTCATGCACATAGAGAAGAATGTGTGTGAAAGTGTGGTGGGCACAGTTCTTAACTTGGAGGGGAAAACAAAAGACATCCCTAAGGCACGCATTGATCTGAAAGCTATGGGACTGCGGAAACATTTGTGGTTAAGAGATGGTGAGAGAAAAATGCCGAAAGCTCCTTACACCGTAAAGCCGAAGCATAAGCATGAAATTTTTCGGTTGCTGAGTAATGTCAGGTATATATTCTTATGGCTATGCAGGAATTTGGCCTTAAATTTTTACCGGATTATGGTTATATGCGAGAAATATAATTGTTGCCTATGGCTATATATATATATATGCAGGTATTCTTATGGCTATGCAGGAAATATAAGCAGGTGTGTTAACTTCCGGGACAATAAGATGTACGGATTAAAGAGTCATGGCTGCCATGTACTGCTTCAACGCCTTTTCCCTATTTTCATTCGAGGGTACCTGCCCAAAGAGGTGGTGGAGCCGTTGGTGGCCTTGTCAAGATTCTTTCAGAAGTTATGCACCAGGGAAGTTAAAAAATCAGATCTCAGGGAGATGCAAGATGACATCATTTTTATCATGTGCAAGCTTGAGAGGATATTTCCCCCAAATTTTTTCGACATCATGCCTCACCTGATGATCCATCTTCCTGAACAATTGTTGCTTACCGGTCCCGTACACTACACTTGGATGTATCCCATGGAAAGGTACAAATGATTCATAAATTTGGTTTGCCTCTGTTTTTATATGTAAATTCTTATTTTTTAAGTTAACATGCACTTGTTAACTTGTAGACAATTGGGAGCCTACAAGGACTATGTGAAGAATAAATATGCACCTGAAGGGTGTATCACTGAAGCATATGTTGCGCACGAGTGTGTAACGTACACCAAAGTGTATTTGGGAGCGCTTGAGGACCCCCAACAACAGATGCCGATAGATGAACCCCAGTTCAACCTTTCTATCATCTCCAATGACGTGGTAGTACAGGGAAACTTGCCAAAGTCGTACAAGTTGGATGGAAATGAGGTAGTCATTGCCCACTGGTCGGTACTGATTAACTGTCAAGAAGTACAATATTGGAAAAACTATCATCGTCACTGCCCTGCTATTGCCGGAAATGTTGATTACCACAACAGGACGTTTGCAAACTACTTTGGTCAATGGGTAAGGGTATATGTGTATATGTCTATTTTTTTATATATATCCTTATATAGCATGTGTGTACGTACGTGGTTTTGTGGTTTCTAAGTTTTGTAATTCTTGTGCACGTATTTCTTATCGTTTTCAGATGAACCATGTAGCAAATGATGGTTGCCCAGAGTGGTCAAACGAATTGAGGGTCCTGGCGATGAAACCGATAGCTTCAAAAGTTTACTCGATGTGTCAGGTCAATGGCGTGAAATTTATATGTGAAAATCGAGACGACCGACTGAAAACACAGAATTGTGGGGTGATGGTCCATGGTGGGCAGGATGGCGTTGACTATTACGGTGTCCTTCATTCAGTTGTTGAACTAATTTATGGGAACCGCATGAAAGTGCACTTGTTCAAGTGTAGATGGTTTGATACTAGCCCGGAGAACACAAGGACCGATCAGTACGGAACATTTTCGGTGAATACTGCTACTACCTGGTATGAAGATGACCCTTTCGTTCTTGCCTCATCAGTAAAACAAGTGTTTTACCTGGACGATCTTCTTAACAAAGTCCCGTGGAAGGTGGTTAACCATGTTGCTCATAGCAACATATACAGTGCTGCCACACTTGGTGATACCGCAGATGATGAGGAAGTTACTGCATACCAAGAGCCAAACGCTTTTGACATTCCGGAATCATCTACGATTCGCCTTAATAATGTGAGATCTGGGAGTGTGGTTCGAATTACTGGAGCAGAACTTCTCGATGTTAATCCATATGAAGTTGACGCTGATTCAGATGACGAGGAGCGGCACATATTGCCAGAGGTTACCTATGAAACCGAGTCAGACTCAAGTGATGAAGATGATTACGATTATCATCCTTAGTACGTTAATGATGTACGTATTTTAATTATAGTCGGAAATTATAGTCGGAAATTGTAGTCGGAAAATGTACGTAGTCGGAAATTGTAGTCGGAAATTGTACGTAGTCGGAAATCGTGTTGGAAATCGTAGTCGGAAATCGTAGTCGGAAATTGTAGTCGGAAATTGTAGTCGGAAATTGTAGTCGGAAATCGTGTGGGAAATCGTAGTTGGAAATCGTAGTCGAAAATTGTAGTCGGAAATTGTACGTAGTCGGAAATCGTGTTGGAAATCGTAGTCGGAAATCGTAGTCGGAAATTGTAGTCGAAAATTGTAGTCGGAAATTGTACGTAGTCGGAAATCGTGTGAAGATGCTGCTGAACCAGAAAGAGACATTCCTGCCTATCAAAAGCCTAATATTTCTGTCATCCGCTCCGATATAATGGACCTGGTTCAAGATGGTGAACGGTTACCCATGCCTGATGGTTGTACAGATCTAACTGAAGATGAGATTATTGATGCAATTAATGAGGTAGATGAAGAAGACGTGCAGGATGAGAACGAGGACGAGGACTCAGGTTATTCGTCGGACGATGTTGAGTATGATGAGGAGGATGAGCAATCGGATAACGGGGATGAGAATGATGACGATTATGACGAAAAGTACAATATTGTAGTGACGAGGGGTGTTAATTGGTCATTTATTATTGTAATTATTGTAATATATATATAAGATGCATCATGGATCAATAATTAATATAAATATTATGAGGAGGAGTACGTACGTACGTATGTACAACTATTAATTTTGTACTTAATTAATTACACGCGTGCATGCTTGGATCAGATCGACCGATGTACGTAAATTAAAATTAATTAATTAATCGATCCGGATCGGATCGAGGAGCGGATCGGATCGATCGATGATTTTTTGATTGAATTGAATCAGAAGAATTGAAGGGACACACTTGGACGACGGAGCCTCCATTTTTGCGTCGTCCAAGTGAAGCACAACCCTAAACCCTAAACAGTTAGGCCCTAACCCCTAAATTCAGGGGTTTTAACTTGGACGACGGAGGTGAATGTTTGCGTCGTCCAAGTGACTACTTGGACGACGGAGAAGCTCATTTGCATCGTCCAAGTTCAGATTTCGTAATTTTTTCAAAAACAACGACCATCTAGACCATATCCCAATGCATATTCTTTTCGTCAAGACTATAGAGTTAACAATTCTTGGTGTGTGAGCTTCGACGGTTCCAAAATAGGAGTTACGAAATGTCTTGTACCCACGTTTCCGATTTGTCAAAATCTCGGTTTTGCGGTTGACTGTGCCGATGAAACCCTTCACGAACTTATTATTTTCTGAAAATTATTCTAATTATATATTATCTTACAGCGAATGTATCCAAAGGTTGTTTTTCCAAATTCAATTTCGTTAATATCGATATGCAAATGAGCCTATACTTAATAACACTTAAGTAATAAAGATTAGTAGATACTTAACAAGTATAAAGATGTAAAATTATTCGTCGTCTCTAATTCAATTGTTTATATATACGATTGCGTTAATCGATATTTTACTACTCTTTCATTCGAATGACAAATCAGCAACTTCCTTGCGAATTAATTTTAAAAATTATTTTTACGTAAATATAACTTGGACCACGGAGATTGTATTCTCCGTCGTCCAGGTTCAAATATTATGGCGGTTGATTGTACCGCGTTAATTTTCGACACCATTTCGAATTTTGACTTGGACGACATAGAATCTATTCTCCGTCGTCTAAGTCAACATTTGAAATGGTGCCGAAAATTAACGCGGTTGAAATCGTCCGGCTGATTAATTGGGCGCCGTTTCAAAAATTCAAAACGGTTGACTTAGACGACGAAAACGTCATTTTCCGTCGTCCAAGTGCACTTAGAGGACGGAAAATAGGGTTCCGTCGTCTAAGTGAAAGTCTATATATAGCCACTGCTCATTCTCTCTTATCCTCATCCCATCTCATTTCTCCTCCTCTCCTCTCCTCTATTCTCACACTCTCTCAAAAGCTCCGGCCTCCCTCCTTCGGCGACTCTCCGGCGACCAAAATTCCGGTTTTCCCTCTCTCCGGCGACTCTCCACTTCGGCAATTTTTCCGGCGGCTAATCTTTTAGGTAATAATTATATTTTTTAACATCATTATTATTAAACTAATTAATTAATTTGTAAATTGGTTAATTAATTATAAATATATTAGTAATAATAATTATTAGTAAAAATTAATTATTAGTAAAAATATATTAGTAATAATAAATAATTATTGGTAATAATAATTATTAGTAATAATTATTATTGGTAATAATAATTAATTATATTGGTAAATGAATAATTATTATTGTAAATGCATGATAAATAATAATTAATTATTGTAATTAAATATTGTTTTAATTAATAGTATAATTGGTGATTATTATTGCATGTAATTATAATTTGTAAATATTGTTCTAATATTGTCAATTTGTAGTAAATATGGTAAATTAGTGAATTATTAAAAATAATTAATTGATAATTATGGAAATTTTGTAGTAAATTGGTAGTCTTTGATTTAAATTTAGTACATAATTAAGTTTGGTTTATTAAGTCGCACTCTTTGGAATAGATGGTGCATTTCCGAGCTTATCTTCTTAACCCCTCGTGATGTGTGGATTTCATCACCGCACACCATAACCTAAGTGAAGTTATGGACACGAGGTTGAGGGCGGAGTTTGCAAAGGACTTGAGGGAGTATAAAATTTCGAAAGATTGGCTGAATGTCGGACATGGTGTCTAAAAACGGGTTATAACTGGTGACACCAATAGAGTATATACCATTGATTTGGTTAGCCTCGGGGTGTTTTGTCGAAATTAGTCCTGCATCTCGCGTTATCTCTATCCCTAACTGGCCATGTTTTTCGATTGAATCAAGGTTGATTAATTGAAAGTTTACACTTTATCGCGCGGGTCGCACGTCTATTGAACGACCCAAACACCAAGCTAGTGTACTCTATTTAAATCTTATGCACACTCAATACTAAGGTGTAAATATCGTAAATTTTTTTATATAATTATTATGGTAATCAAGTATTTTAACAACTCCTAGGTTTAAATGGCTCCATCGGGAAAGAAAAATGCCCAACAGGAGGCCGAAGATGCTATGCTCCGACGCTTGGCAGAGCAAGTCGGTTGAGATTTAGAGGAGGGCAACGACGCACACTCTCTGAACCCTTCAGCTGGTCTGTCGACAGCGCCCACTGGGGAAATTCTCGCTGCCCCAGTTATCCCGACCGGTGATGACGACGCCCATTCTGGTCGGACGCCCGGTTCGGCAGAAAGTACTCAGGCGTCATCGACCTCGGCCTCCTCTGAATCTATCCTTTATAGCGCCCGGCGCAAGCTCAGGAAAGCCCCGACTGACCTGGAACCCAAAAGGACTCGCGGTCTCGTCAAAGGCGGAAAATTCGAGAAAATTTTCAAGGCGACCGGGAAAAAGATCGAGTTGTCGTACAACGAATTCACCGGTGGCCCTCCCACAGCTCAGCTAGCTAGTCTCTCAGTGCATAGCATATGGTCAATCCTTCGCCGCCGGGTTCGTATGACTGCCCTTACTTGGAAGGAGTTGCCGGATGAAGAGAAGGCGAAATTGTTTAAACAACTTTCGGTACGTAATACGTACAATTTTAAATTTATTTTATAATAACCAATAAAAATTGTAATTTCATAATATATACGATTATAATTTTCTATTTATTTCTGATAAGAACAATAAGAGGTGGATCCCACACCGGCGATGCTTAGGCATATCAACCAAACCGCCAACTCCATCTACCGTGATTGGAAGTATAAGCTTCATGTGTACTTCGACAATATCGGCCCCGTGCCTACCCCCGTAGAGCTGCGTGGGGATAGGGAAGATGAGTGGCAGTGGTTGTGTAACCACTTCCAAGATGAAGAATATAAGGTGTTTACTTTTTTATTTAAATTAAGAGAATTGAATTATTTTTATTTTAGTTACTCATTAATTTTTTAATGATTTATATTGTCCAACATAAATTCTCCGAAATCAACAAAACCAACCGGGGGAAGAAGGACAAACACCATACCTCCGGCGCCAAGCAAGCGATTCAAATAGCCAAGGAGCACAAGGATAAGGACTCCAAACACCCTTATCTCGATGCTAGCATAAGCGCGTATGTGACGCCTGGGCTCGAGAATGAAGCTAGTCAATACGGCGTAAATGATATATATATATGTGCTTTTAATTAGCGTAGTTATTATTTAATTATAATTATTTTATTTTTATTATTATTATTTTTTAGGCAAGGTTGGTAGAACGGGCGCAGGAGGAATTGGCCAACACTCAGCTTGCACACCCGAATTTGCCTCCCGAATACCTGCCTCCTTTATCGATGGAGAGCCAAATTGCAATCGTCGATGAGGTATACGGTCGTAGAGCTGGAAGGGAGGTTAGGGGGATGGGACCTAGGGTGATTCGAGGTTTGTCGACCTCCGTCTCATCATCTACTGGAGGTTCGGTGAGGAAAAGTACTCAGGCTGCGGCCGTCCAAGCAGCCTTTGAAGAGACTCGACTCGCACCAGAGGAAAATCAATCTATGCATCAACGGCTTGATCAGCAAGAAGCGCAGATAGCCCAACTCGTAGCCCTCATGGAAAATCAGGCTCGACGACAGTGTCAACCTCCTCCGAACCCATACCCCGACGACGACAACCCGGCTAGAGGCGGGGGACTCGGCGGCGCATCTGCTCCTCCAGTATTTTAGTAGTTAATTTGTGTAGTTTATTATATCGTTTCTTTTCGATTCCGAACAATATTTAATTTCATGTATGTACAAATTAGTTTTTATTATTTAAGTAATTAACAATTTATTATATTTAATTAATTTTAACAGATTTAATTATTTAAATGAGATTGGAGTATTTTAATTAAATTACTAATATTTTACTACAAATTAAAATTTAATTTTAAAAAAATTAAATAATCACTTAGACCACGGAGAATTGATTTCCGTGGTCCAAGTGAGAACTTAGACTGCAGAGTTTTTGGGCTTTCTCCGCGGTCTAAGTTCTCACTTAGACCAAGTAAATCAATTCTCCGTGGTCTAAGTGAGAACTTAAACAGCGGAGAAACCCCAAAAACTCCACGGTCCAATTAAAGTTCAATCCCAACTGACATGCTGTAATCATGAAAAGTTTTTGATGTAAACTTTCCTGCATACACAATTGCAATAAGAAACAATCTCATGTGTTGATAATGAACGGTTGTACCTTGATGAGTTGCCTTTTCATCGTCAACTCATCAGTGGATTTTGACCAATGCTACAGCCTTACTATAGGCAGGAGAAACACAACCTTACCCAGGTGTTGCGTTAACTTGCCCAATACCAAGGACTTTCAATCTTGCAGGATTTGCAGCATATGTAACCAATCTCATCACTCTCATGATATCAGTTAGAAGTCAAACATCGAATCTGCTAGTTTCTGATAATCAAGAATACATTGCACTTCAATTTCACACTTAGATGTGCGGGGATCATGATGAGACATAGTATGGACATACTACGTCAATTTCTAATGTTTAACAAAAATGAAACCATTCCTATCTCCCCCTAATGACGGGAAGTATGTCTCATCACAATGACATTTTGCAAGATAAGCAGTAAATAGATCTCTTGTCAAAGGTGCTTAATAGCAGACAATCGTTGGAGAATCATAACCAATATAAATGCATAGCCGTTGTTGATAACCCATTTTTGTATGCAGTGGAAGCGTAGTAAGCACATGTGCCACGTAACCAGAGATGCAGAGGTCTGAGATATCAGGCTCATGTTCAATTACCAACTAGTACGCACGAAATGGTTGGCGATTTATAGGTGTCATGTGAATAAACATAGCTGCATGTAACATTGCATATCTCTAAGCAGATACCGGAAAAGTAGTATGCGTAACCATTGCAATGGCCACAAGATTTAACCATTTGATTTATGTCTCTGCTAAATCATTCTATGAATGAACATGGGGAACTGGGAGTGTTCAACGTCAATCCCAATCAACATGTAATTATCAACAAAATATTTTTATGTAAACTTTCCTGCATTATCCAATCAAATTGACATGATTGAGTTGTTCGGGTGGTGAGTCTGAAGCTTAAAAACCTGTGCTAGGAGTTTGGCAAATGCAACATACCATATAGATTGTAAAGAGGTGTGACATATGTGTCGATGTAACAATCAAAACTGTTTATAAACAATCCACATACTGGTTTGATTGATCCACAAAAATAATCTTGGAATCTGTGGAGGAATGAAAGTTGTGTCTACAACAAAAGACAGTCATGCATGTAAACATCATTATAGACATGAACAAGCTTTACAAAATATGCGATGTGCATCAGAGGTTACAACATATAAATCTGGTGGGACAACACACGATGCCACATTCGTATGTTGTCGGGATTGTGTTACACTCATCACTCTAAAGAATTGGTGACCATGAGAATTTCTCAATATCGTGATCATCATAATACAAAAGCTCATATGAGGCCAAGTCATACATAGTAATATAAGTAACTACATTAGATTCAATGATCCTAACCGTAGTAAGATATAAACACTACAAATCCTTATAAACCTCTCCAGATTGCAACATTGGCAGCATTCTACTGAGATTGAACACAAAACTCTTTTCCATTCTTACAATATTATTCAAAGTAAAAACCGATGGCACAAATATTTTCAAATCTAAGTAAGGTTCGAATAGCCTTTTAGGCGTATATAACACTCAATCTCACCATCATATATCAACAAAATAATGTTAATCAATCCGTCTTTGAACCCAAGACATGGCGAACACTTTAAGTGAACACTTAAAGATTTCAAAGAGTGTAATCCTTATAGAGTGCTGATATGGAATGATAATATCTAAAAACCAACCGATGTATAACAACATCTGACAAATCAAAATGACTCTTGTAGATTAAGTGCCATGGCATGATAAAAATCGATATAAAACCACATATGATGTAGAATTCCAGGTTGGTCAAAAAAATTCTGATCCTTTTTCAATAAAATTGATGTAAGATACATCAAAAACACCATAATCTGAGTAGAACCTTCTATGGATCAAAGTAAAAAAAAAATTATGGATCGAAAATCTTACAATCCTACCAATGGGATACCTTCGATAGATAGAAGAACAATTCCTCGATGGATCAAAGAAACCCAAAATAAATTTTGATTTTTTGATACTGATTTTTGATGGGTTGAAGAGCTAGTATTCAATGGATCAAAGAACCTGGCTCGAGGCATTACTTCGATGGATCAAGGAAGAAATGCTTGATGGATCAAAAAATGCAGTGTAAGGACCTAAGGATGACCTTAGATGGATCGAAGTACACATTTTTGATGGATCAAAAATCTCAGAAACCGACCCGTGGGATACCTTCAATGCATCAAAGAACAATTCCTCGATAGATCGAAGGCTCCTCGAGATGTAAATAACATTCTCTCCTCTGTGTCTCGTGTTTACTGTATCATTGTGTCATTTTGCCATTTGTTAATGTAAACATCGAACCATACATTGAATTGGTATAAAAATAACATTCTCAACACTTTCATATACCAAAAAATAGAGAAATTTTCATTATTCGTCAACTTGAAAAATTACATCAAAGAGGTCTTATTCCAAAACTGACTAAAACAAGTCTCAAACCATGACTAAAACCAAGTCAAAAGGAAAAAAACAAAACTTGATTATATAGCAAAGACATGAGTCTAATACTGCCTAATACATAGACTATTAAAATCGTAGTCTCCAGACTTGCTTATGTATTGTCTGCTATTATAAGATTGGTTTTACCAAAATCTTCCATCTCATAGGCTTCAATGAAGTTAGTCTCGTGTGCCAAGTATCGTGTGCACTTTTTGTAGGCATTTTGAATATCCTTGGGTGCACAACATTGTTTGTGCATGTGCTTGGTAGAACTACATTTATAGCAAGATGACAAGCGTGAATTAGAAGCAGAATTGAAATAATTTCTTCCATTCATAGGACCGGAATGATTCTTGGTGGAGTTGTTTTGGCCATTATCTTGGTGAGTCCAAGTCAAGTTCCGACTATATCCTCTACCACGAGATTTCCCCCTTTCTCTACCATGAAGTAGGGAAGGTGCTTATAGACTTCTCAAACCATGACTAAAACCAAGTCAAAAGGAAAAAAAAAACTTGATTATATAGCAAAGACATGAGTCTAATACTGCCTAAGATTGGTTTTACCAAAATCTTCCATCTCATAGGCTTCAATGAAGTTAGTCTCGTGTGCCAAGTATCGTGTGCACTTTTTGTAGGCATTTTGAATATCCTTGGGTGCACAACATTGTTTGTGCATGTGCTTGGTAGAACTACATTTATAGCAAGATGACAAGCGTGAATTAGAAGCAGAATTGAAATAATTTCTTCCATTCATAGGACCGGAATGATTCTTGGTGGAGTTGTTTTGGCCATTATCTTGGTGAGTCCAAGTCAAGTTCCGACTATATCCTCTACCACGAGATTTCCCCATTTCTCTACCATGAAGTAGGGAAGGTGCTTATAGACTTCTCGATCATAGCCTGATCGGTCTTTACAATGCCACAAACACTCAACCCTGATTGAAGCTATAATATAGCTTGAATAAAAGCATTAATACTTGGATAATCCAATATCCAAATCGAATCTCAGCTTTCTTGCAGTCTAGAAAGTTGTGCATTATGCACATTATTGAACATGTCTTGTAAAGTCACCAACAAAACTGCGGGATCATTTTTTAGCAAATATTGTTCCTTTAGAACTGAATATATATGCCGCCTAAAAAATATAAGGGTTTGAGCTTTGCGAGTTGGAGTTGGTGGCTTACACTACCACAATTCTTCTCATAGCCGACGACTTCAAGAAAACAAAGGCCGACGACAACACCAAAAATCGTCGGCTATACTCTTTGCCAACGCTTTATAGCCTACAGGACTATAGCCGACGACTTACGTAAGTCGTCGGCTATAAAGCGTTGGCAAAGAGTATAGCCAACGATTTTTGGTGTTGTCGTCGGCTAAAGTACACTATAGCCGACGACAATAAAAGTCGTTGGCCTTTGTTTTCTTGAAGTCGTCGGCTATGAGAAGAATTGTGGTAGTGTTAGTACCAGGTGGTGGTGGTGGTGGTGGTGGTTGTTGTTGGATTGTATTCGTCATATTCATACTGAGAAGCGCGTTCTCAATATCTGACACCCAACGATGGTATTCTGCTCCTTGAGGATCAAAAATATCAAATTCAGGCATTTTCGGCTCTATTAGTGTCATCTACAAGAGACACAAGATATATAATTAGTTTACCGATTGAAAAACCACGATCACTAATATCAAGTTTAGGGAATAAGAGTCGTGATCAACGATGTTTGGTCACAACAATCGATTATTAATAAACGATGGCTCAAAACTACACCTAGAAACCATGACGAACCATTACATAGTATCGATTTCCCTTTCTTTTCATTTCTTTTTCTAAACCATGACTCCCCCAGGACCATCACTTATACTCTACGGATATAGGTTCAAAGGAACTAGGGCACAAATATTTAATAATCACAATATCACAATAGCACAATCCTAGATCTAGGGTTTTGCATGAAGTAAGTTTTATTCCTAGATGTATAGATTGACGATTTAGAAAATGTACCTCGAGGGTGTTATGCTTTAAAAAAGGTTTGAAGAATTAAAAAAATTCGGTGACGTGCTCCGACAATGGAAGAATTTCGACGATGGTGATTGGCAGTGATGAAGATTCTGTCAAGGTAGGGAGGTCGGAAGGTGGAGGTGTTTAGAGGTTAGGGTATTTTTCTTTCTTCTCCTTTTCAGGCAGACTGTCCTTCGTGCACTAAATCAGCCATAACTTACTCTAAACACATTATAATTGTGATCTGAATGATGTTCTGAAAACTAGACATCTGGGGCTTTCTGTATGAAGATCTCCATCTAATTCGTCCTGATCTGCTCATAATCTTCTGTCGAAGTTGGCTATGAGAAAAGAAAGGTCCCGAGAGAGTCACGGTTATGAGATTGAAGTGGTCAATCTCAAATTTGGGGATGAAAAAAGTGTTTTGGTTTGACCCAAATGTTCGGATTAGAATCTCGTGCCGATAATATGTTCAAGAAGAAAAGTATGATAACTAAGAACTATAACTTTTTCATTGATAGAATACCTTATATATAGACTGATACAATCTGTTACAATAATTGTCCCTATAAAATAGGAATTCTCTTTATCTCTATCTATACTAAACCGTATCTAATTAGGACAAGACACACACCAAAACTTATGAAGAATAAATTTTCTTAAACAACAATAAATTAATACTTCCAAAGAACTTTGAAATTTAAATAGGGTGCATTTATATTGTTGTGATTCATGACATACACCCTTGGCGCTATAATCAACTTTTTTAGAATACGCCGCGGTTCAAACTGTATGTAATTGTTGGTTAACATATTAAACGTGGCGTTTAAATAACCTACGTATTAATTACCCTTGGCCTGACCTGGATCAGCTCTAATATGTAATGCAAATTTAATTACTTGACCTTCGTATATCAAAATTGTTCATAGAATGTTTCATTTTGACTACTACGTACACCATGCCATGAACAAAGCTCAACTGATCCTCAAAGAATATGCATGGAATGCATACATTTCACCTATGATTTTCACCTATCATTTTGACATTGGTAAGACATCATGTATGTTAGGGTTGCATGCATGGAATGCCCGCGTTTACTGATTTACCTATTATTTCCACTATTGGGGAAGAGATTCGAGGCGACGAAGCTTTATGGTCGCCTCGGATCATTTTTTGGTCGCCTCGATGAGATGTGACCACGTCTTCGTCGCCAACTCCACGTCGCCTCAGATTAGTCCCTTCACTATTGGGGCGACGAAGATTGATAAAACTTCGTCGCTTCATTTCAACTGAAGCGACAAAACCAATCTTCGTCGCTTCGAATTTGTGCCGCGAACATAGGGGTTGTTGCTCCTCTGTTTGCGCGACTAAAAATGGTAAAACTGAGGCGACAAAGATTGATCAATCTTCGTCGCTTCAGTGGAAATGAGGCAACGAAGATTGATCAATCTTCGTCGCCCCATTGGGTAACAGGGAAAAAAAATAATTAAATATTAACGTACCAAGTTACGACAGTTCACAATTTCAAAGCACAATATATGATAAACGAACTCATTCAACCACAAATCAAGTCATATAGAAAAATAAACCACAAATCAAAACATACACAGTTTATACAAACCCCAAATACTATTGTTCACGAAGTAGACTCATGGTCGGGGACGGCGATGCAGCTGGATTACGTGCCAGGAGGTGGTGGAGGAGCTGGAGCTTGTTGACTCCCATCTTGGAATGATCGCATGAAGGCCTCCATTTGTTGCACCATTTGGGCGAGGTCATTATAATCCTCTTTGGCTTTACGCGCCTCTTCACTTAATCTGCACGCCTCCTCACTGGATCTGCGCGCCTCCTCTTTGGTTTCAGCGACCTCCCTTTTCAGGGATTAGGTTTCCTCTACCCGGGCCCCTCCTCTAGGTTTGGGGTCGCGTGTGAGTGTGCGTCTCACTCCTGTCACGTCGAACAAGAACAAATAAATATGTTTAAATAGTACACAAAAAGCGAGCAAAACGTAAATCGAGATAAACGAGCACAAATTTTATAGTATTACCTCTTATAGAAGTCCTGGGCCTTGAACCCACCTCTTCCTCTATGATATTTATTTGTGTATCAAGAGGAAGAGGATGGTCTCGGGAAACCACATCGCCGTCAACGTCACCCGCTACACTATCTTGTTGCGACAAGACTTCGTCGAGCCTTCGCTTCACTGCCGCCTGCTCAATTAAAACATATTAATTAAATAATATTACAATATGGTAATAAAAAATAATTATAATAATGTAACGTAACATATTTTCGCTCACCACTTTCTCAGCCGCATTCTTGTCCGGCTGGTATACGTCAATCCAAGTCTGGACGGCCGGTGCTCTATGACCCCCCTTTTCCAACACCTCGCTTCGGTATGAGAGGGCGAGGGATCCTGAATGGTGGTTGAGCTGCTGCTCCTTGTTCTTGTTTCGGTTTCCTCGATTCCATTTGCACAGTTTCTGGCACACAAAATAATCATTTAAAAATAAGCATAGATAAACATGTAAATTTTAAATCGTTGGCAAAAACTGTGCGGATAGTTTATGAAGCTTACCAGGTAAGCAGGGTCTTCGAAGTGGCCTTTTAACCATGCCTATTCTTCTTCCCTCCCTAGAAACTCAGCAGGAGTCTCCTGGCTGACGTGGAGATAATGCTGATGGCAATCATGCTTCCAATCCTTGTAGATTGTTTGCGCCGTCGCATCAATAAAGTTCCACATCTCCACATCGCTCGCCGGGATGTCATAGTTCGTCTAGCACAAAAATTTAAATCATGTTAATTAAAAGTTATGATTACATATACCGTAAAGTAACAAACTAAGTTAAGCGCAGTAAGTATACCTTAATACCGGTATTGACGACGTCGCGTTGCAGATCGCTAAGTGACAAAAATGTGGGCACAACCATTGGAACTTTGCTGTGTATGATGCTACCAATGTCTCGAGACATCAGACTCCTAACCTCTCTCGTCGCAGGCCCCCGATGCCTCATAGAGTATTCCACCTTTAGGTGCTTATTGTTGTTCATCCGGACCAGATACTCAGTCTTTGTCCCGACAACGACTCCGCGCTGCGCCGTCGTCGTGTTTCCGGTTGCCATGTCCACCATGTCTGGGAGTTTAGTCTTCTTACATCGGATGCTGAGGGCGGGAGGGCGCTCTGAGGGAGTAGTGGCGTCGCTGTTTTGAGTCACGGATGGAATTGTGTCCTCAAGCATTGGGGCCGTCGTGAAAGCCCCAAAACCATCTGAATGATGTCCCGAGGGAGCCCTGGATTGTCCCGTGAGGCAGCCCGAGGCAGAAGGACCCGCTCCGCTCAATGCCTGTCCCACCGCCGCCGCCTCCGCCACTGCCATCGTCGCTGCCGCCGCCGCTTCACGACGCTAGAACGCCGTTTTCCTCTTTTGGTGACTTGTACTTCCGGGAGCCATTCTGTTAAAACACCAAATCTAAACCAACGTTAATACCAAATCCAAATGTACATCACATAGTATATATCCAAATTCACCTAAGCATTACAAAGTATGTAAGCACATAAGTATCGAAATTATTAAACACAATCACTATCCATAATTACAACAGTAAAAGTTTCAAAGCCTTTCGCTTTCGTTCACAGTACAACAAAATGGCCCTCATATCATAGGAGGAAGCTTGTAGTGAATACATTGACATATCAGAAGTCTAATACAGTCTTAAAAGGTTACCCTCTACTCGATTCATTCAACTTCAGATCCAGAAGGTTGTCCAATCCCCCATAAGAAATTGCTGTCAAATACCCTTGAGGCTTCGCAATTGTAAGCTTCACCAACCCATTGTCCATTGTAACCTATAAAGACACTATAATAGCTAGACATACTAGTATGTTTGGGAACATGATCAACGTAATTAACTTACATAAGAGCCTTGGCTGCTCAATTTCATTTTCTTCTTTGCCATTGCAGAAACAGATCAATTGTTTCTTCACCTTTTGCTTACTCTTTAATCTTTATATACTAATCATACAGAAACTGACACACTCTTTAATCTTTATATACACACAGGTGTGAAGCCTTCTCCACATATCCAAGGACATACGACCTTATACATGCAAATGGCATTTTCAGCCTATACAAGGATAAGTAAGCCTCATAACACTCCTCACTATTTTCCTACTTTGGGATAAATCATGTCAATTACTATAATAAAACACCAATGCAGGTGTGAAAGGAATGAGGTGGAAAACAAAAATTGTGGATCATGAAGATGGCCCTCTTGTTTCAGAAAAGATACTTTTTGCTGTTAAACAGTACTGGGTTGCTGGTGAAAACAATTCTACATCTACAGAGTGATCAAGTAAGAAGCACAATAGACACAGACCAACACAGAAAGAAGAAACAGCAAATATAAAGAAACGAAAGCGGATGATTCATTGTTTCAATACAATACATTGAAGCGACGAAAAATGAAATTTGGTCGCTTCAATACATTGAAGCGACGAAGAATCCAATATTAGTCGCTTCAATGTGTTGACACGACCAATATTGCATTCTTCATCGCTTTAATGTATTGAAGCAACCAAATTTCATTCTTCGTCGTTTCAATGTGTTGAAGCGACCAAATTTCATTCTTCGTCACTCCAATACATTGAAACGACCAAGATTCATTCTTCGTCGCTCCAGTACATTGAAGCGACCAAGATTGAATTCTTCGTCGCTTCAATGTATTGAAGCGACCAAGATTGTATTCACAGGATTACCTTGGGGATCCATACTTGGTCGCCTCATTGTCTATTAACCCTAATCGAAGCGACGAAGTTTGCAATATTGGTCGCCTTATTGACAATATACCTTAACCGAGGAGACGAACTTTGACATCTTGGTCGCCTCATTTTGTGTTATTTTTACAAATTCACCATTTTGAAACATTTCAAATACATAATGTATGCTTTAATGAAAATACAATGTCTAGTTTTCAAATTCATAATAATATTAGTTTAGTCCTCGTCCTCGTCTCCTTCTTCATCCAAAAGTAGTTGAAAATCTTGGTAAAATTGTATCACCGTTGAAGTGTCCTCTTGGTAAGGCTAGAATATATGATCTCCTATACGCGATATGTTTTCATCTATGGCAAGTACTTCAGCGCTGTAGACATTGCTGTGCGACATTTCTTGTACTACCTTCCAAGTACCACCGGCCTTTGGATCGTCTATGTAGAATACTTGTTTTGCTTTGGTTGCAATTATGAAGGGTGAATCCTCATAGTAACTGTTATTTGTATCAACTGATATTAGTCCATGATCTGTTATAACGGTGTCAAGATCTTCCTCGTCGTCGGAGTTGTGCCATGTGCACTTAAACAACACCACTGGCATACGGCCTGCATATAATACTTCGACTACGTAGTTAACATGGCCGTAGAACTTGGATGAACCCATGTCTATCATGACACCGCTGTTTTGAGTCACGGTTCTTTGATCTCTATCAAACGAGGTGAACTTGACACCGTTCACATAACACGACTTATAAACCCGGAATTGCTGAGGTCGTAGAGCTAATGACTTTATTCCTGCAACCAAGCTCGGGTCCAAGTTTTTTTCCTTAAGGGACACTTGAGAGATAAGTGTTAGATAAGTGAAAGATAAGTGTTATAAACCCGCAAAGAACCTTACAACAACTAATAGTTGGATGTACCCATGTTAAGAACCATCGAAGAAAACTCCTCCTCCGACGAAGATCATCGAAATCTTCACCGTTTTTAGCCTTGAACCTTCTGAGATGTTCTTCTAGGTAAGGTTTGACTTCGTTTGTTTCCACCAAGACTTGCCAGTGAGCCTCAGCAGTCTCTGCCTCAGTCAACCTGAACTGGCAACGAGTCTCGATAATATCTGGTCTTACTAAGAGTGAAACACAGCTGATATTCCACTCTGGGGAAGTGTCGATATCTCTGTGGTCCATCCGTCTGAGATAAGACTTACAATACGTCACCGACTCATGTACGAGGTATTGTTCAGCAATACTACCTTCCGGGTAACGTGTATTCCTCATTGACTTTTTATATTTTCCTAATTGCCGACATATTACATAACTAACATAATATTAGCAAAGAAAAACATTTTACCTTTCAATTGAATACATCCAAGTATAGTGTACTGGACTTGTAAGGGATACTTGTTCGGGCAGATGAACCATGAGATGAACCATAGATGTAAAAAAATGTGGAGGAAAAATGAGCTCCAAATTGCAGAGAATCATCACTATCTCAGTTTCCATGTCACGCACAACCTCTTTCTTAAGCTCCCTACTGCATAGTTGACGAAACCAATTTGACGGTGCTATCAATGGCTTCACAATGTTTTCTGGCAGGAACCCACTGATAATCACTGGAAGAAGACGTTGAAGCAATACATGGCAATCATTCGTCTTCAATCCATAAAACTGTGACGGGGAACGTACTTTCACCTTACTTCTCAAACTACCTGCATAACCAAGAGGATACTTAACATCCTTGAACCACTGGAACACATCTTCTAGAGCATCCTTTTTAACTAGAAAGGGTGCATGAGGAACATTCGTCCTCCCCTCGTCACCCTTTCTTTGCCACTGGTTTTTTCGCACATTCCTCTTCTTCAAAGCAGCGCGAGCTTTTGGACCATCCTTAGACTTCTTATCAATCGCAAAAATAGTTCCAAGGATGTTGTCACACACATTTTTTTCAATGTGCATGACATCTAAGCAATGTCTGATCTTCAATGATGACCAATAAGGCAGCTTCCAAAATATGCTTTCGTGAGTCCAACACTATCTGTTATTTGGATTGTACGGCACCTTCAAGTCGTCATGGTGGCTAAGAATAGAATAAACGTGTGACCTAACGTCCTCCAAAATTTCATCTCCACTCTTCTGATAGGGTCTTCCGCCAAACTCCACCTTCCCATTAAATGCCTTACTCAATCGCCAAGGGTGGTCTTGGTGGAGCCATTTTCGATGACCTTTATAAACTATCCTCCCACATATATGCTCTGAAGTTAGCTCATCTAGATAAATTGGACATGCCTTGTACCCTTTCACCGTTGACCCCGCAAGCATCCCTAAACCAGGAAAGTTGTTGATAGTTTACATCACCGCTGCATTCATCAAGAATACCTCATTGTCTACTCGATCAAAAGTATGGACTCCAACGACCCATAAATGTATTAGCTCCTCGATCATTGGCTCAATGAGTACACTAAGGCACTTTCCGGGAGATTTAGGGCCTGGAATCAACACTGATAACATGTTATATTCCTTCTTCATGCACATTGACTGTGGTAGATTGTACGGCATCACAACAACGGGCCATGTACTATGCAAAGTTCCCATTGTTCCGAATGGATTGAAACCGTCTGTTGCAACTCCAAGGCGAACATTCCTGCAGTCCCGTGCGAAACCTGAAAAAGTTCTGTCAAAATGTTGAAACGCTTCTCCATCAGCTGGGTGGGTGAGGCTACCAGCCACGCATATCCGCTCCCCCAGCCATAGCATATGCTTGACAGTGTGTGGGGACATAAACAAACGCTTCAACCTTGGTGTTAGAGGGAAGTTACGAATCATTTTTTTGGGAATATCATTCGTATATGGCTTATATCTTTTAGAATTACACACTGGACAAATCCTCTCGTTTACAAGCGCCTCCCTGAACAACACACAGTTAAACTCACACGCATCAATTCTTTAGTAACCGAGTGAAAGATCACTCAAGATTTTTTTAATTCTCGAGTATGAACAGGGGAATGTGTGCCCTTTAGGAAGAACTTTATTAATGTAAATACATAAAGAGTCAACACTTGTGTCCGACCATCCATTTTCATTTTTCATTTCCATTGCATCTAATATGGCACTCAAAACAGTTTCTTCACTGCCTTCATATAATGGGGTATGTGATTCCTTCAATAATCTATCGTACTTTTCATAATCATCGCCTACCATGTCATTGAAGTTCATGCAAGAATTATCTTCCACTAATTGTTGGGGTGCATCTGCATGGTATCCAGGATAATACGGATAGGCATCATGTAGAATCTCCAACTGCGGGTTCACTGAAGGACCGGCACCACTAGAAGGACCGACTCTGTCTTGAAGCCACTGTCTTCGTTGACTGAGCATTGCTAGTTCACTAGAAACTTCCCCGTGAATGTGCCAGACAGTATAATCCGGACTCAAACTATTGTGTGACAAGTGATGATACATGGTATCCATAGTAACCTTGAACGGACCGTTCTTACAACGTTGCACGGGCAGAAGTGATAATCGGCTCCATTACTATGTCGCAGGGAAAAATTCATAAACTCGAATATGCCTGTGATGTACCTTGGATCAACATGAGGATATGTCATCTAAGTTTTGTCTGGGTATCCTTCCATGTTTCCTGTCAACATAAACAATCAATATGAACAAAGTTACCACGCCACAGTTACGATTCAACCAAAACCCCACACTTCTTCGTCTTATGCCTCCAGGTTGAGTCTTATCCCCTTCAGGGGAACACGACATTTGTCAACCCTCTTGCACCCATGCGTTTCAGCTCTAGTTTAGGAAAATTTCGGCAGCATCTCCCTACAGTTCCCCGAGTGCACACATATCTAAACAACCTAATTTGCACTCGGGGAACATTGAAAGGAGACACTGTCGAAACCATATCCCAAAACAGAAACTGAAATCACATGAATAGCAAAAGGTTCAACAAAGTCATGTTCACCTAAAGTGTCCAAAAATGGGACAATTCGAGAATCAACAACTCAACTCGATCAACTAGATGAGTTATTGATTCTCAAACGGGAGTTCTAAGTTGATAAACACCAGAATTATATTTAACCATACACTCAATTTCACGATTAACCCTAATAACACTACTAATTGAGACCAATACACCTAATCTACACTAATCATAAAAAATTTCACTAAATTTTATCAAAGTTCAAACATTATTCATGAACCCATAACATGATTTATCACAATTCAATGATTCACACACTAAAACTACAACATAAGACCAAATTCAATTCAACTTCAAAATTTTCACATAAACTTCATTTTCACTTCTAAATTAACATGTATTATGGTCATAAAGAGGGTTAAAGAGATATAAATCAAACTAACTTTACTTAAGAATCAAATGAATGGAAAAACAATCTTCTTTCTCAATTTCTTCAAATTTCTCCCAAAATCGCACAAGAACAGCTCCAGAACGCGAATGAACTGTTTTCCCAAAATTTTAACTTTATGAATGGTTTGACTTTAAGAAGGAGAGCAGATTCAGATTTAAAAAAATTGGGGCGACGAAGATTGATCAATCTTCGTCGCCCCAATTTTCTTCGAGGCGACCAAAAATATCTTCGTCGCTTGGAATGAAAAATGTGGTCGCCTCATGGTATTGAAGCGACCAAGATCAATCTTCGTCGCCTCAGTCAGTTGAAGCGACGTAAGTAATTTCTGAGGCTACCATTCCATTCTTCGTCACTTCATTTAGTTTGGGGCGACGAAGAAACGTAACTTCGTCGCTCCAAACCTCTCCTCCAGTAGTGTTCCTAGCTAGGGCTAATGGATGTGTGAACTTAATCCGGTTCAATTCCTCAAGTACGTACAGTAAATATTATTGTAGAATTTCAATTTTAAACAAGATCAAATATCAGAACGTCACCAACTTTGTTTTTGAGTGGGGATACCATCACATTCAAATTCTAAAACAAGTACCTAGCAGACCTTACTGTGATACTCTTCAAAGTTCAAACACACATACACTGATACACATATACACTGATACACATATACGCACATACATGACATGTGTCATTGGATTAGAGATTTCACGTCGAAATATAACAATATTAAATATAGCTTAAATGTGGTTGGAGTATTCTTAATTGAACTAGGGCATTTTGTGAATAAAACTCAACACCTTAAAGGTGGTGAAGTATAGACAATATCGGCACAATGCGGACTCTATGCATGTGTCATGTTGTCGTTGTTCAACTTGGTATCAGAGCGGATCATTTCCAATCAAGTTCCAATCCTAGTGGACTCGGATTGAATTGGGTCTTCGAAAAATTGTTGTGTTGGCTCTAGTTGACTTAATTGGGCCTTCAAAAAACTATTATGTTGGCTCCGGCGGAATGTATAACCAAGATTTCAATGTAAATTTCGGATTTGGTTTCGTGTGCTAATCTCGTACTTCTGTTCACACATCGAAATATGACAATATTAAATGTAAATTAAATGTGGATGAAGTATTTATAATTATACCAAAAAGTCTTGTGAATACAATCCAACACTTTAAAATTGGTTAAGTTGGACAACATCATCAGTACAATGCATACTCTGAGTGTCAGGTTGGTGGTTATTCAATTATCATGCCATTGTCTCATCTGCATGCGAAAATTCTTATCATAAAGCAAAATAATTTATATATATATGAATTGATTGAATATATATATATGCAGCTAGCAGCAGCCTCACTCTGAGAGCATATATATATATATATATATATATATTATTCTGGGAAATTAATTTCTCTCGAGTAATAGCTAGTCTTCAACAGCA